>CAMAPF010000141.1:1260000-1860000 GCA_945859915.1 Cuscuta epithymum | reverse complement strand
TCTCAACTTTTAATTATTACGCTTAATTTCTATTTAAAATTTACTTTTTATAGAGGTAATATATGGTCATGGACCATTATTGGCGGATAGTCTATATAGTTGGGATTATACAAAAATAATCAATAGTTGGGATTATTTTCAGCTGACCGACAATAGTTGGGATTATTATTTTCAATTTTTCCTTTAAAATTCACTTTTTATAGGAGGTAATATTTGGTCATGGACCATTATTGGTGGATGGTCCATATAGTTGGGATTATACAAATATAATCAATAGTTGAGATTATTATTAGCGGACCAGCAATAGTTGAGATTATTATTTTCAATTTTCCCACTGATTTTTGACTAAAATGTAGTCATTTCGAGCCTTCCAAATAGAGTGTAGCAAAAAGCTAACTGTATCACCTTGGTCTTTAACCTTCCACCTCTGTACTGTTTTGATGCACATCTTGACAGTACTAAGGAGAGTGGTGATATCTTTTGTGATGTCCAACCTACTCTTAATTCCCTTCCAAGCTGCTCAAGTGAAAGAACAATTAAAGAATAGAATATAGATGGTTTGCTAATTTCAAATGGTCTTTACAAAAGTAACAAGTTCTGTCGACGTCAAAATACAAAAGATTATCACACACAGCGAGTCTATTCCGAAGTCCCAGTCAGAGGATAAAAGAAAACTTTGGCGGAATATAATTCTTCCATAAACTATAAATCTGCCCTTTCATTCGCAATAGATTATAAATCTTTGTTGCTTGTAGCTTTGGAGAGTTGCAGAAACCTGAGAGCTTGTGAATGTTATTAGCTTGTCCACCTAGCTTAGTGATCAAAGTATCCCTAATTTTGATTAATTTGTTAAAACCTAGGAGTGCATTTTCTTTATTAATGTACTATAAATTAAATTTGTGAAAAATATTATTAAATACCTCTCATTTTAAATTTTCAAAACCTGATTTTTTTTGCTGATAATGAATAAAATTTATCAATGGTTAAAGTTTTATAGTACCTAATAAAAAAATCCGAAGTATCATTCACATATTCTACTGTGACTATATTTTATTTATTGATGTATATAAATTAAGTTTTTAAAAAGTAATTATAAATTTGTCTCATTTTAAATTTTCAAAATATGAATTTTTTTAATTTTTTACTAATAAGAAATGAAAGATATTAATGATCAAACATGTGCATTATCAAAGTAAAAGTGGACCGTTGTAATTAAAAGGGAGAAAGTATATGGGCCGGGGATGGCCTCTAGCTACTGCGACTTTGATGTTACCAACACGTTCGAGCAGTATGAAAGCGAATCAATTGAAGCATCCACATGAACACATGGGGGTGTTGAAAAGCAGCAAATCGAAATTCATTTCACGAAACATATGTTTACACCAGTAATTATTTTCACATAAACAATTCCTAAATTAGATCAACCAGTCATCATCTCCCTATTTGCACATGAGAAATCATCACCGAACTTTGCAGAAGACAGCGCCGGGTTTGTTGTTGTAATACGGCAAGCTTTTGGCCGTGTTCATCCTCGGACTCGCCGCCCTTTTACCCATTTTCATCATTCTCTGCCTCCCGAGCTTCCCGCTCACCCTCCTCGGAACCAACTCATCATCATACTCATCATCATCACCTTCATCGTCTTCATATTCATCTTCTTCGTAGCCATCGCGGTAGGTGTACTCGGGAGTCAGCCGGACGATTGAGGCGATCACAATCGGGTTCGTCGCGATCTGAGGAGCAGACTCCGATTCCGCGTCCGCATCTGAAGATTGAGGAGATCCGGGCGCAAATGGATGATCGTCCTCATTCACCGCTACTTCGTCTTGGTAGTCGAGATCCTCTTCGTTGAAGGAGTAGCGATCTAGCTCCTCGTCGTCGGACTGGTTCACGAATTCCCAGGAAGAGAGGTCCTCGATGACGTCGTAATCGTCGGTGTCTGGTCCGGATCGGTCCTCCACCTTTACCGATTTTGACAAGATTCTCAACATTTTCTCTTTTTGAGATTTCTGAGAACTCTTCGCTGGGTATGGACTTTTTTGCTCATATGAGGATGAAAAGTTGCGCTTATGAAGGGTGGATTGGTGAAGAAGGGAGTGGTTGATCTTTCACACAAACTGAATCAGACACACGACGTGGCATCATCTGGCTACTTCTGGTCCCACGTGTGTGGAATACTTAATATCCATTGGTTCTTTGCAGGTGGCATTCTATATGTGTGTATGTATATGCACCCAAGCAGTGAGGATGTAGTAAGGTAATTGAGGCCACAAGGGTTAGGTCTCGGGTTCGAATCCCGGCAACTACGATGAGGGGTTACTATGCTGAAAAATGCATAGGGCCTCTGTAAGTACCGGGGACAGAGCCCCACTCTCTATCTGTCAGATTGTGATTATAGTCCAATTTACATCCTCCCATCGTGCCGTCCGGTCGGTGTTGGGGGGCCCTCAGGGATGGGGTGTCATCCTTTTTTTGTAGTAAGGTAATTGAGAAATGAGAATTCAATAGAGTACTGGATTTAGGTACATTTTTCATTTTCGTGTACAAATCACATGTGACGACCGCTATGGCTAGAGTTTGGTGACGACCGCTATGGCTAGAGTGCTGAAAAGGCTGAAATGGTTAAGTTGGTGAAGTAAAAGTATTTGATAATATTATGTCTGCAGTGTCTGATTTGAATGTAAAATTACCATAAAGAGTACAAAGGAGATCACTCTATATTGTCATTGTATCCCGAGAGTTGGAAGATTGTTCGTGAGAAACAAAAGTAATATCAAACTTGTTCGATTAAAGAATAAATTTAGCATAGATTAAATACCATACTCCATATTTAAGATCCCTTCTCAATGAATCGATTTATAAACAATTGAGAGGAACAAAACCGTAATAACAATTACGAGTATCATATACTCCGTATGTCACTGGAGAAAAACGTGGCTACGGGGAGAGAATTCTCTAAATAGGACTAAAAAGATTTTGAAATTCCAAAATATGACTATCATGTTTTTATTCCTTGAATAGGAGTAAATTTCTGTGAAGTTTGACATTACTAGACTTTAAATATTGACATTTGTTTCCAAACTTGGCAGGATTACTCCTATTTAGGGAATAAAAACATGAAAGTCCTATTTTTGAATTTCAAAACGTTTTTACTTTTATTTAGAATAATTTCTAAATTAAATACAGACGAAGAGCATTGTATAAAACATGTGTAACTCTGTTAAGTTGTCTTGCTGCTCGATAACTCCCTTTTTACGCATACCCTTGATGGAGATATATGTGGGTTATAAAAAATCGCGAACCCCTTTGATTATTCTTCTGAGTTATAAAAAATTATATTTGAAATATAATTTATTAATAAAAAAATATGAATAAACATCTAAAATGGTTATGTACAGTAATTTCAAACAATACAGTTACAAAAGTAACTTCACCCTTACTTTTTTTTTTCCTTAATTTTTCTTCTTACTATTACACAATTCAGCGCGTGAAATCTAAAATTAAACATATAAAAGTTAGTTGATAAACCTAATAAACCGAAAAATAGGATCACCAAATGAGCTCTACACATATATGGCTCAATTTATTTTTGTATAGACTTATTAACTTTATAGCGAGACTAATCATGCTGGTGATGCCAACTAAGTTTATACTATCTATATTCTTTTTTAATTGCAACATTTTGACTTTCACGTGTGTGAATGCACAATTTTGACTGTAATTATATTTAGAGAAAATTCCTTGGATTATAACTAAAAGAGAACGTCTTTCCCCATCTATGACTACATCAAGTTTTATTCTTATTGTATGACTCACATGCCTCATGCCCATACATGTGCTTTTTAATTTTTATTTTAATCCCACAAGTGCCCTCTTTGAATTTAATTAATGAGCTATTGACGATTACATGTGCACGTCTTAGAGCATCTCCAATGGTAAAATGTGCACGGTGCACAGGTGGCATGAGAAATAGCCACATAAATATTAGTAAATAAATTCTTTCTCTCCTTATTTGAATGATTTTATGCAGTTTTGGTAAGTTTTTCTCCACACTGTCAATGAGACCGTCTAGATGTTGACATTGTTGTTGATATTGCAGGGAAAAACTTACCAAAATTGTATAAAATCATTCAAATAAGGAGAGAAATAATTTATTTGTTAATATTTATGTGGCTATCACTCATGCCACATGTGCACCGTGGACATTATAGCATTGGAGATGCTCTTAGAGGGATTACCGCTTAGAGATATAAATGGTTAAAACAATTACAAAATATTTGAGAATGTCAAGTAGTTTCTATTTCTAAATAAAACTTCCTTTCAGTAAATATCATTTCAACGGACCGTATAGAGCAATATCCTCCTTAAAAAACGTTGGAAGTTGAAGATGGCTCCTAAAGAAATGCTTGTTTCCATTTAAAGTGTATCGGTATTTTGGTTTTGCCAACATTGTTATTATGGGCATTTACGAAATTATACTGCCGGTCTCATGTGGCGCAAATGTCATGCCGTATTTATTGGTCATATTTCACATGTTTCACTTTTTTGGTCATATTTTGAGAATGTCTCTATGTTCTAGTCATATATACGTATTTTCCCCTTCCTCTTAACCATCTTTTTTTAGCTGGATTTTGTTTTTGAATTTTTATATGCAATATTAGTATCATATGAAAGATTATAAAAAAATTGATATATATTTTTAAAAAATTGAATCAAAAATGAAAAAGTTAAAACAATTACAAAATATCTGAGAATGTCAAGTAGTTTCTATTTCTAAATAAAACTTTGTAAATATCATTTCAACGGACCGCACAGGGCAATATCCTCCTTAAAAAAACGCTGAAAGTTGAAGATGGCTCCTAAAAAAATGCTTGTTTCCATTTAAAGTGTATCGGTATTTTGGTTTTGCCAACATTGTTATTATGGGCATTTATGAAATTATGTTGCCGGGCTCATGTAGCGCAGATGTCATGCCTTATTTATTGGTCATATTTCACATGTTTCACTTTTTTGGTCATATTTTGAGAATGTCTCTATGTTTTAGTCATATATACGTATTTTTCTCATATTTTATACTACTATTAATAGAAAATCATGATCAAAGTAAACTGTGTGAAAATGTAAAATTCAAAGTAAGTTGGAGGAAGTATAATTATGTAAGAAAGTCATACTCGAGTAACACGACTCAAAATTACTCACTCTCTATGTGGTGCTTATTCACGGAGTACTATTACATCATCAGAAATTACCCTAAATAGGAGTAAAAACGTTTTGAAATTCCAAAATAGGAGTATCATGTTTTTTATTCCCTAAATAGGAGTAATCTGCCAAGTTTGGAAAAAAATGCCATGTTTAAAGCCTTGTAATTTCCAAACTTGGCAGAAATTTACTCCTATTTAGGGAATAAAAACATGATACTCCTATTTTGGAATTTCAAAACTTTTTTACTCCTATTTAGGGAATTCTCTCATAATTACCCTAGGTATGACTAAAACTCTAACTTTCTCAATCTATGACCTAACTAGTTTTTTCCCCAAAATAATATTTAAATTGGAAATATTTAATTAATTTCGTAATTAATAAATAAATAAATAAATTTAATGGACTAATATACCCTTTAGGTTATATCTATAAAACCAATGTCCTACTCCTTTTTCTCAAACCCTACTCTCGCCACCCAACTTGCATCTGCTTCTCACGGACCGCCGCAGACCGTCTGCCACCGCCCTCCGTATGCAAAGCCGCCTACCACCGCCGTCCGTCCGCACAACAACCTACCACCGCTGCAGGTCTTCTTTGTGACCTCTGTCTCCTCACGTATGTATGCTTCGTGCAGATGGAGAAGGTGGGTGGAGTGAGGGTCTTCGTTGAGTGTGTCCCCACTCTGAGTTTCAAAGGTGAGGAAGCCCAGAAGAGGTCGGAGAGAGCTTTGCTGCAGGAGTCCTGTTATGCTTCGTCCGTGCGGCTTGGTAGATGTCTCTGTACATTCAAATTGGTTTGTGGAGGAGGTTGATGGTCTCTCTGTGGGCCTTAGTGTTACTTATGGTCATCCCGTGATGTGTGCCTAATAATTGGGGAGTGCACAATTAACCCTTAAGATCTATTTTTCAATTCGTTTCATTTTTTCTTATTTCTTGAAATTAAGATTTTTGAACATTGAAAATAGGCATTGAATATTGTAATAGATGGTGTTGAATATGGCAGTGAATGAAGGCATTGGCAACAAAAGCAGTGATTATAACAAATAGTGCAATAATATAGAGCATTAACCAAATGCAATATATTTAATTGGACGTGAAATACTAAAATTATTAAATTTTAAAATATATTAATAAAAGAATTCTTAATAAACTTATAACTTGGATGAGAAGAGAATTGCTTTTGGTGGAAGCGCAGTGATTATTACCGGGTGTGCAGTAATGTCATGCAGTGATGTCGTGCAGTAATGCAGTGCATTAATTTTAATTGGACGAAATTAGTGCAAGATGCATATAATTTAAATAAGGGTATTCTCGTCATTAAGCATTTAAGTATAAACGAAATTTTCTTTTTTTGGGGGATTTTTGGTCATTGAAATGTCTAAAAACTAAGTTAGTCATATTTAGAGAAACTCAATGAGTTTTAGTCATATCTTAGTAAATTTCCCATCATTTTATACTCCTTGGTAGGCGAAGCCCGGCTGCCCAGGTCTGGATCGGTTCCAGGTTCCTGATTGGTCCAAACTCAATCAAAATTTTCCCCCTGTTTTCCCACGATTCCAAGTATTGATGGACTCAGACCGGGGGGTTTCCGGTGCAGGCTCGGGTCACCCAAAAAAAAAAGCCCGAACCCAGGCCTGGTTCCGGATTTTTTTTTTCATTTTTTTTTATTTTCCCAGGTTGGGCTAGGTATTTTGGGCCATTTGTGGTGGTTTGGGGGGTTGGGGGTGGGGGTCAAGGGTTAATTAGAAAAAGGAGAAAAAAATTAGTGATTGGCCCGATGTCCAGCCCGACCCGGACCCGGGGGATACCCGGGCCGGTTCCGGGCCTACATCCAAACTCCTAAAGCCCGACCGGGTCTAGGCCTGGCCCGACCCGGCCCGGGTCCATGCATGATTCCAAGCCAAATAAAACTTGGCCAATCCGGGACTACAACCGCCCAGTTTGGTCCCCAAATGGGTGAGAATTGGGACCTAGCCCACCAGTTACCCGGTCGGGTACCCGGTCTTGAACCGGGACTGAATTCACAGACCAGACCAAGTCCACCTCTAGCTTTGAATCTGAACTGACACCACTTATCACCTAAAACGAAGCTGGTATTCTAGACTGGTGCATGGTCTAATTCTTGTTAATCTTGTCAAAATTGATGAGTTATGATCCCTATTTATGTTTGTTTCTTTGAAACACTCAATTTTATCTGAAATGGCCCAAACCATACCAAGACGCATGAACCAACTGGGGAGGCAACCCGAACCCGGTACTTTTATCCCGGGATCTGACTGTCCTGGAAGGCTGCAAGTAGACCGCAACTAATTTAGGTCTGCTCTTTGTGCCTTTGGAGAAATCAGCGGATCTGTTTAGCGGTGGTGGGGTCTAGTCTTGGAGTCGGGCCGGAACCGGCCTGGGACCGGTACTGTGCTGAACCGGCCCTACCCGGCCAGTGACCGGTCCATGTAGGCCCAGCATGGGGGGTTCCCGGTGCGGGCTCGGGTCACCCAAAAGCCGAACCGGTCCGGGCCCGGTCCGGGCTTTTAATTTTTTTTTTCATTTTTTTATCTTTTCGGGTTGGGCTGAATATTTTGGGCCATTTGGGGTGGTTTGGGGGTGGGGTGGGGGTTAATTAGGAAAAGGGAAAAAATGAACCGAGGCCCGGCCCAGCCCCGAACTGGACCCGGTGGCTACCCGGGCCGGTCCCGGGCCTCCTCCAAAAAGCCCAAGGCCCGACCGGGCCTAGGCCCGGCCCGGGTCCGACCTGGCCCGGGTCCATGACTAGTGGGGTCCAACTCTGGTCTGGCTCTGGTAAAGAGGTGAAAATTTATGGTCCACAGCCTTAAACGAGTATACATATTCAGATATTCTTATTCTTGTGTTGATTCTGGACTGGTTTTGAACCTATTTAAAATAACATAACCTGTCAAGTGCGGTCCTATTTTGGGGGATTGGAACCAGTTTTGAGTCTTTTGACAGTCCTGTCAAACGGAAAGGGGTGTTCATTTCTATCCAATTAATAACAGTCCTGTCCGGTTCTTGATCCGTAAGTGTGTGGTGAGCGTGTCTATGACATAAATCACGTTTGATTTCCTAAGTCCTAACTAATGTACTGATGGGCATCGCACATCACGACAATGAAAATGGCCATTCCCCAAAACTTGGACTTGCTCTTTTTGTTGAAATGTTGTTGAGATGGCAAACACCATTTCACATGCCAAACTCAACTCTCTGCCCCCTCTTCACTTCCTCATTTACACGGTTTCTTATTTTACAGTTGCTTATGGTGGAGTGGAGAAATACATAAATAAAAGTAGAAACACACCTCCAAGTTACGTACTGTTCAAGTGTTTCAACTAATCAAAGAATTGCATGCTGTACCACATAAATGTTAAGGAAGAATCCCCCTGAAAAAAAAAAGAACAGAGAAACTGACCATTAGCTCACCACCTTGAAGAAAATGTCTTCTATTACTTCAAATTTGTACCAAGTATAAATGTATACCCACCTCACTCTCTGAATGAAATGTCACTTGTAATATAACTCTTAAGTAAAAGCTAATATCCTATCGGTAATCTTTGTCCGGCAAAGCGGACACTCGGCACAAGCAAGGGAACATGACGTGCACACTGCAATTATGAATGAGTACATGAATGGATCAAACTAAACAACAAGCACACCATGGTACATAGAGAGTAAAATTTGCAGATGGGACTTACAGCAAAAATGACGGCAAGGAAGAAGCATTGCAGCTGTAGGAGATTCAAAACACACTTTGCATACATGCGAATTTGCATCCCCATTCCCCATATACCTGTGCTCCTTCTCCTTCATCTCTTGCATTCTAGCCTACAGGGGGTTATATGATTAAAACAAGAGCATCATGATATTATTTTTTTATTTCCTTTTGCAGAAAAGGGAACGCCAAGAATTTAACACAAACATGCAGTTTGATAATATGTAATCAAATTATTTTTTAGGTAACGCTTCATAAACAGAAAAGTATTAATCAAATATGTTTTTAGTGTATTTTTATATTCCGTTTCATCATATCAAACTTTAGTTTAGTGCGAATTTACATTACACATGAACAGTTACATTCGCGATTTTCACTAGGGTCATCCGGAAACAGTCTCTATGTGCCTTACTACAGGGGTAAAACTGCGTACATCCGACCCCCCCTTACCCCACCGTAGGTAATGATGATGATGAACTTAGTTACATTACATTGCATAGTGTCTATCAAACTCCACCAGAGTTCTCTACAGCTGGTGCAGAATTCCTTTAATATGAATGTTAGCTTATTCATTTCTGGTGTATCCAAGTAACATCCGAACCTTAGTCCCAAAAGAGTTCAGGGTCGGCTAACAAGACGTTAAAATGTGTGGAACATGGAAAAATAAAAATACTTGAAAGGTAACATACCTAGGAAAGTTACTTTTTATGATTGCTACTACTTCTGAAATAACGAATGAAATATGAAAAGCTATGGGAAGCATACCATATTTTTCATTGTATTTATAGAAGAACCAAATAAGTCAAATGGGTTCAAAGAAATACCATATGGGAAGCATACCATATTTCAATTCAATTTATATCACCTATCATTTCATGGGTTCTTTCAACCATAGGGTCGTATGCAGGTTCGGAATTGAGGTGGGAAAAAATACCTTCAAGCGGGCAACAAGAGGTTCTTCGGTTGGGTTCTCGGATGGGGGAGCTGTATATGCAATGGGTTGGGTATCACTAAAGAATGGATGCTTGCATTCAACTTCATTAACTTTTGGATCATTTATACAGTCCAACCTATTCTGAACATCATTGATCTTCCCCTCTTGTCCGGCACCATTTTCCTTCTTAAGTCGAGCTACTAGCACCCACATACTAGCCAAATCATTTTCCAGAGAAGCCTCTCTTTTCTTTGCCTCATCAAACTTTCTCCTATACTCGTCTTCTATAGTCTCCTTCTCAGCCAATGCAGACTCTAAAGCAGCCTCTCGCTGTTTCCTTGCCTGCAATTCCCTCTTTAGATCTTCAGTGTCCAGATCCCATGAATCAAAGTCATCAAGGCTAACTTCGCTTGTTCCTCGGCCACTTATGCGGATTCTACGACCTGTCCTTGCACTGTCTCCATACTTACGGTTTCCCCCATTGACGGATGGCATATTAAAACTCCTGGAACTCAACAACTCTCGAGAAGCTCCAGATAATTCTTTTTCAAGTTTTGCATTCTGCAGTGAAAGCTTGGTGACTTCTTCAGCTAAGTTCTTCAATTCAACTGCAGCAGCAGATGCTAATTCCTTTGCATAAGATGATTCTTCCGACAATTTCTGGTTCTGTACACGCAAACCACTGTTCTCCTCTACAATATGAACATGCTCTAGCTTTAACATTTCATTCTCAATTTCCTGCTTAGCAAGCAATATATTAAATAACTAACTGCACATTGCCCAATCACCTAATTGGTTTTGTAGAGTATTTATTAACTTCTGAGAATTAATTTTTCAGCCAATGATTACCTTAGTTTGAATTTTCTTTCTCAGTTCATTAGTGTAGTCATCTGAAAAGCATTTTTCAGAAGGGGGCATCTTGTCAGGCTTGACTGCAGCTAACTGCTGCTCCAGTTGACTGATTTTTTCTATCAGTTCCTTGTTCTCTATGCACTGTGAGATATAATAAAATAGCAACCATTTTAATTAATATGAGAAAAAAGTATACAAATCAAATATCAGGAAACTAAAATGACAAAAGAATCATCTTTGGCGGACCTTTCTCTCCAACTGCTCTTGAAGGATACGATTGTCTGCTGATTTTATCTGCAACACAAGTTAAAAGTTAAAACACTAAAGGCTATGATATAGGAAGGCATAATGAAGCTGCTTGAAATGCTCACAACAAGGTTTAACCAATTCTTTTTATTGAGAATGGAAAATTTAATTTATTAATTGGTGCACTGACCTCAAGCTCAAAACCCTTTTCACTACATTGAGCCGTCAACTTCATCAATGTCTGTATTAAGAAAAAATATGATTAAATATTAATGTAACGTGTATCTTTAAAAAGAGCTAAGGCCCTTGCTCTGCAGCAATGGAAAATTATAACAAATAGCAGATGGACAACGTGAGACAACCTTTTGCATTTCAACCACTGAGGCACTACCACTAGATGCTTCCCCACTTTCCACAATGCGTTGTTCAAAAATCCTCATTTGCATTCTCTTTTCTTGAATT
Source organism: Cuscuta epithymum (assembly GCA_945859915.1). Classification (NCBI taxonomy): domain Eukaryota; kingdom Viridiplantae; phylum Streptophyta; class Magnoliopsida; order Solanales; family Convolvulaceae; genus Cuscuta; species Cuscuta epithymum. Next base: position 1,848,584 of record CAMAPF010000141.1, on the reverse strand, counting down.
TCACGTTCAAGAGCTTCAACCTATTGAATAACAAATTAGTCAGCTGTTGTGAGTCCAGACAGCAAGTAATAAGCACAAACTGGAACTTCAATTTAAGCAACCTATGGTTACAGTTTACAATATAAAGTCATGCTGAAATACACATAAAATATCCATCCTTGTTATTTAACTTATAAACTCAAGTAGATATACTATCACTGATACTACACAGTTATTAGAAAACAAGTTAGCAGTGAACAGCAATGGCAGATATCTTTTAAAATAATTAGTGCATGCCCTGTCCACGCCGAATTAGATGTTAAAGTACACTTGAGTGTAACATAACTAAATTAATCATAGTAACATACATGTGCCTTTCAATTTCAGGAAAGAAGGCATACTTGACTTTTCGAGTTTTCAGGATCATTTACAGACTGCTCCTTTAAGCGTTTCAATGTGCTAGTGCTAAATGCAATCTCCCCAGCAAGCATCTTGACTTGCTCAACTAGAAGGTCCATCTGATCTGCCATGCTGATCCCTTCCTAAATATCCACAGACAGAAGAAGATACAAATAGGGTCAATAAACACATATATACACAATAACTGTAAGAAATTATGGACACTATCATATGTAAAATGAATTCAGCTAATACTGTATGACCCTACCAACAACAACAACATCCAAGCCTTATGACCCTACCAGCCGGACAGATTCTATTTCCATGTATTCAAAACATATAAGAAAGACAATAGTGACATACAATGGGCAGTTTCGGACCATGTGATGAAACACTAAAAAGTTCACCCGCTTGAGTTGATTCTGTAATTGTACTGCCAGCTTGTGAGATATCATCATTCCACTTGCTGGAAGATCTTTTGTGTTTAAACCCAGAAGTATCCGATGAGGGGTCTGTCTGATTCTCACAGTCTATGAGCAAAGGACCCTCATGCAAACCATCCAACTTCTAGTCAAAGGGAAAGTAAATAGCAACTCAGAATTTGGCTTACTAAAATAACAGCATAAAGAAAGCCATTAGAAAACTTTGGTTTGAGAGGAAATAAGGTTGACTGCAGGGTTCACTAAACCACATGACAGAATAAAGGATAAAGATAAAACAATAAATGATCATGTAACATGCGCATTGGAGAGATATGTAAGGTTGTAATAGTAAAGGCATCCGTCGTGCATTACAATTTGCTTTTTCTTCCTTTTTTGCATTGTTAAGTATACGGATTAACATGGTGATGATGATTAGCAATGCATTCTCCTATTCCATAATGTGATGCAAACCTAGGCACAGGTTAAACCCTTAACCAGACTGAGGTGATGTATTGCAGACATTTTGTATGAGATCAACTAAACCAGATGCCAGAGACAGCGAAAAGGTTGAAAATTCATAGTTTATCAAACAAGAAAGCAGAGTAACCTACATCATCTTCTAAAGGAGAATGATATTGTTGATGAGCACTGGAGACATCACCCATATATCCAGGAATCGAATTCTTTGAAGAAACAAGTATTAGCTTGGTAAGCCTCTGAATTCTACTCATTAGAGCAGCTTTGGCCTCTTCCTCCTCCTCCAGTCTTGATTGCATTTTAACTTGTCCTTCTTCCAACTATTAAATAATCACAACTTATAAGTTGAAAAAGGATAATATGTTGCCACTTGCCACTTCCTACACCTTATGTGTGGCCAAAAACATACAATAAATGCTCAGACATTGGAATCTACCTGTTGCCTTAAGCTCATAATTTCTTCATGACTCACACCGACAACCATTCCCTTTCTCAGCTGATCAAGTTCTTGTTTGAGACATGATATTTCTTTTTGATACTTTTTAATCAATGACTTCTCATCAATAATCTGGAAAATGTATATATAAACTTTTAATTATCCCCACCCAGAAATTTAAACAAGGCCACCTTTTTAAAGACTAAGAATAAGCAAACCTTATTGCGTGAGGCATATATTTCAACACATTTAGCCCTGTTTGCAAATTTTAAAGTGTTGTGTGTTTCCTCCATATTGCTTGATGCAGGAGTAACTGTGCATATGAGCTGCGTATCAAGAAAAATGGCATTTGAGAGAAATGATAATGGGATTGAAATATATTTACCTTCAATCCACCCCATCAGTTACAAATAATAAATAGAAGGTTGAAAGAAATACCCCCCGGAGGTGGGGTTGAAAGGCCATTTTTGCGCATTGCACTTACAGAAACATGTCCATGCCCACTCAAGGAAGATTGTAAAAGGCGTGTAAGCTTTGAATCTCGATATGGAATATGGGACGCCTTTCCTTCACTTAACTTTCCAATAACCTAGAATATATAAACAGATAAGGACATCACATAGATAATAAAGTGAATGTATATAACTATTTTCTTAGAGTGAGGCTTCCTGAGGAACTCATTCCCATCCTAGGCATAGTGCTCCAGGTGGGAGGACACACTTGAGAAAATGTTTTCATAAAGCACTAACAAGTACAAAAAATAAGTTAATAGTTAAACACTCAGTTTTAAGAGAATCCATATTATAAGTTATAACATTTGCTGCTTTAGTACTTACAGTTCCAAGAGTCAAAAGACTTTTGTTTATGTAAGATCCTTCCTTTCTTCTCAATCCAGTTGTTTCCGTTTTTGAGCTCTCTGATCCAGCTAAATCAATTAAGTTCTAAATTGAAGGAAAACAAAGTCATAAGTTGCTAATTAAGTATGGGAGATAATTCAATCTGATAAATAAATCTAATACACATACAAGTTGAGAAAATATCACTCCATCATAGTCATCTCCATGTGCACTACTTTCAATCATCTGCATAAAGAGACGGCAATAATGTCAAAAATAACAAACCACAATACTACAAAGAATGAAACTGCATAAAACTTCTATCTGAGCACCATAGCAAGGAAGACAAAAGATCAAAGTTATTTGAACTGACAAGAGCAAAAATGCAGAGGAAAACGCAAACAGAAAAGGAAGGCCAAATGTGAAGAAAAGCCCAGTTGGCTTTCAAGCATCAAGATCAAATTTAATCAAAGATACATACACAACACACCAAGAAAACACTTACTAGTGAAAAAATTGTGTGACTGCGGCTGCTAAACAGATTATAGTTATTTGAGCCAACATGACGATGCTCTGCAGTTATGAGACAGTACTTAAGCTCATATGCAACAAGTTGCAAATCAGTTCTATTTTCAGAAATTCAGGATTATTGATACCAGATATATTCATAAATCACATAATACCTTCTCCAGCAGCAATGAAAGACAGTACATGACCCGGAGACAAAACAACTTCCTCCTTTATACCCTCCACATAAGTACCCTATACACGTATAGACAAAAAAAGTAGAAACATTAATAATAGCAGTGTTAAGCTCTACGGTGAATGTCAAAGCTCTACAGATATTAGAAACCATTTGAAATTTCTTTGTCATCATTTATAATTTATTAAAGAATTTCATATTTCTATGTGCATGGTCAAATATAAAAATTTTAAGAGCACGTGAGAAAAGGTATAAAAAAAACCTGAGCATCTTCTCTAACACGCAAATTCTGGCCAGTGGGGTCCAGCAAGTCATTGATTACCTTGTATAATAGAAATGAAAATCAGATGCAGCCATCCCATTATATGAGCCGATTATACAGTAAATCAAAAGAAAGTGCGATTTAGTCTTCATTGAACATACATGTTTATGCTGAGTTCCAAAAGCAAACACATATTAATAAATAAATACTCTGTATATACTAAGTTAATAGGAAAATAGGCAACTCTTATAAAATGATTCAGAGCAGTTCATAGTTTCAATCAAAATATCACAAAAATGAAGAAAAGAATGGCAGCTGCAATAAATATACCTCATTGTATATCTCAATATATGAAACTCGAAGCAAGAATTCACGGCCAGGAGTCTGAAACCAAATTACTTTAACTCAGTGTGGAAAAAAGTAGGCTCACTTTTAAACAAACATGGTATTGCACTCTCATTTATCCAGGTATATCATACTAGGGACAGGAATTGGGATAGAAAATACATTCATGGTCAACATTAAATGAAGAAAATTAATCACTGCGAGTTCAATCATCAACGTATCGGTGCGTCCCAGGGCAGGAAAAATTATACCATACATCCGCATGTTAAGTTTACACCCAAGTACTTTTGTACTACTCGATGTTTTGTGCCCTATACAGTATACATGCTTGCGGAGGACACCCTCCGCGGTACCTCGCCTTGTGGGGATGCCAATGTGCACCGTCCTGCCCTTTTTACCCCCTTTTTTTACTCATTTTGCATTTGGAGAATACTCATTACTTTGTACTTGTTTTATATGTTGTGCTCATTTTGATTCTATATAATGCTCATGTGAATATTTATAAACTTATTTTGTATCTGTAAAACATTCATTTGGCTCATTTGGATGTACAATCCCTACAATACATCCGATTGCACATTATAGATCCTCATTTCACAAGTCTACGAGTTAAGGGAATGAGACTTGGAAGTGGAATTATGCTGAAGATAAGGTGAACTCGTAAGAACTTACATCTTGAATAATGCTGAAGACATCCTTTATTGCAAGTGGAATTATTCCAGGTGAACTATGATCTCCCTGTAGTGTAAAAAACAGCATATCAAAGTCAATTTTCCTTCAAAACTCATATTCTTGGATAACAAACATGAAATTAAGCACTATTGGCGAAAAAGGAAAGACCATGATTTTCAAATCAGTATATTACTATATTAGTATAAACGGATATGTAATATCTGTAAGACTAAAATTAATTTGAACCTATGTATTTGATATAAGAAGTAATGGCCATACAGAATTTCTCCCATATAAACAATAACTTCAAGCAGAAGTATAATAAAATAAAGCTGAAAAAACAACGCACGTGCATAGTATGTGTCTTTCCACTACTTGTTACGCCATAAGCAAATACAGTCCCTGCAACAATAGCAATGATGTTATAGACACATGAACTAAAAGTAAGGGTGCCAAACTGTCAGTATATTTCTAATAGGTGATTAGTACTCCGTAATTTATAAAAAGTTAATAAACTTCTGTTTGCATAGCTCCACATTCAGTTTGTCATTTCTGTTATGGCAAGTTCACAAGACTAGTTGTTACCTATGTACAATCTCATACTATACAATTTACAATTGTGAAATTTAGTATTCCGTATTTAAGTATCGGTTTTCATACCATTTATCCCTTCCATTGCAGCCTTGACCACTGGTCCGGCAGCTACTTCATAAACCTCCTGAGTACTTGTATCAGGCCCAAACACTCGATCTACAAAAAGAGTAGCAAATGCATTCATTGATTAGAACGTGAAATTAAGCACAATTCAAACTGGAAAAATGGAATGCTTAGCTTACTGCATATTGAGGCTAAGCAAAGACGTAGCCAATAGCTCAATTAGAATTCACAACTTAAACAATCAAGGGTAGCTGAAATAGTACCGAATGCATAAGCAGTAGCCATATTGTACTCGTTCCGTACAATTTTATCACTATCTGCATACCAGGCAACCTCATCCCCTCTGTGGTATTCCCGGTCACTGGCACCAGTAGTTCAATCATTGGAAAAATATCAACACATTGTCTAGAAACTCCTTCAATACACCGTTAGATAGATCAAATTCAAACTAAGCAGATCTAGAACTTACCTCAAGGGCCGAAACCTGATCGTCACAGATATGCTATCCCCTGCTCCAGACGTACCAGCCTGCTCGGCAAGCAGCTCATCCGCCGACGGATAATGCACTTGCGGGTGATTTCCGTATTCCCCCGAGTACCCCGAACCACTCCGATTCCGTGTGGGCGTCCTGGATCTGGACTTGAGCCCATTAGCTAAGCCGCAGAACGAAGTCGCCGAGGATGAGCACGAGCGAGGCATAAGCCTACCGTTCATGAAAGACGAAGAAGACGAGGAGGACGAGTGCGGACTCGACGGCTTCCGGTGATGAGACGGTGAGCTACTCCGTCCTCTTGACGTAGACGCGGCCATCGCTCCCAGCTCTCCAGCAAAGTTCAAATAAACCGTCCAATGAGCTAACAGGATGAGCGAGAAAGCAGAAGAATAATGTGTCAGAGGTCACATGGCGCGGACGGTAAAAGCAAATACCATTGTGCCATGTTTGATTCTTCTGCACGCTTTGAGTTAAACACTATAGTGAGCTAGGATGGCTGTATCTGTAAACTGAACTATAGAGAAATAGAGATTCAGATAGTGATAGAGATGGAAGGTTTCCTTCGAATACACACCAGAGATGCAGAGAGGAGTTAAGAGTAGAGTGAGATTGACGGATCTTCAACGCAGGTTTGAATTGTTTCTGTTAGAGTAAAAATTAGTGTAATTGTCCTACTCCTGCTCCGGATTTACCTTTTACGGACGACTTGCGTGGGGGGCGGAAGGTTTAGTGAAGGGTGCGGGTGGGGTCCCCGTTATTTTGAATGCAAGAAGAAGTGACGTGGTAACGTGGAGTAGTGGAAGAAATTAGCCCGCGCGTGTTTCTGTTTAAAATAATTTGCTCTTAAGAGTCGATAATAATGCCTGCACCAGACGAGAATCGCATTAGGGGTGGGCAAACGAGTCTTGGAACCGCGGTCCGGTCCGGGCAACGACAGTTCGGATCCAAAACGGGTCGGTTCCATTTTTGGTTGCCATAAAACGGTTCGGATAGGTCCGGATAATTTTTTTTAAAGACCCGGACCGGTTCCAAAATAAAAAAATACCGGGTACCCGGCCCGTTATATATATTGTATATTAATTTATTAATAGTTTTGTGATAATCGGTTTTGAAATAGTTTTGTTTTCCTTTGCTAGAAGTAGGATTTTAAATTGAGTTGAAGTAACATCATTTTCCTTTCAAATTATTGATTAAATTTTACATAAATTTCTTATTACTTTTTATTGTTATTGAAATATTTCTTTCTATGGAATTTAATTATTTGTTAAAAATGATTTTGTAATATTTGTTTTCATAATATTGTTCTTAAAATATATAAATTGTGATTATCACCCCCATGTATGTGTCAACTTTGGCTAATACTGAAAATTTAATATAAAAAAAAACACAATCACCTTAATATGTGATGTTAGACAACATTTTAAAATTCAAATGTTAGAAAATATGTATTTTGGCTATGTTGTTGATTGTTGGAACTTCTTTAATTGTTTGGAACTTATATACATGAAATTAAGGAGCATTGGACTTGTCACTCGTGTTACATGTGCACCACTATGTTGTTATTTTGAAACTTGTTAATGTACTATATTATTGATTATTGATTATTGATTTTTGGAACTTTGTGAGTTTTTACTAATTTTAAGACTTGAGAATAGAAACCGTAAAACCCGGACTGGACCGGTCCGTTTCAAACGGGCCGGGTAAGGTCCGGTTCCTATTTTGAAAAGTGCAATATCCGGATCGGATCGAACCGTAAAGTGGAACCAGCGATTCCATTTTATTTTGCATTACCTGCCCCGACCCGGCCCGTGCCCAACCCTAAATCGCATCACTCCAACCCAGGCGTCACCGGCTCTTTGTTTTACGAAAGATTAATTTAGAAATTGTTTTAAAAAGTTGATAGAGTATAGGCTCGGATTCACGGCCCACCCGTTCTTGGATACACAATGGCTCAACCCTATTACATTGATGGGGATCCCTCAAAACAATCATAGTTCAGAATGAAGAAATATGTTACATGTTCATACAGTCACCTCGGTATCAGCACCTCAGTCACAGTTCCCAAATAGCTGCTCAGGAACAAGGATAGAACCAAACCCGGGTGCACTCCTGCACATGGGCCATCATCACCTCGCCCAACAGATAAACACATGACTAGAAGCGGGTTGGAGAAGGACACACGTCAAGTTCTCCACGCCCCAGGGCTAGCTCTCGCTCATAGAATTGCCGACACGTATAGTGCATTTAATGCACCACTTCATTTATTACTACTATAAATACCCGCCTTAGAATCAGTTGTAAAGAGTTCGAACCTCGTTAATATTAATCTCTTTCTCTCTTTAAACTTTAGCACTCCTTTCTCTCTACTATACCACTAGCGGTTTACCGGAAAGGTATCAATAGGATTGTATATTTTTTCTTTTTAAAATAAGATTTATGTAGTCCTATTAAAAGAACAAATGAATAAAACATGAGAAAATTGTGACTATAAAGAAATAAATTTATGTTTTTAAGGCGATAGGCCTTCGAACTTACATAAATGGTCAAATAAGCCCTTATCTAAGAGGTTCTGTCCGGCTGCTGTCATTTTGGGCGATTCCAGACGAATTTTTTGATGGTTTTTTTTAGCATCTTATTCATTAAGTCTAGTTTACTCATGCAAAATTTCAGCTAAAACTTCAATCGGGAAGGGCATTCAAATGAATTCATGAAGATAATTGCGCAGTTATCTTCCGGAATTCATTTGAATGTCTTCCCGATTCAATTGTTAACTGAAATTTGGTATGAGTAAACTAGACTTAATGAATAAGATGCTCAAAAAAATTCATTAACAAATTCCACCGGGAACTGTCTCAAATGACGACGGTCGGACAGAGCCTCCTATCTAAGGGCTTATTTGACCTTTTTGTGTAAGTTCGAGGGCCTATTTGACCCGTTATGACATAACAAAAGGAGAAAACTGTCAAATAGGCCCTTGAAGTATACCGAAAAAGTCAATTAAACCATCGAACTAAAGAAACGCTCAATTAAGTCCATGAACCATACAAAAAGTTCAATTTCCTAATCTAGCCAGTTGATTCCCGATTAAACGGTAAGTGTGCTGACGTGGCGTCCAAATGTCATTTTTTGACTTTTTTCTCTTTCCTTTACCTACTCTTTCCCTGTTTTTTCTTCCGGCCCAACTCCCCTTTCATCTCTCATTTCTTCTTCGCACCCAGACCATTTTCCGAAAAGGATGACACCCCATCCCTGCTTCTCTTCTGCCAATCCCTCTTCTTTTCTATTTCCTTCCTTTCTTTCCTCTCTTTTCTCTCCAGTCTTCTTCCCTTCTCAAATTCTCCTCCCCCTTTCTGTTTCCTCTTCTACACCATTTGCAACAAACATTTTGTTTATTCTTCTTCCATGTGAGGAACTCCGGCGATTAGGGCGGTTATGGCGGTGGAGCTCTTGAGCTCCTGATGTGACGTCGTTGGAGCCGGTCTTTTTCGGTGCCGACGACGCCGACGACACTGATGAGAGTTGGCTAGAGAAGGTGACCAAGGGTGGAAGCAATTGATGACCTCAAACCAGGCAGAAGAAAGAAGAAGAAATGGATGGTGGATTCGGGATGACCAATCTGCTCAAACAGAGGGCAGGAAAGAAGGGTATGTTGAAGTCGGAGATGGTGGGGCAGAAAGAAGTAGAGGGAGGACGGGGAAGAAGAAGAAAGTGACAAGAGGAGACGAGATCGAATTTCCGGCGAAAACCTCCGGCATGCATCTCCGTCGAACACCTCTGGTAAAAGGAACAACTAACAAGGAAGAAACAGAGGATTCAGAAAGAAGCAAAGGGAGAGAAGAGAAACGGCGGGCGGAAGAGAAAAAAGAAGAAAGTGGGGGGGGGGGGGAGAAAAAAGAAAAAACTTAAAAATATACACTTGGACTCCCACGTCATTTATGTAATAGGATGACTTATCCTTTACCTTACCTGTTAAATTTGAAACTAGACGAAATACCCGTGCGATGCACGGGTACATCTAGAACAAAACAACGATTTGTTTGAAATTATATTTTATTCTAATGTACATAATGAACAATTAATTTATGAAAATAAAAAGATAGTATAGTCTATTGATAGTTTACTGGTAAATCGTTACTGGTATAATAAAAGAAGGAAGGGCTAAAGTTGAGAGAGAGAACTTATTTTAAAAGATATTCGAACCCTTTAAAACTATCCCAGTGGGATATTTAGAGTAGTGATAAATGAGGCAGTGCATTAAATGCATTACATGTGTCGGCTAATCTATGGGCGAGATCATATCCTTGTGGCGTAGCAAAAATTGACTTGTGTCATTCCCTGATTGACTTCTGCCCAAGTGTTTTTTGTGGGTCGAGGTGATGATGGTCGAGGTGCAGGGGTGCACTCCGGGTCTGGTGTTCTCCTTGTTCCTGAGTTACTGACTGGGTTCTATGGTCGAGGTGTCATCAGTGATGACCCATCAAGGTGATTGTATGGACGAAGAGCCGTTTTTTTCATTCTGGGCCGAGCTTGTTGAGAGGCCTTCATAAGTGTGACTGGTTTTGATCCATTGTGTATCCAAAAGTGTGACTGGGCATGTATCCGAACCCATATACTCTATCATGTGGTTTGTTGTTATGCTTGTTAACCTATTATATAATTTGATCTATGTTAAAAATCAACATCTTTGAATTGGGATGTGATTCGAAAAGATTGGTGATCGACTTAACCAAACATTATTCAAATATAATAAATTCTTATATTAAAATATTGGTGATCTACTTATTAAAATGTTACTCATGTTTATGCTCATTACCCGTTAGTTACAACGGTTGAAGCTTGTTTGACTAAAAATTACTCATTGGACCATGAATATATGTAATGTAGTGCGAGGAAATTAGCATGCGGCTAGCAAATAAAGTTAAATGCATATTTGTTCTCGATCCACCATAATGTCATATTTATTGCCAGACCAATAGATATTAAACTTAATTTTATGATTTAATTTACAATGTTTAAGTCATGAGAAAAAATTAAATCTAGGTAAATACATATACCAATTGATCTAGTTAAAATGGAGGAAATCACATTTAAAATGTAGAAAATTACATTTACTGTATAATTGGTACATGAAAGAAAGTAATTTTATGTTTTACTATTGGTAATTGGAAGGTTAATATTTATACATACTTGTTCCATTATCTGTTTGTAGCCATCGTAACCCATACCTTTGAAGTGGGCACCGGTACAGTTAATCATTAAATATTTTTCATTAATTTCTAGGATTTTTAATTTATTATATCAATAATGTGTAGAAGAATACTAAAAATGGCACATGCAATTATAATAGATTTAAATGTGTAAATTCTATTGCTAATCATAGTAATTGTTGAAATTGTAGACATCCATTTTACTATTGCTAAAATCTGGTCTAATGTAAATTTGTCTGGCTTGTTTTGGATTGCTATTGGGGTGAAATCAGTTCAATAAAAAACATCATAATAATACTGACACTCTTTTGACACAACCTAAACTTCACAATTTTTATTATTTAGCTGTTTAAAATGAATTAAAATGTTCCATATCAAATAATTTATTTGTCATTAACGTTATTTATTTTTATTTGTATTATCTTCTATTCCAGTTTTGTTTTATAATTCCATTTCCATTTGTCACATATAATAGACTAAATTAAAATAAGAGATAGAAATAAAATTGATATTACTCTGTTTCATTTTGTAAGATACATTTACCTTTTTTAAATTGTTTAAAAAATATGAATACTTTTCTAACTTTTTACCTTTTCACTTTATCACTTTATATTATATTTCATTTTATTTTTTTTACTCTTTATGGACACATCTTACTCTTTCTTACTTTTGGTCAAACAATTTTAAAGTAATCATTTTATCGTTTACTTTCTTAATATCCTCACCAAACCCATATATATTTTACATTTGGTAACCACATTTTCAGTTTATTAGCCTTATTAACCAACTGTTTTTACAAAATGCGTAATTTTTAATTTCACGCGTTAAATCAATCAAAATAAGTAAGGTTAAGTTACTGATTTGGCTAAATTGGTTGGAGTTACTATAAAAGACCATTTTAATTATTATATTCTTTCTTTATTTTATTAATAAAATGTATCTTGAATATAGGTTTTCCATAATTCAGCAAATTCAGTCAATTTAGCGAATTCAACGCTCAAAAAGCATGTTTGGTTATTTACCTTCATTTTGAGCTTATCAATCACATCATTTAGTATAAGACCAATTCCACTTTCATTTGAAAAATAGGTATCTGCAATAATTTCACTAATTTCACATGAAACTACCGGATGAGGCATTTGGAAAATATGTATGTCTCTTGAATTTGAATTTATACCATGGGAAAATCATAAAAACCATGGGGAGGGTTAGAAAATTTAATCAAACTAAACACTCATACCAATTTAGTAGATTGATTACAATGAAATTTAGAACATTAGAAAAATCATTTAATCATTCGGAAATACATTTTAAGATGAATTGAATTTGAATTAAATTTGAAGATGCATTTAGTAAATTAAATTTGAATTAAATATTACGTACTTAAGAATTTATTTTGAAGTAAAGTTCACAAATGTGTTTAATTATGAAGGCCAATTATAATTATGAAGGCCAATTTTAAATTTAGTAAAATAGCTAGCTTCAAATGAAAAAAATTATTTTTTATTATAAGGGTAGATTTGGGAACACTTGAGATTACTTGATGGTCTAGTAAAAATCATTTCGAGCGCACGAACATTGTATGGCTTTTGGTACTACTTAACTTGCAACACTCTACCACACATACATACATGAACTCTCCATTGAAAGCATTCAGGTTGAATGCATACGTGATACGTGACTAAAATTATACACTTAATTGATTCCTTTGTTAAAACAAACTTTTTATGACAATTTAAGAATTTATTATCACATCTAAAGAAGATGTTTGCACCTGATCCTCTTACCATACATATATGACATGCATGGTTAAATACATTTCTTATCATATACGCAGAGGCGAAGTCAGGGCATTGGATCGGACTGGGCCGGTACAAATAATATTTTTGGAAAAAAATTATGCGAAATTTTCTACATTAAAAAATTAGACATTTTTAAAATTTGGGTAGGTCAGTTCCAGGGTTCCTCCTATCTATGCATGCCCTTCAAGTACGTATATATGAGACAAATGTGTATAACTTTAAAATTAATTTTGTTTCTTTTCCAAAAGTAATACTCCGTATATGTAAGGATAGGAGCTTATACATTTTAGGAACAGTCAGTCAACACATACACAGGGGCGGATCCAGAATTTCATGTAGGGGTGGGCTAAAACACTAAAATGATAATACATTGACAATTTTCAAAATAAACAAAAAATCAAATATAAGAGTTCTCCACTAAAATTGTCCTCGAGGAGGCTTTGAAACAAAACTCAACAACAATAGAGTCTACATCTATACAATATAAAGTGTCCAAGAAAGTCATCCGTCATTTTGTCGCGGAGTGTTGTTTTTAGATGTTTCATGGCAGAAAATGATCGTTATGCTTTGCAGTAGAAACAAAGCGAATCAATCTGCTCATCATAACATATGAATCAGATCTTCTACTCTTAGTCAACTCCTCACATTATTCAACAAGTGTAGATATTCGAAACTTTGTATCAGGAATCACATCATGAACATAGTGTTGCAGCTCGAATTCCAAAGCAAGAATATCCTCACTACTAAAATTTTCGAGATAGAGCTTCAATTCCTTGCAAGAGTACAATTAGCATCGACGTTAAATGACTCATTCGAATTGTTTTAGATCCAATGAAGCACTCAAAAAATGAGTTCTAATGATTTATCATTAAACTGGGTCCTTAACTCCATCAATACAAAGTCTATTGCCTCGTTGAAAACATCAAAGTGATAGTGATGCTCAACTGTAGTTTATTTTCGGCAACGACCAATCATATATTCAGAATTCAGCTCTGGTACATGAATTTTGTGTTTTGAGCAAAACTCTTTTACTTCTTCAAGAAAGTCTTTCCATCCATTTTCTCTCAATTCCCCGAGAATGAGTTGTGTAGTAGAAAATGTCTTATAGCTATCAAGATATCCAATGATTTTTTTGAATCCCTTGACAGAGAATACTCGTTATTCCTATAACTTTGTGCATCAAAAGTAAACTGGACCCAAAATCCAAACATGCAAAGTGTCTATATACACCATGAACTTCTACCAGAGAACTCGCTTTTGGGCAATATTCTTGAAGATACTCAAACACTTTGCAAGTTGTTGTAACATGTCAATCAAGTTTTTAATTGAATCATAATGGGAACTCTAACGCGTTGCTCCAACACTTTGTAAATTACCAATTTGATTGGCTCCACTTCCAGATTCACGCTCTCTTATTGCCAACATACGTTCAACTTCTATTCTTTGAGCACTTTGTAGATCACTAATTCCTGCAATTGCACTAGGTGCCCTCCCCTGGGCCGGGCCGTCCATGATGCGTATAACATTTAGATTAGATGGTAAGATTTTGTTTTACGGGCTAAGCTGAAAATTGGATTGGGCTATAGAAAATTTGGGGTAGGCTGGATGGAAAATTTTAAAAACAATACCTTAAAAAAAATTAATTTTTTTACTTTGCCCTGGGCTTCAGCCCACCATAGCCCTAACATAGATCCTCCCCTGCACATACATATTAGCAGTAAATTATCTTACCATATTTTCATAAGGTGGCCAATAAATGCTCCAATATAATGTTGCCATAATTTCACACTTTCATACGATACTTTTTCATGAATGGGCAATATTTTACTTATACATTTCACATAGATTTCCCATTATGTCCTTAGTTTGGGCGGGATTTTTCCCTCCAGTTATGGTGTAACGACTGTTACTTTATATTATATAAAGATATGATTGTTTTTGTAAGAGCATCTCCAATGCTATAATATGCACGGTGCACATGTAGCACGAAAGAGATAGACACAAAAATTGAATTTATGACATTTCTCTCTCATTCTTTCCATAGTTTTATGTATTTTTAATAAGTTTTCCCCTGCAATGTCAAACACAATGTCTACATCTAGACATTGTGCTTGACATTGTGAAGAAAAACTTACCAAAATGATACAAGATACTTCAAACAAGGAGAGATATATTCTATTTATTATTTTTTAATTGGATATGTCTCATGCCACATATGCACCACCGTTCACGTTTACCATGGGAGATGCTCTAAAGTTGGTGGACTTAATTGAACGTTTCTTTAGTTCGAGGGTTTAATTGACCTTTTTAGTATAGTTAGAGGGTCTATTTGACAGTTTTCTCAATATAAAAAGAAATAATTATGTATTTGTTCCTAAAACAAAGATTGTTTACAAAAATGTGAATAGTGACTAGAGTATTAATGAAATCTAGAAACTTATACTTAATTTATAAAATTAAGTTATCATGACACAATAATAACTACTCCGTATTAGTCATTTTTTTTGTAAATAGATTTTATTTTAGGAATACTCCATATTTATTTAGTACGAGGTACTACCTAATACGGAGTATTTATGTGCTAAACCGTGGCACTATTTGTGTTCCACTGCACTGCAACTTTAAAACAAAACTGTGGAAGCTACTCCGTATCATTTAAAACAATGAGTTCGGTAACGTTATCAGGTTCGCCTTCTTCCGCCGTCCCACGGATGATATTCCGCCGTCTGCTCCGACCAAACGCCCCTCCTTTCTTCTGCTTTTCTATCCGTCCGAAACATCTTCTCCTAACCCCTTCTCTAGCGCGGCCACTTATCTTCCCATCCGTGAGCCCCCATTTATCCTCTACAAATTATCGCCATTTCTCCCCAAACCCAAAACTTCAAGCCCTTCTACAGTTCGAAAATTCCGTTGAAGAAATAGAGGAAGAAATCGATTCTGATGGGACTGAGGAAGCTCAAGAACCAGAAGCAGTACCTGTCACCACCGAATCTCCCGGAAATCTGAGGCTGCATACGAAGCTACAGGGACTCACCGTGAAGGAGAAGAAAGAGTTAGGTTCTTATGCACACAGCCTGGGGAAGAAGCTCAAGTCTCAACAGGTCGGAAAGTCTGGAGTCACTGCTACTGTTGTCACTGCCTTGGTTGAAACCCTTGAGAAAAATGAACTTTTGAAGGTGAATAAACTTTTGGATTTGTCGTTTTTGTTTGTTTAAACTGAGCTTAACATCATATGAATATGTAGTTTCTGCTCTTAACATATTGGTCAATAATTTGCGTTTAGGATTTATGTTTCAGGAGTGGACCAAATTGATCTCTATTTCAGACATGGCATATAGATTAAAGCGGGATTTCATCATTTTGCAGTTTTTCAAATTATAAATCCTATCAAATGAGTATATCCTAGAAAATTAATCCTTTTAGTCACAACATATCTTCAAGTAACCATAATGACACAATTATGAATTCTTGCAAAAAATCCCTGTATAGTTCTGGTTAATCCTCACCTAGGCGCCTATGTTTTTCACGTCTAACTCTGATCAGTTGATGACTAGCCACTTGCATATACTCTGTAGTACGGAGTAATATTTAATTGTATTATATTAATTTACCTGAGCATCTTTTTGTTGGAAGAGGATTAAATTGAGAAATTACATAGAAACACATTATTTAATTAAACAGATGTTTGTTTTCTGATCTAACACTATTAAAACAAATTCGCCCCTACATCCCCTCCAAATTTCACTATCCAAAGAAGGTCTAAGTTATAAACCGAACGAGGCATGAACTTCATATAGTAGTAGTCTGCTAGTAGGTAGCTTTTTGTGTGGTTCTCTGAATAGAACTGATGATGATTTTTTCTGCATTATTATTTTTAATCAGCTTAAAATACATGGAAGTTGCCCTGGAGAGCTGGAGGACATAATTAAGCAGTTGGAAGAAGACACTGGGTCTGTAGTGGTGGGCCAAATTGCCAGGACTGTGATTCTTTATAGACCAAGCCTTTCTAAACTGGAAGCTGAAGAGAAGAAAAGGCGAGCTCAAAGAGCTTCTTCCATAACGAGAAAGAAGCTGATGAAACCCACTGAGGTCCGTCTGCGTTAACCTCACACTAGGTTAAGATCTTATCAGTGTGATGACAGTTGATCTTATGCAGATAGAAACGTAAAAAAATGGAACCTCAACTATATGTGTTATACAATTTTGCTACCTCAACACCTTTTTTGTTAACAATTTTGGTTTCTCAACATTTTATAGTTGACCTCCCATAGTACTTTTGGCCAATTTTATCCAAATAAATTTATGGGATTGGCACGGATTTGGCAAGGATTGATCAATAATTTCGTGCCAAATAGATCGTGCCAAGATGTTTTTGTCACGGATTTGGCATATCCCTGCCAAATCCTCTATGAGTTTTGGCGAATCCATGCCAATCCAGCGTTTTTTTGGTAGTGTTATCCTGCATGGAACCCTAAAAATAGGCGAACCAAGTAACTTTAGTTGTTCTCGGGTTGTGGCTGATTTGGTTGGTTGTCAAAGCCTAAACTGCAAACTGAATAGTCTATGGTTTTGCCAGTTCGGTCTCGATATGGTGGTTTGTTTACTCCTTTACTTAAAACACTCTATTGTGCTATGCTAAGTCAATTAGTGTGTTTCCTTTTCAGTAAAATAAAATTCTATATTCGTAACTACTTGTACAATTCTTTTCTCTACGTCACTCATCCATTTGATAAATGATTGCCATCTGACATGAAAGGTGAGTCTGAAACATGCTTTTTAAGTCACATGGCAGGCATGTAAGAGTGTTTTAGGGTGACACAAGTGTTAAACTAAAATGAAAGGTACCCGAAACTATTCAATACAAATACCAAGTACCATTGATCAAATTTACCTGCTCTTATGTTTTTCCTGGTAAAATATATCAGGGAAAGGGATTGGCAGCTAGACCATCAAATCGTGGCCGTAGGGGGAGTAGCAGATTTTCCTGATGTGAATGCTGATACCCATATCGATCCTCATACGTAAGAAATAGGTAATATCTGTAAATCTGTGATGGGCGTGATGGCAAGTAGTAGCCTTTGAAATTTAACATTTCTATTAAGTAAGATGAGATGGTTGAGGTCCCAGTTGAAGCCAAAGGAGAACTACCGCAGCAGATTGTAGCCTCTAAATACCAGGACCAGGCATCAGAGTTCTTTGGAGAATGAGATATAATTTTGGACCTTTTTTTTTATATTCAGGATGTGGTATTCTACTAGTTATATTTTCAGCTGCCGTGAGCTTTTTTATATGAGCAAGGAATCATTTTACTTTTTTAAATGTAAATGGCTTATATAAGAATCGTTGAAATCATCTTTAGTCTTTACAATATCCTCAACATACCCAGCAAACCTATTGATTCCCTAAATAGAACTTTTATTCCATATATGCACTTCCTAATATAAATAATTATCTCTAGTTCCTTTGCATAACTAAAGGCAGTCTGTTATCGGTGGTATTAGTCCGGTGGTGGTGGGCAGTCCAGTGGCGATCTAAATCTGCAACAGCGACGGTTGGATTTGCAGCGAAAGCCAGATTTCCGCTGCGGCCTGCGAAAGGTGACGGTTCGCCGTTCTGTCAGCAGTAATAGTTGTGGCCAAGCTTTTGTCCAACTACATACTTCTTCTGTTTTTAAATAATTGCAACATTTTGAATTTTAAACTATTTTCATGTTCCACTTTGATTATGTTTTATGAGTGCTTTTCCTATCCGGTCAGGCCGGACAGGACCTTGGTCCGGCCACCTCAATTTGAGATGGTTCCTGGTGGTATTTTTGGCTGAAATTTTTTGTGTATGTTCCGTATCAAGTCTATTTCATCCATATCAAATTTGAGCAAAAAATTCAATTTGGAAGGCCTTCAAATGATTTTTGCAAGTTAACTGCTCCGGAATATACATATAAAACGCAGTTAACTTGCAAAAATCATTTGACGGCCTTCCCGATTGAATTTTTTGCTCAAATTTGGTATTGATGAACTAGACTTGATGGGGAACATACACAAAAAATTTCAGCCAAAAATACAATCGGGAACCACCTCAAATTGAGGTGGCCGGACCACAGTCCTGTCCTGCCTGATTTCTGATGTTTTATTTATTAATGCACTACTAAAAAAATTAAAGAAAATATTGTTAAACTTTACTCCTGTTTTGGTAATTAGTATTTATTTACTCCTACTTCGTATTTAAGAAATTAACTTTACATTTATTCAAAAGGAAATGAATGGAGCATATTCAAAAGGAAATGAATGGAGCAAGGAAACGTAACAAAAGGAGAAAGAAAGGAAAAAGGGGTGAAAGAGGAAGGAAAAGTAAAAAGTCTGGATTCAGTATTGCCTTCTAATTCTTTTAGAAATTGAGAAATAGATACTCCTAATGGCCAATTGGAAATACATAGACTCAGGGCCGGTCCTGATATTTTATGGGTCCGGGGCGATTGAAAAAAGAAGGCCCTTAAAAGGTTATATAAATATATTGCAAAAGCTTAACTTTATATTCACAAATTTCAACATACAAAGTAATGTAAGTCTTTCATCAAAGTCTTAATATATAAACTAAACGAATAAAAATTATATTAACAAATAAAAAATAAAACCAGAGAATTACTTGTGAAATTGAAATTTCAAATTTAGAAGATATTTTTGAGAAAATTAGGAGAGTGTTGATTGCTGAGCAAAACGAATTAAAGTCCAAAGATGAAACATTGAAATTAGGCCTGCTTAACGGGAAATGATGTCAGACCGGGACCATTTGAGGCCCTTCCCGATAAAATTTTTTCATGATTTTTTTTAAATATATTCTTCATAAAATCTATAATATCTCCACAAAGTTTAAGATTAAAATTCAACCTGAAAGTCAGTTAAATAAATTATTGAAAGATAGTGCGCATTATTTATATACACAAAGCGCAGTGTGTTTCAATATTTTATTTAACCGATTTCCCGGTTGATTTTTAAACTAAAATTTTGTGAATGTAATTTACACTTGATGAAAAATACTCCAAAAAAGTTTCATAAAAAAATTCCTCCATAAAGGGCCCCAAATGACCTCGGTCTGATATGAATTGTCCTCTCTATATTTATCCATTTATATATAATTATGGGCCCCTGTAAATGTTGGGCCCGGGGCCGGCCTTGCATAGACTTACTGACTAGATTTGTTTCCGCACATCTGTGTTTTATTTTCGTTTTGCACTCTGATTATGCTGCAAATCTTAGTCGAATGTTTAGTCCCAAAGTTTGATTTTGTATTTTGATTGGGGTGCAAAGTCAAAGGAAAATCAAGTAATGCAATATGATCGAAAAAGTGGGATAGATCTGGTATTCTGGTGTGCGAAATGCCAAATTCCCTGGATTGTTTTAAAACCTTTTCTTAATCTTGGGAAAACTATCACATAGGAGTCAATCTGGCCCTATACTATAGCGAAATAGTGATTAGGCCCCTTTGTTTGAAAAACGCTTCGTTAAACTACTGAATTCTTAAAAAAAAAAAAACTATCGTAATCAATTGAGCGTTTTAGCCGGGTTTTCTGGATAATGGCCCATGGCGATTTCGTTTCCTTTTCCTTTTCCTTTTTTCTTTCTTTAATTTTCTCTTTCATTTTGTCCTTTCGTTTTCTCTTCTTAGCTTCTCTTTCTTTCTTCTCTTCTACGCAGGTACCGTTGACTTCTTCCCAACACCGCTTTCGGTCACCACAATTGTGCCGCCAACCGCTGAACTCAGTGCCCTGTGCCATCGCTCAACCGGTGGTCACCACATCTGTGCCGCTCTCACTGCCGACCTTTGATCAGACCTACACGCCATCGCTGGATGTCACTTCTTTTAGCCGCCGTTGGACATCATTGCACTCAGTCGTTGCCCTTCACGGAGTTAGGCACCGCAATTTACTCCACTTAGCCGACACCCTTCAATCTAGGAATCCGGCGATGGCCGGCCACGAATCCTGATTCCAGGATTCCAGTGATGATGGGGCGCTGTTAGAGATATTTTAATTGTATTGTGATCAATGTTCAAATAGCCTTTTTGTAATAGCTTATTTATTCATAGAATAGGCCAAATTTGGTAAAAGCTCAATTGCCTAAATAGGAATGAGCCTCCTTAAAGTTGGAGCCCAATCATTTGTTAACATACCATTCTCAAGGCTATAAATATGCCCCTTAGGAGAATGAGTAGGTTAAGCTTTCCCAGACATTTCATACCCTAGAGCCGCAGAGCCTATTCTCGTGTAAAGGTTTCTACGCTAAGTTTTCATATCATTCTGTAAAACCTTCTACACATCAATGGAAAGCTTCATCCTAAAAAAAAGATGTTAGGTCCCTGCTTTCTAATCTATAATATGTATGGAAGAGTGATCAAATGAGGATGAAGCTTTCCATTGATGTGTAGAAGGTTTTACAGAATGATATGAAAATTTAGCGTAGAAACCTTTACACAAGAATAGGCTCTGCGGCTATAGGGTATGAAATGTCTGAGAAAGCTTCATCCTCATTTGATCACTCTTCCATACATATTATAGATTAGAAAACAGGGACCTAACATCTAATATCAGAGCCAGAGCTGATCGATCGATTGAAGGCTGGAAAAGCTCTTGCGCGATTCTTCATGGACAAAGTTTTGCACTTGAGCGATCTTCTGTTTTGTTTTTGTTGATATTTTTACAGGAAAATGTTTACAGGGAAATGTTTCTAAGCTTGCAAGGATTCATTCTATGAAAAACCGCACCCAGAAATTTGGCGTACAGGTTAAGCCATAGTTGAGTGATTCTGCATTTTCGCGCAACTCCGCTGGAAAGAAGAACAGGTTTCACGCAACTCCTCCTGCCCGATTTCAACTTCGCGCAAAACACCCTGCGCGATTTTGGACTTGAGCTATTTCGTCCTTGCGCGATCTTGACTTGCCCGATTTCAAACTTCGCGCAACACTCCTTGCACGATTTTGGACTTGCGTTCTACAACACTTAAGCGATTTGAAGACTTGCCCGATTTTACAAGTTGAGCGATTTTGAAGTTGCCCCATTTGGACTTGAGCGATCTTACTCAAGTTGTCCCATTTGGAGTTAAGCGATTTTCAAAAGTTGCCCCATTTTAGGAGTTGCCCCATTTGAAGACTTGCCCCATTTGAAGACTTGCCCTATTTCAAAAGTTGAGCGATCTCAACAATTAAACAGATTTGCAACACCAACAGTGCATGAACCTACTGCTTGAAGTTCTAAACAAACAGAAACAGGACTTAATCAATCAACTGATCAGCCCGATCAATTATAAAATGGACGCTTTGTCAATTGGAAACGACACAAGACCCCCTATTCTACGAAGAGGAGAATACAACGTTTGGAAGAACAGATTCCTTAACTTTCTTGAAAGCAAAGATCAATCATCGGGACTACTTGACTCTATCACCAATGGCCCTGCTCAACTGCTCATTGCCATTGACAAAAATGAAGTGAACAACCCACCTGTTGAAGTTGAATGAAGACCCAAGACAGTCGAAGAATATGATGATGAGGACCGAGCTAGACTCCGAGCTGACCTACTTGCTAAGACTTATCTGCTGCAGGCTATCCCTAATGACATTTACATGCAGATTGATAGCATGTCAACTGCAAAGGAAATATGGGACGCAATCTTCAAGATCATACAAGGCACGGAGATTGGAGTCAAAGCAAAGAAAGCAAGCACCTTCACAGCCTATGACTCTTTCAGAGCCAAACTCGGAGAATCTCTCGAAGACACTTATCTTAGGTTTCTGCAGCTAATCAATGAGATGAGAAAGATTGGCGTGCACAAATCTAACATGGAGCTGAATGTGAGATTTCTGTCTGCACTTAGACCTGATTGGAGGAAGCTGTGTTCACAGATAAGGCACACTAAAGATCTTGATGAAATGGATATCCATGCTATGTACAACACACTCAATCAGTATGCTGAGGATTTTTCTGACTTTGTTCACACTACTGTGATGGCTGAAAAGGGGAAGACGGCTGTGGACAAACTAGCTGACACCCTAGCACTGATGCTTGACAAACCCTCAAAATTTGGCTCCAAGAAGGACAAGATGAAAGCTGATGAAAGTGAGAGTGCTGACAGTGACATAGGCTTCTGGGATGAAACTGATGACGATGATGAACTGCGTGATTTCCAAAAGCAGATAGCTCTTCTTACCTCTAGGTTCAATAATCAGATGCAGAAAAAGAAGAACTCCTCAAACAACAGGCTCCGCAAAACCTCAACCATCAACAACAAAAGGAAACAACGATCATTTGAATCTTCTGAGAATGGTAATGCTGAGGATGCTCCCAAATGCTTCAATTGTGGGAAGCCTGGACATCTTATCAAGGATTGCATAATGCCTAAGAGGAGGAAGGATGTTGATTACTACAAGCAAAAGGTAAATCTGAACAAGAAGAGAATGCTGCTGGCTATGGAAGAGAGCAGTGACAAAAGTGCTCTGATGGCTGAAAAGGATCACTGGATGGATGACTCTGACGATGAAGAGAATCTGGCACTGATGGCTGTTGTTGAAGAAGATGAGAAAGTGACTGTTACTGACGATGCAAGTGAGAAGTCAACAACCCCCGCTGCTGATGAAGAGAAAGAGATGGTTGTTGATGAAGGAAACAAGAAGGACACCACTCCAACTGCTGAGGAGAAGAAGAGACTAACTACCTCAAACAATGCTGATGAAGTGACTGCCCTCTCTGCTGAAAACAAGAATGCTGACAATGAAGTAAGTACCTCTAATCCGTTTGTTTATACTTGCTCTAGAACTGACACACACGATAAAATTAAGGAGCTAGAGGAGAAATTTGATAGAGCCTATGGTATCTATAACAAACTGCGTGAAAGACAGACATGCTCAAATATCAAAATAATCAATTCAGAGAAAATTATTGCTAAGCTCACTGCTGAGAATAAAAGACTTAGCGCTAGCGAAAAGGAATTGACAGAGAAACTTAGGACTACTGAGAAAGAGAGAATTAGACTTTTTTGGCGTAAACAATTTTCTTTATGAAAAGAGGGATTCACTTTACACTAGAATCAAAGAACTCGAAGACCTGTTAGCTAAGAGGGGCCAAACCGACCAGATCATTTTTCTTAACCAGCCTAAGGACACACGTTTCTATAACTCCAAGGAGGACCTAGGATTGACCAATGCTCAGTACCTGAAAAAGGTCGACTGTATCCAACTCTACGATGTTATATACATGAAAATAGGATTGACCAAACTTATGGCCTTCACTAGAGCTGAAGAAACGAATGCCCTCGAGGATTAAAAGAGAAAGAAAAAGGCTGGTGCCGAGGTTCCTTTTGACTATACAGAGTTGAACAAGAGTTACAAAACCAAAGCACCCCCTCTGACCCCTGCTGAGGAAATCTTGACTTATCCTCCTGAAAAGGAAGCTGTGAAAGACGGAGAGGAACCTTCCACACCTGAACCCATTGTGAAACCAACTTACAATCCACCTCTTGTGAGGAAGTTCGCTGAGTTAAAAGAATTTTTTGAAAAGGAAAAACAGGTTTTTGAAAAAGAAAGAGATAAACTTTTAAAAGAAATATCCGTTTTGAAAACCTCCTCTCAGTTTGATATAGCTTCTCAACCCTCTTCCCCCTCTTCATCGGAAAACTCTTTTGAAACTTCTACCGATAGTTTTAAGACTTCCTCTTCTCACTCTGAGAATCATTCTCCGTCAGGGAAACATGTGAAGAAGAGAGTCGAGAAGAGAGTAGAGTGGATTGAAGACAAAATAAGAGGGAAGAAGAGAGAAGAAGAGTCAAGATTAGGAAATAAGAATCAGCGATCGAGTCCTCTTTTTTATGTTAAGAATAAGTCTAGTTCTAGCATTAGTAAGCCTTCTACAAGTTATACTAGAAGTGCGGCTCCTAAGTCTTCTAGTTCTAAGATATCTGTCTCGAATCGCTATCCTAATTGTATCTCTCTGAATTGTATTAAGTCAATGAAATGTTGTTGTTTTGAGTCTGATTCTCCTCGCAAAATAAATGATCATGTGATTGTTAAGAATGATGCGAAAAAGCCCAAGATTAATAGGGTGAATGTTGAGAGTGAGGTCAAATTGCCATTTTAAGGTATCCCCTCAAGATTCACTCAGTCAAACATCTGAGAAGGCTATCACGTGAACCAATTTTGAAAGATCATATATCTGAACAATCATTCAGAACAAATGAAAATTCCCTCGCTCCGAAAATCAAGCAAAAATTGGTACTTAAGGCTGAAGCTGATCGTTTAAAATTGAAAAACTCTTCTCAACCAGCCATCTAGGATCCCAAATCAAAAGGAAATTGAAACAATTGCTCACTATTGATAAGGAAGGACCCATCTGGCGATGGATACCTAAGCGAAACTAATATGTTTTACAGGTAAGTCATGTGTGGCATCTTGATTCGGGTTGCTTGATGTGAGTTTTCTCGCACTTAAAAAGATTGTAATATAGTGGTGTAAGTACGAGTATCGTCTCCACAGGGACGGACAAAAGGGAATCAAGAATTAATTAAATTCAGCGATTAAAAAGAAATAAAATAAATGCGTCGTGCGAGATTGGTTGATTTGAAAATTAAACTAATGCTAATGAGCAATAAAATAAAAAGATTGGTTTCTCTCTAATTAATGACGAAGGGAATAGGGATTGATTCCAGGGTAACCAGATTTCTGGCAGATCAGGCTTAATTACATGAAATTAATTTAATTGAGCCTAGCTAATCATTACTAAGTTCTTACCGCTCTCGCGGCGTAGAGTACAATAATTTAGGGGACCGGGCTGATCTCTCATGCGACAAGATCCTAAATTATTGCCAAGACGAGCGAGCTTACGACCCCTTAATCGCTACTAATCTCTTAGCGAACGATTAAGTGTGTGTGAATGTGTCCTAGAATAAACTAGATCTCTCTTAATTTATTCTACCAGCAATTGTAATTCTAGCCGCGGTTCCAGGTTACAAAAGATATCAGTTAAATTATTCAAACACAAATTAAACGGCATTCATGCAATTAAACCGACAAGAATCTAGCCATCAATCATGATTAATCCCTTCATCAATCCCAAATCCCTAATTAAACTACTCACAATTCATAATTGAAGAATCAACAGAATTGGGAAGAATAGAATAAATTGTCATTAATTAAAAAGATGAACTTACAAATAATCCTAGGGTCTTGGAGTAAACAATCGTAAAAACGCAAGTAAATTCGTCCCTAGGCCTCTCCGTAATGTTCGTAACCATCAAAAAGGGTTAGGGAGGCCTTATTTATAGAAAAAGGGGAAAAAATATGAATTCTGGCCGATTTGGGATTCAATTTCGCGTAACCCGGAGCTACACACGGCGTGCGTCCCCCCTACGATCGGACGTGCGTAGCTGGCAGTGTCTTCCTTGCTTTTCTCGCCTCACACGCACGGTCGTGCGTTCCCCTACGCACGGCGTGCGTAAAACTTCCGAATTTGACAAAACTTTTTTCATGAAAGTTGTAGATAATGAAGTCCTCTATCCGCCCCAATTTGCCGAATGTGATTTGAATCATTCAATCAAGAGATATGATCAAAACGGTGGAAGGTGTCTTTCTTAAATCGCAGCATAGATCATCTGACTTCATCGTCTGTTTTCACCTTCTTCCTCTTAGATTCTCGCAAAGGTGTCTTCATATGATTTGTAGCCCTTGAAATTGGCTTTCCTATGCAACTTGAATCGTGTCCATTGGTTGTTCCTACAAAGAGATAAGCTTGAACGATTGACATAAGGTCATTCTGATCGTCGTTTTCAAGCTTCATTCATCTTCTTTTGATCCCGAAGCCAATCCTAGAGCTCTTTTTCCTTCAAATCTTCATCGTGAATCTTCCGGTGACCTCCAAAGCTATCATATCATTCTCAAATGCTTCTCAAATCATCCCGATTGTTCCTCAAGTGCCGGTATCGGGCTCAAATTCCCTGATTTTGACTACAAACAACACAAAACTCGAACCAACGCCCGGTAAACATAACCTGAGCTAAAATTGAGACGTGTAACACCTTAAAGCTAGGAAAACCATCAAAAGCCGATCTCAACACGCATCAAATGCCTGTCTAAATACGGAGTTATCATTGCTCGTCACACATGACTGGACAGATAGAACTACTGAGCAACTATTCTGAAAGGTTTGGAGGAAATGTGAGGTTTGGAAACAATGCACCATCGCCCATACTCGGGATAGGAGATATCATTTGTGAGAGCGTCACGATCAGGAATGTGTCGTATGTACAGGGACTGAAGCACAACTTGCTTAGCATTGGCCAATTTTGTGACAATGGAATGGAGGTGAGATTCCATGCTAAGTAGTGTTGTGTGATGGATATGAGTGGGAAACCATTATTAAAGTGTCAGAGGAAAACCAATCTCTACACTATTGATCTCAAATCGGTACGATCTCCCATATCCATCTATCTCCTGTCCAAAGCATCTGAAGAACAAAGCAATCTATGGCACAAACGTCTCTCACACTTGAATCTGCCAGCTATCAATTCCCTCTCCTCGAAGAAGTTGGTGAAAGGATTACCTGTTCTGAAGAATTCCCCCAACCATCACTGTTCTGCATGTCATTTAGGAAAGATGAGGAGAGCATCACACAAGTCAAAACAATTTCCCTCCTCATCTCATCCCCTGGAGCTACTACATATGGATTTGTGTGGTCCGATGTGCGTGCATAGCATCAATGGATGCAGATATACTTTGGTTATTGTGGATGACTACTCACGCTACACATGGACCAAGTTTTTGCGCTCCAAGGACGAAATTGCAAATCTAATCGTGACGTTCATCAGGACCATACAGAACTATCTACAGCAGAATGTGAAGATCATCAGAACTGACAATGGGACGGAGTTCAAGAACAAGGAACTGACCGAATTCTACGAAGCTCAGGGGATTACACAACAGTTCTCTGCAGCTAAAACACCACAGCAGAGAACGGTGTTGTAGAAAGACGTAATAGGACCTTGGTGGAAGCATCCAGAACCATGCTGATATAATCAAAGCTTCCTCACTTCATGTGGGCTGAAGCTATCAACACGGCTTGCTTCACACATAACAGAACGGTGATCCACAGACGATTCGACAAGACACCCTATGAGATTGTGTTCAAGCGACTCCCTAACATTGCCTTCTTCCGTGTCTTCGGCTATAAATGCTACATTATGAACGAAGCTTGATCCAAAGGCAAATGAAGGAATTTTCATTGGGTATTCTAGCAATTCCAAGGCTTACAGGGTATACTTGAAAGACAGAAGAACCGTCATGGAGAGCATCAATGTGAGCTTCTATGAAATGGCGGATTTGGCTTCTGAACATTTCCATGCTGAACCATCAACCTCTGCAAACAATGAGACTCCATCACCTTCTGTAGTAGGAGGACAGGGAGGCGAGACAAGATCGGATGAGCACGTGGTACTAGACTCTCTGTTTGAACATTTCTACAGTCAACCACGTGCATCACCAACTACTAATGCTACAACCCCGCAGACCTTCCAGTTACCTGCTCCCACTGTTGAAGAAACCAACTCTCCTACTCAGAATGATGATGAGAACACAGATAACGGAGTTGAACATGAACCAACCACTCCTGTAAATGATCAACCGGAAGAAACTACAACGCAAGAGACCCCAGAAACACAACCAGATCAAGAATATGCTGACCCTGATCATCCAATCATAACTCCACTAACTCTACAACATGAGAGAAAGTGGATGTGGGCACATCCGCCAAAGCTGATAATTGGAGATCCATCTAAAGGAGTCAGACTCAGAACGGCATCAGTCAATGAGTGTTTATATTCATGTTTCCTGAGTCATAAAGAACCAACAAAGATGACTGAAGCGACACTTCTGCAGAACAATTCCAACGATTCAAAGACGCAAATCATATGAGAATGTCAGCACTCCAGCACTTCAATATCTGAAGAAGATGCCTGAGGTACGCACACTGGTACTCTTCCTATACTTGTTCCTCTTTTGCTGTTAGCTGGCCGCAATGATCCACATGTCATACGCTATAGCGAGGAGAACAACATTATACTCCCTATGGCTCAGATAAACCCCCTGAGCCTACCCAAGGGAGTTAGCCGAGAGATGGTGAGGGTCCTGAGAGTTCAACTCGGCCACAGAGACCAGTGGCAAGCCAGCCCCATGATAATCAGACTACGTCTGCTGAGGGCCACCCCCAAGGTGCTGAGGAGAACGCCAATGATTCGTCAAGCGCAGCCAGATCACAACACGCTGACGATGAGGGCTCCGGGAGCAAGGCTGGAGAGAATGACGACGATGACGGTGATGAGGATGACAATGACACCAGTGCTCATGCTAAGAAAGCCAAGAAAACCCCCGCAAAGAAAGGACGACTCATTATCAGGCTTTCTCGGGCTACAAATCAAGAGAAGTCTCACCAGAACAAAACCTCTCAAGAACAAATCATCGGTGAGACTCGCTCTAAGGTACGTCACGACAATACTTCATCCTCATCCATTCCTATGCAAAAAGTGCAAACAGCAAGCAACCTAGCTGAAGAAATAGCCCTATATGACAGTTGCTCTGACCTAGACACTATAAACCGGGCCAACCCCATAGGTGCAGAAACTGATATTTTCAGTTTCCAAGTAGAAGACGCAACATCTAGCCCAACTGCGCATGCACAAGCCCCACACTGTCACGCCCCAGACCGCAATCCAAGCGCGTGTACAACCGCCGTATAATCAAGTGACGTCACCCGCGAGTCAACCTCACTTAATTACACAAGGCGTTCGAGAAAATAATCCATCCATACTCAGTAGTAAACATACATAACAACATCACATTTAAACCAATGAATAGCGGAAATATTAAACGGTAAGTCATAAGCCACAACCGGCCAACAACATGGGCATGCAAGCCCCAAAAATAGTTTATAGTAGAACAAATATCCATGAGCAAGTGTTCGGTAATATGAAAGAAAATAAGGAAGCACGAACCACGTCTTCCTGAAGTTGATATCACCCGTAAGAAATTGCAAGTAGCAAGCCCTAGCTTCAACCTGAAAATGGCGGCCCCCCCGAAGGGGTCAGTACAAGTACCGAGCGAGTAGCAGGCTAAATATAGAATAACTAGCGTTTTAAGTATAAGACCCAAACATAGGGTGATACTTATATGTATAGTCTTTTCCCCCAAGTTAAGAAATACTTACTAGTATATATATACTTGGAAATACCCGATCCGTAGATCACTGTTTTGTTTGGGAAAATAGTAATGATCAATATTCTTGACTAAAAACCCCAACCCACCCATATACCTATGAATGTATAGGACTCCTCCTTGCCCCTATTTAGGCCTGGACTCGGGCCCGGTTCAGGCCTAGGCCCGGCCGGGCCTCGGTTCGGAAATGTAAGGCCCGGGCCCGGCCCGCCTGTAGGCGGGTGCCGGTTCGGGCCGGGTGACCCGGCCGGGTCCCGGGCCGGGTGAACCGGCGGGTCGGGTCGGGCCTTGAATTTTTTTTTTTAACTTATAATATTTTAACTTAACATCTACTTGGAATCTTGGATATTAAAAACAATCTTGAAGTACATTTATGTGAAATAAGTAATAAGTACATTTTGAGAATTGAGAACAATTAATTCTAATACATTTTTTATTAAGTAATAATAATATAATATAATTAATTTGTTGTAAGTTGTAAGTTGTAACTTGATTAATTTGAGAAATGCGACATATAAAAAAATTTAACTTTTATTGATTTGAAATATGAACTACAAATCTACAAGTTCACAAATTACAATAGAGAATTGAGGATAAAATAATAAATTGTAAAATACTAATCAATCGAAATCCCCGACATAGGTAGAACCACCATCGGTTGATTCATCCATAAAGTCTTGGGAGGGGATGAGGCTAAGTTCTTGAGTTCTACGTCTTGCCTTCAACCAATCGTGGTAGCATATAAGCGTCTCAAGAGATTCGGCACTCAAACACGTTCTCGATTTAGTTAGGACGTTGCCGGCCGAACTAAATTCTTGTTCCACGGCAACTGTTGAAACCGGCATTGATAGTACTTGCTTAGCCATCCGTGCCAAAATCGGGAACGTTCTTTCTTTTGACTTCCACCACTTTAGGACGTCAGATTCTTCATTTTCTACAAACTCAACCTCATAGTTAGCATACAAAGCAATCTCATTAATTGTGCTTTGTTCAGTAGTGTGCGTTGTTTTAGCTTTTTTCATAAGATTGCCAAATGCAGATTTAAAAAAACCTTTTCCTTTAGATGAAGATGTTTGGGTTGGGGGAGGGGGCACGTTGCCATATTGTGCACGAAACTCATTAAATAAAGAATAAAATAAATTACTAACCTCGTTGTATTCAGATTGCGGATCTATAGGGTTATCTTCATACATTGGAAAATCACCATAAAAAGATTCATAATAGAACTTGTAACATTGTTCCAAATTACCAAGTCGATAACGAGGATCGAGAATAAATGCAATACCATAAATATGTGGAATATGTGCATAATATTTTAAAAACTTTTCCTTCATAAAAGTACAAAAATAGCTCACATAATCGGCATTTTGAAATTCATTAAAAGCACCGGCGAGATTAACAAGTTCACGCATAAATTCGTTTGAAGTAGGTTTATAAACATGACTAAAACTTTCAGTTGCATTATTAAAAAATATCAAAACATTACAAATTTTTTCGCAAGTGTCGATGTGAGCGGAGTTTAAAATGTAGTTATCATATTCTTTTAAAAAAGCAGGAAAATGTTCTTTATATCTAATAAGAACTCTAATTAATTTATAAGAACTATTCCACCGAATAGACAAATCTTTAGGAAAAGCAACATATTTCACATTTCTTTCATTCAAATAATTTTTCCATTTTAATTTAAGTTGACCATTAGCCCAAATACGTCTAATCCCCCCCTTCGCTACCTCCAAAGCATCTCCCAACGCTTTTAGACCATCCTGCACACATAAATTTATTATATGGCATGCACATCGTTGATGAAAAAATCTACCCATCAAAGTAGTAGAACCACACAATTCACGCAATCTAGGTATAGCAGCAGTATTATTAGTAGCATTATCAAAACCTATAGCAAACACCTTATCAACCAAATTATACTCAATTAAAATACGCTCAATCAAAATATAAATATGTTCGGCGGTGCGACGATCATTAAATTCACGAAAAGCAAGAACACGTTTATGCAAATTCCAATCATCATCGACATAATGTGCAGTCAAACCCAAATAATGTAAATTATGATAGGTGTCCTCCCATATGTCAGAACAAATAGTAACACGTCCATCATAGTTTGCAAAAAAAATTTGTAAGTTCAACTTTTCCGCCTTATAAAGCCTTATAATTT
The DNA here is from genome assembly GCA_945859915.1 of Cuscuta epithymum. Taxonomy (NCBI): domain Eukaryota; kingdom Viridiplantae; phylum Streptophyta; class Magnoliopsida; order Solanales; family Convolvulaceae; genus Cuscuta; species Cuscuta epithymum. Next base: position 1,816,486 of record CAMAPF010000141.1, on the reverse strand, counting down.
CTTTTTAACCGTTTTTCGACTATAACTTCGAAATTGAGGATTTAAACAAGTTTGTGCATACTCTTTAAAAGAAACACTTTCAGAAAACAAATAAGGTAAATTTTCTTCAACTATAAAGTTAGCCATACCAGTCAAATTTTGTTGATCATTGTATGAGAAATTACCATAAGGTTGGTTATTTGCAAACCTCGATATTTGTGTTTGCTTCCCCTTGCCTTTCTCAATTTTTGCGTACTCCACCTTGTGCTTGCCCATAAGATGCCTTTTGAGGCTCCCGTATCCGCCCGAAGTTCCCAAACTGAACACCTTATCGCAATGGTTGCAACTTGCGTACCATTTCTCGGTGCTTGGGTCTTTATACTTTTTAAAATTATTTTCTATAATAGGAGATTTAGATTTCGTACCTATTTGGGATGAACCACCCTCGTAATCCGCCGCTTGCTCCTCATCCGGGGTGCCGTGACTCCCGGCGCCCCCCGCGTCCTCCTCCGGATCGTCATCCTCGAGCTCTTCTTCGTCAATGGTGTGAATATCGTCCGGGATGTCTCGTTGATGGAAAAATTGAGGATTTTGAGCCAATAGTTGTTGTAGTTGCTCGTCGGACATTCTTTCGCCATCTCGCCGTTGGTATTCCGGTTCGTCCTCCCATCCACTTTGAGAAGAAGATCCGGACTGCCCGCTTTTTTTGCGCAAACTAGGATGAGTTCTCGCAATCTCCTTTCGGTTGTGTTGGAGATTTCCGATATCCAAAGAATGTCTACTGCGCTCCATCTTAACAAATATAAAAGTATATCAAATATTTTAATATGTCTAAATTTACTAGGTGTACACTTTAATGAATAATGCAATAACTTAACTAGTTTTATACTTTAATTAAAATGTCTAAATTTACTAGGTGTACACTTTAATGAATAATGCAATAACTTAACTAGTTTTATACTTTAATTAAAATGTCTAAATTTACTAGGTGTACACTTTAATGAATAATGCAATAACTTAACTAGTTTTATACTTTAATTAAAATGTCTAAATTTACTAGGTGTACACTTTAATGATAAATGCAACAAATTAACTAGTTTTATACTTTAATTAAAATGTCTAAATTTACTAGGTGTACACTTTAATGAATAATGCAATAACTTAACTAGTTTTATACTTTAATTAAAATGTCTAAATTTACTAGGTGTGCACTTTAATGAGAAATGCAACAAATTAACTAGTTTTATACTTTAATTAAAATGTCTAAATTTACTAGGTGTACACTTTAATGAATAATGCAATAACTTAACTAGTTTTATACTTTAATTAAAATGTCTAAATTTACTAGGTGTACACTTTAATGAATAATGCAATAACTTAACTAGTTTTATACTTTAATTAAAATGTCTAAATTTACTAGGTGTACACTTTAATGAGAAATGCAACAAATTAACTAGTTTTATACTTTAATTAAAATGTCTAAATTTACTACTTGTACACTTTAATGAATAATGCAATAACTTAACTAGTTTTATACTTTAATTAAAATGTCTAAATTTACTACTTGTACACTTTAATGAATAATGCAACAAATTAACTACTTGAATATAACGCCATTAATGGATAAAAGAAGAGAAGAGTACCTTGGTGGATTGGCCGATTGGTTGATGATGAATAAATATTAACTAAGTAGACAATAAATATATATTAACTATTAAGTAGACAATAAATATTAGTAAAGTACTATAAGTAGATAATAAATATATAAGTAGACAATAAATATTAGTAAAGTACTATATGTATATATAAGTAGATAATAAATATATAATTAGATATAATAAATTAATAATAAGTAGAGATTAAGTAGATAAGGAATATAAGTTATATAATATATATATATATATATATATGTAAAGTAGCTAATTATAAGATAATAAATATATATTAAGTAGATAATAAATATTAGTAATGTAATATATGTATATATAAGTAGATAATAAATATATAAGTACATATAATAATATTTATATAAATAATATATATGTAGAGATAAATTGGAGAAGAATGGAAGATGAAGATGGAGATGAATGAAGATTTTAGAGATTGAGAGAATAGAGAATTAGAGAGTAGAGAAGGTGTAAAAAATGTATAGAAAATAGGAGTATAAATAGGTTTTTTTTTCTCCCCCCACCCCAACCCCCCCCACCCCCAACCCCCCCCCCCCTCCAACGGCTATAGAGCCGTTTGGAGGCTCCCAAACAGCACCAAGGCCAAAAAAAAATTGAAAAAGTTTTTTTTTTTTTAAAAAATTAGCCGTTAGGCCCGGACCGGCCCCGGCCCCGCCGGGCCAGTTCAAGAAAATACAGGCCCGAGCCCGGACCGCCCTGCACCCGGGCCGGGTAGGCCCGAACCGCCTGAGGCCCGGTTGACCGGGTCGGGCCGGTTGCAACAGTGAGCGGGCCGGGTCGGGCCCGGTTCGGTCCGCCCGGCCCGAGTCCAGGCCTACCCCTATTTCAATATCATAATCTATGAGTTTTGAGGATCATAATCCCTGGGTACTCCACCAATTTATATTTGAGTGTTAAGGACTTTTAGTCCTGGGGTCCTCCACCAATTTATATTTGAGTATTAAGGACTTTTAGTCCTAGGGTCCTCCACCAATTTATAATCCGAGTGTTAAGGACTTTAAGTCCTAGGGTCCTCCACCAATTTATAATCCGAGTGTTAAGGACTTTAAGTCCTAGGGTCCTCCACCAATTTATAATCCGAGTGTTAAGGACTTTAAGTCCTAGGGTCCTCCACCAATTTATAATCCGAGTGTTAAGGACTTCAAGTCCTAGGGCCCTCCACCAATTTATAATTCGAGTGTTAAGGACTTTAAGTCCTAGGGTCCTCCACCAAAATATGAGTGTTAAGGACTTTTAAGTTCTAGGGTCCTCCACCAAAATATAATCATATGATCAACCTCCTATCAACCTAGATAGAGTCTATATCATACTTATTCATTCATAACTAATTCAATACATAAAGCTTATGTATCACAATCCATGCAAAGCCATGCACTTATATAAGTTTATAATTAACTAATATCAATCGATATTAATTAATCCATCATCCATCGGCCAACGTTGTCGTTGACCGCCATTTCAATGCCTTGTACATATCAACTTAATCATCATATAATTAAGTTAATAATATTCATTTGTGCTTCTTTTACACCTCAAACAAATGTGCATTTTATATAATTCTTCATATCATATTCCATGCATAAACAATTAATTTCTTTCATACAACCTTAACCATGTTGGCTAATCACATGTTTAAATATCTTTTAAACATCATTATGAACACATATAACATTTATTTAGGTAATCTCATAATTAACCCAAACGTTATAAGATATTAAGCCGTCCACTCACCTCGAATTAGCGCTATGAAGTTCTACCCTTCTTGGTTGAACTCCGGCGAAACTCCGACGACCTTTGATGAACTCCGGCGACAACTCCGGCGACTTTTTCAACTTTGTGAAAGTCCTTGAAATACCTTATTCAAGTTCCTAACAAGTTTTTATAATCATAAAACCCATATTAATACAAATAACCTCAAAAAGGTTATTTTCCGGCAAACCGGTTATTTTGGCCTCTAAGTCCGTTCTTGGACATAGAACCTCCTTCCCACCCATAAATCCATACTTATAACATGTGGAAACATACTAAGGGTCCTTCACATGATATATATTTCATATGATAATCAAAAGAGTAGGGAAAAGTGGTTATAAGGTCATTACCTTAATTATTCACACCTTTTCTTCACTTTTTCTCCCTTAAACTACTTTCTTCCTCTTGTTTGAACTTGGGATCGAGTTCAGCTATGGGAGATGGGTTTTCAGGGATCTCTCCTCTCCTTTCCTTGGGGGCTGGCCGAAATAATGAGTGGGGGTAAAGAGAGAGATGTCCTTTTTGTTCCATTTGACAAATAGGTGTGGAAAAGGGGTCCATTGGATGTTAATGGTGTCTCCCCCATCCCTTCAAGTATCCTTCATCCATTTAGCACTCAATCCACCCACATTGGTTGACAATTTCGTGGGGTGGACCCCACCCATGTGGGGGGTCATCCCCTTTTGTCCCAAAGTGTACAATTTGCCCCGAAAGTTGTATTTTTCGGACTGTTTTAAATATATTTTATTCTATCGGATCAAATAAAATATATTATGTGCTCTTACTCATTATGACATTTATAATGAATAAACATTCTTCATATTTAATTTATAAGCCTCCGAAATTCAGTTCGGGCTGTTATCTGTTAAATTACCAGTACTAGTAATTTGGGCCTCTTTTGACCAATCGGTCAACTCTGGGCTTTCCCATGGCCCAAATGAATTATCCACCACTATATATTTATTATCTAGACCAAGATGAATAAAATTTATGGTCTCAGGAAAGTCTGGCGGCCCCCACCCCTGGTGTGGGCCCCACGTGCAATTTACTATTCACGCGAAGAAACAACAAAAATTTACAACTTCATAAATTCATTACTCATTCCAAAAGGATTATTACACCATTTACATAAAAGTAAATATATTTGGTGACGGTGTTACAAGTTCACCCCCCCTTATTTGGGATTTCGTCCCCGAAATCCACGTGTCTAATCGAAAAGAAATGGGTATTGCTCCCTCATTGAGACCTCGGTCTCCCAAGTTTCTTCTTCGACTCGATCACTTCTCCAAAGAACCTTTACCATAGGAATCTCCTTATTCCTCAATTTCTTCACTTGTTGACCAACAATCTTCACTGGTTCAACCGCATATTGCAAGTCCTCACGGATCTCTACTGGTGGTTTCTCAAGAATATGAGATGGGTCTCGTATGTACTTCTTAAGCATTGATACATGAAACACGTCGTGTATCTTCTCAATTTCTGGCGTTAGTTTGAGACGATAAGCCACGACCCCTATCCTTTCAAGGATCTCAAATGGACCAATGTATCGGGGGTTAAGCTTCCCCCTCGACACGAATCGGATGATGCCCTTCCAAGGAGAGATCCTTAAAAAAAACTCATCACCGACTTCGAATTCCAACGGTCTCTGCCGTTTATCAGCATAACTCTTCTGTCGGTCCTGAGCAGCCTTCAGTCTATCCTGAATGATCCTCACCTTGGCCTTGGTGATCTCAACCAGTTCTATCCCTTCGAGTTTGGCCTCGCCAACCTCGTCCCAACACAACGGTGTTATGCATTTCCTCCCATACAATGCCTCATATGGAGGCATGCCGATACTTGCCTGATAATTGTTGTTATAGGCAAACTCCACTAGAGCCAAATGCTTGTCCCAACATCCTTGGAACTCCAGAGCACATGCTCTAAGCATGTCTTCCAAAATCTGTATCACCCGCTCGGACTGTCCATCCGTTTGTGGGTGAAAGGTTGTGCTAAACTTCAGTTTAGTACCCAACGATGTCTGAAACTTTGGCCAAAATCGGGATGTGAATCGTGGATCCCTATCCGAGACAATGGATATCGGGACTCCATGTAATCTCACAATCTCCTCCGTGTATAGCTTGGCCAATCTTTCAAGAGGATAAGTAATGTTGATCGGCAAAAAGTGTGCACTCTTGGTGAGCCTATCAACCACTACCCAAACTGCATCATAGTTGTTCACTGTTCATGGTAGCCCCACCACGAAGTCCATGGTCACTTGCTCCCACTTCCACTCTGGGATGGTGAGTGGCTGCAAAAGCCCTGCCGGGTGTTGATGTTCTGCCTTAACTTGCTGGCAAGTAAGGCATCGACTCACATACTCTGCGATGTCTCTCTTCATACCCGACCACCAGTAACTTTCCTTCAAATCGCGGTACATCTTAGTACCTCTTGGATGCATAACATAAGCTGAAGAATGAGCCTCCTCAAGTATAGACTTCTGGAGTTATTCATTCCTTTGGTATGCATACACGATCCTTAAACAATAATAGACCGTCATCACGTACTCGGAAGTTTTCAACGGGCCCCGCAAGGATCCTTTCACGGATCTTCTGACATTCCTCATCAATGGCTTGACTTCGGCTAATCTCGTCCAATTGGGTGGGCCTAACCTCGAATCGAGCAATGAGAGCCCCACACGTGGACACCTCCACGCGTGCCCTCAATGCCTGTAGACATGTGAGTAGCGTCCCCGACGTACTCTTTCTGCTCAGTGCGTCGGCCACGATGTTGGCCTTTCCGGGGTGATACTCGATGATCAAGTCATAGTCCTTGATCAACTCCATCCATCTCCTCTGCCTCATATTCAACTCTCTCTGAGTGAATACATACTTCAAGCTCTTATGATCAGTGTAAATGTGACACGTCTCCCCGTAGAGATAATGCCTCCAAATCTTCAATGCAAACACTACCGCCCCCAACTCTAGATCGTGGGTAGGGTAGTTCACCTCGTGTTTCCTCAATTGCCTAGAAGCATTGGCAATCACTTTACCGTTTTGCATTAGAACACATCCAAGCCCTTGGATGCTAGCATCGCTGTAAATATCATACCCTATCCCCTGTATGGATAGGGCGAGGACTGGTGCTTCGGTAAGTCGTTTCTTCAGTTCAAAGAACCCTTTCTCACACTTGTCGTCCCATATGAACTTGGCCCCTTTCTTTGTGAGCTTCGTTAATGGAGACACCAATTCGGAGAATTTCTGAACGAATTTACGATAGTATCCCGCTAAGCCAAGGAAACTACGTATCTCTTTCACATTTTTGGGTCTCTCCCAATCCATAATAGCTTTTATCTTGGTGTTATCCACAGCAACGCCCGAACTGGATATGACATGACCGAGGAAACCAATCTCCTTGAGCCAAAATTCGCATTTAGAGAACTTGGCAAAGAGTTGCTTTTCCCTTAGCCGATCAAGTACAAGCCCCAAATGATGTTCGTGCTCCTCCTCGCTGTTGGAGTATATCAAGATATCATCAATGAATACTATCACAAATTGATCTATGTATTCACTAAACACACGGTTCATCAAGTCCATGAATGCCGCCGGTGCGTTGGTTAAACCAAAAGACATCACAAGGAACTCGTAATGACCGTATCTAGTGCGAAATGCACTCTTAGGTATGTCACTCTCCTTGATCATCAACTGATGATACCCCGACCTCAAGTCAATCTTCGAGAATACTATTTCCCCTCGAAGTTGATCAAACAAGTCATCAATCCTCGGTAAAGGATATCTGTTCTCGATCGTGACCTTATTCAATTGTCGGTAGTCGATACACATTCTTAGTGTACCATCTTTCTTCTTTACGAAGAGTACGGGTGCTCCCCACGGTGAATGACTGGGTCTGATGAACCCGTTGTCCAATAATTCTTGTAGCTGGACCTTCAACTCTTGAAGTTCGGCCAGTGCCATTCGATAAGGAGGAATTGAAATGGGTTTGGTTCCCGGCTCCACTTCAATTACAAATTCGATCTCTCTATCGTGTGGAAGCCCCGGTAGGTCTTTGGGAAAAACGTCCGGGTACTTGCGCACGACCTGTACATCCTTGATGTCAACTTCTTTCTTTGTATCATCGACCACGTAAGGAAGGTATGTGTGGCATCCCTTCCTCATCATCTTCCATGCTCTCATCATGGATATGATACATGCATTAGATTTCCCCCGATCTCCTTCGAAACATAGCATGTTTCCTTGATCATCCTCGAGCTCCAACACCTTGGTGTAGCAATCTACTCGAGCATGGTGTTTCTCGAGCCAATCCATTCCTAGGATTGCATCGAACTCCAACATGCTTAGAGGTACGAAATCACAAGTCAAAGGTTGACCCGTCACTTCCACCTCACATGATGGATAGTACTGATTTCTTTCCACGTCGTCTCCTAACGGTGTGGAGACTAGCAATGTTTGCGCCATAGGCGTCAATGGCACGTCAAGCCCCTCGGTGAACGCCTCACTCACAAATGAGCGTTGTGCCCCGGTATCGATGAGGATCCTCGCACACCTACCATTGATCTTTAATGTCCCTACATTTATACACCATGTAATATACCCTTTCTAATGTTTTTACACATTTTTAAGAGGTTATTAGGTTCATACTAATGTTTGGAATTAAACGGGGGTCCAAACGTAGAAGAACAGGGCAAAAATTTCGGTTTTCAGGTGCTGGGGGTCCACGCACGGCGTGCGTGGGTGGCACGCACGGTCGTGCGTGCGTGAAAAATTTGGAATCTGCCACTGCCGGATACGCATGATCGTGCGTAGCTGGTCACGCACGATCGTGCGTCCTACGCACGGCGTGCCTACCTGCACGCACGGTTGTGCGTCTGTGCGAAATAAGGTCGGAGGCTACTGCCTCGTACGCACGGTCGTGCGTCTGTGGGTACGCGCGATCGCGCGTAGTTGTTTTTAGCCTGTTTCGCCCCGAATTCGCGGGGTTCGACCCCGGGTTGGCCCGCACTCAATCCTAACGCCTTATATGATCAAAATAAGCCTAAAAATACAAGAAAATAAGTGTATTACCTGCAACGGAGTCCGGGTTTGCTCGCGCATCCGCCTCGGTCATCGCGTACACTCTCGCTTGGGTCCCACCTTGGTTGACGGATGCGGCATGACTTGTGGATGCACCGCCTCTTCCCGTGCCGCCGTTTGACGGTCCAGCATGGTTCCTTCCCGTTGTGGTTCCTCCTCCGGTCCCCGGCGCTCCTCCTCCCCCCAATTGTGGGCAATTTGCCTTCATGTGGCCCGTGTTCCCACATTTATAACACCTTGGGGGTGCGTTGCACTTCCCAAAGTGATTCTTTGAACAGTTGGCACACTTTGGAGGCCCCGTATTTTGAGAGGAGGATGCGTGCCACTGAGCATCCTTGTTCTTCTTCGCCGGTGGTGCCGGCGCCTTGACTGTACCACCCCCCCACCGTGGTTATTCTTTCGTGCTTGCTCGGGCGGCCCCGAACGTGCCATTTTCTCTTTTTCGCCTCCTCGGCGTCTCTTTCCTTTCTCTCATTCCATTGAGCCTCCCCAAGAAGGCCCTGCTCCACCACCTCGCTAAAGGTCATGTGGCGCGAGTACGTAGCCCGATCACGGATGTCCAAGAGTAAGGCATCCCAAAAGTGCTCCGACATGCGGTCCTCATTGATCGCGTACTCCGGCAAGAACCTAGCCAAGGTTCTAAAATCTTGCTCCAACTGTTTAATAGAAACACCGTCCTTCTATTTGAGGTTGGTGTACTCCCTACGCTTGACATTTTTCTCATAGTCAGTGTAGTATTGGTCATAAAATTCCTGCTCAAAATTCAACCATAAGACCTCCCCATGGTATTTCCCTTCTACACTCTCCCACCATGTGGAAGCTATCCCCTCAAGCAGTCGTGAAGCAACAGTCAACATTACGTCCGGTGAAATTTGCATGTCCTTTGCCGCATCCTTCACCTTCTTTATCCAATCGGCGGCAACGGTAATGTCACCGGTGCCGTCGAAGGACTTACACCCCAAGGCCCTAGCCTCCTTGAGGTACTAGGATATTCTCACACAAAAACCTCCTTCACGCCCACCTTGTGACGCCGCTGGAGGGGCCTGACATGCACTTTGTTGTGGTGTGCACTTCAAAATAAATATTCAATACAACTCTTATACGTAGTATAGCGTAGTAGAGTTCGTATCCACAGGGAAAGGAATAATTCTCTTTTTATAGAACTAGTAAATAAAGGGGGGGGGGGGGGGGGTTTGATTGAGTGATTTAATTAAAATAAAACACGAAGATGAACGAGTTAAATGTGATTTGATTCAAAGATAAAAAGGACTTGGCATTGCTACTTTCCACTTGTTGATATATTTTAGTCGATCATTGTTATATCTATAACTTATCCCCTCTCAAATACTCACTCGAGGAGTATATCCAATTCATCGAGAGTAGTTATTAACAACGACCGTTCATTAATAACCTTTACTATTAGTCAAGTATAGAACACCGCCATATACCGACTTAATAGTAGCATTTAATCTCTTAACTCCTTGATGAAATGAATTGAGATTGATAACCTCAACACAACGGTTTCGGTTTAACCAACAAAATTAATCCCTCTTAAGTTTATTAACCACGACCGTGCATTAATAAACCGAAGTTACTTACTTGTGAAACCATCAACGATTAACCATCGGTTCGTTGATCGTTTCTAGTAGTAATTAATGTCGAGATGTTAACTAATTGTCATCTTAGCAACACTCCCCAACATTAATATAGAGATAGATTAAGGGAAGAATTAATATTCAAGAAAGAAGATTAAATATGAATAATCCTACTATAACTAATGTCAAGATGTTATCTAATTGTCATCTTAGCAACACCCCCCAACATTAATATATAGAGGAAGAAAATAAATACTACTATAACTAATGTCGAGATGTTAACTAATTGTCATCTTAGCAACACTCCCCAACATTAATATATAGATAGATTAAGAGAATAATTAATATTCAAGGGAAGAAGTTAAGAAAATAACTCACAACTTTAATAATCAACAAGCTTCAAGAGCAACACCAAGAAATGGAAGTTTAGCTCCTCATTTGGAGACTAAACATGCTATAAAAATATAAAAGAAATACTATTCTAAACTGAGCTTAAGAGTATGAAAGAAGGAGTGTTTTTATTGTGAAGGAAAAAGGGTTGTATTTATAGGTGTTTGGAGGTGGCAGGGTTGTGTACCCGATCGGGTATATAGGGTACCCGATCGGGTATTTTAGGCAGTTTTCCGGAAAATCACTTTTCTAGGCATACCCGGTCGGGTATGTAGGCATACCCGGTCGGGTATGAGTCAAAAAGTCAAAATCCTGCACGTTCTTTTGTCTCTCCAGATTCTGATTTTGACACCCGAATCAACTCAATACCCGATCGGGTATTGCCTATACCCGACCGGGTATATGAAATATTTTTTCAATCTTCTTTTTATCTTGTCCCCTTGCACTTTCCTTGATCTTTTGGGGTCCAAACTTGATCCTATGGATGATCTTGACCTGTTTTAAGCTCAGAATAATCCTAATCTAAACAAATTACATCTATCTATGAAAATTAACTATTTACACCAAAAGTGTGTAATTTTCCAAACAACAACAAATAAAACTAGTTAAAATAGAAATAATACATAATAAAAATACAACTCTATCAACTCCCCCATGCTTAGTTTCTTTACTCGTCCTCGAGTAAAGTCAATGTTTCATCAACACTTTAAACAATCATGAACAAGCAAAAGACAACCAAGTAATGTTTAAAGTTTGTTTTACAAAGTGAAATGATTCCACTTATGCACTACACACTTCATGATATTGGGTTTACTTGTCTTCTATGCTTTCCATGTTCCTCTTCATCATTGTATCACCACATCCCTGTAAAAATAATTTCTTTCATTTCTCTCATTTTGCCTAGGATTTTTTTTTAATTTATCCTAGCCTCTCATTTTTTTTCTTTCTCCCCTACTCACTCATTTTTTTTTGCCCATTTGGGTTTTCAACCTAACTAGCTTTTTTTATGTTTTTTTCTTTGTTTTAAACAAGAATAAAGAGTATGAGAGTGAGTATTCCATGAAACTCTCCCCCCAAGCTAGACAAAGCACTGTCCCTAGTGCTCATCTTCAAGACGTCATAGAAAAGGAGAATTCGGACTTGGTGTAGGTGGAGTTGGGAAATTCAGATTTTGGATTATTTGGTGGGTTTTGTTGGTATAGAAATGAAAAATGTGGGGAGGATAAGAAGAATATGAGTTTAGTTTGTTGACTAGGTGGATGTATGAAGAAGATATGAAAGTGTGAAATTGTAACTATGGAGGGTTTTGGGTGTTGGGTTCGAATGGGGTGACACAATTTTTTTTTGAAAAGTGCAAAATTAAAATACAATAAGTAAACATACCTTGCATGGGTTGCCTCCCAAGAAGCGCCTCGTTTAACGTCGCGGCACGACGCCATCATTGTGTTCAATCGTTCAAACTCGGATCGTGATAATTTATCTTCTTCACACTTTCACTCCTAGGACTTCCATAGGAATGCTCAATTTCTCGATTCTTCACTTTGGAAATCTTTCCAAGATCAAATATCCAGATTTTCATTGATTCGTGTGGTGGGAGGAAGGGGAAGAAATTATCTTTTAGCATGGTCAATGAAAAGTTTTTCGATCCCTCAAATTTGTAGCTCGGCTTATCCTCTTCTTTGACCAGTTGGAGCTCCGTGTCTTTTTCTTCTTCTACTTCTTCTGGATTCTGGATCTCCTTTTGCATTTCCTTTTCATTAGTCAATGTGATTGCAAAAGTTTGCTGTTTAGGATCACATTTTATTTGAGAAGGAAGTTTTTCCGAATCCCTTGCTTCAAGTCTACTCACGGCTCCGGCTATTTGAATCATTTGAGTTTCCAAGTTTGAAATGCTAGACTTGGTCTCATTTTGGAATTGCACCATGTTGTTCTGCATGGTGGTCATGTTGGTAGCAATAGCCCGGACCATATCCTCCGTAGACATGTTAGAGTTGGAGAACGGATCATACCTCATTTGAGGTACATCCCTTTCGTAACCAACATCATCAATTTGTTCAAGGTATTCATCTTGGAGCTTTGGACAGAAATCCGTAAGATGTCTGTGAGACATGCAAATGTTGCATGTCTTGGCATCTTGAGCTTTTGAGCTTAAGATAAATTCATTTATTAGAGAAGTCAAGAAGGAAATTTGACTCTCTAAGGATGAAATGTTGGTATTCATACACTCATAACTCATGTAAGCTCAGAAAATAGAAGAGTAAGTTTTTTTTTTGTTTTTTTTTTTTGTTTTTTTTTGTTTTTGATTTTTATGAGATAAAATAAAAAGAAAAATAATTGCCTTTCCCCGGCAACGGCGCCAAATTTGACGTGCACTTTGTCGTGGTGTGCACTTCAAATTAAATATTCAATACAACACTTATACGTAGTATAGCGTAGTAGAGTTCGTATCCACAGGGAAAGGAATAATTCTCTTTTTATAGAACTAATAAATAAAGGGGGGGTTTTGATTGAGTGATTTAATTAAAATAAAACACGAAGATGAACGAGTTAAATGTGATTTGATTCAAAGATAGAAAGGACTTGGCATTGCTACTTTCCACTTGTTCATATATTTTAGTCGATCATTGTTGTATCTATAACTTATCCCCTCTCAAATACTCAATCGAGGAGTATATCCAATTCATCGAGAGTAGTTATTAACAACGACCGTTCATTAATAACCCTTACTATTAGTCAAGTATAGAACACCGCCATATACCGACTTAATAGTAGCATTTAATCTCTTAACTCCTTGATGAAATGAATTGAGATTGATAACCTCAACACAACGATTTCGGTTTAACCAACAAAATTAATCCCTCTTAAGTTTATTAACCACGACCGTGCATTAATAAACCGAAGTTACTTACTTGTGAAACCATCAACGATTAACCATCGGTTCGTTGATCGTTTCTAGTAGTAATTAATGTCGAGATGTTAACTAATTGTCATCTTAGCAACACTCCCCAACATTAATATAGAGATAGATTAAGGGAAGAATTAATATTCAAGAAAGAAGATTAAATATGAATAATCCTACTATAACTAATGTCAAGATGTTATCTAATTGTCATCTTAGCAACACCCCCCAACATTAATATATAGAGGAAGAAAATAATACTACTATAACTAATGTCGAGATGTTAACTAATTGTCATCTTAGCAACACTCCCCAACATTAATATATAGATAGATTAAGAGAATAATTAATATTCAAGGGAAGAAGTTAAGAAAATAACTCACAACTTTAATAATCAACAAGGTTCAAGAGCAACACCAAGAAATGGAAGTTTAGCTCCTCATTTGGAGACTAAACATGCTATAAAAATATAAAAGAAATACTATTCTAAACTGAGCTTAAGAGTATGAAAGAAGGAGTGTTTTTATTGTGAAGGAAAAGGGTTGTATTTATAGGTGTTTGGAGGTGGCAGGGTTGTGTACCCGATCGGGTATATAGGGTACCCGATCGGGTATTTTAGGCAGTTTTCCGGAAAATCACTTTTCTAGGCATACCCGGTCGGGTATGTAGGCATACCCGGTCGGGTATGAGTCAAAAAGTCAAAATCCTGCACGTTCTTTTGTCTCTCCAGATTCTGATTTTGACACCCGAATCAACTCAATACCCGATCGGGTATTGCCTATACCCGACCGGGTATATGAAATATTTTTTCAATCTTCTTTTTATCTTGTCCCCTTGCACTTTCCTTGATCTTTTGGGGTCCAAACTTGATCCTATGGATGATCTTGACCTGTTTTAAGCTCAGAATAATCCTAATCTAAACAAATTACATCTATCTATGAAAATTAACTATTTACACCAAAAGTGTGTAATTTTCCAAACAACAACAAATAAAACTAGTTAAAATAGAAATTGATGGACAATCTACCCGGGGGGTATCTTATCCGAGGGGTTATTGCGGGAATAACTAGAGAGAAGTCAGAGTAAATAGGAGGAGAGAGAGTCGATTTTATTAAATGAACTCAGCGTGTGGAGTTGAGATGTAGATTCTGTCTTTTACAAGGAGAAATGGGCTGCTATTTATAGCAGTAATAAATGCGATGAGAGTACACGTGTCAGTAATCCAACGGCCGAAGGGTCATATCAGCCTGGTGGCACCGGCAGTGGTACGTTCACCGCATTGAATGCGGTTGGCGGATGTGACGTGGCATTAAATGCGGTGGTTGGCTGTCCCCAAAAGGAATCTTCGATGATTTGAGCATGCTTGGCCGAAGGCTTCTTGTGTAGCCGAGGGCTCCGTGTAACCGAGGACCCCTGTGTAGCCGAAGGCCTTGTGTGACCGAAGGCATGGTTTAGCCGGGGGCTTCTCTGATGCCGAGGGCGTGGTTTAGCCGAAGGCTCACATTTTTCGCCGTTTTCTCCCAGCAGCCTCTTATGCCAGAGAAGGCTACCCTGTGAAATTTAGAGCCTTCGGCCAAGGAGGCCGAAGGCACTCCAGTGCGTATTCTGGGCCATGTTGAGGCTTGGGCCGCTGCATTTTGGGCCTGAGTTGTTCTCTGGGCTCATTGGATATGTGTAGCAGAAGTAGGAGTCTATGGGCCGGGGGTTCTTGGGCCATATACTCCATCAGGAGTCCCTCACTCCTTTTGCCGAAAGGTACTTGAGGGAAAAGGAGTAGTTGTGTTGATTCCCCCGGAGGCTCAACACTTCGTTGGGTGCCTTTGTTGGAGAATTCGTCTTCTGCTGATTGCCGAAGGCTTCCCTCAGGCCCTCACATGTCGAGGGTTTTCTGAGGGAAGGTATTCGTAACCTTCGCATGTTCACCGAGGGCTCCCCTCAGTCCTTCACATGTCGAGGGCTTTCCGAGGGCAGTGTAACACCTGTATGACTGCAGAAGGCTTTTCCCAGTCCCTCACATGTCGAGGGTTTTCCGGGGAAAGCATAGATGTATTGCCTGCATGCGTTGTGATGAGGGCTGCCTCAGTTCCGCAAGTGACTTGTGGAAACTTTTGATATTCTGTCTCCGCCGAAGGGTGTGATTCCCGAGGGGTGTGTCCCAGTCCCTCACTCCTTTTGCCGAAAGCTACTTGAGGGAAAAGGAGTCATGATGAGTTGACGAGCCCCCGAGGGGTGGTAACATTGATAGGCCGAAGGCTTATGTCGCTACTGGCTCGAAGGCGTTTTAGTGAAATTCGCTGGTAGAAGGGTGTGGTGAGCGATAGCCGGAGGCTATCATCCGAGGGTACGCCAGTGTTGCCGATATGTAGCCGTTAAAATAGAGCCGTTGCAAGAGGGGTCGACGTGGCCGGCTGCCGTTGGTTGAAGGTGGGCGGTACCCACCTATTGGCTGAACCGGCGGCCCGTAATGATGGGCTTTTGAATTGAGGCCCAGTTCTCGAGGCTGAAAGCCTATAAATACCCCAAGTCTCAAGCCATTTCCATTGTGCGTCCTTAAGCTATAGCGAAGCTCTGCCCAATTTTCTAGAGAGATAAACTCCCGCCCTCGATCAGACTAATCTTTCTGAGGTCAGTTCTTTTTTTTGTTCTTCGTGGCCTTAGTATATTTTGCTTTGTAATCGTAGATTAAGTGTTTATTAGTAGCCCTCGGTTTAGGATCCTTCCTCTACTTCCAACTATGTCTTCCGCAAGCGATTCTCAAAATATATCAAGGGAACCTTCGGCGCAATCAGAGAGCATATCCGACGTGGCCTCTTCCAGTGATCGGGCGTCGCAGGCCAACGACTTCGCCGTAGCCGAGGAGATTCAGAGTAACCTCCGGACGGAGATGGAGGCCGAGGACTTTGAGCAGGTGATTGAGGATGAAGAGATGGCCCTCGCTGTCCACGTTGCTCAGGAGGCTGAAGAGAGGGAGAGGCAAAGGGTCACTGTAGCTGTGCCCCCCCCACGTGGAGCCGGTGAGGCAAGTAGTTCCCGGCCCTTAGATCCGGAGCCTCTGAGTGTTGCCCCCGCCACGAAGAAGAAGAAGCTGAGGGCCGCTCCAAAGAAGAAGCAAGCGGCCGTGGACGCTGGGCAGCCAGTCGGGATCCCTGAGGGGCATTCGTATTTGGACACAACGGCCCTTGAGGTGAAGACCACGGCGTCGGGTGCCGAATGTCTAGCCCTCCAAGTCCTCGTGGGGCCGTCGGCACAAGTAGTGGAGCCGGGGCCTAATGACCTGTTATCCCATCCTCCCGAGGGATGTTTTTCGGTGCACATGCTCTCGGTGGAGTTAGGGCTCAGATTCCCGCTCCACCCATTTGTAGTAGCGTACTTGAAGCACGTGAAACTGGCCCCCTGCCAGCTCACACCCAATAGTCATTACTACTTGGCGGGGTTTCTGGCACTCTGCCGAAGCCGGGGGATAGCCGCTTCACTGGACCAGTTCTTTCTTTCCTTCAACCTGTGCCGGGGAGGACACTCTCACGCCGGGGGGTATGCCAACTTGCAGCAGGTGCCGGCCTGGAAGCTCTTCTCCGAGACCCCCTCGTCTCATAAGGAATGGAAAGAGAAATTCTGCTACATCCGGGTGGCTGAGAATCCATTCCCGGGGGCTCTTAACAATCATTTCAAGAGGCATCCGAAGGTAGGAAGTGCAGCCCTCGATAAGGCCGGGAGGAGGCTTATTGAGAAGCCGAAGGGTTCAGATAAAGTGATTGCTATTAAGGCGGCGGCGTCGCCTGAGGAGCTATACTTGTTGGGCTTCCGTCGTTATCGCCTTCCGGAGGACAAGGACGAGAAGTATCCCCTGATCGACCGCGGATACCAAAGCGCCGGAGGTTGTACCGGGGGCCCTTGTTATTGGTACTTAGAATTTTTCTGCATTTTACTTGTTTCGTTTCTAATCCCTTCTGAATTGTTGCAGGTGACATTATGGACGTGCAGGCCTTCGCCCGTCTGTCTAAAAAGCTGGCCAAGGTGCCAAAAAAGAAGAAGGAGGAGGAGGGGCCCTCGGCGAATCAACCCCTCGTCAATGAAGTCCTGAAGAAGGCTGGTGCTTCCAAGATTCCGGAAGCCAAGGAGCCTCCCAAGGAAGCTGCTGCTGTCAGTAGTGGAGCTGGTGCCGGGGGCGCTCAAACTGGGGAGCTCAAGAGGAAGAATACCGGGAAGGGCTCCAAGCCTCCGGTAGCTAAGAAGTTGAGGGGGGCCGACGAAGGTAAGGGTGCCCCCCTGGTGATCCTTGAAGAGCCCTCCCCCTCTCACCTGGTGGATCTTGAGGAGGGGGCTTGGCCGCAGGAGACGGTGCAGTTCTCTTTTAAGAAGGGGACTGCCATCGTCCATGGCACCCTCGATCCGAGGGAATACTTGGAGGGTGCTACTCCTCCCTTAGATCGCTCGACCCTCAGCAAATTTGAGGACGAAGCCCTCGAGCGGAGAGCACTTGAGGCCTCGGTCACGGTAAGTTCCTTCCCCTTGCTAAACACATGCCTTGCTTTCACGTATTTCTTGCTTGCAGGCTCTGATCCTTAGTATCCCTTCTTTGCTTGCAGGCTAGCCTGGCCTTCGGAGAGTATGTCCGGAGGATGGAACAGCTTCGCCTCCGGAAGGCGGAAGATGATGAGGCCCTCAGGAGGCTTGTTGTCAAGAACACTGAGGCCATCAGGAAGATGGCTGAGCTGGAGGAGGCCCTGAGGCATGCGGGGGACAAGTTGGAGGCCGCGAAGGTGGAGGCTCGGGCCGAGGGCAAGGCTGAAGCTGAGAAGGCAGCTGAGGAGGCCTCAAAGAAAGCTGCTGATGAAGCCGAGAAGGCCAAGGCTGAGGCCATAGCCAAAGCCAAAGAGGATGCCGTTGCTGCTTTCCTTGTCGGGGGGTGGAAATCCGATGAGCACCAGGGATGGGTGGCCTCGGTTATCGAGCAAGGCGTCGGTGCTTGGGTGAAGGGCCCCGGGTCCGAATGGATGGCCCTGAGAGGCAAAGATTACTTCGATGGAGGCGAGTTCTTCACCCAGCGCTTGATATACCGGAAGCTCGCCCAGCATTTTGGCATCCCCAAGGTCAAGTTCGATCCTTCAGCATACGGGCTTCCTCCCCGGCAACCGGATGTCCGAGTTCCCCTCCCGGAAGGTGAAGAGAGGGTCCAGCTTGCTGATTCGGAGCTGATGAGAGAGTATGGCCTCAATGACGAAGAAGGGACCGAGGATGATGCCACCTCGAAGGCCAAAGAAGACGCAGCCGGGAGCACCCAAGCTTGATGCTGCTTTGAAATTTTTTGACTTGTAATAGTTCATAGGCTTCGGCAAATTGTAAACAAGCATCCTTTTTAATACTCTGTTCCGTTTTTTTCAATGAATGTGATATGCCTCCGGGCTTCTTTAATGAGTGGTTGCCATCGTTTGATAGTATTAGCCTTCGCCTTTGAATGTATGCTCTCGCTTCTTTTTGTATTTGCATATGAATGATTTTTCCTTTCTTGAATGAATGTTTGCTTTCCCGGAGGCCACAAATTTGTGGACTTAGAAATTCTTTATAAGTGTAACTCCTTGCTAGCCCCCGGTTGTAGAGTAGGATCGCCGGGGGGTCGCTGTTGTGGGCTTAGGAAATTCTCTAAGTGTAAACCCGATCATAGGCCCCCAGTAGTATTCCGGGGTTGCCGGGGGCTCGTCGTTGTGGAGTTAGAAACTTTCCTAAGCAAGACCTCTGTTAGGACCCTTCGGATGTAGAGCAAAATCTCAGAAAATAATCCAAGTAAATTCAAACTCCGGTAAAGAATCCTTGTAATACTTCCGGGGTGAAGTGATGGGACCGAGGGCTAAAATGAATTAGACTTAGCAATTTCACTAGGTGAAATTGCATCTTGGGCCCCCGGAAATGCTGAGCCTTTGATTAACAGTGTAGCTTTGGTGTAGCTTTAGGTCCCCGTCGAGTGGTTTGAGGTTGCCTTCGGCTCTAAGCCTGTCGGTAGCAGCGAAGTCCATGTTTGCCCACCGAGGGCTTCCCGTTTGTGGACTTGGGAAATTTTTCACTATTGAGTGAGTTTGGTAGCTTTCTGCCCTCGGCATGAAGCACTCGGCTCCTGGTAGATGTAGTTAGACTTTGTGCGGCCTTCGTCATGAAGTATGGTTGGCTCTGGTCCAGCCAAGTTTAGGTGAAGTTTTGCTAGTGAGCCCTCCTCCTGGACCTCCGGGGGAATTGTTGTACTCCAAGGCTTCATGTAGGGAAGCCTTCGGCTAAGTAGCCAGATGACTTGTTGCTGAGAGATTTTCTCGTGCCTTTGTAGGAGCCTTCGGGAATATATATCCGAAGTGTTGAGCCTCCGGGGAGAATAGTATCCGGGGAGTTCCTTCCCCCCTACACATCTTTTTTTTTTTTTTTTTTTTTTTTTTTTTTTTTTTTTTTTTTTTTAGATGGTGTAGGAGAGGCATCTAGAAACTTGGTTTCTAGGAAAGGCTTGGCCTATATGGGAGGCAACGGAACAAACCGTTGGCTCCCCCTTCGGGAATGACCTTCCGATATCCCGAAGGGTTTGAGGGTCGTTTCCTCGGCCCGAGACATCGTCTGTTGCCTGCTTCCCCTTGGGAGATAGCACGGAAAGCGCCTCGGTTTTGAAAGTCGTCCCCTCAGCCCGAGACATGGTCTGTTGCCTGCTTCCCCTTGGGGGATAGCGCGGGGAGCGTTTCATTTGTGGAAGTCGAATCCTGGGCCCGGGACATGGTCCGTTGCCTGCCTCCCCTTGGGGGATGGCGCGGAAAGCGTTCCTGGGAAGGGTTTTATTTGTGTGTGGAACACAAATAGCCGGGGGCACTTGGTACCAGCCGGAGCCGAGGGGTGTTGCACCCCCCGTTTTTTTTTTTTTTTTTTTTTTTTTTTTTTTTAGGAGGGTATGTAAAAGTATGCATAGTGTATGCATGATTGCGTCCTCGTGGGGTACGGCTTGGTGAGAAAACACTTTGGTGTTTTCAAAGAGTGATGGGGGTGACCCATACACTTGGTACTTGGTACCTAGACTGTTGTTCCCCCTCATCAGAGGGGGAGGCCTTGGGCCTTTTCAGCTTGGAGAGATGAGGGCTTGGCCACTCATGTGTAGGAGAGAAGGGGGCCTTGGGCCGCTCGTACAGTATGTAGGTGATGAAGGCTTGGCCTTTTGATTTTTCTTCAAAAACAGATGGGGCCTTGGGCCGTTGATATTTACATTTGCTAAGGATGAGGGCTTGGCCGCTCATGCCTTATTGATAGAATTTGACAAGGTGGTGCACATTCCAATGTCTAGGGACTTCCGTCCCATTGGGACGTTTAAGTTTGTATGTCCCTGGTTTGATGATGGCTGAGATGATGTAGGGGCCTTCAAACTTGGGCGCCATCTTCCCTCCTTCGGTGGGTAGACTGGCCTCCCTTCGTCAGAGGACGTAGTCTCCCACCTGAAATTCCCGAGAGCGGACCTTGGCGTCGATGTAGCATTTGACTTGTCTCCTATAGTTTTCGGCCTTAAGGAAAGCTTGCTCTCGGCGTTCCGAGATGAGATGAAGGTCGAGGGCCATGTTGGCGTCGTTGGCCTCGGGCTCATATTGTTCCACCCTTCGGGTGGGAAGGGTCACTTCTGTTGGAGCCTTTGCCTCAAAGCCATAGCATAGGGAGAAAGGGGTCTCACCTGTTGCACGCCGAGGGGTGGTGCGGTAGGCCCATAGGATGTTATGAAGCTCTTCTACCCAGCCTCCCCCTTCGGCTTCCAGCTTTTTCTTCAATCCTTCAAGTAGGATTCGGTTGGCGTTCTCCACTTGCCCGTTGCCCTGAGGGTAGGCAACGGAAGAGAATGTGTGTTTGATGCCCCAAGCCTCAAGGAGGGCACAGAAGGGGGCTGCCTCGAACTGAGTCCCGTTGTCGGAGATAATTTGTTGGGGGACGCCAAACCTTGTGAGAATATTTTTGAGAATGAAGTGGCGGCACCGGGCCTCAGTGATGCTGGCGAGGGGCTCGGCCTCTACCCACTTGGTGAAGTAGTCAATGGCAACGATGATGTACCTATTGTTGGAGGTACCCCTCGGCAGAGGGCCTACAAGGTCGATACCCCATCTGGAGAAGGGTATGGCGGTGCTGATGGGGGCGTAGTTGACCGCGGGCCTGCCGGGGGCCCTCTGAAAGTGTTGGCAAGCGGTGCACCTTCGGGCTAGATCAGCACAATCTCTAGCCATCGTGGGCCAGAAGTAGCCCTGAACTATGAGCCTTCGGGACATGGAGAAGGGTCCCTGGTGAGCTGAGCAAGTGCCACTGTGCACTTCCTCCATGGCGACTTCGGCCTCATCTTGGTGAAGGCACCGAAGGAGGGTGCCGTTGTAGGATCTTTTGTAAAGCTTCCCGTTTTCGAGGGTGTAGCTGGGAGCCCTCAGTTTTGCTAACTTGGCGCGAGCTTCGTCTTGGGGCAGTTGCCCTGTGGTGATGAAGGCGATGATGTCGGAGATCCAATCCTCCGGCCTCAGGTTAATGTTCATGACGGGGCTCGCGTGGATGCTTGAGAGGCTGAGTTCCTCAATTCTTGCAATTTTGGAGAGGTGCTCGGGGGATTCATCCGAGAGCTTGGATAGAATGTCGGCCTCAGAGTTTTGAGCCCTCGGTATTTGGGTGAGGGAATGTGCCTCAAATACCTCAAGCAACTCCTTGGCAGCCTCCTTGTATTGTTTCATCCTCCCTTCTTTGGCTTCGTACTCCCCGGAGATTTGACCCACGACGAGTTTGGAGTCACACTTGACGTGGACCATCTTAGCCTTCAGATTCGCTGCCAGCCGAAGGCCACAGAGGAGGGCTTCGTACTCGGCTTCGTTGTTGGAGACTTTGAAGGAGAAGCGGATGGCATAATAGGCGCGGAAGCCCTCGGGAGTAATGAGGACTACTCCCCCTCCACATGCCTTGGTGGCCGAGGAGCCATCGGTATAGAGGGTCCACCACTCATCAAGGGGTGCCGAAGGCTCCTCATCCACCGCTGATCTCGCGGTGCATTCCGTTACGAAGTCTGCCAGGGCTTGGCCCTTAATGGCAGGCCTCGGACGGATGTCTATGTTGTATTGGCTGAGGAAGATGGCCCATTTTACCATCCGGGAGGAGCTAGTGGGACTCCTCATGAGGGCGCCGAGGGGTTGATGAGTGAGCACTTGGACCGGATGAGCTTGAAAGTAATGGCCAAGCTTCTTGACGGTCCAAACGATGGCTAGCACCGTCTTCTCGACGGGAGAATACCTGAGTTCGGCCTCCCGGAGGGTTTTGCTGACGTAGAAGATGGCGTGTTGGACGCCGTCCTCCTCTCGGATTAGCACTGAGCTGATGGCAGCAGGGCTAACACCAAGGTACAAGTATAAGGTCTCCCCCACCTTCGGCTTGGAGAGCACCGGGGGAGAAGAGAGGTACTTCTTAAGTTCGTCGAAGGCCTCTTGACACTCAGATGTCCATTGGAAGCCCGCAGTCTTCCTCATGATTTGGAAGAAGGGGAGGGCCCTCTCGGCTGACTTAGAGAGAAATCGGTTGAGGGCCGCCAGGCGACCCGTCAACCGTTGAACTTCTTTGACGTTGCGTGGGGGTTCCATGTCGATGATGGCCTGAATCTTCTCGGGGTTGGCCTCAATACCCCTTCGGCTGACCATGTAGCCTAAGAACTTTCCCCCTTGCACGCCGAAGGTGCATTTCTTTGGATTTAACCGGAGGTTGAATTTTTGCATGATGGCGAAGATTTCCCGGAGGTCGTCGGCGTGAGTGCTTGCCTTCTTGCTCTTGACGATCATGTCGTCAACGTAGGCCTCCATGGTGCGTCCGAGGACAGCTTGAAAGACCCTGGCCACCATTCGGGTGTAGGTGGCGCCTGAATTTTTTAGGCCGAAGGCCATCACAAGATAGCAGAAGATGCCTTCGGGTGTCATGAAGGCGGTTTTTTCAGCGTCTTCCTCATGCATGTAGATTTGATGATATCCGCGGAACGCGTCAAGGAATGACATGATCTCGCATCCCGCGGTCTCATCCACCAGTTGATCAATGTTTGGCAGAGGGAAGGGGTCCATAGGGCACGCCTTATTCAGATCAGTGTAGTCCACGCACATGCGGAAGGTAGGAGGCTTCTGTGCGAGGACTACGTTCGCCAACCAAGAAGGGTATTTCACCTCCTTAATGTGTTTGATGGAGAGGAGCATAGATACCTCCTTCTTCACGAACTCCCTTCTCTCGGCCGAGAGGGGTCTTCTTCGTTGCTGCACTGGTTTGGCCGAAGGGTCCACCGCTAGGCGGTGGGTGATAACCCTTCGGTCAATTCCTGGCATGTCCTCCGGCCCCCATGCAAAAACAACGGAGTAGGCGCGGAGGGCCTTGGTGATGCCAGTTTTCAAGTCTTCGGGGAGCTTGGCTCCAATCTTCAGGACCCTCTCCGGCTTGGCCGGATCGAGTATCAGGTCTTCGGTCTCCTCGGCAGGCTCAGCCCTCGGCCTGCCTTCCTCTTCCTCCAAGGCTCTGGTGGCGATTGTGTCAACACGAAGTTCAGTCTTATTAACCTTCTTGGTAAGTTGAAGGTAGCATGCCCTGGAGAGCTTTTGATTCCCCCTCGCGTAGCCGATGCCGGTGGGTGTGGGGAACTTGAGGCAGAGGTGCCTCATGGAGATGACAGCCTCCAAGTCCTCGAGGGCGGGCCGGCCGAGGATGATGTTGTGTGCGCAGTCGAGGTTGACGACGACGAACTCCACTTCGAGCTTGGCTCTATGGGATCCGTCGCCGAATTCAACCATGAGGGTGATGACGCCCTCGGCGTCTATGCTGTCCCCCGTAAATCCGGAGAGGGGGGTGTTGATGTGTCGGAGGGACCCCCTGTCGAGTCCCAACTCTTGGAAAGTGCTGAGATACATGACGTTGACAGAACTCCCCGTGTCGACGTAAGTCCGGTGGATGATGGCGTCGTCGATCTCAGTGCGGATGACGAGGGCGTCCCTATGCGGCAGAGAACCCGAGGGGAGGTCCGCATCTGTGAAATAGATTGGATCCGCCCTCGGCCTTTTAGTTGGGGGCATGTTGTTGGTCCCGTTTAATATGGTAACCAGTCTAGAGGGGGGGGTGAATAGACTGGTTCGTTTTTCAAATTTTCTCTAAGTCCGCAGTGACTTATCAGAGAAGGTCTGATTCTGATGACAGAAAAAGGCTGGTTCTGATATCAGAACTGGCCTTGGCAGCGGATTCTGATCTGTCCGGGTAGCCTCAGAAACACTAAGGCAGATGCCTTTCTGATAACTCTGAAAACAAGATCTGCTGAACACAGATTCCAAGTCTTAGAGTTACTCAGTTAATATCCTAAGTGCAGAAATATAAATTGCAGTAAAGTAAATGACACCGGATATTTTATAGTGGTTCAAGGAACAACTCGTTCCTCTAGTCCACTGTTCCACTAGCTTTGAAGTAGATCGGTTACAAAGCTTAGTTCCTAGCACTTAAGAAGTTCTCCACGCCTTCTTCAAGTCTAGCTGCCACCCAGGATGCAATTCCACGTCCTGATGGCTGGTCCTTTCACTCAGCTTCCCGGAAGTATCACCACTTCACTACTGCAGTTACTTGGACGCCCTTCTTTTCAGAAGATCCTTTAAAAAAACAGAGTTTTTCCTCCAACTTGCTTCGTTACAAAGGATGTTTGATGAAGTTCTTGAAGTGTTGAAGAGCAGGATGAACTTTGCTTGTTTGTTGGAGATGAAAGATTTGGAGTTTGAATCTTCCCAACGTAAGCTTGTCTTGTTGAAGGTTGTAGAATTTTAAACTCAAGAGAGCTTGAATGATGATGAGCAAAAGTTGTAGCAAAGTTATTTTTCTGTTCTTCGGTGTGTAGCTTATATACTGAGGTTGTCTGCCCGTTGGAGGAGGAGACAACTGCATTAAATGTGCGTACAGTTGACTTGACCGCCGTTTTGGAAGGTTTCTATTTTTATAATGTATCTTCCCGGATTCCTTGGTCAATCATTTGCAATCAATCCTTCAGCGTATCAGGCTCGTTTAATGTGCATTAAATGCTTTCCTTTCATGCACAGTCTTGTAGCCGTTGGATGTTTTTACCCGTTGAATTCAGAGCTGTTGGATGTTGCTTGAAGATCTCTAAGTGTTCGTCGAGCTCTGATCAGGTTCTTCTGATATGTTGGATTCTGATGGCTATCTGATGAGTTGAGTTCTGATGGTCTTCTGATCTCTGACTGAACTCTGACTCTGATAGGTCCGCTGATGAGTACTTCTGATCTGTAGATCTCATCGGCTATCAGATGTCCAGTCTTATCAGCAACTCTCATGATACACCTCTGATGGGCTTCTGGCAAGAGAACTCTGATGGAGTAGTTCTCATAGAGCAAGTCTGGTCGAGCAGTTCTGATGCACTTCTGATCTGATCCAAAATAGAGCAACTCTGATCGTCGACTACACTAATACTTACAATTGAAAAGTTTAATACATGAAATCTAATTTGGGGGTACTCTAACTTTCTAATCCTATAGCATCATCAAAATCTAATTACATTTATTCCTTACAATTTCCCCCTTTTTGATGATGCCAAAACCCTTAAACTATTTCCAGAGAAGTGCCTTTCACCATAAAGAAAATAAGAAAAAAATAAACTTTCATTTAAAAACTTGGTGGGCACTTGGCATAGGAGAATAGTAAGAGTAAGATACAATCAATCAGATAAAATAAGAAATAACACAAGATATCAGAGCATAGATAATCAGAATGCAATAGAGAAATAATTTGAAATTGCCATGCAAATTAGAGGCAAGCTGGTTATCTTATAAATGAAAGATATTTAGAGCAACAAGGGGATAGAGTTTAGATATCTTCCTCTTCTAGATCAGCTTCCTTTGCCTCAATTTCCTTCAGATCAGCATTGACCCTAGCTCTGATTGTAGCAAGATTCCTGGGATTCTGATATTCTGACCAGGCAGGTTCAAGCTGGCAATCTAGATAGTTTCTGATGGCTTCAGATAGGTCCTTGCCAGGGATTACTTTCAAACGCCACCAGTCTTCTGCTTCTTGCATAGACCCACCATGGTTGATTATTATTAGCCCATCTTTATCCTGAATGAGATTCTCTTGTTGAGTAGGGGTCATATGCTTCTTCATCTCTCTGAATTGAGCAGCATCAGGTTTAGCCAAGTCACTGTTGAGCCATTGGGCCAAAGTGAAAGTAGAGGCTGTCTTCTTCCCTTTCTTAGACCGAGGAGGAGGAGGTCTTTGAATACCAGCAGCTAGCCTCTTTTGCCTTGCTCTTTCAAAGTACCTAGCAGGGTTAATGGCTCTGGAGCTTGGACCTTCTGCTTCTCTGGGAAGTGGGACAGGTTCTCTGCTATCTTCCCCCTTTTTGGCATCAACAAGATCGCCAAGTAGGAGTCCAATTTTCGAGAATTCTGTAGCATTGTTCTCTTTTATAGCTTCAAGGGTACCTGGCAGAGTCTGAGTTACAGAAGCCAGCCCTTCTATCAGCTCCTTTTGCTTGTCCACAGCCGACTGAATATCCTTGGTAGTAGCTTCAAGGAGGGTCAACTTATGATCCCTGTCCTTTCCACTGTTTATCAATTTGATGTCAAATTCCTTCAAGGTTTTGCAGATGTCCTCTACATCTGTGAGCTGCTCAGCATGCTTATCAGAGGACCATTGAAGATCATCCACAGCATCAGATAGGTCTTGAATAGCCTTGTCTTGAGCAGAGAGAGTCTGAGATTGTGAGAACAGGACCGTGTGCAGACTGGCAACCTCGGAAGCAATGTCATCAACCTTCTCATTGGATGTCTTCATGTAGCTGAAGAAGGTGGTCGACAGTTGTGAGAGGGTGTTGGCGATTTTCTCAAGTCCTGACTCAATGTTGTACTGTACCAAATCCAGATGAGCATCATGCTTCTGATTTAGTACAAGTAGCTTGTTCAGTCCAGCCACCATCTGATCTCCAAAGTCCTCTGCTGATTCCACAAATTCCTGGAAGGGAATGAGGACAGCTTTGGGTGGTTCTGGCTGAGGTACTTGATTGATTTGAGGTTGGGGTTGAGTTTGAGGTTGATCAGGAGATAGAGGAGGAGTAGGAGTCTTTTTCTTTGCAGATTGAAGATCACCAGCCATTGAAGCTGTGAGAAACCCATCATTATCTTCAGTTGAGGAAAGAATCCTTACAACTGGCTCTCTCTTTTGTGCTGAGGCAGCAGAATACTGAGGGGAGGGACAGTTAGATGTAGGCTTCTGCTGAGGAGAGGGAGATTTGGATTTCTGATGGTTGGGGCTCTGATGGGGTGAAGTCTGAGGGATAGGGGTTCTCTGATGATGTGATGGAGGAGGAGGTGAGGGTGATCGGCTTCTGATGGGGGTTACCTGATGGCAAGGTGAGGGTTGTTTTGGTGTGGAGGATTTCTTGGGTGTTGGAGATGGGATTTGCTGAGGTTGGGGAGGAGATGGGGGTGGAGTTGTGGTTGGTGTGATTGATTTAGGTGAGGGGGATTTGGGAGGTGATGGGATTGGGACAGAAGAGTTAGGAATTACCTCAAGAACAGTTTCTTCAAACTGAGAGTCTCTCCATTCTCTGATAAGGTTCATCATTGCCAGAGATAGGTCATTGGCAGTTGATGGCTCTCCCTCTGTACCTGGAATCGGTTTCATCTTGATTAGAGACTCCCTCCTTTTCTTTTCCATCAGCCAGGCATCAAAGGCATCCCTCTCATGATCTTCTAGGGCCTTGACAGGTCTCTCTGGTGAGGTTGTAGGTACCTTCTCCTTTCCTTTGTAGATTTTCTTCTTCTTTTCAAGGATAGAGTGCAGATATTGGAGGTCAAAGCACAAGGAGATATCATCAGTGTCTGCCCATTTGAGGACTTCAGCTTCCTCAGATTCAAAGGTGGCAGCCTGAGCAAGAATCTGTTGTAGTGGTCCCATTCTCCACTTTCTCCATGTTAGCACCCTTTGAAATTGTCTCTCGAGAGCAGAGATGGGATCTACTTCAGGAATCCCAGTTGAGGAAGTTGGTTGCTCTCGTGGAGAGATGGTGACTTGCAGAGCTGATTCAGAGATGGGCTGGATCTCTGATTCAGGTTCCCCCTGAGCATCAGAGATCACCAGTGCAGTAGCCAGCTCTGGTGCTGGTTCCCCCTGAGGTTCTGATTCCTTGGGGGGTGAGAGAATCTTCTTCTTCTTCTTTGCAACTCTGATAGGAGATGTGGAGCTATCAGAATCACTCTGAATGATTGCTTTTCTTCTCTTTTTCTGACTCAACTTCTTGACAGGAGTGATTTTGGGTGGGGCAGCAGCAGCCACAGGTTTGATAGCCTGCTTCTCCCTGTTTTGCTCAAGCTTGTTGGATTTCTTCAGTTCAGCAGCAATGGCCACGTTTACTTTGGGAGAGATGGTGAGGAAGATGGTCTTTGTGTGGTCCACAGAGGTGGCTTCTCTGAGAGCTATCTTGGAGTTAGAGATGAGTCTGGAGATCAGAAGTCCGTGACCCATCTTTGTAGAGAACATACCAGTCTTTTTCTCCTTCTTGGAGATGGATTCAGAAATGGATTGGAACAGCACTTTACCCCAGTTGATGTTCATCCCCCTGTGAACAGCATACAGGGCTTTGGAGTTGGTGTGATTCATCTGATCGGTTGAACTTGTTTTGCACCACAAGCACCGATGCATAATGCTCATCAGCCTCTCAAAGTCCTTTTTGAGAGCATTCTTTTTCATATACAGGGTTTCTACGCCTGTTGCATCCTCTCGGCAGTA
This sequence comes from Cuscuta epithymum, assembly GCA_945859915.1. Lineage (NCBI taxonomy): Eukaryota > Viridiplantae > Streptophyta > Magnoliopsida > Solanales > Convolvulaceae > Cuscuta > Cuscuta epithymum. Next base: position 1,787,352 of record CAMAPF010000141.1, on the reverse strand, counting down.
GGTTGCTACGAAGTTTTGAACTGTGATGTTCACATCATCAAGCTCGATGAAGTCAGTGGTGCCCTCCTCTTGAGGCTCCAGAGAGATGCCAAAGAACTCGTTGAGAGCATCAGCATCAATTTTGAGGTTCTGACCCTGAACCTGTGAATGGATAGTGTTGTTGGAGATATGGGCGTTGAGGTAGAATTCTGCGACATCAATGTTGCTGAAATGCTCATAGGGATGAGCAACGATCTTGTTCAACTGGGAATCACTCATTCCCTGGATCACTTCATTCATGATCTTCTGATTTGTTGCCAACAGCGGTAGTGAGGACATATCTACCTTCATCCCTGTGACAATGTTGTTCACTAGGGTCTTAGCTTCAGATTCAGAAAGATCGGTGATGTTGATGAACTTCATTTTCAGTTTAGTGAGGAGTTTGAGAGTTCTGAAGATTGAGAGTTTAGAGAGATAAAGCTTGAAGACGAGGAATAAAATTGCAGTAGCGATTTAGGTTTTCAGACGGGGTAAATATGAATTTGGGTTAGTGGACGTTTGATATAATTTATGGTTTCGAGGTTGCATTTAATGGAATGCGGGCGGAAAGCCGTTTTCCAAAAGTGGTAATAACTACCGGGGGTAAAATAGTAACTTCCGGTATATTGAATAGTCTCGTCCGGAATTTAGAAAATTTTCCTAAGTCCACAGCCACTCTGATAGGTATTAGCCCTTGTATCAGAGATAGAGATGTTCTGATATGAGGACCTCTGATGAATACCAGGTCTGATCCTTCCTGCAACTCTGACTTTTGCAAGTCTGAGCCTTCATGATTCTGATTCAAGCTTCTGATGGACAAGAGCTTGAGTATCAGAGATGGGATGTTCTGTTGAGTCCACATCTGATACTTCTACAACTCTGATTCATGCATCTCTGGGAAGATCATCCATCATTCCCAATTCTTCTCTTAGCTTGTTAAACCTTGCCTCAGAGAGAGGTTTGGTTAAGATATCTGCAAGCTGGTCTTCAGTTGGGACATGCTCAATTGAGATGTGCTTCTTCTCCACATGATCTCTGATGAAGTGATGTCTGATCTCAATATGCTTGGTTCTTGAATGCAGCACAGGATTCAGAGTGATGGCAATGGCACTTGTGTTATCACATAACAGCTTGATCTCCTTTGCTTGCACTCCATAATCCTTGAGTTGTTGCTTCATCCAGAGCAATTGAGCACAGCAGCTTCCAGCAGCAATGTATTCAGCTTCAGCAGTGCTAGTTGAGATTGAATTCTGCTTCTTGCTAAACCAGGAGACAAGTCTCCCACCTAGCAATTGACAATGACCAGAAGTGCTCTTCCTGTCCAATCTGCAACCTGCAAAATCTGAATCAGAATAGCCAATTAGTTCAAAATTACCTCCCTTGGGATACCATAGTCCTGCGTTTGGATTTCCTTTGATATATCTGATAATCTTCTTAGCAGCAACTAGATGGCTCTCCTTTGGCTTTGATTGGTATCTGGCACAGATTCCTACTGCAAAAGCTATGTCTGGTCTGCTTGCAGTCAGATAGAGGAGAGATCCAATGATTCCTCTATAAGTTGTTGCATCAACATCTTTGCCTTCATCATCTGGTCCAATGCCTTGAGAGGCATTCATTGGAATTTTGACTGAAGATTTTCCATCTACTCCAAACTTCTTAACAAGATCTCTGGTGTACTTTCCTTGGTTGATAAAGATGCCTTCTGGTACTTGTTTGACTTGTAATCCAAGAAAGTAACTGAGTTCTCCCATCATGCTCATTTCAAACTTCTTCTGCATAACTTGAGAGAATTTCTTGCATAATTCTGGATTAGTGCTTCCAAATATAATATCATCAACATAGATTTGCACTAACAGAATATGATTAGCAACAGAAATTTGAAAAAGAGTCTTGTCCACCTTTCCTTTAGTAAACCCATGGTTCACTAAGAATAAGGACAATGTGTCATACCAAGCTCTGGGAGCTTGCTTAAGACCATAGAGGGCCTTTCTGAGCTTGTAGACACAAGAAGATTGAGTAGGAATGACAAAACCTGGAGGTTGTTCAACATAAACTTCCTCTTCAAGTTCTCCATTCAGAAATGCACTCTTGACATCCATCTGGTAGACCTTGATGTCGTTGTAAGCAGCATAGGCTAGAAATATCCTGATTGCTTCTAGTCTTGCTACAGGTGCAAAGGTCTCATCAAAATCTATGCCTTCTTCTTGACAGTATCCCTTTGCTACAAGCCTTGCTTTATTCCTTACAATGTTGCCTTCTTCATCTGCTTTGTTCTTGAATACCCACTTGGTTCCAATGACATTCTGATGCTTTGGTCTGGGAACAAGTTTCCATACTTCATTCCTTTCAAATTGTGTCAGCTCTTCTTGCATTGCATTGATCCAATCTGAATCTTCTAGAGCTTCTTCCACACCCATTGGTTCCATTTGAGATATGCAGCAGCTGAACATGGCTTCTCTTCTTGATGCAGATCTGGTCCTAACACCACTGGTGACTTGACCTATCACTTGATTAGGAGGATGATCTCTTAACCAAGTTAGATCAGGTTCTGACAGTTGCTGTCTAGGCAGCTCTGATGGTTCATCTTCTGATTCTTCATCTTCATCTTTGTCTATCAGAATTGGATTGACAGGAGGAATTGATAATACAGGATTGATGGTGACCTCTTCTGATGGTTCTGAAACCTTATCTTCAAGATTAATCTTCTCCAAGATCTCTGATAGTTCTTCTGTAGAGGTGCTATCATCAAACTTGACATGAATTGTGACAACCCGAAAATTTAAATAAAATAAATAAATTTATTAGTCAGATAAAATGTTACGAAAGTCACATTTTAATAATTAAGTGAATCAGATAAAATTTTAACATCGGTGACATCTGAAATCAGATGAAAATGTTTCAATAATAAAAGTGACATTTTTGTAACAAGCGATAACTATACATATGGTACAAATAATAAAAAGTGATATTTTAACAATTTTAATTCAAAGATATCAGTTAATAAAGTTTATACCGAAATAACAAATGATTTGACTTTTGAAACAAATATATATTTCATCCATATATGCTCACATATATACATGTCGGCATAATAATAACATGCACGACTAATAATATACAAATATAGAAAGTACCCATGCGACATGGGTATGTATATACACAATAATATGCAAACGCACTTCAAATTACTTCGTATAATACAACTTGTGCGAAGCTATAGTATAGGCAGTACGATACCATGAACCCTGCACACACTTGCCTGCTATCCATAATAGCGTACAACCAACAACCGCACATGCTAGAGTACATAAGAATGATAATATACAAATAATAATATACCTACGATAAGAACAATAATGTAGGTAGATACATAGCATACCCAATATAAAACAAATTCATGTACTTCAATGCACATGCTTATGTCAAGCCAATCTTATAAGGTCAATAATATAACCGCACATTCATGTACTACCTCACAGAACACAAAAGCAAACTGCATATATGTATATATACACTCATATATACGTATGTCACCGTGCACCTAGCTTACGCTACACCCGGCCAGAAAACCAGAACAAACATCACCTAAAACAATCCGCCACTTGAGTAGTTCATAAATGAGAAAAAAAAATGGAACCAGGGAAAAGATACAAATAAGAGAGAGGGAGATAACGTGAGAAAGATGAAGGAGCTTGTTGGAGGAGAGTCACACGAACGTCGGACAAGGCCAGGCCGCTGCCGCCGCTTTCCAGAGATGCCGTTGCCTTTCGCCGGAGAAGAATACCATCACTGGACGCTGATCATTGCGACTCCGCCCTTTCTGACCGGAGGCGGAAACAAAAACGTACCGGAGGTGTTTGGTCCCGCGGCCGACAACCTGTCTTCACCACAAATGAAGCATTGGTCAGAGCAGTCCGTACCGTTAGCAACCGACGCCTGAGTGAGGAAGAACGACCTGCCGTCACCGACAGAGAAGAGCTGAGGTACGAGTACGACCGGCCTGTTCGCCGGTTTCACTAACGAGGAAGACGTCCGAGGAGTACGTAAGTACTCTACGTGTTTATTTCCTTTCAGTACACCTAGATTTAATTAAATTTAAATAAGATATTATTCGGACTGACCGAAAATCCTTAATTGGACTGAGATAATTATTATAATGATAATAATAATAAAATCAATTGGGTTAGGAGAAACTGGATAATAGTTCGCGAAGGATTAATATAGCTATTAATTCTAGAATTTTAATATTCTAGAAGGTAACTTGGAGAAGATCAAAGTAGAAGCCCGTTTATGAATATCACGGTTCGAGGTAAGTGTTTCCGTCAATCAAAACTACTATTCCTCTAGTTAATAGTTTCAAAAACTTGTATGTGAACTATGTTCCAAGTTTTGAGATTCGATATTATTTGAAAATATATGGAGTATTTGGACTTGCTAAAATTACTATTTTACTAGTGTTATTAAATTTGTGACTTACTCAATGAGTTTTGGAAAGTGTGATAAAATATTTGGATATTTGAAATATGGCTATCTTGTGTACAAAATCAGTTGATTGATCTTGACAAAGTGTGATTTGGATATTAAGTTCTTTTTGGAAAACTACAATTTGACAATGGATGGTATGACTATTTTTGGGAATATGACAAGCCCTCGTTTCTATAAAAATTACTCCGTAATATTTGACATACTAGTGATTTTGAGAATACAATTATTATTTCTAAAGTTTTGATAAAAATCATACGTAGTATTTATTTGAGACTAGTAAATCTGTATATATATCTATACAAGATCGAGTTTATGTTTTCAAAGGTTTATATTTACATCTCATAGACGTTTTTGATAAATCATGATAAATGTATACGGAGCACATTTTAAACTACTACATTTAAGTGTACATTTATAACTATATTTTGAATCTATAAAATTTTAGACGATTTTGAGAGGTTTTGATAAATATATAATATTTATTAGCTATTTGATACGTGATATTGAAGATATGGTTACAAGTACCTAAATTTTCTAAAATGTATATATATTTTTGCCTCTTCGATAATTGAAGGAATTTCAATAAAGTTATACATGTATGTAAGACTACTATTTTTTTTGAAATTTTTATTATTTTAAATATACGATTATGGTAAAAATTTGTGTTTACAAACATTTACTATTTTACCCCATCAAAATTTTTGAGATGTTTTAATAAAAATACTATTCATAAAATTCGACACTTGAATAATATTATGAGCATTTGACTATCAAAATTATTATTGAACTACAAATGATTTTAAGAGATATTGGTACAATATAGCAAATAAACACCTTTATATATGAGTATAACTAGTACTTATTTTTATAGCAATGTAGATTTCGATGCCAATCAAAACTAATTTACCACATAGTTATATGTATGCAATATTTGACCTATGGGAATTATTTATGACTTGGAAATTTTATGATTTCATGGATTGATTTTTGGAACATATGAGTATTGGTGGGTTAATTTCTATGGAGGATTAAATGTATATTCTTTTTAAAGAATATTGGTGGATTGGTGTTTATTACAAATGATATCTTTGGAAGTGTGACATGAATGATTTTGGGGAAAACTTAAAGTTTTCATAATATATTTTTACGTCTCGAGAGAAACACGAGGCGTGGGTGGTTAGGGCTACTACTACTTTTGGTGAAATATATTTGGGCCGGTAACCAGTCCGGCAATGACACGCTCCGGTAGACATCGGCCCGGGCTTTTATGTGAGGATCAAAGATCCTTTGGTGGTCGTAGTAGTAGTTACCTAATTTACCCTTGGACAATGTCCCTTGTGAGTAGGTGGTAGAAAACATCCTGCCTACTTGGATTTCTTACTACTCGGAGAGCTTGGAATCTCTTTTAGAGGGTGTGCACACTTAAGGTAGAAATTCAGCTTCCAATTGGTGGTCGGTGGGAGCCGGAATTCCGGGATGAGTCGTAGACAACAACGACTCATTGGGCTCGAGGAATCTTGAGTTTCGCCCACTCTTAAAAGAAACATAAAATATTACTTTGGTTGGAATTGAGAATGGAAATATCTATTGGAGGAATTATTTTGAGACCTTAAATAATTTTGGATATACATATGGGAGGATTAAATATTTTGGGGAATTAAATCTTTTTATTACCATTGAGACTATCGAGGAGAATTATTCCTTATAAGGGTTGTTAAGGAAATCTTACTATTCAAAGTTTATAAACATTATTTTGAGTTATGAATGCTATTCTAAAATTATTACTCCATATTTAATATGTTGGGAAGTATACAGATTTGACAAAGTATTTTGGAGGACTATGTAATATCAAGACATCATTTTACTTGCATATGTGTGATATGATGTGAGATGGAATAATTTTTACGAACCCCAGTTTAGTGTGTGTATTTATTTGTGTATTTATGAGATCAAATATTTTACTTGCATTTGAGGAATTGTAAAGTATTTTGAAAAGGGTTTTGACATGTATTTTGAAAAATTATATATGTATCAAACATGATTATTTTACGGGGTTGAGTAGGCCCTTACTTAGCATTTCAAGCTAATTTTTGTTTCTTTGTGTTTTCCTCCTTTACTTTATTTGTGCAGGAATAGAGGATCATATTGAAGTTGCTTTCGAGAGCTTCCGCTAGAACACATAGACTAAAGTTTATTGAGTAATTTATTTTAGTCTTAATTTTAAGGAATTGTAGTTGAACAATTAATTATGGAAAATTTTAATTGTTGGTGGTGGATAGCCTGTGCACTCGGTTATGTGAGAACCGAGTGTGGCGGTAACGCCCCTTATTTCCATTTAAATTTCCGCTGCACAATTCTGATGTTTTCAAATAAAGTTTAAATTCCTTTGAATAAATCATTATTTAAAGGTATTTTGGGTAGGAAATTTGGGGGTGTTACATGAATGGATTCTTCAACTTGTATAGTTCTCCTGTTGAGTACTCTATAGGCTTTGCTTGAGCTTGAATAGCCTAAGAATACACCTTCATCAGCTTTTTCTTGAAATACTTTCAGATTCTCCTTTCCATTGTTTAGAATATAGCACTTGCATCCAAACACATGGAAGTAGCTGATATTTGGCTTTCTTCCTTTCCACAGCTCGTAGGGGGTCTTCTGATGATTCTTGTGGATCATGCTTCTATTCTGAGTGTAGCATGCAGTGTTGATTGCTTCAGCCCAGTATCTGATGGGCAATCCTGATTCTGCAATCATAGTTCTTGCAGCTTCTTTCAGTGTTCTGTTCCTTCTTTCTGCAACACCATTTTGTTGGGGTGTTCTGGCAGCAGAAAGTTGATGGAATGTACCATTCTGATCACAGAAGTCTTTGATCACTTTGTTGACAAATTCAGTTCCTCTGTCAGATCTGATTGTTCTGACCTTCATGTTCTTCTCAGTTTGAAGTTGCTTTAACAGAGATGGCAACTTCTGAAGAGTTTCATTTTTCTTGGTTAGGAACATAGTCCAAGTATATCTTGAGTAATCATCAACCATAACAAGAGTATATCTTTTTCCACCAACACTGGGAGTTTCAACTGGTCCAAATAAATCCATGTGGATCAGATTTAGAGGACAAGTAGAAAGATCTCCAGCTATGGGTTTGAATGAGGTCTTTACTTGTTTTCCCTTTTGACAAGCACTGCAGAGGGTCTCCTTCTTGTAGACAATGTCAGGCAGACCATCTACAATGTGTTCTCTTGCCAGTTTGTTGATGGTTTTGAAATTCAGATGGCTAAGCTTCTTGTGCCAGTCCCAGCTTAGCTTTGAATTGTCTTTTGCTATCAGACAGGTTCCATCTTTTGCTGTTTGCCAGTCAACAACATAGATGTTCTTCCTTCTCCTGGCTGTAAGAACCACTTCTTTGGTTGTCTCATGCTTGACATAGCATAAGGTCTTGGTGAATTCAACTGTGTAGCCTTTGTCACAGAATTGGCTGGCACTCAGCAGGTTGAACTTTAGACCTTTGACATATGAGACATCTTCAATGATTATCTGTTTCTTGATCAGCTTCACTCTTCCTTTTGTTTGCCCTTCCTTGTCATTTCCACCGAAAGTGACTCTGGGTCCATTGATTTTCTGGAACTCTGATAGGCAACTCTTGTCACCTGTCATGTGTCTGGAGCATCCACTATCAATATACCATTCTTGTTCTGAGATAGCTCCAGCACACTGTTCCTGCAAGATCAAAAGGAGGATTTAGGTACCCAAGCGATGTTGGGTCCTGGGGGGTAATGCAGTCTTGGTAGTTGGTACCATTTTGGTCTCATCAACTGAAACCTTGGTGGATGGTACCCATTGTCCACCTGGTAGTTGTAGTAAACAGATGTATGATTCACTTTGGGCAGATGCTTGTGAGGATCATGCTTTCTGTTTGCATACTTCTGCATAGCCTTCTTTGTTGGAAAGAAGTCCCATATACTATCAAGATCAGAGGAGCGCTTAACTTTAGACTTCTGAGGTTGACCAGACAACCTCTTCTGCCTATAGTTAATCTTCTCTTGATATCTGCCTTTCTGATAGCAGTTTCTGATACCATTGTCATGAGATTGTCTGATAGGGTTAGGCCGTTGATTATTATTGTTCTGAAAACTTTTCCTTTTGTTAGAGTGTCTGCCAGGTTCATTAGTTTTCAAACTTTGTTTTGGTTTGGCCTCTAGAGTTTGTTTTTCTGGTATGACCTTCTCATGAACAACTTTAGTACCAGAAGTACTAGCATGGCAATTGGGGCTCAGAGTCTGTGGCACTATGACCTTTTTAGCTTTAGCAACCCGGGTGCTAGGCCTTACAGAAGGCTCACCAGACTCTGGTTCAACATATCCAAGGCCAGAGGTGAAGTTATGAGAGTCACCAATATTCTTCATGGAAGATTGCATCTTCAGAAGGCTATTATATCTACTCTCAAGTTCCTCAATGTCTCTTATTCTTTTCAGAAGAGACTCATTTTCAGCTTTCAGTCTATCTCTTTCCTCAGTTAAGAGATTAAGTTTACACTCAGTCTCTTTCCTTAGATCAGAGATATCAACTTTCAGCCTACTGTTCTCTTCTTTAACAAAAGAATAAGTGGCTTGGATAGTTTGGAACTCTTCCCAGAATGATGACATTGGATCATCATTTAAGGCTGTGCCTACCGAAGAGGAAATAGAATTAGAAGTAGAGCATACCTCATCATCTGATTGTGCCATGAGGCAAAGGTCTTCAGTTTCTGCATCCAAGCAGCAAAATGCTTCATCAGAGTCGGAGTCTGAGCTGGACTCTGATTCAGAGAGTGGATCTCTCTCAGCTTGTTCTGAGACAAACGCTCTTCTTCTTCTGTGTTGATCATCTGGTTTCTTTTCATCTTCATGTCCTTGCTTCTTGGACACTCTTGGATAGGGGCAGTTTGCTTTGAAGTGCCCAGGCTGTCTGCAGTTGTAGCAGAGGTACTCTCCATTGCTTTCAGAGGACTTGGTCTTCTGATGTGGTCTTCTGATGGAAGATGGACTCCTTCCATCTTTCTTCATAAACTTCTTAAACTTTCTGGCAAAAGCAGCCATATACTCATCAGATAACAGAGTAGAAGGGTCAAAGTCACTTACCTTTGAGGTGCTAGCAGTGAGAGCAGTGGTGGTCCTCTCATCAGGAACTTCTTCCTTCTCTTCATGCATCTCAAACTCATAAGCCTTGAGATCAGAGATGAGTTTCTCAGTGGCATAAGTCTTGATGTTCTTGCTTTCCTGGACTGCAATCACCTTCATCTTCCAAGCCGAAGGCAGTCCCCTGAGGATCTTCATGTTGACCTCTTTGATGGTGAGCTCCTTCCCAAGCTCAGAAATCTCACTGATGAGAATCAGCAATCTCTCATGCATCTTAGCAATGCATTCTTCTGGTAGGAGTTTGAAGTCATCAAACTTCTTCATTGCAATGGTCAGCTTGTTGTCCCTTTCTTGTTCATCTCCTGCTCCAATCTCATCCAGCTTATCCCAGATTTCTTTGGCAGTTCTGCACTTCTTGATTCTGTTAAAGTATCTTTCATCAATAGCCTTGTAAAGGATGTCCTTGGCTATATTATCTAGATTGTACTGCCTCTTCTCTTCCTTGGTCCATTCTGACCGGGCTTTCTCAATCATCTGGGGCTGAAAGTTATCAATGGAGTGAGCAGGATTGATCTTCATGAACTGGATAAAGGGGCCATTTTCCAAGACTTCCCACATTTCATCATGAAGAGCACATAGATGTGCCTTCATTCTGATCTTCCAATCATCATACTTCTGATCTGTGAACATAAGATGCTTTGCAAGAGAATTATCCATTATAATAAATAAGGAGAGGCTAAGAACAAGTGGATCTTTGTTCAGAGAGTAACCTAAAAGATTACAAGAACAAGGAGGCTCTGATACCACTTTTTGGTCCCGTTTAATATGGTAACCAGTCTAGAGGGGGGGGGGGGGTGAATAGACTGGTTCGTTTTTCAAATTTTCTCTAAGTCCGCAGTGACTTATCAGAGAAGGTCTGATTCTGATGACAGAAAAAGGCTGGTTCTGATATCAGAACTGGCCTTGGCAGCGGATTCTGATCTGTCCGGGTAGCCTCAGAAACACTAAGGCAGATGCCTTTCTGATAACTCTGAAAACAAGATCTGCTGAACACAGATTCCAAGTCTTAGAGTTACTCAGTTAATATCCTAAGTGCAGAAATATAAATTGCAGTAAAGTAAATGACACCGGATATTTTATAGTGGTTCAAGGAACAACTCGTTCCTCTAGTCCACTGTTCCACTAGCTTTGAAGTAGATCGGTTACAAAGCTTAGTTCCTAGCACTTAAGAAGTTCTCCACGCCTTCTTCAAGTCTAGCTGCCACCCAGGATGCAATTCCACGTCCTGATGGCTGGTCCTTTCACTCAGCTTCCCGGAAGTATCACCACTTCACTACTGCAGTTACTTGGACGCCCTTCTTTTCAGAAGATCCTTTAAAAAAACAGAGTTTTTCCTCCAACTTGCTTCGTTACAAAGGATGTTTGATGAAGTTCTTGAAGTGTTGAAGAGCAGGATGAACTTTGCTTGTTTGTTGGAGATGAAAGATTTGGAGTTTGAATCTTCCCAACGTAAGCTTGTCTTGTTGAAGGTTGTAGAATTTTAAACTCAAGAGAGCTTGAATGATGATGAGCAAAAGTTGTAGCAAAGTTATTTTTCTGTTCTTCGGTGTGTAGCTTATATACTGAGGTTGTCTGCCCGTTGGAGGAGGAGACAACTGCATTAAATGTGCGTACAGTTGACTTGACCGCCGTTTTGGAAGGTTTCTATTTTTATAATGTATCTTCCCGGATTCCTTGGTCAATCATTTGCAATCAATCCTTCAGCGTATCAGGCTCGTTTAATGTGCATTAAATGCTTTCCTTTCATGCACAGTCTTGTAGCCGTTGGATGTTTTTACCCGTTGAATTCAGAGCTGTTGGATGTTGCTTGAAGATCTCTAAGTGTTCGTCGAGCTCTGATCAGGTTCTTCTGATATGTTGGATTCTGATGGCTATCTGATGAGTTGAGTTCTGATGGTCTTCTGATCTCTGACTGAACTCTGACTCTGATAGGTCCGCTGATGAGTACTTCTGATCTGTAGATCTCATCGGCTATCAGATGTCCAGTCTTATCAGCAACTCTCATGATACACCTCTGATGGGCTTCTGGCAAGAGAACTCTGATGGAGTAGTTCTCATAGAGCAAGTCTGGTCGAGCAGTTCTGATGCACTTCTGATCTGATCCAAAATAGAGCAACTCTGATCGTCGACTACACTAATACTTACAATTGAAAAGTTTAATACATGAAATCTAATTTGGGGGTACTCTAACTTTCTAATCCTATAGCATCATCAAAATCTAATTACATTTATTCCTTACACATGTGATTGACTTCCCCGATGTAAAGGGACTGTGCCCACTTCTTCCTCTGGCTTGTTGAATCGCCTCCGGTGTTGCCGCCGTTGATCATATGGATATGGCGCTTGTATTGTTGATGGGAGCCCTCTCCCTCGTCATCGAGGCCCCCAATTTCACGCTTCTTCCCCTGTGGGTTTCCCAAGGGGATGGTGTTGGGGTTTACCCATTTGTTCGCCTTTGGCGGAGGCCCTTGATGATGAGGGGGGCCCTGGGGAGGAGGGCCCCTGATAAATTGGGACAAGTGGCCCGCCTGTATCAGCCTTTCAATGGCGTTTTTCAGCTGGTGGCAGTCGTCGGTCTTGTGTCCATGGTGGCGGTGAAAGCGGCAATAGGGCTCATCAGGGCCGATGGCATAAATCTCGAGGGGTGTCCGGGAGTCTCGCTCCACGAGCCCCCGCTCTTCAGCATGATCGAGGATGATGCTGACGGGATGCGTCAAGGGAGTGCGTGGGTGCTCAAGGAGGACGGGTTGCGCCCATGCCTTCGGATTGTTGTTGTAACCGCCCCCGGTTCTGGCTTGGCCACCTCGGGGCGATCGTTGTACTGCGCCTCTCGGTTGACCGGGGGGGGGAGGCCCTCCGGGCCGATTCCTGCCTTCATTTCTCTGAGAAGGATCCGTGTTGCGGCGGTCCTTCTCGATTTCCTCCGCTTCAGCGTATCGGTCCCCCCGCTGAAGGGCCTTGGTATAATCGCGGGGGGGATCAGTGATAAGGCTTCGGGAGAAGTTACCGTTACGGAGGACGGTGTGGAAGAGGGCCATTAGTGTCCTGTCATCAGCGCCTTCGACTTCGAGGGAGGCCTGCCTCCAGCGCTCTAGGAAACTCCGAAGGGTTTCCTCCTTCTGTTGTCTCACATTTAGAAGGTGGGAGAAGTGTTTCTTCGAGCGGTGCCTCCCGGCAAACTGCGTAAGGAAGCGGTGGGCAAGTTCTTGCCAGGAATCAATGCTGCCTTCGGGCAACCGGTTGAACCACTCATACGCTGGTCCCTCCAAGGTGGAAAGGAACCAACGGCATAAGTATTCATCCGAGGCCCCCATCATCATCATGCTATTTTGATAGCGGCTATAATGCTCTTGGGGATCCGTCTTCCCCTCATACGGCTTGATGGGTTGCCCCCGATATTTGTGGGGGATTTTGGCCGCCAACACCCTTGGGGTGAAGGGTGTTCTAGTGCGGAGTTGGATGAGGGGCTCGCCTGAGCCTTCGGCAAGCTTACGTTTCATTTCCTCCACTTGCGCCCGGAGGTCAGCGTACTCTGGGTCTGGCCTTGCTGTGGAAGCCGTCGGGGGAGCCTGACGATTCTCCTCAAGTTGACGGAGGAGGGCTTCGATGATTTCGTCCTTGGGGTCCTTTGGGGCCACCCCTTGGGAGTTGGCCCGGAAGGATTGCGCCTGATTGATTTGGTGCCTGGCGTCATCGGCATGGAGGAGGGCTTTGCCCTTGCTCCGGGGTGGAGGTATGCCCTCGGCTCCCGAAGCGGAGGCCCCACTCTCCTGAGGCCTGCTGAATTCCTGTTTGCCGAGGCGGTCTTGGACCCCTCGGCGTATGGGAGCTCCCCCAAGCCTCTCAAGTGCAGAGGTCCGGGGTTTCTCCTTCATCAAGGGACGTTTATCCCTGGATTGGGCCTCTTGGGAGGCGGTATCCTGCGCCATGACCCCTTCGGCGTTCCCAATCCCCGGGGGAGGATTGTTGAACAGAGGAGGGAGCGGTGGTAATTGAATAACGTTCCCTCCAGCGAAGGGCTGGAGGGGTGCCTGAGAGGCGAGGGCTCCAGAATTGAGGGCCATGTTCTGAACAAAGGCCGCAAAGGCAGCCTGAAGATCGATGGCCGGGGCCGGAGGGGGAACTTGGTTCTCACTCCGATCCCTCCTTCGATTATCAAGGCCAATGCGGGCATCGGGGGCGTTCTTCTGTAGCTGCTGACGGAGGTCAGCGGTAGCCTGCTCCAATTCGAGGATGATACCACCCTCGGGTACTAAGAGCCTGTTGGAGGCCTCAGCCCCGTTAGTCTCGCCGGGGGCTACGTGGTTCTCCTCGAGGGTTTTGGATTGGGCACGGGTGGTTCTTCCCATTTTTGGCGAGTGTTTTGTGTATTTGGTAGAGGGGGAGGGTTTCTTACTCGATTGTTCTGACCTCTCAACGAGAGCACCAAATGATGGACAATCTACCCGGGGGGTATCTTATCCGAGGGGTTATTGCGGGAATAACTAGAGAGAAGTCAGAGTAAATAGGAGGAGAGAGAGTCGATTTTATTAAATGAACTCAGCGTGTGGAGTTGAGATGTAGATTCTGTCTTTTACAAGGAGAAATGGGCTGCTATTTATAGCAGTAATAAATGCGATGAGAGTACACGTGTCAGTAATCCAACGGCCGAAGGGTCATATCAGCCTGGTGGCACCGGCAGTGGTACGTTCACCGCATTGAATGCGGTTGGCGGATGTGACGTGGCATTAAATGCGGTGGTTGGCTGTCCCCAAAAGGAATCTTCGATGATTTGAGCATGCTTGGCCGAAGGCTTCTTGTGTAGCCGAGGGCTCCGTGTAACCGAGGACCCCTGTGTAGCCGAAGGCCTTGTGTGACCGAAGGCATGGTTTAGCCGGGGGCTTCTCTGATGCCGAGGGCGTGGTTTAGCCGAAGGCTCACATTTTTCGCCGTTTTCTCCCAGCAGCCTCTTATGCCAGAGAAGGCTACCCTGTGAAATTTAGAGCCTTCGGCCAAGGAGGCCGAAGGCACTCCAGTGCGTATTCTGGGCCATGTTGAGGCTTGGGCCGCTGCATTTTGGGCCTGAGTTGTTCTCTGGGCTCATTGGATATGTGTAGCAGAAGTAGGAGTCTATGGGCCGGGGGTTCTTGGGCCATATACTCCATCAGAAATAATACATAATAAAAATACAACTCTATCAACTCCCCCATGCTTAGTTTCTTTACTCGTCCTCGAGTAAAGTCAATGTTTCATCAACACTTTAAACAATCATGAACAAGCAAAAGACAACCAAGTAATGTTTAAAGTTTGTTTTACAAAGTGAAATGATTCCACTTATGCACTACACACTTCATGATATTGGGTTTACTTGTCTTCTATGCTTTCCATGTTCCTCTTCATCATTGTATCACCACATCCCTGTAAAAATAATTTCTTTCATTTCTCTCATTTTGCCTAGGATTTTTTTTTAATTTATCCTAGCCTCTCATTTTTTTTCTTTCTCCCCTACTCACTCATTTTTTTTTGCCCATTTGGGTTTTCAACCTAACTAGCTTTTTTTATGTTTTTTTCTTTGTTTTAAACAAGAATAAAGAGTATGAGAGTGAGTATTCCATGAAACTCTCCCCCCAAGCTAGACAAAGCACTGTCCCTAGTGCTCATCTTCAAGACGTCATAGAAAAGGAGAATTCGGACTTGGTGTAGGTGGAGTTGGGAAATTCAGATTTTGGATTATTTGGTGGGTTTTGTTGGTATAGAAATGAAAAATGTGGGGAGGATAAGAAGAATATGAGTTTAGTTTGTTGACTAGGTGGATGTATGAAGAAGATATGAAAGTGTGAAATTGTAACTATGGAGGGTTTTGGGTGTTGGGTTCGAATGGGGTGACACAATTTTTTTTTGAAAAGTGCAAAATTAAAATACAATAAGTAAACATACCTTGCATGGGTTGCCTCCCAAGAAGCGCCTCGTTTAACGTCGCGGCACGACGCCATCATTGTGTTCAATCGTTCAAACTCGGATCGTGATAATTTATCTTCTTCACACTTTCACTCCTAGGACTTCCATAGGAATGCTCAATTTCTCGATTCTTCACTTTGGAAATCTTTCCAAGATCAAATATCCAGATTTTCATTGATTCGTGTGGTGGGAGGAAGGGGAAGAAATTATCTTTTAGCATGGTCAATGAAAAGTTTTTCGATCCCTCAAATTTGTAGCTCGGCTTATCCTCTTCTTTGACCAGTTGGAGCTCCGTGTCTTTTTCTTCTTCTACTTCTTCTGGATTCTGGATCTCCTTTTGCATTTCCTTTTCATTAGTCAATGTGATTGCAAAAGTTTGCTGTTTAGGATCACATTTTATTTGAGAAGGAAGTTTTTCCGAATCCCTTGCTTCAAGTCTACTCACGGCTCCGGCTATTTGAATCATTTGAGTTTCCAAGTTTGAAATGCTAGACTTGGTCTCATTTTGGAATTGCACCATGTTGTTCTGCATGGTGGTCATGTTGGTAGCAATAGCCCGGACCATATCCTCCGTAGACATGTTAGAGTTGGAGAACGGATCATACCTCATTTGAGGTACATCCCTTTCGTAACCAACATCATCAATTTGTTCAAGGTATTCATCTTGGAGCTTTGGACAGAAATCCGTAAGATGTCTGTGAGACATGCAAATGTTGCATGTCTTGGCATCTTGAGCTTTTGAGCTTAAGATAAATTCATTTATTAGAGAAGTCAAGAAGGAAATTTGACTCTCTAAGGATGAAATGTTGGTATTCATACACTCATAACTCATGTAAGCTCAGAAAATAGAAGAGTAAGTTTTTTTTTGTTTTTTTTTTTTGTTTTTTTTTGTTTTTGATTTTTATGAGATAAAATAAAAAGAAAAATAATTGCCTTTCCCCGGCAACGGCGCCAAATTTGACGTGCACTTTGTCGTGGTGTGCACTTCAAATTAAATATTCAATACAACACTTATACGTAGTATAGCGTAGTAGAGTTCGTATCCACAGGGAAAGGAATAATTCTCTTTTTATAGAACTAATAAATAAAGGGGGGGTTTTGATTGAGTGATTTAATTAAAATAAAACACGAAGATGAACGAGTTAAATGTGATTTGATTCAAAGATAGAAAGGACTTGGCATTGCTACTTTCCACTTGTTCATATATTTTAGTCGATCATTGTTGTATCTATAACTTATCCCCTCTCAAATACTCAATCGAGGAGTATATCCAATTCATCGAGAGTAGTTATTAACAACGACCGTTCATTAATAACCCTTACTATTAGTCAAGTATAGAACACCGCCATATACCGACTTAATAGTAGCATTTAATCTCTTAACTCCTTGATGAAATGAATTGAGATTGATAACCTCAACACAACGATTTCGGTTTAACCAACAAAATTAATCCCTCTTAAGTTTATTAACCACGACCGTGCATTAATAAACCGAAGTTACTTACTTGTGAAACCATCAACGATTAACCATCGGTTCGTTGATCGTTTCTAGTAGTAATTAATGTCGAGATGTTAACTAATTGTCATCTTAGCAACACTCCCCAACATTAATATAGAGATAGATTAAGGGAAGAATTAATATTCAAGAAAGAAGATTAAATATGAATAATCCTACTATAACTAATGTCAAGATGTTATCTAATTGTCATCTTAGCAACACCCCCCAACATTAATATATAGAGGAAGAAAATAAATACTACTATAACTAATGTCGAGATGTTAACTAATTGTCATCTTAGCAACACTCCCCAACATTAATATATAGATAGATTAAGAGAATAATTAATATTCAAGGGAAGAAGTTAAGAAAATAACTCACAACTTTAATAATCAACAAGCTTCAAGAGCAACACCAAGAAATGGAAGTTTAGCTCCTCATTTGGAGACTAAACATGCTATAAAAATATAAAAGAAATACTATTCTAAACTGAGCTTAAGAGTATGAAAGAAGGAGTGTTTTTATTGTGAAGGAAAAGGGTTGTATTTATAGGTGTTTGGAGGTGGCAGGGTTGTGTACCCGATCGGGTATATAGGGTACCCGATCGGGTATTTTAGGCAGTTTTCCGGAAAATCACTTTTCTAGGCATACCCGGTCGGGTATGTAGGCATACCCGGTCGGGTATGAGTCAAAAAGTCAAAATCCTGCACGTTCTTTTGTCTCTCCAGATTCTGATTTTGACACCCGAATCAACTCAATACCCGATCGGGTATTGCCTATACCCGACCGGGTATATGAAATATTTTTTCAATCTTCTTTTTATCTTGTCCCCTTGCACTTTCCTTGATCTTTTGGGGTCCAAACTTGATCCTATGGATGATCTTGACCTGTTTTAAGCTCAGAATAATCCTAATCTAAACAAATTACATCTATCTATGAAAATTAACTATTTACACCAAAAGTGTGTAATTTTCCAAACAACAACAAATAAAACTAGTTAAAATAGAAATAATACATAATAAAAATACAACTCTATCAACTCCCCCATGCTTAGTTTCTTTACTCGTCCTCGAGTAAAGTCAATGTTTCATCAACACTTTAAACAATCATGAACAAGCAAAAGACAACCAAGTAATGTTTAAAGTTTGTTTTACAAAGTGAAATGATTCCACTTATGCACTACACACTTCATGATATTGGGTTTACTTGTCTTCTATGCTTTCCATGTTCCTCTTCATCATTGTATCACCACATCCCTGTAAAAATAATTTCTTTCATTTCTCTCATTTTGCCTAGGATTTTTTTTTTAATTTATCCTAGCCTCTCATTTTTTTTCTTTCTCCCCTACTCACTCATTTTTTTTTGCCCATTTGGGTTTTCAACCTAACTAGCTTTTTTTATGTTTTTTTCTTTGTTTTAAACAAGAATAAAGAGTATGAGAGTGAGTATTCCATGAAACTCTCCCCCCAAGCTAGACAAAGCACTGTCCCTAGTGCTCATCTTCAAGACGTCATAGAAAAGGAGAATTCGGACTTGGTGTAGGTGGAGTTGGGAAATTCAGATTTTGGATTATTTGGTGGGTTTTGTTGGTATAGAAATGAAAAATGTGGGGAGGATAAGAAGAATATGAGTTTAGTTTGTTGACTAGGTGGATGTATGAAGAAGATATGAAAGTGTGAAATTGTAACTATGGAGGGTTTTGGGTGTTGGGTTCGAATGGGGTGACACAATTTTTTTTTGAAAAGTGCAAAATTAAAATACAATAAGTAAACATACCTTGCATGGGTTGCCTCCCAAGAAGCGCCTCGTTTAACGTCGCGGCACGACGCCATCATTGTGTTCAATCGTTCAAACTCGGATCGTGATAATTTATCTTCTTCACACTTTCACTCCTAGGACTTCCATAGGAATGCTCAATTTCTCGATTCTTCACTTTGGAAATCTTTCCAAGATCAAATATCCAGATTTTCATTGATTCGTGTGGTGGGAGGAAGGGGAAGAAATTATCTTTTAGCATGGTCAATGAAAAGTTTTTCGATCCCTCAAATTTGTAGCTCGGCTTATCCTCTTCTTTGACCAGTTGGAGCTCCGTGTCTTTTTCTTCTTCTACTTCTTCTGGATTCTGGATCTCCTTTTGCATTTCCTTTTCATTAGTCAATGTGATTGCAAAAGTTTGCTGTTTAGGATCACATTTTATTTGAGAAGGAAGTTTTTCCGAATCCCTTGCTTCAAGTCTACTCACGGCTCCGGCTATTTGAATCATTTGAGTTTCCAAGTTTGAAATGCTAGACTTGGTCTCATTTTGGAATTGCACCATGTTGTTCTGCATGGTGGTCATGTTGGTAGCAATAGCCCGGACCATATCCTCCGTAGACATGTTAGAGTTGGAGAACGGATCATACCTCATTTGAGGTACATCCCTTTCGTAACCAACATCATCAATTTGTTCAAGGTATTCATCTTGGAGCTTTGGACAGAAATCCGTAAGATGTCTGTGAGACATGCAAATGTTGCATGTCTTGGCATCTTGAGCTTTTGAGCTTAAGATAAATTCATTTATTAGAGAAGTCAAGAAGGAAATTTGACTCTCTAAGGATGAAATGTTGGTATTCATACACTCATAACTCATGTAAGCTCAGAAAATAGAAGAGTAAGTTTTTTTTTGTTTTTTTTTTTTGTTTTTTTTTGTTTTTGATTTTTATGAGATAAAATAAAAAGAAAAATAATTGCCTTTCCCCGGCAACGGCGCCAAATTTGACGTGCACTTTGTCGTGGTGTGCACTTCAAATTAAATATTCAATACAACACTTATACGTAGTATAGCGTAGTAGAGTTCGTATCCACAGGGAAAGGAATAATTCTCTTTTTATAGAACTAATAAATAAAGGGGGGGTTTTGATTGAGTGATTTAATTAAAATAAAACACGAAGATGAACGAGTTAAATGTGATTTGATTCAAAGATAGAAAGGACTTGGCATTGCTACTTTCCACTTGTTCATATATTTTAGTCGATCATTGTTGTATCTATAACTTATCCCCTCTCAAATACTCAATCGAGGAGTATATCCAATTCATCGAGAGTAGTTATTAACAACGACCGTTCATTAATAACCCTTACTATTAGTCAAGTATAGAACACCGCCATATACCGACTTAATAGTAGCATTTAATCTCTTAACTCCTTGATGAAATGAATTGAGATTGATAACCTCAACACAACGATTTCGGTTTAACCAACAAAATTAATCCCTCTTAAGTTTATTAACCACGACCGTGCATTAATAAACCGAAGTTACTTACTTGTGAAACCATCAACGATTAACCATCGGTTCGTTGATCGTTTCTAGTAGTAATTAATGTCGAGATGTTAACTAATTGTCATCTTAGCAACACTCCCCAACATTAATATAGAGATAGATTAAGGGAAGAATTAATATTCAAGAAAGAAGATTAAATATGAATAATCCTACTATAACTAATGTCAAGATGTTATCTAATTGTCATCTTAGCAACACCCCCCAACATTAATATATAGAGGAAGAAAATAAATACTACTATAACTAATGTCGAGATGTTAACTAATTGTCATCTTAGCAACACTCCCCAACATTAATATATAGATAGATTAAGAGAATAATTAATATTCAAGGGAAGAAGTTAAGAAAATAACTCACAACTTTAATAATCAACAAGCTTCAAGAGCAACACCAAGAAATGGAAGTTTAGCTCCTCATTTGGAGACTAAACATGCTATAAAAATATAAAAGAAATACTATTCTAAACTGAGCTTAAGAGTATGAAAGAAGGAGTGTTTTTATTGTGAAGGAAAAGGGTTGTATTTATAGGTGTTTGGAGGTGGCAGGGTTGTGTACCCGATCGGGTATATAGGGTACCCGATCGGGTATTTTAGGCAGTTTTCCGGAAAATCACTTTTCTAGGCATACCCGGTCGGGTATGTAGGCATACCCGGTCGGGTATGAGTCAAAAAGTCAAAATCCTGCACGTTCTTTTGTCTCTCCAGATTCTGATTTTGACACCCGAATCAACTCAATACCCGATCGGGTATTGCCTATACCCGACCGGGTATATGAAATATTTTTTCAATCTTCTTTTTATCTTGTCCCCTTGCACTTTCCTTGATCTTTTGGGGTCCAAACTTGATCCTATGGATGATCTTGACCTGTTTTAAGCTCAGAATAATCCTAATCTAAACAAATTACATCTATCTATGAAAATTAACTATTTACACCAAAAGTGTGTAATTTTCCAAACAACAACAAATAAAACTAGTTAAAATAGAAATAATACATAATAAAAATACAACTCTATCAACTCCCCCATGCTTAGTTTCTTTACTCGTCCTCGAGTAAAGTCAATGTTTCATCAACACTTTAAACAATCATGAACAAGCAAAAGACAACCAAGTAATGTTTAAAGTTTGTTTTACAAAGTGAAATGATTCCACTTATGCACTACACACTTCATGATATTGGGTTTACTTGTCTTCTATGCTTTCCATGTTCCTCTTCATCATTGTATCACCACATCCCTGTAAAAATAATTTCTTTCATTTCTCTCATTTTGCCTAGGATTTTTTTTTTAATTTATCCTAGCCTCTCATTTTTTTTCTTTCTCCCCTACTCACTCATTTTTTTTTGCCCATTTGGGTTTTCAACCTAACTAGCTTTTTTTATGTTTTTTTCTTTGTTTTAAACAAGAATAAAGAGTATGAGAGTGAGTATTCCATGAAACTCTCCCCCCAAGCTAGACAAAGCACTGTCCCTAGTGCTCATCTTCAAGACGTCATAGAAAAGGAGAATTCGGACTTGGTGTAGGTGGAGTTGGGAAATTCAGATTTTGGATTATTTGGTGGGTTTTGTTGGTATAGAAATGAAAAATGTGGGGAGGATAAGAAGAATATGAGTTTAGTTTGTTGACTAGGTGGATGTATGAAGAAGATATGAAAGTGTGAAATTGTAACTATGGAGGGTTTTGGGTGTTGGGTTCGAATGGGGTGACACAATTTTTTTTTGAAAAGTGCAAAATTAAAATACAATAAGTAAACATACCTTGCATGGGTTGCCTCCCAAGAAGCGCCTCGTTTAACGTCGCGGCACGACGCCATCATTGTGTTCAATCGTTCAAACTCGGATCGTGATAATTTATCTTCTTCACACTTTCACTCCTAGGACTTCCATAGGAATGCTCAATTTCTCGATTCTTCACTTTGGAAATCTTTCCAAGATCAAATATCCAGATTTTCATTGATTCGTGTGGTGGGAGGAAGGGGAAGAAATTATCTTTTAGCATGGTCAATGAAAAGTTTTTCGATCCCTCAAATTTGTAGCTCGGCTTATCCTCTTCTTTGACCAGTTGGAGCTCCGTGTCTTTTTCTTCTTCTACTTCTTCTGGATTCTGGATCTCCTTTTGCATTTCCTTTTCATTAGTCAATGTGATTGCAAAAGTTTGCTGTTTAGGATCACATTTTATTTGAGAAGGAAGTTTTTCCGAATCCCTTGCTTCAAGTCTACTCACGGCTCCGGCTATTTGAATCATTTGAGTTTCCAAGTTTGAAATGCTAGACTTGGTCTCATTTTGGAATTGCACCATGTTGTTCTGCATGGTGGTCATGTTGGTAGCAATAGCCCGGACCATATCCTCCGTAGACATGTTAGAGTTGGAGAACGGATCATACCTCATTTGAGGTACATCCCTTTCGTAACCAACATCATCAATTTGTTCAAGGTATTCATCTTGGAGCTTTGGACAGAAATCCGTAAGATGTCTGTGAGACATGCAAATGTTGCATGTCTTGGCATCTTGAGCTTTTGAGCTTAAGATAAATTCATTTATTAGAGAAGTCAAGAAGGAAATTTGACTCTCTAAGGATGAAATGTTGGTATTCATACACTCATAACTCATGTAAGCTCAGAAAATAGAAGAGTAAGTTTTTTTTTGTTTTTTTTTTTGTTTTTTTTTGTTTTTGATTTTTATGAGATAAAATAAAAAGAAAAATAATTGCCTTTCCCCGGCAACGGCGCCAAATTTGACGTGCACTTTGTCGTGGTGTGCACTTCAAATTAAATATTCAATACAACACTTATACGTAGTATAGCGTAGTAGAGTTCGTATCCACAGGGAAAGGAATAATTCTCTTTTTATAGAACTAATAAATAAAGGGGGGGTTTTGATTGAGTGATTTAATTAAAATAAAACACGAAGATGAACGAGTTAAATGTGATTTGATTCAAAGATAGAAAGGACTTGGCATTGCTACTTTCCACTTGTTCATATATTTTAGTCGATCATTGTTGTATCTATAACTTATCCCCTCTCAAATACTCAATCGAGGAGTATATCCAATTCATCGAGAGTAGTTATTAACAACGACCGTTCATTAATAACCCTTACTATTAGTCAAGTATAGAACACCGCCATATACCGACTTAATAGTAGCATTTAATCTCTTAACTCCTTGATGAAATGAATTGAGATTGATAACCTCAACACAACGATTTCGGTTTAACCAACAAAATTAATCCCTCTTAAGTTTATTAACCACGACCGTGCATTAATAAACCGAAGTTACTTACTTGTGAAACCATCAACGATTAACCATCGGTTCGTTGATCGTTTCTAGTAGTAATTAATGTCGAGATGTTAACTAATTGTCATCTTAGCAACACTCCCCAACATTAATATAGAGATAGATTAAGGGAAGAATTAATATTCAAGAAAGAAGATTAAATATGAATAATCCTACTATAACTAATGTCAAGATGTTATCTAATTGTCATCTTAGCAACACCCCCCAACATTAATATATAGAGGAAGAAAATAAATACTACTATAACTAATGTCGAGATGTTAACTAATTGTCATCTTAGCAACACTCCCCAACATTAATATATAGATAGATTAAGAGAATAATTAATATTCAAGGGAAGAAGTTAAGAAAATAACTCACAACTTTAATAATCAACAAGCTTCAAGAGCAACACCAAGAAATGGAAGTTTAGCTCCTCATTTGGACACTAAACATGCTATAAAAATATAAAAGAAATACTATTCTAAACTGAGCTTAAGAGTATGAAAGAAGGAGTGTTTTTATTGTGAAGGAAAAGGGGTGTATTTATAGGTGTTTGGAGGTGGCAGGGTTGTGTACCCGATCAGGTATATAGGGTACCCGATCGGGTATTTTAGGCAGTTTTCCGGAAAATCACTTTTCTAGGCATACCCGGTCGGGTATGTAGGCATACCCGGTCGGGTATGAGTCAAAAAGTCAAAATCCTGCACGTTCTTTTGTCTCTCCAGATTCTGATTTTGACACCCGAATCAACTCAATACCCGATCGGGTATTGCCTATACCCGACCGGGTATATGAAATATTTTTCCAATCTTCTTTTTATCTTGTCCCCTTGCACTTTCCTTGATCTTTTGGGGTCCAAACTTGATCCTTTGGATGATCTTGACCTTTTTTAAGCTCAGAATAATCCTAATCTAAACAAATTACATCTATCTAAGAAAATTAACTAATTACACCAAAAGTGTGTAATTTTCCAAACAACAACAAATAAAACTAGTTAAAATAGAAATAATACATAATAAAAATACAACTCTGTCAGGGCCCTTGAAGCTCCCCGGCTCCCTTGACCCGAACCACCACGAGAGCCACGCCTTGCTTGGCGCCTAAGGTCTCTCCTTAGTTTCTCTTTTTGATACCACTCAAGCAATTCGCCCATTTGGGTGAACTTGGCATCACTCTCGTCATCATCATCGTCGGTGTACGTGTCACCCCCATCATATGGGGTCTCCTCATGCTCCGTTTCAGGAACATATGTGGAGTCATAGTCTTCGGTGTTGGTTTCATACACCAAACTAACGTGGCCGTCGCTCACAGTTTGAGTTTGATGCCCTCCACGACCTCCACGGCCTCCACGGCCTCCACGGCCTCCTCGTGAGCCCCGAGATGCAGCCCGGCTACCCCTCATGGATGCTACCGGTGCATGCCCTCTCGGGTTGTTCCTCGTTGCCATTCGCCTGCCCTCCATTTCTGAAAGAAATATGGACGAGTCATTAGACTCCTATGAATTTCAATTGATGGAAGAACGTTATAGACACGTATTGGCCCAAGCTACCGCCATACCAATTGTTAAAGGTACCGTCTTAACAATTAGAGGCCTTCCAACTTAAGCACCAATAGTCCTATAAACGTCAAAATACAATGCTCATGGTTTTCGGTAAAAACCCTTTTGAAAAATCTCTTGTGAGAGGTTGCTTATATAGTTTAGAACTGGGATGGCTCTGATACCACTTAATTGTCACGCCCCAGACCGCAATCCAAGCGCGTGTACAACCGCCGTATAATCAAGTGACGTCACCCGCGAGTCAACCTCACTTAATTACACAAGGCGTTCGAGAAAATAATCCATCCATACTCAGTAGTAAACATACAAAACAACATCACATTTAAACCAATGAATAACGGAAATATTCAACGGTAAGTCATAAGCCACAACCGGCCAACAACATGGGCATGCAAGCCCCAAAAATAGTTTATAGTAGAACAAATATCCATGAGTAAGTGTTCGGTAATTTGAAAGAAAATAAGGAAGCACGAACCACGTCTTCCTGAAGTTGATATCACCCGTAAGAAGGTGCAAGTAGCAAGCCCTAGCTTCAACCTGAAAATGGTGGCCCCCCCGAAGGGGTCAGTACAAGTACCGAGCGAGTAGCAGACTAAATATAGAATAACTAGCGTTTCAAGTATAAGACCCAAACATAGGGTGATACTTATATGTATAGTCTTTTCCCCCAAGTTAAGAAATACTTACTAGTATATATATACTTGGAAATACCCGATCCGTAGATCACTGTTTTGTTTGGGAAAATAGTAATGGTCAATATTCTTGACTAAAAACCCCAACCCACCCATATACCTATGAGTGTATAGGACTCCTTCCTTGCCCCTATTTCAATATCATAATCTATGAGTTTTGAGGATCATAATCCCTGGGTACTCCACCAATTTATATTTGAGTGTTAAGGACTTTTAGTTCTGGGGTACTCCACCAATTTATATTTGAGTGTTAAGGACTTTTAGTCCTAGGGTCCTCCACCAATTTATAATCCGAGTGTTAAGGACTTTAAGTCCTAGGGTCCTCCACCAATTTATAATCCGAGTGTTAAGGACTTTAAGTCCTAGGGTCCTCCACCAATTTATAATCCGAGTGTTAAGGACTTTAAGACCTAGGGTCCTCCACCAATTTATAATCCGAGTGTTAAGGACTTCAAGTCCTAAGGTCCTCCACCAATTTATAATCCGAGTGTTAAGGACTTTAAGTCCTAGGGTCCTCCACCAAAATATGAGTGTTAAGGACTTTTAAGTCCTAGGGTCCTCCACCAAAATATAATCCTATGATCAACCTCTTATCAACCTAGATAGAGTCTATATCATACTTAGTCATTCATAACTAATTCAATACATAAAGCTTATGTATCACAATCCATGCAAAGCCATGCACTTACATAAGTTTATAATTAACTAATATCAATCGATATTAATTAATCCATCATCCATCGGTCAACGTTGTCGTTGACCGCCATTTCAATGCCTTGTACATATCAACTTAATCATCATATAATTAAGTTAATAATATTCATTTGTGCTTCTTTTACACCTCAAACAAATGTGCATTTTATATAATTCTTCATATCATATTCCATGCATAAACAATTAATTTCTTTCATACAACCTTAACCATGTTGGCTAATCACATGTTTAAATATCTTTTAAACATCATTATGAACACATATAACATTTATTTAGGTAATCTCATAATTAACCCAAAAGTTATAAGATATTAAGCCGTCCACTCACCTCGAATTAGCGCTATGAAGTTCTACCCTTCTTGGTTGAACTCCGGCGAAACTCCGGCGACCTTTGATGAACTCCGGCGACAACTCCGGCGACTTTTTCAACTTTGTGAAAGTCCTTGAAATACCTTATTCAAGTTCCTAACAAGTTTTTATAATCATAAAACCCATATTAATACAAATAACCTCAAAAAGGTTATTTTCCGGCAAACCTGTTATTTTGGCCTCTAAGTCCGTTCTTGGACATAGAATCACCTTCCCACCCATAAATCCATACTTATAACATGTGGAACCATACTAAGGGTCCTTCACATGATATATATTTCATATGATAATCAAAAGAGTAGGGAAAAGTGGTTATAAAGTCATTACCTTAATTATTCACACCTTTTCTTCTCTTTTTCTCCCTTAAACTACTTTCTTCCTCTTGTTTGAACTTGGGCTCGAGTTCAGCTATGGGAGATGGGGTTTCAGGGCTCTCTCCTCTCCTTTCCTTGGGGGCTGGCCGAAATAATGAGTGGGGGGAAGAGAGAGATGTCCTTTTTGTTCCATTTGACAAATAGGTGTGGAAAAGGGGTCCATTGGATGTCAATGGTGTCTCCCCCATCCCTTCAAGTATCCTTCATCCATTTAGCACTCAATCCACCCACATTGGTTGACAATTTCGTGGGGTGGACCCCACCCATGTGGGAGGTCATCCCCTTTTGTCCCAAAGTGTACAATTTGTCCCGAAAGTTGTATTTTTCGGACTGTTTTAAATATATTTTATTCTATCAGATCAAATAAAATATATTATGTGCTCTTACTCATTATGACATTTATAATGAATATACATTCTTCATATTTAATTTATAAGCCTCCGAAATTCAGTTCGGCTGTTATCTGTTAAATTACCAGTACCGGTAATTTGGGCCTCTTTTGACCAATCGGTCAACTCTAGGCCTTCCCATGGCCCAAATGAAATATCCACCACTATATATTTATTATCTAGACCAAGATGAATAAAATTTATGGTCTCAGGAAAGTCGGGCGGCCCCCGCCCCCGGTGTGGGCCCCACGTGCAATTTACTATTCACGCGAAGAAACAACAAAAATTTACAACTTCGTAAATTCATTACTCATTCCAAAAGGATTATTACACCATTTACATAAAAGTAAATATATTTGGTGACGGTGTTGCACACACGACCACTCTGCTGCCTCCCAACAGGTATGTAGTAGTTTCACATATAGGGGATACTATACCCACCTCTCTGCCTCTTTACGAAGCAGTTGAGGATATATTTAGTGGTCTTCAGCCTCAGACCACCACCCCTCATTCTACCACATTGAGTATAGGTTCCACCCTCCCAACATTTTCCACTTTTTTCTAGGACACATACACTTCTCACACCACCGCACACAACAAGTGCACTTTACCTATCCTCAACGATAGGAGATACGTCGATGATGATCGGAAGTCCTACTGCTCAATAGATACCTCCATCATTATATGCAGGCCGCACATCGGTAATCTTTACTAATGCTGTGACAACGGTTACTACCCTTGTAATTGGACAACTTGACCATACCGACCTTTCTGTCGCTCTACAACGTTTCATGGATTCCACCATTAAGCCATGTGTGCATGAAGCAATAACCGCTCGGGCACACGAATTCAGGAACACCCCGGCGCTGCTTAAAGACATCATCCAACCCAACCATCATCCTCACATACCCAACAAACACATCAACTTACCCATTTCTCCACCCGCCAAAACTCTGAACCTTCCACAACCCAACCTACCACTTCAAGGGGAACCCAGGATACAGAAATAGTGTCCTCCCCTACATCGACCCCACTTTACCCTGACCCAAAAACTCTATCGTTCGAGGTACTCGAAACCCTTATGCTAGAACAACTACTAGCTATCGAAGAAGGCAACCTAACCCAGAAACAAAAAGCCCTTCTTCGGATCCTTAAGCCTGACAGCACATGCCGTGATAGTCTCTGTAGTCACAAACGTTCGCATGAGGACCCCGATGATTCGGATCCTCATAAGGGGGAGAACAAGAGGCAATAGACACTTGAGCATGATGCGCCAACAAGCCAACCTTCGACGCAAACTAACCCACCTGAATCCTCGAACAATCAGCCCCCACCATCCACTCAACACAAAAGCCAAACAACCAATCTACCCACTTCTAGCCCGGTCGAGCTAGACACAACACTCCTAGGCGCATCCTTTACAGGTGTTGTCCAAGGATGGAGTGGAAGTCCTGAGGTTGCTACTTCGAGTACACCATTCTATTCAGGCCATCAGAAAGAACCTGGTTCTAATCTGATGATAACGGGCAATCCTAGTGATCCCGGTGTTACTTTTGACAGATCGCCACAGCAGCAACAAACTCCCTCTAGCCCCTCTGATGATCAAATGCATGATGAACTTGAAGAAATTCTAGTTTATGACAAGTGGCTTCGCCAATGGACAGAGTGGGACGAACTAAGAGCGGAAGTAGAGCAAGATGAAATACAACGAAGCTTGCGTTTCAGAGAACTTATTGCCAAGTGTGTTGCTGAGATGATTGGGCTCGATGAAGATGAAATCAACGAAGGGGAGAAATACAAGGAAAATTCCAAGGTGCCGGAACCGGTCACCAAGCAAAAAGAAATTAAAAAGCCCTTGGAAATTGTCAGAATCAAAGCCTTCTTTCTAAACGAAATTCGAGAGCGAATATGGCGTCAACCAGAGAAAATCATAAAAATCAGTGAACTGAAAATTCGTGGACTCAACCATCTTAAAGGAAAATTCAGAGGCGGACACATCTTTATGATTTACCAAAGATCAACAGGCGAACAACGCAAATTTCTGAATCATAATCTTGAAACAAGCACACTCTTGTGTCAAAAATTCTAAAGGTAACAAAAGACTACCTCAAGACTATCAGGTTCTATACTTTCCAAGTACAACGCACTGACGGGACCGAGTTCACCTGCTAAGAGAATGACTTCTTCTTACTACACATGGATGACATCTATCAGATGTTCATGGCACGCAGACAACTCCCAGTCCACAAGGACAAAATTGCTAAAGAAGGCTTCGAGGCTATCAAAAGATTCATGACAAGACAAGTTCGATATTATGCTTCCCATGATCTCCAAATGGCCCTAGAAAACAATTATTCAAAGGCAAATCTCACACAACCAGACTGGAACAGACCTGAACTTGAACCTTACTCAGCATACCACACCTTTGACAATCCGGTCTCAGTCATCTATCTAAATCACAACGAGGAGAAGTGCCTGATGATTGTTGAAGACATTCACAAATACTGTGACGGGACTCTGAAGATCATCCGGGAACAGTTGCAACCAAGAAAAGAAGAACTTGATAAAAGACAGACTGAAGCCTCAAAGGACGAACTCAAGGAACTGGAAAGAGTTGATAATATTCTGAAAGCCATCGAAAAGCAAATTAACAAAAGAAGATCACTTAGAAGCTACGAGCATGCACTCAATCTCAGAAAGCACTATTATAAAGCTCAGAAGTGAAGAGTAGAAGAAGCAAGAACATCTGATCACAAAGGGGGAGATTGTTAGAGATATTTTAATTGTATTGTGATCAATGTTCAAATAGCCTTTTTGTAATAGCTTATTTATTCATAGAATATGCCATATTTGGTAAATGCTCAATTGCCTAAATAAGAACGGGCCTCCTTAAAGTTGGAGCCCAATCATTTGTTAACCTACCATTCTCAAGGCTATAAATATGCCCCTTAGGAGAATGAGTAGGTTAAGCTTTCCCAGACATTTCATACCCTAGAGCCGCAGAGCCTATTCTCGTGTAAAGGTTTTGTAAGGAATAAATGTAATTAGATTTTGATGATGCTATAGGATTAGAAAGTTAGAGTACCCCCAAATTAGATTTTATGTATTAGAATTTTTAATTGTAAGTATTAGTGTAGTCGACGATCAGAGTTGCTCTACTTTGGATCAGATCAGAAGTGCATCAGAACTGCTCGACCAGACTTGCTCTATGAGAACTGCTCCATCAGAGTTCTCTTATCAGAAGTTCATCAGAGTTGCACCATGAGATCTGCTGATAAATTGGACATCTGATAACCGATGAGAGTTACAGATTAGAGGTACCCATCAGCGAACCTATCAGAGTCAGAGTTCAGTCAGAGATCAGAACTCCATCAGAACTCAACTCATCAGAAAGCCGTCAGAATCCAACATATCAGAAGAGCCTGATCAGAGCCCGACGAACACTTAGAAAAATCTCAAGCAACATCCAACAGCTCTGAATTCAACGGGTAAAAACATCCAACGGCTACAAGACTGTGCATGAAAGGAAAGCTTTTAATGCACATTAAATGAGCCTAATACGCTGAAGGATTGATTGCAAATGATTGACCAAGGAATCCGGGAAGATATATTATAAAAATAGAAACCTTCCAAAACGGCGGTCAAGTCAACTGTACGCGCATTTAATGCAGTTGTCTCCTCCTCCAACGGGCAGACAACCTCAGTATATAAGCTACACACCGAAGAACAGAATAACAACTTTGCCAAGAACTCTTGATCCATTTCCGAACATACTTCTTGAGATTCAACCTTCATAACACTCTACAAGAAAAGTCAACGTTGGGAAGATTCAAACTCCAAATCTCTCATCCCCAACAAACAAGCAAAGTTCATCCTGTTCTTCAACACTTCAAGAACTTCATCAAACATCCTTTGTAACGAAGCAAGTTGGAGGAAAAACTCTGTTTTTCAAAAGGATCTTCTGAAAAGAAGGGCGTCCAAGTAACTGCAGTAGTGAAGTGGTGATACTTCCGGGAAGCTGAGTGAAAGGATCAGCCATCAGGACGTGGAATTGCATCCTGGGTGGCATCTAGGCTTGAAGAAGACGAGGAGTGCTTCTTAAGTGCTAGGAATTAGCTTTGTAACTGATCTACTTCAAAGCTAGTGGAACAGTGGACTAGAGGAACGAGTTGTTCCTTGAACCACTATAAAAATATCCGGTGTCATTTACTTTACTGCAATTTTTAATTCTGCACTTAGGACATTAACTGATTAACTCTAAGACTTGGAATCTGTGTTCAGCAGATCTTGTTTTCAGAGTTATCAGAAAGGCATTTGC
The DNA here is from genome assembly GCA_945859915.1 of Cuscuta epithymum. NCBI lineage: Eukaryota > Viridiplantae > Streptophyta > Magnoliopsida > Solanales > Convolvulaceae > Cuscuta > Cuscuta epithymum. The sequence continues at coordinate 1,755,244 of CAMAPF010000141.1, read as the reverse complement.
CTTAGTGTTTCTGAGGCTACCCGGACAGATCAGAATCCACTGCCAAGGCCAGTTCTGATATCAGAACCAGCCTTTCTCTGTCACCAGAATCAGACATTCCCTGATAAGTCATTTTGGACTTAGAGAAAATTTGAAAAACTAATCAGTCTATTCACCCCCCCCCCTCTAGACTGATTACCATATTAATCGGGACCAACAAGTGGTATCAGAGCCTCCTTGTTCTTGTAATCTTTTAGGTTACTCTCTGAACAAAGATCCACTTGTTCTTAGCCTCTCTTTATTTATTATAATGGATAATTCTCTTGCAAAGCATCTTATGTTCACAGATCAGAAATATGATGATTGGAAGATCAGAATGAAGGCACATCTATGTGCCCTACATGATGAAATGTGGGAAGTCTTGGAGAATGGACCCTTTATCCAGTTCATGAAGATCAATCCTGCTCACTCCATTGATAACTCTCAGCCCCAGATGATTGAGAAAGCCCGGTCAGAATGGACCAAGGAAGAGAAAAGACAGTATAACCTTGACAACATTGCCAAGGACATTCTCTACAAAGCTATTGATGAAAGATATTTCAATAGAATAAAGAAGTGCAGAACTGCCAAAGAAATCTGGGATAAGCTGGATGAGATTGGAGCAGGAGATGAACAAGAAAGAGATAACAAGTTGACCATTGCTATGAAGAAGTTTGATGACTTCAAACTTCTACCAGAAGAATGCATTGCTAAAATGCATGAGAGACTGCTGATTCTCATTAGTGAGATTTCTGAGCTTGGAAAGGAGCTCACCATCAAGGAGGTCAACATGAAGATCCTCAGGGGACTGCCCTCTGCCTGGAAGATGAAGGTGATTGCAGTCCAGGAAAGCAAGAACATCAAGACTTATGCCACTGAGAAACTCATCTCTGATCTCAAGGCTTATGAGTTTGAGATGCATGAAGAGAAGGAAGAAGTTCCTGATGAAAGGACTACCACTGCTCTCACTGCAAGTACCTCTAAGGTAAGTGACTTTGACCCTTCTACTCTCTTATCTGATGAATATATGGCTGCTTTTGCCAGAAAGTTTAAGAAGTTTATGAAGAAAGATGGAAGGAGTCCATCTTCCATCAGAAGACCACATCAGAAGACCAAATCTTCTGAAAGCAATGGAGAGTACCTCTGCTACAACTGCAGACAACCTGGGCACTTCAAAGCAAACTGCCCCTATCCAAGAGTGTCCAAGAAGCAAGGACATGAAGAAGAAAAGAAACCAGAAGATCAACACAGAAGAAGGAGAGCATTTGTCTCAGAACAAGCTGAGAGAGATCCACTCTCTGAATCAGAGTCCAGCTCAGACTCCGACTCTGATGAAGCATTCTGCTGCTTAAATGCAGAAACTGAAGACCTTTGCCTCATGGCACAATCAGATGATGAGGTATGCTCTACTTCTGACTCTATTTCTTCTTCGGTAGGCACAGCCTTAAATGATGATCCAATGTCATCATTCTGGGAAGAGTTCCAAACTATCCAAGCCACTTATTCTTTTGTTAAAGAAGAGAACAGTAGGCTGAAAGTTGATATCTCTGATCTAAGGAAAGAGACTGAGTGTAAACTTAATCTCTTAACTGAGGAAAGAGATAGACTGAAAGCTGAAAATGAGTCTCTTCTTAAAAGAATAAGAGACATTGAGGAACTTGAGAATAGATATAATAGTCTTCTGAAGATGCAATCTTCCATGAAGAATATTGGTGATTCTCATAACTTCACCGCTGGTCTTGGATATGTTGAACCAGAGTCTGGTGAGCCTTCTGTAAGGCCTAGCACCAAAATTGCTAAAGCTAAAAAGGTCATAGTGCCACAGACTCTGAGCCCCAATTGCCATGCTAGTACTTCTGGTACTAAAGTTGTTCATGAGAAGGTCATACCAGAGAAACAAACTCTAAAGGCCAAACCAAAACAAAGTTTGAAAACTAATGAACCTGGCAGACACTCTAACAAAAGGAAAAGTTTTCAGAACAATAATAATCAACGGCCTAACCCTATCAGACAATCTCATGACAATGGTATCAGAAACTGCTATCAGAAAGGCAGATATCAAGAGAAGATTAACTATAGGCAGAAGAGGTTGTCTGGTCAAACTCAGAAGCCTAAAGTTAAGCGCTCCTCTGATCTTGATAGCATATGGGACTTCTTTCCAACAAAGAAGGATATGCAGAAGTATGCAAACAGAAAGCATGATCCTCACAAGCATCTGCCCAAAGTGAATCATACATCTGTTTACTACAACTACCAGGTGGACAATGGGTACCATCCACCAAGGTTTCAGTTGATGAGACCAAAATGGTACCAACTACCAAGACTGCATTACCCCCCAGGACCCAACATTGCTTGGGTACCTAAATCTTCCTTTTAATCTTGCAGGAACTGTGTGCTGGAGCCATCTCAGAAAAAGAATGGTATATTGACAGTGGATGCTCCAGACACATGACAGGTGACAAGAGTTGCCTATTAGAGTTCCAGAAAATCAATGGACCCAGAGTCACTTTCGGTGGAAATGACAAGGAAGGGCAAACAAAAGGAAGAGGGAAGCTGATCAAGAACCAGATAATCATTGAAGATGTCTCATATGTCAAAGGTCTAAAGTTCAACTTGCTGAGTGCTAGCCAATTCTGTGACAAAGGCTACACAGTTGAATTCACCAAGACCTTATGCTATGTCAAGCATGAGACAACCAAGGAAGTGGTTCTTACAGCCAAAAGGAGGAAGAACATCTATGTTGTTGACTGGCAAACAGCAAAAGATGGAACTTGCCTGATAGCTAAGGACAATTCAAAGCTAAGCTGGGACTGGCACAAAAAGCTTAGCCATCTGAACTTCAAAACCATCAACAAACTGGCAAGGGAACACATTGTAGATGGTCTGCCTGACATTGTCTACAAGAAGGAGACCCTCTGCAGTGCTTGTCAGAAAGGCAAACAAGTGAAGACCTCATTCAAACCCATAGCTGGAGATCTTTCTACCTGTCCTCTAAATCTGATCCATATGGATTTATTTGGACCAGTTGAAACTCCCAGTGTTGGTGGAAAAAGATATACTCTTGTTATGGTTGATGATTACTCAAGATATACTTGGACTATGTTCCTAACCAAGAAAAATGAAACTCTTCAGAAGTTGCCATCTCTGTTAAAGCAACTCCAAACTGAGAAGAACATGAAGGTCAGAACAATCAGATCTGACAGAGGAACCGAATTTGTCAACAAAGTGATCAAAGACTTCTGTGATCAGAATGGCACCTTCCATCAACTTTCTGCTGCCAGAACACCCCAACAAAATGGTGTTGCAGAAAGAAGGAACAGAACTCTGAAGGAAGCTGCAAGAACTATGATTGCAGAATCAGGATTGCCCATCAGATACTGGGCTGAAGCTATCAACACTGCATGCTACACCCAGAATAGAAGCATGATCCACAAGAATCATCAGAAGACCCCCTACGAGCTGTGGAAAGGAAGAAAACCAAACATCAGCTACTTCCATGTGTTTGGATGCAAGTGCTACATTCTAAACAATGGAAAGGATAATCTGAAGGTATTTCAAGAAAAGGCTGATGAAGGTGTGTTCCTAGGGTACTCAAGTTCAAGCAAAGCCTATAGAATACTCAACAGAAGATCTCTACAAGTTGAAGAATCCATTCATGTCAAGTTTGATGACAGCACCTCTGCAGAAGAACTGTCAGAGACCCTGCAGAAGATCAATCTTGAAGATAAGACTTCAGAAACATCAGAAGAGGCCATCAACAATCCTATATTCTCAACGCCTCCTGCTAATCCAATTCTGATAAACAAAGATGAAGATGAAGAATCAGAAGATGAACCATCAGAGTTGCCTAGACAGCAACTGTCAGAACCTGATCTAACTTGGTTGAGAGATCATCCTCCTAATCAAGTGATAGGTCAAGTCACCAGTGGTGTTAGGACCAGATCTGCATCAAGAAGAGAAGCCATGATCACCTGCTGCATATCTCAAATGGAACCAATGTGTGTGGAAGAAGCTCTAGAAGATTCAGACTGGATCAATGCAATGCAAGAAGAGCTTACACAGTTTGAAAGGAATGAAGTATGGAAACTTGTTCCCAGACCAAAGCATCAGAATGTCATTGGAACCAAGTGGGTATTCAAGAACAAAGCAGATGAAGAAGGCAACATTGTAAGGAATAAAGCAAGGCTAGTAGCAAAGGGATACTGTCAAGAAGAAGGCATAGATTTTGATGAGACCTTTGCACCGGTAGCAAGACTGGAAGCAATCAGGATATTCCTAGCCTATGCTGCCTACAAGGACATCAAAGTATACCAGATGGATGTCAAAAGTGCATTTCTGAATGGAGAACTTGAAGAGGAAGTCTATGTTGAACAACCTCCAGGTTTTGTCATTCCTACTCAATCTTCTTGTGTCTACAAGCTTAGGAAGGCCCTTTATGGTCTTAAGCAAGCTCCTAGAGCTTGGTATGACACATTGTCCCTATTCCTAGTGAACCATGGGTTTACTAAAGGAAAGGTGGACAAAACTCTATTTCAAATTTCTGTTGCTAATCATATTCTGTTAGTGCAAATTTATGTTGATGACATTATATTTGGAAGCACTAATCCAGAGTTATGCAAGAAATTTTCTCAAGTTATGCAGAAGAAGTTTGAAATGAGCATGATGGGAGAACTCAGTTACTTTCTTGGATTACAAGTCAAACAAGTACCAGAAGGCATCTTTATCAACCAAGGAAAGTACACCAGAGATCTCATCAAGAAATTTGGAGTAGATGGAAAATCTTCAGTCAAAATTCCTATGAATGCATCTCAAGGAATTGGACCAGATGATGAAGGAAAGGATGTTGATCCTACAACCTATAGAGGAATCATTGGATCTCTTCTCTATCTGACTGCAAGCAGACCAGACATAGCTTTTGCAGTAGGAATCTGTGCCAGATACCAATCAAAGCCCAAGGAGAGTCATCTAGTTGCTGCTAAGAAGATTATCAGATATATCAAAGGAAATCCAAACGCAGGACTATGGTATCCCAAGGGAGGTAATTTTGAACTAATTGGTTATTCTGATTCAGATTTTGCAGGTTGTAGATTGGACAGGAAAAGTACTTCTGGTCACTGTCAATTGCTAGGTGGGAGACTTGTCTCCTGGTTTAGCAAGAAGCAGAACTCAATCTCAACTAGCACTGCTGAAGCTGAGTATATTGCTGCTGGAAGTTGCTGTGCTCAATTACTCTGGATGAAGCAACAACTCAAGGATTATGGAGTGCAAGCAAAGGAGATCAAGCTGCTGTGTGACAATACCAGTGCCATTGCCATCACTCAGAATCTTGTGCTGCATTCAAGGACAAAGCATATCGAGATCAGACATCACTTCATCAGAGATCATGTGGAGAAGAAGCACATTTCAATTGAGCATGTCCCAACTGAAGACCAGCTTGCAGACATCTTAACCAAACCTCTCTCAGAGGCAAGGTTTAACAAGCTAAGGGAAGAATTGGGAATGATGGATGATCTTCCCAGAGATACTTGAATCAGAGTTGTTGAAGTATCAGATGTGGATTCATCAGAACACCCCATCTCTGATACCCGAAGCTCTTATTCATCAGAAGCTTGTATCAGAATTGAGAAGGATCAGACTTGCAAGAGTCAGAGTTGCAGGAAGGATCAGACTTGGTATTCATCAGAGGTCCCCATATCAGAACTCTTCTATCTCTGATACAAGGGCTAATACTTATCAGAGTGGCTGTGGACTTAGAAAAATTTTCTAAACTACGGGCGAGGCTGTTCAATAAACCGGAAGTTACTATTTTACCCCCGGTAATTATTACCATATTTGGAAAACGGCTTTCCGCCCACATTCCATTAAATGCGACCTCGAAACCGCAAATTATATCAAACGTCCACTAACCCGAACTCATATATACTCAGTTTGTAAACCTAAACCACCATTGCATCTTATCTCTCTTCGTTTTCAAGCTTTCTGAACTCTCAAAACCTCAAATCTCAGAAATTTCTTAATCCCTACCCAAAAATGAAGTTCATCAACATCACCGATCTTACTGATGCTGAAGCAAAAGCTCTAGTAAGCAATATTGTCACCGGAATGAAGGTCGACATGTCCTCATTGCCATTGTTGGCAGAAAACCAGGAAACCATGAGAGTAGTCATTGCTGGAATGAATGACTCACAACTGAGCAAAATTGTGGCTCATCCTTACGAGCACTTCAGCAACATTGACGTAGCTGAATTCTATCTGAATGCCTTCGTCTCCGACAACGTTATCCACTCTCAGGTTCAAGGCAAGAATCTAACGATCGATGCTGACGCTCTAAACGAGTTCTTTGGCATTCAACTCGACTCCCAGGACATAAACACTCCAAATCTCATTGATCTTGAAGATGTAAATGTCTCAGTCGAAGCCTTTGTTGACACATACTGCCGGGAGGATGCCACAAGAGTTGACAAGCTCTACATGAAGAAGAATGTCCTCAAGAAGGACTTCGAAAGGCTAATGAGCATCATGCACAGATGTTTATGGTGCAAGACTGGGTCAACTGACCAGATGAACAATGCCAACTCCAAGGCCATCTATGCTGTTCACAGGGGAATGAACATCAACTGGGGAAAGGTACTGTTCCAGTCCATCTCTGAATCTGTGTCTAAGAAAGACAAGAAGACTGGCCTCTTCTCAACCAAGATGGGACATGGACTTCTGATCTCCAGACTCCTATCCAATGTCAACATAGCGCTACGAGAGGCTACTGAGGTCAACCACATGAAGACCATCTTCCTCACAGCCTCCCCCAAATTCAATGTGGCCATTGCTGCAGAACTGAAGAAAACCAGCAAGCATGAGCAGAACAGGGAAAAAGTAGTTGAGAAACCCAAGGCTGTCCCCAAGAAGACCACTACAAAGGCGGCAACCACCTCTGAGCAACAAGAGGTAAAGCCTGTTCAAACTCCAAAGAAGAAGAGAACTCCGAGGTCTAAGATTGCCTCTTCTGAAAAGATTGAACCAGAGGAGGATGTATCAGAAAAGGAAGAATCAGACTTGGTTCCTAAAATCACTCCTCCAAAGAAGCAAAAGCAAAAGAGGAGAAGAAGAGCAATCATCAGAAGTGACTCTGATGACTCTGCTTCTGATCACATGCAAAGGAAGAAGAAGAAAGAAAGCACCTCTCATCAGAAGTCAGAAACTCAGGGGGAACCTGAGCCGGAATCCTTACCAGACATGCCTCTGATGACTCCATCAGAAGTTCATCAAGCATCCCCTGTCAGAGAACCTACCACAGAGTTTCATAAGGCTCTGAATAAGCAGTTTGAGCGTGTGTTAGCTTGGAGAGAATGGAGAATGGGTCCCCTTCAGAAGATTCTTCAATTCTTCCCCTACTATGAAGCTGAGGAAGTTGAAGTCCTCAAGTGGGTGGGAACAGATGATGTCTCACAATGCTTTGACATTGAATTTCTCGAAGCTATTCTAGAGAAGAAGAAAGCCAACTGCAAAGGCAAGGCTATTCTGATATCCAGCTCACCAGAGGAGCATATCAAGCCTCTATCTGAGCATGAAACTCCCATCTTTGAAGAATGGCTCATAGAAAAGAAGAGGAAGGAATCGCTGAGAAAGTATCCTTATCTCCCTCACTTCCATGGAGAACCATCTTCTGTCAATGATCTAGCTCTGACAATGAAGAATCTGATCAGAGAATGGAGAGCATCTCATTCTGAAGAAACCACTCTTGAGGTAATCCCTAACTCTCCATCTCCATCTCTTCAAATTGTAACAGAATCCCATACCTCACCTCCCAAATCCCCCTCACCTAAACCAGTCACACTAACCACAACTCCACCCCCATCTCCTCCTCAACCTCAGCATATCCCATCTCCAACACCCAAGAAATCACCCTCTCCATCACCTAAGAAACCATCTTCACCTACTACCTCACCCAAGAAGCCCTCACCCAAACAACCTTCACCCTGCAAATCCCTTACCCCCATCAGAAACCGATCTCCTTCACCTCCTCCTGCTCCACAACATCTGATATCCCCTAACTCTCATCAAACTTCTCCTCATCAGCAACCCAATCATCAGAACTCTCCGCCAGCTCCTACACAGCAATCATCTTCTCCTGCAAAAATGCCAGCACAAACTCTTGTCACAGGCTCTGCTCCATTTCAACACTTCATGACAGACATAAAGCAGGCTGGGAACCAAATTGGCAAAGGAATGGAAAAGCTCCTGGAAGCTGAGTATGAGACTGATGCTCATCTCACCAGAGTCAGTGAACATCTCACCAACGGCATCAATATGCTGCTAAAGCATGTAGGCATCATTGCCACAGCTTTTGAGGTTCACAAGGACAAAACTACAGAGAGCCTGAGCAACATTGCCAAGGAGGTGGATGGAATCTCTGCCGTGTTATTTCATCACACTAAGGCCCTTGAAGAGCAAGACAAGGCTATCAAGAATATCTCTGATGCAGTAAGTGATCTTCAGTGGTCTCATGACAAAAATGCAGAACTTCTGCAAGATGTGGAGGGCATTTGCAAAACAAACAAAGAGTTTGGCCTCAAACTGATTAACAGTGGCAAGGAAAGAGATCACAAGTTGACTCTCCTTGAAGCCACTACTAAAGATATTCAGACTGCTGTAGATAAACAGAAAGAAATCATTGAAGGCCTGGCTTCTGTAACTCAGACTCTGCCAAGTGCTCTTGAAGTCATAAAGGAGAACCAGGCCTCCGAATTCTCAAAGATTGGACTCCTGCTTGGTGATCTTGCTGATGCCAAAAAGGGGGAAGATACTAGAGAACAGATCAGAACTGCAGAAGGATCAAGCACCAGAGCTCTGACTCCCATCTCTGGTACCCCTGATCCTGCTATATATTTTGAGAAAGCCAGACAGAAGCAGATTGCTGCTGGTATCCAAAGACCAACCCCTCCCAGATCCAAGAAAGGGAAGAAGACAGCCTCTACCTTCACTCTGGCTCAATGGCTTAACAGTGACCTAGCCAAGCCTGATGCAGCCCAGTTCCAAGAAATGAAGAAACATATGACCTCCTATCAGAAGGAAAATCTGATCCTAGATAAGGATGGGACGATTATCATAAACCATGGCGGGTCAATGCAAGAAGCAGAGGCTTGGTGGCGATTGAAAGTGATCCCTGGCAAGGACATCTCAGAAGCCATCAGAAACTACCTAGATTGCAAACTTGAACCTCATTGGAATGAATGTCAGAATCCAAGGAACTTGGCCTCCATCAGAACAAAGGTAAATGCTCTTCTGAAGAAGATTGACGATGCAGAAGTTCAACTAGAAGAGGAAGATTCCTAAACTCTATCCTCTTGTTGCTTTAAATATCCTTTATTAATAAGATAACCAGCTTGCCTCTATTTTGCATGGCAATTTCAATTTATTTTTTTCCTCTATTGCATTCTGTTTATTTATGCTATGATATCTTGTGCTATTTCTTATGTTATTTATCTGATTGATTGTATCTTACTCTTACTATCTTCCTATGCCAAGTGCCCACCAAGATTTTAAATGAAAATTTATCTTTAACTTATTTTCTTTATGGTGAAAGGCACTTCTCTGGAAATAGTTTAAGGGTTTTGGCATCATCAAAAAGGGGGAAATTGTAAGGAATAAATGTAATTAGATTTTGATGATGCTATAGGATTAGAAAGTTAGAGTACCCCCAAATTAGATTTTATGTATTAGAATTTTTAATTGTAAGTATTAGTGTAGTCGACGATCAGAGTTGCTCTACTTTGGATCAGATCAGAAGTGCATCAGAACTGCTCGACCAGACTTGCTCTATGAGAACTGCTCCATCAGAGTTCTCTTATCAGAAGTTCATCAGAGTTGCACCATGAGATCTGCTGATAAATTGGACATCTGATAACCGATGAGAGTTACAGATCAGAGGTACCCATCAGCGAACCTATCAGAGTCAGAGTTCAGTCAGAGATCAGAACTCCATCAGAACTCAACTCATCAGAAAGCCGTCAGAATCCAACATATCAGAAGAGCCTGATCAGAGCCCGACGAACACTTAGAAAAATCTCAAGCAACATCCAACAGCTCTGAATTCAACGGGTAAAAACATCCAACGGCTACAAGACTGTGCATGAAAGGAAAGCTTTTAATGCACATTAAATGAGCCTGATACGCTGAAGGATTGATTGCAAATGATTGACCAAGGAATCCGGGAAGATATATTATAAAAATAGAAACCTTCCAAAACGGCGGTCAAGTCAACTGTACGCGCATTTAATGCAGTTGTCTCCTCCTCCAACGGGCAGACAACCTCAGTATATAAGCTACACACCGAAGAACAGAATAACAACTTTGCCAAGAACTCTTGATCCATTTCCGAACATACTTCTTGAGATTCAACCTTCATAACACTCTACAAGAAAAGTCAACGTTGGGAAGATTCAAACTCCAAATCTCTCATCCCCAACAAACAAGCAAAGTTCATCCTGTTCTTCAACACTTCAAGAACTTCATCAAACATCCTTTGTAACGAAGCAAGTTGGAGGAAAAACTCTGTTTTTCAAAAGGATCTTCTGAAAAGAAGGGCGTCCAAGTAACTGCAGTAGTGAAGTGGTGATACTTCCGGGAAGCTGAGTGAAAGGATCAGCCATCAGGACGTGGAATTGCATCCTGGGTGGCATCTAGGCTTGAAGAAGACGAGGAGTGCTTCTTAAGTGCTAGGAATTAGCTTTGTAACTGATCTACTTCAAAGCTAGTGGAACAGTGGACTAGAGGAACGAGTTGTTCCTTGAACCACTATAAAAATATCCGGTGTCATTTACTTTACTGCAATTTTTAATTCTGCACTTAGGACATTAACTGATTAACTCTAAGACTTGGAATCTGTGTTCAGCAGATCTTGTTTTCAGAGTTATCAGAAAGGCATTTGCCTTAGTGTTTCTGAGGCTACCCGGACAGATCAGAATCCGCTGCCAAGGCCAGTTCTGATATCAGAACCAGCCTTTCTCTGTCACCAGAATCAGACATTCCCTGATAAGTCATTTTGGACTTAGAGAAAATTTGAAAAACTAATCAGTCTATTCACCCCCCCCCCCCCTCTAGACTGATTACCATATTAATCGGGACCAACAGGTTTCTACGCTAAGTTTTCATATCATTGTGTAAAACCTTCTACAAATCAATGGAAAGCTTCATCCTCATTTGATCACTCTTCCATACATATTATAGATTAGAAAACAGGGACCTAACAGGCGCAATCCCTGAAGATGGCCATCGCAGTCCCCGAAGGTAGCGGCCAGAGTCATTGCCAGTGGTGGCAAAACTTGAAATCCTGCCCACTGGACGAATTGGTCTGTGCGAACGGGAAGAAGGAAGGAAAGAGAAAGAGAAAGGGAAAAAGAAAAAAGGAAAAGAAGAAGATATGCAAGTGGGCTGCCATGTGGGCCATTAACCGGGAAACCTGAAGCCTACCCGCAAAAATGCCCAATTGATCGATTTTTTAAGAGTTCAGAAGTTCAATTGGATGTTTTTCAAGCACGAGGGCCTAATCACCATTTTTGTTATACTATGAGGGTCTATGTGATAGTTTTATAACGTATCGTTTTATATAGTAAATTCGACTTATGAAATGTTGATGTGTCGCTCTCTTATTGGTTTTAACAATAATGGCTAACTTCATTACTTTTATCATTATAATGTAATGTCTTAAATGATGCAAATGATTATGCAATATAACAATTAAATCATACTTTTGCGCAATAATATTTAATTAATTCGCAACATCTACATAAATAAATCATATTTTAGGCTTTTTATTTTAAAACTTATATTGTGTTTATATTTTAGACTTGTAATTTATTTCATATTTTTTTACTTTATTTTTTTTTTAATATTTATATGTAAGATTACACACACATGCATGTAAATATACTTCGTATTATTTTATTTTCCAATTCTATACTATAGTTGATACTAGTTATATACACCATAAAAAATTTATACGGAGTACTATATAAAAAGTATAATACTTATTACATTTTTATACTTCGTATTATTTATTTAAAAACAATTTATTTTCATTTATATTTTATTTTGTAGTTTGAATTTACCGGAATTTTTTTTTTTTACTATATTATTAAATAGATGCCTACATTTTATATTATCAACTTGTATTATATTTTATATATGCATTTTGTATTTTTTAATTTCTTATTTTTTTTTTGGCAATTTTGACACTTTTTAACTGCAGAGGGGGCTTATTTGATCCATTATATTGTCACACCGGATGCATGATTGACATCTAATCGGATGACGTGACAGTGACGAGACTATTCTGTGCAAAAGGATTTTTTTTTTAATTCATGGTGTGCATTAGAGCTTTTTGAGTTTAAAGAGCAAATTGAGCATTTCTGATGTGTATTGGGGCCTATATGACCTTTTGGCCAAATGTTTTAAATAAATCCGGAGAATTTGGTATTTTGCACTTTTTCGATCATATTACATACGGAGTATATTACTTTCATTTTCTTTTGACTTTACACCAAATAAAGGCAAAAAACAAAATCAAACTTTGGAGCTAAGCATTTGACTGATTGACTAGGATTGTAACATAATCATAGTGCAAAACGAAAATAAAAGACACATGTGCGATAATAAACAAGTCAGTAACTCGAATTCACGTTTGTCTTCCAAGGGGTACATGTTAGGACTTTTTCTGGTGTCCAATCTAGTTAGATGCCTTTGTATTTGTGTAGTTGTTAGTTAAATGTGTAATATGGGCCATAATTGAATATTAGCCCATTAGCCTCTCTTGTAAGCCATAAGTTAGTCATCCTCTCCTATAAAAGGAGGCTAACTTATGAGGAAAACCCAGCCAAGGCATAGAGCATAGAGGCAGAATAGAATAGAATATTTTTCGGGCTGCTCTCTCTCTCTCTCTAGAGGGAGAGCAGCGGCCATTTTATACGGTCTACCAAAGTTCTCGACATTTATATTTGAATGAACATCTTTCTGCTTCTTCTTTCATTCTTATGATTGTTTGGTTGTTAGAAATAGGGACTAACAACTACTGGTATCAGAGCCGAGGCGTGAAATAGATCGAATCCATCTGCGTTTTTCGGATCTGCCTTTATCGAGAAAGACCACACCTATTTGAAAAACTGAGTTTTCGATATTTTGGTTTGATGATCTGTTTTCAATGTTTTTCAGCGATTTCTGGAAGATTAGGATCAAAATCTGTTTGAAAACAACTTGCAATTTCATTTGTGAAGAAATTTTTTATTTCACATTTGCAGATTTTCGAAGCTGGAAGTTTTCGATGTTATGCAGATTTCGAAGTTTTGGAGTTTCTCGATGTTTAGAATATTTCGAACTTTGGGTTTTCTCGAATCTCAGAATTTTTCGAAACTTGATATTTTTCGCTATTCAGAACTTTTCGAAGCTTAAAAAGAGTTTTCGATATTCCTAGCTTCTCGATAGTTTAAAAGAATTTTTATATTCTCAGCTTCTCGAAGTTTAAAAGGATTTTCGATATTCTCAGTTTTCGATGTTTAAAGAAGTTTTCGAAGTTCTGAAAGTTTTCAAAGCTAAAGTTTTCGATATTCTGAGGTTTTAGAAATTTCAAAGTATTCGATGTTCTAAACTGGTTAGAAATTCTAACGATTTCGAAGTCTTGATTTTCTCGAAGTTAATCCTCGAAAACACGTTTCTCGCAGGTAGAAGGTCAAAAACAGGTTCTCGCGGATTGGATCTCGAAAACAGGTTTGTCGCGGATTGAAGATCGAAAACACGTTTCTTGCGGTTTGAACCTCGAAAACACGTTTCTCGCAGTTTGAACCTCGAAAACACGTTTCTCGACATTCAATATCGAAAAGAAATTTTTCGATATTCAATCATCGAGAAGAAGTTTTCGACATTCAACAACGAGAATTTTTTTTTCGATATTCAGTCATCGAGTAAAAGTTTTCGACATTCAATATCGAGAAATGGTTTTCGACATTCAATATCGAGAAAAGGTTTTCGATATTCAACATCGAGAACAGGTTTTCGAGGTCCAACATCGAGAAACTCAACCTCGAGAACCTCAACTTCGAAAAGTTTTTCAAAGTTAAAAATTCAAACTTTTCGATGTCCTGCACTGTTTTGGCCATAACTTTTGACTCGGTGATCCGATTTACGCGTATAATACCCCAGAACCCTTTCTCACGCTCCCTCACTCACCTTTGTTGAGGGAGATATCATCTGTTTTTCTGAAAAATCACCAAAGTCAAAGTCAAGGTCAAAACTGAGGCAAATCTGGTCAATTCTTCCAAAATCAAACCAAAGTCAAACCAAATATCAAAGTTGGTCTAATCTACACTGTAAGGTCCGGAACTCGTAGATAATTCAATCAACCTCGCGTCAACGGTCATTTCACAACAATCAATAATCAACCACTGATGCCTCCCCTAACTCATCAACAATGTGTGATCATCATTGTGCTGAATTTCTAGATGATGAGTTCAGGGTAAACTGTCATGTGTGGTACCTGTACAATTTGCTCCATACACATGATAGGTATAACAAGCTGTGAGCAATCAAACCTTGCACAATCTGAAGGGGAGTTAGAGTTTTCTCCTCCTGGCGCCACACAACGTCAAAGCAAGGATTCTCTCAAAGGATGCAACACTTGAGGGGGAGTTTACAATTTTATCCTCCCCAGTGCCAAATGGTAACAAAGCATACCGAGTGCTTCAGTTGAGGGGGAGCACAGAGAGAAAATAAACAAAGGAATGAGAGAGAAATGAGAGAGAAGTTCTGATGGCTTAGTAAACCCAACTAAGGCCCTGTTTACTTTCAACTTAATGGGCTGAATAGAAAAAGTGACTTAATCATTCAGTTATATAATGTTGTTTACTTAATTAGGACTTAATTTTTATTGTGTCTTATTCGCTCAGTCATCTTATGACTTATTGGTTCAGCTCCATTTTAACACTCCTTAGCATTCAGACGTGTTTTTGTTAAGGGATTGCCTTCTTTAACCCTGGCTTCTTGTTCAAATATTTCATCGCATACGCAACAGCAATGAAAACTTTGAACATAGCCGCTTCCAGCAACTTCCGAGCTAGCGCCGCTCCTAGCAACTTCAAGCTAGTGAAGCTACCATGGAAGCAACGAAGAGAAATCTCAACCCCGCCTTCTTCGTCTAGGTATTCATCTGATTTTTTATATTTTTTGTTCTCCTTTTCTCTCCTTATGGTAAAATCGCTATATTCTGATAGTTCTATAACATTTCTGAAATTCAACTCAATCTAGATATGCCATATTCTTAAACACGAAGTTGTATGATCGAATTTCTTTTATCATATGTGATATTTTGATTTTTTTTGGGATGTTGATAACACCATCTATTCTTAGGTATACACCGTGAGTTTTTATGTCTTCCGAACACTGATTTTTTTATTGTTGATTCATTGTTTACTTTTTCCCCATTATTGAGGCAGATTTTATTTGTTGTTAATGTAAGTAATTGCAGATTTTGGTGGCCATAATGTTATTATTACATATACACATATCATTTTATTAATTTGCAGAGTACTTCATGCTATGTTAACTCGTACGGAGTTGTTTGTAGTTATATACAAGTAATACAACTTATATGTTTGATCTACAATTTAGGTGAGTAACTAATTTATATCATTGAATATGATAATTTTTAGTTGTTCTTTACTCTAGTACATGTTCTGCACACCAGAAGCAAGCAGGATTTTGTTAGTTTTAAGTCACGGTTGTTAAGACATTTTTTTATTCCTTTAATTGTAATTCTGAAGTTTTTTCTGTACTTGTAGAGAAAAGGTGTGCATTATAAGAAAATACAACATTCAAGATAAGTTATTCGATGAGTTGGAGGATAAGACAATATTCAACTATGAAGATGGAGAAAGTAAAGGAAGTGAAGAAGAAATAGATAGAACACAATGGGACACATACAACATAGAGTATATGACAATTTTATGAGATGTTTTTGCTAATTGAGTAGTAAGAAAAGCCTAAATTTCATATTTTGGCATAATATTATTGAATTCCTATGATTGTGTTTTATGAGCTTATTTGCTTCGTAAATTGGCATTGTAATAAATTTTATGCAACCAGAACATCACTCGGGATAGATAAAGTAAAGAATGTTCATCACTTGTTACAGGCAGAAGGGTAAATTGGGAATTCAATATAATTCAGACTATACATTCAACACACATAGTAAACAACTTGTTATCCCAGTGACACTTAATCCAGACAGACGTCTTAATACAGACAGACGTCTTAATTCAGACGATACTTAATGAAAATAGAAGTAAACAGCCCCTAAGCCTACCCAAGGGACAAAGCCAAGAGTAAACGAGTGAATGAATGAGTGAGTGAACTCTATGAGCGTTAGGAAGCAGTAGGCTCAATCGAGCAAGAGAACAATAGTCAATGATAAGTCTGCTACCTCAACTGCCTGCTATCAATTGAACATTTACTCCCAGTCACTCAAATACTCTGGACAATCCCCATAGGTTCAGGACTGAATTTATTCAGATCCCGGGTAGAAGTCACTGCATCTTGTCCAACAGTGCATGCATAACCCTACCCAAGGCCACTCATTTGTCTCCTAACAGACAAGTGTTTAATCATATTTCACGGGGAACCTCATCTCTCATTATTGTCTCCTTCCGAGGCAAGTGATACTGACTACAGTGGCCTCAACCCCATGCCACTGGACTTTCATTGATCACGTTGTGTCTAGTTATCTCACTCCCAAATGTTTTAAATTTTCTAGGACACATACACACTCTTGAGTCAGTTGCAGGTCCAAGTGACCATGCGAGAACTTCCATAGGGCTAATCTACAATAGATAGGCCAATGATTGGAAGGAAGTCCTGCTGTTGCAACATCGAAATCACCAACATGTTCAGGCCATCGCTTTAGAGTTTATCTCTATAGTGATGATAACGAGTGTCTTCGCGACCTCGGGGGGCTATGATTTGCACCGCTGATCTTTATGATCACGCCTTAACAACCAGAGTGACATCTACTTCAGATGGTTCACAATGATTGGTTGGAAGTCCTGTTAGAGCTTTAATGATTCTATCATTTTATACAGGCCACACATCAGTGTTTACATTGATGTTGTGTTAACGGAACACTTCAGTGTATCCGGTCTTTATCATTTAACTTTTCTGTCTGTTTTCAATTTTGTTTCCCAGAATAAATGAATAAAGGAATGACGCCCCGATTCATCAGATCGTCATGAGGGGGAGAGTAGTCCACATGCTGTCACTATCAACAAATCATTTTTGGATACTTCTCTCCTCCAGCACAAAATAACAACAACAACAATGACACCCTTGTTTCTCAACTCAAGTGCCAAGCCAGCTTCAAGTCAAATGGTCAGCTATGCTCACAAGTCAACCATCTTTTTCTTCTATGCCACCGACGAGATCTCCTCAAAAACAACAAGTTTTCCACTGTGCCACGTAAACATTGAGGAGACAAAGGTCAAGTATTCAAGTTCTGAAAATGAATCTTGTGCGCGCCTGTATATCACCTGAACACTCGTTCCATAGGCGACATCGGAATTCATTAATGCTGATCAAGAGCAACTTCTGAAAGGTAAAGATCACAAGCTACATCCTGAAGATTTGTTAGGAATAAATGTAATTAGATTTTGATGATGCTAGGTTAGATTAGAATTTTAAAGTACCCCCTTATAGAAATTTTGTATTAGAATTTTCCTTGTAAGTATTAGCATAGTCGACGGGTCAGAGATCCTCTTGGTACTTCAGATCAGAACTGCTAGAAGAACTGCTCCATGAGAGTTGCTCTTCAGAGAAGCATCAGAGCTGCTATAAGAATTGCCTTCAGAGTTGCTCTTGGCAATATATGAGAGATGCTAGCTGAACTACAAGTCTGATAATCCATGAGAGCTGCTCATCAGAAATGCATCAGAGCTACCAGCAGAGCTGCTCATCAGAGAACTATCAGAGTTCGATGTAAAGCTTCATCAGAACTCAACTTCAGAGAAGTATCAGAGTTCCCTATCTAAGTTCATCAGAATCCAAGGTCAGAATGCCATCAGAGAATATCACCAGACCTGGATGGACACTTAGAAGATTTTGAAGCTGCTTTCAACGGCCGTATAACTAACGGGAAATTCCCTAACGGCTAGGAGATATTTCATCAAAGGAAAGCATTTAATGCTCATTTAATGAGCCTGGTACGCTGTGGAGTAATTGCAGATGATTGACCGAGATTCCTGGAGAATATTATACAAAAATAGAAACCTGCCAAAACTGCAGGTCCAACCGGTCAACTCCACAGTATGTGCATTCAATGCAGTTGTCTCCTCCTCCAACGGGCAGACAACTCCCAGTATAAAAGGATACTCACGAAGAACAACCAGAAAACTTTTGCTCTCTTAATCATTCAAAAAGCTCTCTTGAGATTCAACCTCCACAATCATCAACAAGACAAGCTAACGTTGGGAAGATCAGTCTTACTCAAATCCTTCAAACCCAACAAAGAGCAAAGTTCCTCCAGTTCTTCAACACTTCAAGAACTTCATCAACATATCTTTTGTAACGAAGCAAGTTGGAGAAAAACTCTGTTTTTCAGAACATCTTCTGCAAAGAAGGGCGTCCAAGTAACTGCAGTAGTGAAGTGGTGATACTTCCGGGAAGCTGAGTGAAAAGACCAGCCATCAGGAAGTGGAATTGCATCCTGGGTGGCAACTAGACTTGAAGAAGACGTGGAGAGCTTCTTAAGTGCTAGGGCTAAAGCTTTGTAACTGTTTACCTCAGAGCTTAGTGGAACAGTGGATTAGAGGAACGCGTTGTTCCTTGAACCACTATAAAAACCTCCGGTGTCATTTACTTTACTGCTTTTACTTTCTGCTCTTAGGACTCCAACTGAATAACTCTTATACTTGGAATCTGTGTTCAGCAGATCTTGTATTAAGAGTTATCGGAAAGGCATCTGCCTTAGTATTTGTTTGAGGCTACCCGGACAGAACCAATCTGCTGCCAAGATAGTTCTGCTATCAGAACTCGACCCTCTCTGTCACCAGAATTAGACCTTCTCTGATAAGTCAGTTTGGACTTAGAGAAAGTTTTGAAAACCTAAACAGTCTATTCACCCCCCCTCTAGACTGTTTCCTTCTTAAACGGGACCAACAAGTGGTATCAGAGCCTCCTTGTTCTTGTAATCTTTTAGGTTACTCTTTGAACAAAGATCCACTTGTTCTAGCCTCTTTAATTATTATTATGGATAACTCTCTTGCAAAGCACCTTATGTTCACAGATCAGAAGTATGATGATTGGAAGATCAGGATGAAGGCACATCTTTGTGCTCTTCATAATGAAATGTGGGAAGTCCTAGAGAATGGCCCCTTCATCCAGTTCATGAAGGTCAACCCTGCTCACTCTACAGATTATTCTCAGCCCCAGATGATTGAGAAAGCAAGATCCGAATGGACAAAGGAGGAGAAAAGACAATACAACCTTGACAACATTGCCAAGGATATCCTCTACAAGGCCATAGATGAAAGATACTTCAACAGAATCAAGAAGTGCAAGACTGCAAAGGAGATCTGGGACAAGCTTGATGAGATAGGTGCTGGAGATGAACAGGAGAGAGATAACAAATTAACCATAGCCATGAAGAAGTTTGATGACTTCAAACTTCTGCCAGAAGAATGCATTGCTAAGATGCATGAGAGACTGTTGATCCTCATCAGTGAAATTTCTGAGCTTGGCAAGGAGCTCACTATCAAGGAGGTCAACATGAAGATTCTGAGAGGACTGCCCTCAACATGGAAGATGAAGGTGATTGCAGTCCAAGAAAGCAAGAACATCAAGACCTACCCCACTGAAAGACTGATTTCTGATCTCAAAGCTTATGAGTTCGAAATGTTTGAAGAGAAGGAAGAAGTGTCAGATGAGAGAACCACTACTGCCCTCACTACCAGCACTTCTAAGGTAAAATAACTTTGACCCTTCTACCCTCTTATCTGACGAATATATGGCTGCTTTTGCCAGGAAATTCAGGAAATTTATGAATAAGGATGGAAGGAGTAGTCCATCTTCAAGCAGAAGACCTCCTCAGAAGACCAAGTCTTCAGAAAGAAATGGAGAGTACCTCTGCTAGAACTGCAGACAACCAGGGCATTTCAAGGCCAACTGCCCCTTTCCAAGAGTGTCCAAGAAGCAAGGACAAGAAGGAGAGAAGAAGCATGAAGATCAGCACAGAAGAAGAAAGGCATTAGTCTCTGAGCAAGCTGAGAGAGATCCCCTCTCTGAATCAGAGTCCAGTTCTGATTCTGACTCTGATGAAGCATTTTGCTGCCTAGATACAGAGACCGAGGACCTCTGCCTCATGGCACAATCTGATGATGAGGTATGCTCTACAGCTGATTCTATTTCTTCTTCGGTAGGCACAGCCTTAAATGATGATCCAATGACATCATTTTGGGAAGAGTTCAAAACTATCCAAGATACTTATTCTTTTATTAAAGAAGAGAACATTAAGTTAAAGCTTGACATCTCTGACTTAAGAAAAGAGACTGAGTGCAAACTTAATCTCTTAACTGAGGAAAGAGACAAGCTGAAAGCTGAAAATGAGTCTCTTCTAAAAAGAATAAGAGAGATTGAGTACCTTGAAGTCAAATATAATAGCCTTCTGAAAATGCAATCTTCTATGAAGGGTATTGATGACTTTCACAATCTTACCCCTGGTCTTGGATATGTTGGAACAAAGTCTGGTGAACCTTCTGTAAGGCCTAGCACCCAAGTTGCTAAGGCTAAAAAGGTCATAGTTTCACAGACTTCCAGCCCCATCTGTCATGCTAGTACCTCTGGTACTAAAGTTATTCATGAGAAAGTCCCACCAGAAAACCAAAAGCTTAAGGCCAAACCAAAACAAATTTTGAAAACTAATGAATCAGGCAGAAGACCTAACCACAGGAAAAGTTTTCAGAACAATAACAATCAAAGGCAAAAATCTATCAGACATCCTCATGATAACTATATCAGAGATCACTATCAGAGAGGCAGATATCAAGAGAAAGTTAACCATAGGCGGAAGAGGTTGACTGGTCAACCTCAGAAGCCCAAGGTTAAGCGTCCCCCTGCTCTTGATAGTATATGAGACTTCTTTCCAACAAAGAAGGCTATGCAAAAGTATGCAAACAGGAAGCATGATCCTCACAAGCATCTGCCCAAAGTGAATCATACATCTGCACAATGGGTACCAGCCACCAAGGTTTCCTTTGATGAGACCAAAGTGGTACCGAATGCCAAGACTCCATTACCCTTCAGGACCCAACATAGCTTGGGTACCTAAATCTTCCTTTTAATTTTGCAGGAACTGTGTGCTGGAGCTATCTCTGAGCAAGAATGGTTTATTGATAGTGGATGCTCCAGGCACATGACAAGTGACAAGAGTTGCCTATCAGAGTTCCAGAGATACAATGGACCTAGAGTTACATTCGGTGGAAATGACAAAGAAGGTCAAACAAAAGGAAGAGGGAAGCTGATCAAGAACCAGATAATCATTGATGATGTGTCTTATGTCAAAGGCCTGAAGTTCAACCTGCTGAGTGCTAGCCAATTCTGTGACAAATGCTACACAGTACAGTTGAATTCACCAAGACCTTATGCTATGTCAAGCATGAGACAACCAAGAAAGTGGTTCTTACAGCCAAGAGAAGAAAGAACATCTATGTTGTTGACGGGCAAACAACAAGAGATGGTACTTGCCTGATAGCTAAAGACAATTCAAAGCTAAGCTGGGACTGGCACAAGAAGCTTAGCCACCTGAATTTCAAAATCATCAACAAACTGGCAAGAGAACACATTGTAGATGGTCTGCCAGACATTGTTTACAAGAAGGAGACCCTCTGCAGTGCTTGTCAGAAAGGCAAACAAGTGAAGACCTCATTCAAGCCCATATCTGGAGATCTTTCCACTAGTCCCTTAAATCTGATTCACTTGGATCTATTTGGACCAGTTGAAACCCCAGTGTTGGAGGAAAAAGATATACATTAGTCATGGTGGATGATTATTCAAGATACACATGGACTGTGTTCTTAGCAAAGAAAAATGAAACACTGCAGAAGTTTCCATCTCTGATAAAGCAACTTTAGACTGAGAAGAACATGAAGGTCAGGACAATCAGATCTGACAGAGGAACCGAATTTGTCAACAAAGTAATCAAGGACTTCTGTGATCAGAATGGAACCTTTCACCAACTTTCTGCTGCCAGAACACCTCAACAAAATGGTGTTACAGAAAGAAGGAACAGAACACTGAAGGAAGCTGCAAGGACCATGATTGTTGAATCAGGGTTGCCCATCAGATACTGGGCTGAAGCAATCAACACTGCATTCTACACCCAGAACAGGAGTATGATCCACAAGAATCATCAGAAGACTCCCTATGAACTGTGGAAAGGAAGAAAACCCAACATCAGCTACTTCCATGTTTTTGGATGCAAGTGCTACATCCTTAACAATGGAAACAAGCATCTTAAAGTTTTTCAAGAAAAGGCTGATGGATGTGTGTTTATAGGCTATTCTAGCACAAGCAAAGCCTATAGAGTGCTGAATAAAAGAACCCTACAAGTTGAAGAATCAATTCATGTCAAGTTTGATGATAGCACATCTGTTGAAGAAATATCAGAAACCCTGAAGAAAACCAATCTAGAGGACAAGACTTCAGAACCATAAGAAGTAGTCACAGTTGACCCTGTGTTCTCAACTCCTGCTGCTAATCCACTTTTGATAGACAAAGATGAAGATGAAGATGAAGGATCAGAAGATGAACAACCAGAGTTACCTAGACAACATTTGTCAGAACCTGATCTAACTTGGTTAAGAGATCATCCTCCTAATCAAGTGATTGGACAAATCTCTAAATGTGTTCAAACCAGATCATCATCCAGAAGAGAAGCCATGTTCACCTGCTGCATATCTCAAATGGAACCAATGAATGTAGATGAAGCTCTAGAAGATTCAGACTGGATCAATGCAATGCAAGAAGAACTCACACAGTTTGAAAGGAATCAAGTATGGGAACTTGTTTCTAGACCAAAGCATCAGAATGTCATTGGAACCAAGTGGGTATTCAAGAACAAAGCAGATGAAGAAGGAAACATTGTAAGGAATAAAGCAAGGCTTGTAGCAAAAGGATACTGTCAAGAGGAAGACATAGATTTTGATGAGACCTTTGCACCTGTTGCAAGACTGGAAGCAATCAGAATCTTCGTAGCCTATGCTGCCTACAATGACATCAAAGTCTACCAGATGGATGTCAAGAGTGCATTTCTGAATGGAGAACTTGAAGAGGAAGTTTATGTTGAACAACCTCCAGGTTTTGTCATTCCTACTCAATCCTCCTGTGTCTATGTGACACTCCGAAGATTTTAATAAAATAAAGTAGATAATAATATTATATGAAAATAAATAGTTATTACTACTATGATAATTACGTTAATTTTTACTTATGTAATAAAAGTGACACGTTTTAATTAGTATTTGATCATTTAGAAAATCATGGTAAAACAAAGTGGACGGTCATTCAAATTATGTACACTCCAAGGATAAAAATAATTAAACAAATGTTGACTTTTAAACACCACATTCACGTACATACTATTAGTAATGCTCACTAGCACACATTTTATATATATTGCATAGTAATATGGTATAACCCCGTACGTAACGGCTTAGTTTATACGCCAAATGGTTCGCATACCATAATAAAAGTGACGAGACTATTCGAATCTTAATACATGGAAGGTATATTTGTAACGAAGGGAAGTAAATAAATACTGAATTAAATGATAAATAGGCTAGAACCTTCACCTGCTAGTATATATAGTCCTCAACCGGTGCTATGTTGTGTGACAAACAACCATATAGGGCGTAGCGTATAAAATGTAAACACCATTCGTGAGACGGTGAAAGTTACGAGAGAAAATAAAAATCATCTCCGTTCAACGTCGGGGAAAGAGGCCGCCGTACTCGCCGTCGCTGGAGATAGCAGAATTTAAGCTCACCGGAGAAGGAGGATAAACGACGCCGTCGCTGCTGTGCCATCCGGGGACGCTCGCCAGAAGGAGGAAGCCGCCGCCGTATCAAACTCGATCCGCCGTCCACTAGGTAAGTTGACTCCCCTGCGTACTTTCCGGCGTTCAGCGAAGTAGACATTGACGTAAATGATTTGCATGCGTACGTAGCCGGACAATGTTAACAATAACTAATTTCAATAACGTTGTGTGTGCTAAACTGCAATATTACGAGTACTAATAAAAGTGGTAAGTAGTAACAGATAAAATAATACTAATAATTTGGCTAGGAGGATTTTTGACAAGGTATAGATTAAGATTGAGGTATAGATTGATATAAAATTCGTAACTATTAAACTGGATGTATTAGCAAACTAGCTATAACTATTACTGGATGTTTATTACTTGGGTTGGATTCATCATACTAATTATTTAACCAGAACATTATTAAAATGAGATTATTTTGGTGATAATTAATAATAAGAGTATGTTTATCAAATTAAATTAAGGAATAATCTGTTACGTTTTGATAAAAGTAGGATGCCTATTATATTATACTAGTTGATCGATTATTGATGTGTAATAATATTGGATTGCTCTTGATACTATTGTAGTAACCGATATGGATTTAAATCAACTTATTAGCTAATATGGCCGTATGATTTTCTCAAATTAAACTGGAGTGACTACATTAAGATAATTAAATTAAGACACGATTATCGAGGTAGTGGTACGGAGATTAAATAAATTTGCATTTCTGTAAAGTGGCTAAGCTAGATTAAAACTGGGATTAATATAAATTATACTAAGATACTAACTACTTAATAAAAGGGACGACATAATAGATTAACGTAACAATATTTAGGTTGCACCCATAATCGGACGTAGTATTTAGGACTAATTATATAGTTTTGATTTATTAAAGGTGATTGCTAAATAAATCAAGTTAAGAGACCAAGTAGGAGTGTCACACTTTAAGGTAAGTTTCACGACAACCGAAATTAGTTCTTTTTACTTCGTGATTTCTTTGAATATTGTGGTGTGCCTATTTGAGAATTGAATTTATGTGTGCTGAATTTGATTATATATTATGATATGGAAGGGTTGTATTTGTGATATTAGTTGATATATTGGTTTGTTAATATGAGTTATTGCATACAATTTTGGGAAATCTTGTAATAGTACGTAAATTGTTATCTTTGTGTGAGTTTGATAAAAAGGAGATTTTTGAAGTATAAACTATGATTGATTTTGAGAAAGCAAAGAAAAGTAAATATATTCATAAAGAGTGGGCATCACGGGAGAAATCCGTGGTGTCGGTTTTCCACGTCCCTTAAAATGTGGAGGGTGGTTAGGTCTACTACTACTCAATTCTTGTTGGTATTGGTTTGAGGTGAATTGATGGTCGGTAGAAAACATCCCGATTTTTGAGTAGTAGTGGTAGTAGTAGCTCCTAATCATTCAGTTTTTGAGGTGGGGTAGTTGGTAGAAAACATCCTGACTACCCGGATCAACTTACTAACCCGGAGGGCTTGGAATACCTTTAGGGGGTGTGCACACTTAAGGTAGTTGTTTCCGTTTCCATTGAGCAGTTGTGGTACCGGCAATAGTCCCGGGGTGGCCGTACATAACAACGGACCACCGGGCTCAACCAAAGTATTGAGCACCGCCCTTCTAAAGTACTAGGGAGTTAGTTACAAAGTGATTTTTGGGAGAAATTCAAAAGAGGAGAATCTTGGTGTTTCATGTATTTTGGAGTTATTATATTTGCAAATTGTGTGGTTGGGATTTTGTATAGATATCATTTAAATTACTTATAATTTATAAAGTGTTTTGAGAAATATTTTATGGGGTTGTACGAATTTATTTATTATTATTTTAAAAGGTTAGGTGGAACTTACTTAGCATTATTGCTAATGTTTGTTTTCTTTTTATTTTCTTTTCCTCGTTTCTAACAGGAGGTGATCATGTTGATTTTGATGCTGGAATGTTTGAGAGCGCGAACTAGAAGACCTTATCATAGCTCACTAGAATAAACTTTAATATTTGTTTATGATTCGAAAAATCTTGATTTTTATTTAAACTCATGTTTTGGTAGATAGCCTTAACATCCAATCATCCACGAATTGGATGTGGCGGTGACATACCCCTTTTCCTCAATTTTACTTATTTCCGTTGCAAACGTTTGAATGTTTAAATAATAAATAAAAGTTCATTTCTATTTCAAAGTATTATTTTGGGTGGGAAATTTGGGGGTGTCACAAGTTGGTATCAGAGACCTTAGGTTTTCCGAAAGGATTAGGACACGAGGTAATAGGTCGTAGGGAGGAATTCTGTCAACAAGACGATAAGAGTCTGAGCTGGTTGGTGCATAATTGAGCCTTTGCGCTCGTCCAACTAATTGGGAATTTCTCCTTGTGCTGAAACTTCGTTGTTCGAAATCTTTAAATAAAACCTTTGGTATCGTACCTTCAAATGGGGATTTTCAAAATAGTTTGACTAGGAAAAATAAGATAGCTAGTAAATGACCTCTTAGGAACGCGGTGAGGATTGTGAGACTTTGTATTGCTTTTATATGTTGAAAAGAAATTCTTGAGGTTATGTGAACTTTTGTTATGCCCAGTGATAGTAGGACTTGATATTGACTTAGTATTTAAACATGCATTAATAGGATAGTCAGCCTGATTGCTAGACAATACCTAAGTATTTTCTTTGCTTTAGAATATGCCACCTAGAAGAGAAGTCCCCGCAGCGCCAACTAATGCTGAACTGGCGCTGACCATTCAACAACTTGCTCAAACGATTGGCGCCGCATTTGTCCAGAACCAGCATAACAACAATGACGCCTCAAAGAGGGTAGCAGCACGGAATCCCCCAAACTACCAGGGTCAAGAGGATCCACTCGTTCTTGAAGATTGGATACGCACCTTTGATAAGTTGTTTGAAGCAGTTAACTGTCCGGTGGAACAACGAGTTGACATCGCTGCATACTACTTGCATCAGGAGGCCGACAACTGGTGGGCCACTGATGGGCCAGCACTACGTCAGCAGCCAAATTTTACTTGGGAGGCATTCAAGGAGGCTATGAGGGAAAGGTTTTATCCCGAGCATGTCAAAGCGGAGAAATACGAGGAATTTTTGTATCTCAAACAAGGAGATATGTCTGTCCAAGACTATTACGCCAAGTTCGTGGCGTTAGCTCGATTCGCACGTGCTCTAGTACCGGACGAGAACAGCAAGGCCTGAAAATTCATCCATGGCCTCAATTTCGACACTCAGAAGGCTGTAAGCGTGCTAGGGTGCCAGACGTTGAACGAAGCCTATACGAAGGCTGCTCTCCACTATAGGGTACAACGACTTCAGCGTGATGCTTACAAAAGGAACAAAAGAGGTGATGACGGTGACCAACCACCTAGGGGGAAAAGAGGTAGACCCAATCCCCCTGAACAGCGAACACAATGGCGGGGAGGTGATCGCAATGGCAATCAAGGAGAAAGGAACTTCCAAGGGAAGGGTCCGACGGGTGAACGATACTATCATTGCAAGTTATGCCAAAAGAATCATCCTGGACGCGATTGTGCGGGCAATGCTGTGAAGTGTTACGAATGTGGCCGGATGGGCCACAGAGCATATGAGTGTCACGTGGGGAAAGGGAAGGCTCCCCAGAACCAAAGCCAAATCAACAAGGGAGGCAATCCTGGAGGAAATAGACCAGGAGGAGCAGAGAATCCTAACCACAACACTCGTGGGAACGGGGGAAACCACAAGGGCAACAACAACGCCCCTAACCAAGGCAAGATCTACGTGATGAATCAAGCTCAAGCTAATGCCTGTGACGTGGTTTCAGGTACCTTTCAAGTGAACTCCATGCCTGCTTATGTTCTTTTTGATTCTGGTGCTTCTCATAGTTTTATATCTTCAAGCTTTGTTAAGAAAATGGGGATAGAACCCACTACTACAATAGAATTGAATGTAAAAACGGCAGCTGAAAAAGTTGTGGCTTGTGGGAATGTGTACTCAAATGTACCCATACTCATAAGTGACACCAATCTTCCTGGAGACTTGATTCAATTTGATCTAGAAGACATAGACGTGGTTCTTGGCATGGACTGGCTCGGAAGATACAAGGCAAAAATTTTATGTGGCGAGCAGAAGGTAACCATGAAAGGCCCTAATGGGAAGAGAATATCCTACAAGGCCGTGACTACCAAACCGGGGGTGAAACTGGCAACCATGCAACAAATAAACCGCTACATTCGGAAGGGATGTGAAGCATACTTGTGCGTAATCAAAGACTTGAAGGTGGAGGAGCAAACCATTGACCAAATTCCCGTGGTCAATGAATTTCCGGACGTGTTCCCGGAAGAGATTCCAGGGATGCCGCCTGAAAGAGAAGTGGAGTTCTCAATCGACTTGATGCCCGGGACTGCACCAATCTCGAAGGCACCTTATCGAATGGCACCAAAGGAGATGCAAGAGCTGAGGGAACAACTTCAAGATCTGCTAGAGAAGGGTTATATCAAACCGAGTGTCTCACCTTGGGGCGCTCCAGTGTTATTTGTCAAGAAGAAAGATGGAAGCTTGAGACTGTGTGTTGATTACCGGGAGCTAAATCAAGCAACTATCAAGAACAAGTATCCACTTCCACACATTGACGACCTCTTCGACCAGTTGAAGGGCGCAAGTACATTCTCCAAGATTGATCTGAGATCTGGTTACCATCAAGTAAGGATTGCCGAGAGAGATATTCCAAAGACTGCATTTCGAACGAGGTACGGTCATTATGAATTCACCGTAATGCCGTTCGGCTTAACCAATGCACCTGCGGTATTTATGGACCTAATGAATCGTGTGTTCCGACCTTACCTCGACCTGTTCGTGGTAGTGTTCATTGATGACATTTTGGTGTATTCAAAGACACCGAGGGATCACGAGGGACATCTCAGAACGGTGCTGCAGACATTGAGAGATAATCAGCTCTACGCCAAGCTCTCAAAGTGTGATTTCTGGAGGGATCGGGTAGCATTCTTGGGCCACATCATCACCCAAGAAGGTGTATCCGTTGACCCATCAAAAATTGAAGCAGTGATGAGTTGGCCTGCACCCACCACAGTGACGGAGGTTCGAAGCTTTCTAGGATTGGCGGGGTATTATCGAAGATTCGTGAAGGATTTTTCAAAGATCGCAAGGCCTTTGACTAACCTCACGAAGAAGACCACAAAGTTCCTATGGAGTGGTGAGTGTGAAGAAGCCTTTCAAGAACTGAAGCGGAGGTTGACAACTGCACCAGTCTTGACTCTACCATCCGGAACGGAAGGCTTTGAGATCTACAGTGATGCTTCATTGAAAGGGTTAGGCTGTGTACTGATGCAAAATGGAAAGGTGGTGGCCTATGCATCAAGGCAACTGAAGACTCATGAAGTCAACTACCCTACGCATGATCTGGAGCTAGCTGCGGTGATTTTCGCCTTAAAACTATGGAGGCACTACCTGTATGGGGCACGATGCAAAATTTACACTGATCATAAGAGCCTCAAATACATATTCACGCAAAAGGAGCTCAATATGCGACAACGGCGATGGCTAGAACTTGTCAAGGATTACGACTTAGAGATTCAATACCATGAAGGAAAAGCTAATGTTGTGGCTGACGCTCTAAGCCGTAAATCAATGCATTCTTGTAGAGCAACCTGGATTCTACCTGACGAGCTATGCCGAGATTTCCAGAAGCTGAATCTGGAAGTGAGAGAACTCGGGGAGGTAGATAGCGAGATGCGACTATACTCCATGACCATTACCCCATCAATCTTTGAAGAAATCAAAGCGGGACAACCTGGAGATGTGAAGCTGGAGCGAGTTAAGGTCGGGATGAAAGATGGAATCAACGGACCATTCAGGTTACATGACGACGGGAGTATACGATATAAAGGCAGGTGGTGTGTCCCAATGAAATGTGAGCACGTCAAAAAGCAAATCATGGAAGAAGGACACAACACGCCTTATTCGGTACACCCAGGTGGAGATAAATTATACAAAGACTTGAAGAAGAACTTCTGGTGGCCGAGGATGAAGAAAGAAGTGGCAGAATTTGTAGCCCGATGCCTTAACTGCCAAAAAGTCAAAGCTGAGAGATGCAAACCCAAGGGACTCATGCAACCCTTGGAAGTGCCAACGTGGAAATGGGAATCGATCTCGATGGACTTTGTTGGAGGGTTACCCTTAACAAAGTCCGGGAAAGACAAAGTTTGGGTGATCGTTGATAGACTGACCAAGACTGCGAGGTTCATTCCCATGAATGAAACTTGGAGTATGGATAAACTGGCAAGGGCATACATCAAACACGTGGTCAAATATCACGGTGTGCCCCGAGATATTGTATCTGATCGAGACTCCCGATTCTTATCGCAATTCTGGAAGGAATTGCAAGCGGCTATGGGGACCAAGCTAAAGCTAAGCACTGCATTTCATCCTATGACGGATGGACAGACAGAGAGAACAATCCAAACACTTGAAGATATGCTGCGAGCTTGCGTACTGGACTTGCAAGGATCATGGGATGAGCACCTAGACCTGATAGAGTTCTCGTACAACAATAGTTACCATGCAAGTGTAACAATTGAGATTTAATATAAACGGATTAATAGTACTACTCATACCAACAAGGTGCATCTCCTTTTATGGGAGCTCATCACCAAGAACTCCAAAGTTAAGCGTGCTTGCACGGGAGTAGTCTTCGGATGGGTGACCCCCTGGGAAGTTTCTTAGGGCGCGCACGAGTGAGGACAAAGTGCGCGGAAAAGGCTAGTGGCGGTTTGTGAGGACAGTACTAGAGGTCTGGAGTAACTACCTCGGGTCCTGCGGGGCCGGGGTGTTACAGGTGGTATCAGAGCAACCCCGCGACAGTGTGTTGACCCGTTGGATATCGGGCGGGCACTTAGTGGGGGTAGATTCTGGGATTTGATTGAGATTTAAGATTGGTTTATGGGCGCAACGAGGACGTTGCGTTCCTAAGTGGGGGTGATTGTAACAATTGAGATTTAATATAAACGGATTAATAGTACTACTCATACCAACAAGGTGCATCTCCTTTTAAGGGAGCTCATTAGCCAAGAACTCCAAAGTTAAGCGTGCTTGCACGGGAGTAGTCTTGGGATGGGTGACCCCCTGGGAAGTTTCTCAGGGCGCGCACGAGTGAGGACAAAGTGTGCGGAAAAGGCTAGTGGCGGTTTGTGAGGACAGTACTAGAGGTCTGGAGTAACTACCTCGGGTCCTGCGGGGCCGGGATGTTACAGCAAGCATCAAGATGGCTCCGTACGAGGCTCTATACGGTCAAAAGTGTAGAAGCCCACTATGCTGGAGTGATATGGTGGACAAGGTTGTCTTAGGACCACAATACTTACAAGATACCATGGAGAAAGTCAAGCTCATTCAAGCAAGGATGAAAGCAGCACAAGACAGACAGAAATCATACGCGGACCTAGGAAGAAAACCAGCTGAATTCGAGGTGGGAGAAAAAGTTCTACTCAGAGTTTCCCCAACAAAGGGAGTAATGAGATTTGGGAAGAAGGGCAAGCTGAGTCCTCGATTCATCGGACCTTATGAAATTTTGGAGAGGGTGGGAAGAGTAGCCTACAGACTGGCTCTACCCATCGAATTGGACAAGGTATGAAGCGTTCAAACTCTTTAACCTTTTTATCAATCTAAAAATACTAACGTACGATATATTAGGTACATAACGTCTTTCACGTATCTCAGTTAAAGAAGTACGTCCGTGACGAGTCTCATGTTATCAATCCGGAGGTAAGAACCTCAACCTTAGGACTCTTGAAACCCAAAAATTAGACATTGCAATTAACATGTACTCTATTAGGTGGTCGAGTGGGATGAGACTTTGACTTATGAGGAGAGGCCTGTCAAGATTATTGACAGCAAGACACGTGAGACCAGAAGAAAGGCAATTAAAATGGTGAAAGTTTTATGGTCAAACCATTTGGCCGAAAACGCCACTTGGGAGACCGAAGATGACATGCGAAGCCGTTACCCTGAGCTGTTTGATTAAGGTAAAAATCTTAGTTACGGGGACGTAACCTCTCTTTTAGGGGGGTGGAATGTAATACTTGGTGATTTTATTCTATTTAAATTGTTCTTTAGCTTATGCTTCGGGGACGAAGCATCTTTTAAGAGGGGTAGAATGTGACACTCCGAAGATTTTAATAAAATAAAGTAGATAATAATATTATATGAAAATAAATAGTTATTACTACTATGATAATTACGTTAATTTTTACTTATGTAATAAAAGTGACACGTTTTAATTAGTATTTGATCATTTAGAAAATCATGGTAAAACAAAGTGGACGGTCATTCAAATTATGTACACTCCAAGGATAAAAATAATTAAACAAATGTTGACTTTTAAACACCACATTCACGTACATACTATTAGTAATGCTCACTAGCACACATTTTATATATATTGCATAGTAATATGGTATAACCCCGTACGTAACGGCTTAGTTTATACGCCAAATGGTTCGCATACCATAATAAAAGTGACGAGACTATTCGAATCTTAATACATGGAAGGTATATTTGTAACGAAGGGAAGTAAATAAATACTGAATTAAATGATAAATAGGCTAGAACCTTCACCTGCTAGTATATATAGTCCTCAACCGGTGCTATGTTGTGTGACAAACAACCATATAGGGCGTAGCGTATAAAATGTAAACACCATTCGTGAGACGGTGAAAGTTACGAGAGAAAATAAAAATCATCTCCGTTCAACGTCGGGGAAAGAGGCCGCCGTACTCGCCGTCGCTGGAGATAGCAGAATTTAAGCTCACCGGAGAAGGAGGATAAACGACGCCGTCGCTGCTGTGCCATCCGGGGACGCTCGCCAGAAGGAGGAAGCCGCCGCCGTATCAAACTCGATCCGCCGTCCACTAGGAAAGTTGACTCCCCTGCGTACTTTCCGGCGTTCAGCGAAGTAGACATTGACGTAAATGATTTGCATGCGTACGTAGCCGGACAATGTTAACAATAACTAATTTCAATAACGTTGTGTGTGCTAAACTGCAATATTACGAGTACTAATAAAAGTGGTAAGTAGTAACTGTAAGGAATAAATGTAATTAGATTTTGATGATGCTATAGGATTAGAATTTTAAAGTACCCCCAAATTAGATTTTATGTATTAGAATTTTCAGTTGTAAGTATTAGTGTAGTCGACGATCAGAGTTGCTCTATTTTGGATCAGATCAGAAGTGCATCAGAACTGCTCGACCAGACTTGCTCTATGAGAACTGCTCCATCAGAGTTCTCTTACCAGAAGTCCATCAGAGGTGCATCATGAGAGTTGCTGATAAGACTGGACATCTGATAGCCGATAAGAACTACAGATCAGAAGCACTCATCAGCGGACCCATCAGAGTCAGAGTTCAGTCAGAGATCAGAAGACCATCAGAACTCAACTCATCAGATAGCCATCAGAATCCAACATATCAGAAGAACCTGATCAGAGCTCGACGAACACTTAGAAGATTTCAAGCAACATCCAACAGCTATGAATCCAACGGGTAAAAACATCCAACGGCTAGAAGACTATGCATGAAAGGAAAGCATTTAATGCACATTAAATGAGCCTGATACGCTGAAGGATTGATTGCAAATGATTGACCAAGGAATCCGGGAAGATATATTTTAAAAATAGAAACCTTCCAAAAACGGCGGTCAAGTCAACTGTACGCGCATTTAATGCAGTTGTCTCCTCCTCCAACGGGCAGACAACCTCCGTATATAAGCTACATACCGAAGAACTGAAAAACAACTTTGCTACAACTCTTACACATCATCATTCAAGCTCTCTTGAGATTCAAACTCTACAACCTTCAACAAGACAAGCTTACGTCGGGAAGATTCAAACTCCAAATCTCTCATCCCCAACAAACAAGCAAAGTTCATCCTGTTCTTCAACACTTCAAGAACTTCATCAAACATCCTTTGTAACGAAGCAAGTTGGAGGAAAAACTCTGTTTTTCAAAAGGATCTTCTGAAAAGAAGGGCGTCCAAGTAACTGCAGTAGTGAAGTGGTGATACTTCCGGGAAGCTGAGTGAAAGGATCAGCCATCAGGACGTGGAATTGCATCCTGGGTGGCATCTAGGCTTGAAGAAGACGAGGAGTGCTTCTTAAGTGCTAGGAATTAGCTTTGTAACTGATCTACTTCAAAGCTAGTGGAACAGTGGACTAGAGGAACGAGTTGTTCCTTGAACCACTATAAAATATCCGGTGTCATTTACTTTACTGCAATTTATATTTCTGCACTTAGGATATTAACTGATTAACTCTAAGACTTGGAATCTGTGTTCAGCAGATCTTGTCTTCAGAGTTATCAGAAAGGCATTTGCCTTAGTATTTTTCTGAGGCTACCCGGACAGATCAGAATCCGCTGCCAAGGCCAGTTCTGATATCAGAACCAGCCTTTCTCTGTCATCAGAATCAGACCTTCTCTGATAAGTCACTTCGGACTTAGAGAAAATTTGAAAAACCAACCAGTCTGTTCACCCCCCCCCTCTAGACTGGTTACCATATTAAACGGGACCAACAAGTGGTATCAGAGCCTCCTTGTTTTTGTAATCTTTTAGGTTACTCTCTGAACAAAGATCCACTTGTTCTTAGCCTCTCCTTATTTATTATAATGGATAATTCTCTTGCAAAGCATCTTATGTTCACAGATCAGAAATATGATGATTGGAAGATCAGAATGAAGGCACATCTATGTGCCCTTCATGATGAAATGTGGGAAGTCTTGGAAAATGGCCCCTTCATCCAGTTCATGAAGATCAATCCTGCTCACTCTATTGACAACTCTCAACCCCAGATGATTGAGAAAGCCCGGTCAGAATGGACCAAGGAAGAGAAAAGGCAGTACAACCTAGATAATATAGCCAAGGACATTCTTTACAAGGCTATTGATGAAAGATACTTCAACAAGATCAAGAAGTGCAGAACTGCCAAAGAAATCTGGGATAAGCTGGATGAGATTGGAGCAGGAGATGAACAAGAAAGAGACAACAAGCTGACCATTGCAATGAAGAAGTTTGATGACTTCAAACTCCTACCAGAAGAATGCATTGCTAAGATGCATGAGAGATTGCTGATTCTCATCAGTGAGATTTCTGAGCTTGGGAAGGAGCTCACCATCAAAGAGGTCAACATGAAGATCCTCAGGGGACTGCCTTCAGCTTGGAAGATGAAAGTGATTGCAGTCCAGGAAAGCAAGAACATCAAGACTTATGCCACTGAGAAACTCATCTCTGATCTCAAGGCTTATGAGTTTGAGATGCATGAAGAGAAGGAAGAAGTTCCTGATGAAAGGACTACCACTGCTCTCACTGCCAGTACCTCAAAGGTAAGTGACTTTGACCCTTCTACTCTTTTATCTGATGAGTATATGGCTGCTTTTGCCAGGAAGTTTAAGAAGTTTATGAAGAAAGATGGAAGGAGTCCATCTTCCATCAGAAGACCACATCAGAAGACCAAGACCTCTGAAAGCATTGGAGAGTACCTCTGTTACAACTGCAGACAGCCTGGGCACTTCAAAGCAAACTGCCCCTATCCAAGAGTGTCCAAGAAGCAAGGACATGAAGATGAAAAGAAACCAGATGATCAACACAGAAGAAGAAGAGCATTTGTCTCAGAACAAGCTGAGAGAGATCCACTTTCTGAATCTGAGTCCAGCTCAGACTCCGACTCTGATGAAGCATTCTGCTGCTTGGATGCAGAGACTGAAGACCTTTGCCTCATGGCAC
Organism: Cuscuta epithymum; assembly: GCA_945859915.1. Lineage (NCBI taxonomy): Eukaryota > Viridiplantae > Streptophyta > Magnoliopsida > Solanales > Convolvulaceae > Cuscuta > Cuscuta epithymum. The sequence continues at coordinate 1,719,339 of CAMAPF010000141.1, read as the reverse complement.
AATCAGATGATGAGGTATGCTCTACTTCTAATTCTATTTCCTCTTCGGTAGGCACAGCCTTAAATGATGATCCAATGTCATCATTTTGGGAAGAGTTCCAAACTATCCAAGCCACTTATTCTTTTGTTAAAGAAGAGAACAGTAGGCTGAAAGTTGATATCTCTGATCTAAGGAAAGAGACTGAGTGCAAACTTAATCTCTTAACTGAGGAAAGAGATAGACTAAAGGCTGAAAATGAGTCACTTCTTAAAAGAATAAGAGACATTGAGGAACTTGAGAATAGATATAATAGTCTTCTGAAGATGCAATCTTCCATGAAGAATATTGGTGATTCTCATAACTTCACCGCTGGTCTTGGATATGTTGAACCAGAGTCTGGTGAGCCTTCTGAAAGGCCTAGCACCAAAATTGCTAAGGCTAAAAAGGTCATAGTGCCACAGACTCTGAGCCCCAATTGCCATGCTAGTACTTCTGGTACTAAAGTTGTTCATGAGAAGGTCATACCAGAAAAACAAACTCTAAAGGCCAAACCAAAACAAAGTTTGAAAACTAATAAACCTGGCAGAAATTCTAACAAAAGGGAGAGTTTTCAGAACAATAATAATCAAAGGCCTAACCCTATCAGACAATCTCATGACAATGGTATCAGAAACTGCTATCAGAAAGGCAGATATCAAGAGAAGATTAACTATAGGCAGAAGAGGTTGTCTGGTCAACCTCAGAAGTCTAAAGTTAAGCGCTCCTCTGATCTTGATAGTATATGGGACTTCTTTCCAACAAAGAAGGCTATGCAGAAGTATGCAAACAGAACGCATGATCCTCACAAGCATCTGCCCAAAGTGAATCATACATCTGTTTACTACAACTACCAGGTGGACAATGGGTACCATCCACCAAGGTTTCAGTTGATGAGACCAAAATGGTACCAACTACCAAGACTGCATTACCCCCCAGGACCCAACATTGCTTGGGTACCTAAATCTTCCTTTTAATCTTGCAGGAACTGTGTGCTGGAGCCATCTCAGAACAAGAATGGTATATTGACAGTGGATGCTCCAGACACATGACAGGTGACAAGAGTTGCCTATCAGAGTTCCAGAAAATCAATGGACCCAGAGTCACTTTCGGTGGAAATGACAAGGAAGGGCAAACAAAAGGAAGAGGAAAGCTGATCAAGAACCAGATAATCATTGAAGATGTCTCATATGTCAAAGGTCTGAAGTTCAACTTGCTGAGTGCTAGCCAATTTTGTGACAAAGGCTACACAGTTGAATTCACCAAGACCTTATGTTATGTCAAGCATGAGACAACCAAAGAAGTGGTTCTTACAGCCAAGAGAAGGAAGAACATCTATGTTGTTGACTGGCAAACAGCAAAAGATGGAACTTGTCTGATAGCAAAAGACAATTCAAAGCTAAGCTGGGACTGGCACAAGAAGCTTAGCCATCTGAATTTCAAAACCATCAACAAACTGGCAAGGGAACACATTGTAGATGGTCTGCCTGACATTGTTTACAAGAAGGAGACCCTCTGCAGTGCTTGTCAGAAAGGCAAACAAGTGAAGACCTCATTCAAACCCATAGCTGGAGATCTTTCTACTTGTCCTCTAAATCTGATCCACATGGATTTATTTGGACCAGTTGAAACTCCCAGTGTTGGTGGAAAAAGATATACTCTTGTTATGGTTGATGATTACTCAAGATATACTTGGACTATGTTCCTAACCAAGAAAAATGAAACTCTTCAGAAGTTGCCATCTCTGTTAAAGCAACTTCAAACTGAGAAGAACATGAAGGTCAGAACAATCAGATCTGACAGAGGAACTGAATTTGTCAACAAAGTGATCAAAGACTTCTGTGATCAAAATGGTACATTCCATCAACTTTCTGCTGCCAGAACACCCCAACAAAATGGTGTTGCAGAAAGAAGGAACAGAACACTGAAAGAAGCTGCAAGAACTATGATTGCAGAATCAGGATTGCCCATCAGATACTGGGCTGAAGCAATCAACACTGCATGCTACACTCAGAATAGAAGCATGATCCACAAGAATCATCAGAAGACCCCCTACGAGCTGTGGAAAGGAAGAAAGCCAAATATCAGCTACTTCCATGTGTTTGGATGCAAGTGCTATATTCTAAACAATGGAAAGGAGAATCTGAAAGTATTTCAAGAAAAAGCTGATGAAGGTGTATTCTTAGGCTATTCAAGCTCAAGCAAAGCCTATAGAGTACTCAACAGGAGAACTATACAAGTTGAAGAATCCATTCATGTCAAGTTTGATGATAGCACCACTACAGAAGAACTATCAGAGATCTTGGAGAAGATTAATCTTGAAGATAAGGTTTCAGAACCATCAGAAGAGGTCACCATCAATCCTGTATTATCAATTCCTCCTGTCAATCCAATTCTGATAGACAAAGATGAAGATGAAGAATCAGAAGATGAACCATCAGAGCTGCCTAGACAGCAACTGTCAGAACCTGATCTAACTTGGTTAAGAGATCATCCTCCTAATCAAGTGATAGGTCAAGTCACCAGTGGTGTTAGAACCAGATCTGCATCTAGAAGAGAAGCCATGTTCACCTGCTGCATATCTCAAATGGAACCAATGTGTGTGGAAGAAGCTCTAGAAGATTCAGATTGGATCAATGCAATGCAAGAAGAGCTGACACAATTTGAAAGGAATGAAGTGTGGAAACTTGTTCCCAGACCAAAGCATCAGAATGTCATTGGAACCAAGTGGGTATTCAAGAACAAAGCAGATGAAGAAGGCAACATTGTAAGGAATAAAGCAAGGCTTGTAGCAAAGGGATACTGTCAAGAAGAAGGCATAGATTTTGATGAGACCTTTGCACCTGTAGCAAGACTGGAAGCAATCAGGATATTCCTAGCCTATGCTGCTTACAATGACATCAAAGTATACCAAATGGATGTCAAGAGTGCATTTCTGAATGGAGAACTTGAAGAGGAAGTTTATGTTGAACAACCTCCAGGTTTTGTCATTCCTACTCAATCTTCTTGTGTCTACAAGCTTAGAAAGGCCCTTTATGGTCTTAAGCAAGCTCCCAGAGCTTGGTATGACACATTGTCCCTATTCTTAGTGAACCATGGGTTTACTAAGGGAAAGGTGGACAAAACTCTATTTCAAATCTCTGTTGCTAATCATATTCTGTTAGTGCAAATTTATGTTGATGACATTATATTTGGAAGTACTAATCCAGAATTATGCAAGAAATTTTCTCAAGTTATGCAGAAGAAGTTTGAAATGAGCATGATGGGAGAACTCAGTTACTTTCTTGGATTGCAAGTCAAACAAGTTCCTGAAGGCATCTTTATCAACCAAGGGAAGTACACCAGAGATCTCATCAAGAAGTTTGGAATTGATGGAAAAACTTCAGTCAAAATTCCTATGAATGCATCTCAAGGCATTGGACCAGATGATGAAGGCAAAGATGTTGATGCAACAACTTATAGAGGAATCATTGGATCTCTCCTCTATCTGACTGCAAGCAGACCAGACATAGCTTTTGCAGTAGGAATCTGTGCCAGATACCAATCAAAGCCCAAGGAGAGCCATCTAGTAGCTGCTAAGAAGATTATCAGATATATCAAAGGAAATCCAAATGCAGGCCTATGGTATCCCAAGGGAGGTAACTTTGAACTAATTGGTTACTCTGACTCAGATTTTGCAGGTTGTAGATTGGACAGGAAAAGCACTTCCGGTCATTGTCAATTGCTGGGTGGGAGACTTGTCTCCTGGTTTAGCAAGAAGCAGAATTCAATCTCAACTAGCACTGCTGAAGCTGAGTATATTGCTGCTGGAAGCTGCTGTGCCCAATTGCTTTGGATGCAACAACAACTCAAGGATTATGGAGTGCAAGCAAAGGAGATCAAGTTGCTGTGTGACAATACAAGTGCTATTGCCATCACTCAGAATCCTGTGCTGCATTCCAGGACAAAGCATATTGAGATCAGACATCACTTCATCAGAGATCATGTGGAGAAGAAGCACATCTCAATTGAGCATGTTCCAACTGAAGATCAACTTGCAGATATCCTAACCAAACCTCTCTCTGAGGCAAGGTTTAACAAGTTGAGAGAAGAACTGGGAATGATGGATGATCTTCCCAGAGATACATGAATCAGAGTTGCAGAAGTATCAGATGTGGATTCATCAGAACCCCCCCATCTCTGATACCCGAAGCTCTTATCCATCAGAAGCTTGAACCAGAATTGCGAAGATCAGACTTGGTGCCCATCAGAGGTCCTCGTATCAGAACATCACTATCTCTGATACAAGGGCTGATATTCATCAGTCGGGCTGTGGACTTAGAAAAATTTTCAAAAGTTTGGGCGAGTACATTTATGTGACCAGAAATTACTACTATATCCCCGGTAGTTAATTTCATAAACGGAAACGTCTTTCCGCCCACAATTCATTAAATGCAACCTCGGAACCCCAAACTATATCAAACGTTCACTAACCCGAACTCATATATACCCTGTCTGAAAACCTAAACCGCCATATGCATCTTATCTCTCTTCGTATTCAGTTTTTCAGAACTCTCAAACACTCATTCTCTCAGAAATTCTCAATCCCTACTCAAAATGAAGTTCATCAACATCACCGACCTCACCGAATCGGAAGCCAAGGCGCTTGTGGCTAACATAGCCACCGGGATGAAAGTAGACATGTCCTCACTACCATTGCTGGCTGAAAATTCCAAAGTGATGAAAGAGGTCATTGCCGGAATGAATGACTCACAACTGACCAAAATAGTGGCTCACCCTTATGAGCACTTCAGTAATCTAGATGTAGCCGAGTTCTACCTCAACGCCTACATCTCTGACAATGCCATCCACTCCCAGGTTCAGGGAAAGAACCTAAAGATCGATGCTGACTCTCTTAATGAGTTCTTCGGCATCAAACTCGACTCTCAAGACATTGACACCCCTACGCTCATCGACTTGGAGTCAGTTGAAGTCTCTGTGGAGACATTTGTGGACACCTACTGCCGGGATGATGCAACCGGAGTAGATAAACTCTACATGAAGAAGAACCAGCTCAAGAAGGATTTTGAGCGCCTGATGAGCATTATGCACAGATGCCTATGGTGCAAAACTGGGTCAACTGACCAGATGAACAATGCCAACTCCAAGGCCATCTATGCTGTTCATCGAGGAATGAACATCAACTGGGGAAAGGTGCTTTTCCAGTCCATCTCTGAGTCCATTGCTAAGAAGGACAAAAAGACAGGGATGTTCTCCACCAAGATGGGCCATGGACTTCTGATATCTAGGCTCATATCCAATGTCAACATTGCACTCAGAGAAGCCAATGAAGCCAACCACAACAAGACCATCTTCCTCACTGCCTCACCCAAGATTCATGTTGCTGTTGCTGCAGAGATGAAGAAAACCAGCAAGTATGAGCAACTGAGGGAGAAACCAGCCACCACAGTTGAGGTTGATGATGAACAACCTAAGGCTAAGAAGAAGAAGCTTCAGAGGAAGTCTAGGAGAAATGCATCAGAAGAGGATACATCAGAACCGGAAACTTCTGTTGTGGCTCCCAAAGTCACTCCTGTCAAGAAAATGTTGAAACAGAAGAGGAGAAGAAGAGCTGTGATCCAGAGTGACTCTGATAGCTCACAATCTCCTATCAGAGTGCAGAAGAAGAAGAAGCAGACCAACTCTCCCCCCAAGGAATCAGCACCTCAGGGGGAACCAGCACCAGAGCTGGCTACTGCACTGGTGATCTCTGATGCTCAGGGGGAACCTGAATCAGAGATCCAGCCCATCTCTGAACCAGCACTGCAAGTCACCATCTCTCCACAAGAGCACCCAACTTCCTCAACTGGGATTCCTGAAGTAGATCCCATCTCTGCTCTTGAGAGACAATTTCAAAGGGTGCTAACATGGAGAAAGTGGAGAATGGGACCTCTGCAACAGATTCTTGCTCAAGCTGCTACTTTTGAATCAGAGGAAGAGGAAGTCCTCAAATGGGCAGGTATAGATGACATCTCTCTCTGCTTTGATATTCAATTCCTACATTCTGTCTTGGAGAAGAAGAAGGAAAGCTTAAAGGGAAAAGAGAAACTGACTGCTCCACCATTAGAAGAGCATGTCAAGCCTCTATCAGAGAGTGAGATTCCAATCTTTGATGCATGGCTGATGGAGAAGAAAAGGAGGGAGTCCCTAATCAAGATGAAACCCATTCCAGGTGTAGAGGGAGAGCCATCAACTGCCAATGACCTATCTCTGGCAATGATGAAACTGATCAGAGAATGGAGAGACTCTCAGTTTGAAGAAACAGTTCTTGAGGTAATTCCTAACTCTTCACCTCTTCATATTGCACCAGAACCCCATACCTCACCTCCCAAATCCCCCTCACCCAAACCAACTCCACCCCCATCTCCTCAACCTATTCCAAATTCACCAATAACCTCACTCAAGAAATCCTCACCTAAACAACCCTCACCTTGCCATCAGATAACCCCCATCAGAAACCGATCCCCCTCACCCCCTCCCTCTCATCAGACTTCTCCCCATCAACAACATCAGAAATCCCCTAACTCTCATCAGACTTCTCCCCATCAGCAACCCAATACTCAGAACTCTCCACCAGCTCCTCCTCAGCAATCTCCTCCTCCTTCAAAGCAAGTACTCACCCTTGCCCAAAACAATACTCCTGCACAATCCTTCATTGCTGATATAGAGCAGGTAGGACAGCAAATAGCCAAGGGAATGGACAAAATTCTGGATGCTGAGCTTGAGACTGATGCTCATCTCACCAATGTTAGCAATCATCTATCCAAGGGCATATCCTTATTGCTGAAACATGTAGGCATCATTGCCACATCCTTTGAGGTTCACAAGGACAAAACTGCAGAGAGACTGGGAAACATTGCTAAGGAAGTGGATGGAATCAATGCAGTCCTGTTCCATCACACCAAGGTTCTTGAAGAGCAGGACAATGCAATCAAAGGCATCTCTGATTCCATTGATGATCTCCAATGGTCCTCTGATAAAGCTCGTCAGGAGTTCCAAGATGTTGAAGGGCTGTGCAAAGATACTAAAGAACTCACCGTTAAATTGATCCATAGTGGAAAGGACAGAGATCACAAGTTGACTCTCCTTGAAGCTACTACCAAAGATATTCAGACTGCTGTAGACAAACAGAAAGAAATCATTGAAGGACTGGCTTCTGTAACTCAGACTCTGCCAAGTGCTCTTGAAGTCATAAAGGAGAACCAGGCCTCCGAATTCTCAAAGATTGGACTCCTGCTTGGTGATCTTGCTGATGCCAAAAAGGGGGAAGATACTAGAGAACAGATCAGAACTGCAGAAGGATCAAGCACCAGAGCTCTGACTCCCATCTCTGGTACCCCTGATCCTGCTATATATTTTGAGAAAGCCAGACAGAAGCAGATTGCTGCTGGTATCCAAAGACCAACCCCTCCCAGATCCAAGAAAGGGAAGAAGACAGCCTCTACCTTCACTCTGGCTCAATGGCTCAACAGTGACCTAGCCAAGCCTGATGCAGCTCAGTTCCAAGAAATGAAGAAACACATGACTCCCCATCAAAAGGAGAATCTGATTCTAGATAAAGATGGGCTCATAATAATTAACCATGGTGGGTCAATGCAAGAAGCAGAAGATTGGTGGCGGATGAAAGTGATCCCTGGCAAGGACATCTCTGAAGCCATCAGAAACTACCTTGACTGCAAGCTTGAACCTGCCTGGTCAGAGTGCCAGAACCCAAGGAACTTGGCTTCCATCAGAGCAAAGGTAAATGCTGATCTGAAGGCAGTTGAAGCAAAGGAAGCTGATCTAGAAGAGGAAGATATCTAAACCTTATCCTCTTGTTGCTTTTAATACTCTCCCTTAATAAAATTACCAGCTTGCCTCTACTCTGCATGGCAATTTCAAATTATCTCTCTATTGCATTCTGATTATTTATGCTCTGATATCTTATGTTAGTGTCTTATTTTATTTATCTGATTGATTGAATCTTACTCTTACTATTCTCCTATGCCAAGTGCCCACCAAGATTTTAAATGAAAGTTTTTTTTTTACCTATTTTCTTTATGGTGAAAGGCACTTCTCTGGAAATAGTTTAAGGGTTTTGGCATCATCAAAAAGGGGGAAATTGTAAGGAATAAATGTAATTAGATTTTGATGATGCTATAGGATTAGAATTTTAAAGTACCCCCAAATTAGATTTTATGTATTAGAATTTTCAGTTGTAAGTATTAGTGTAGTCGACGATCAGAGTTGCTCTATTTTGGATCAGATCAGAAGTGCATCAGAACTGCTCGACCAGACTTGCTCTATGAGAACTGCTCCATCAGAGTTCTCTTACCAGAAGTCCATCAGAGGTGCATCATGAGAGTTGCTGATAAGACTGGACATCTGATAGCCGATAAGAACTACAGATCAGAAGCACTCATCAGCGGACCCATCAGAGTCAGAGTTCAGTCAGAGATCAGAAGACCATCAGAACTCAACTCATCAGATAGCCATCAGAATCCAACATATCAGAAGAACCTGATCAGAGCTCGACGAACACTTAGAAGATTTCAAGCAACATCCAACAGCTATGAATCCAACGGGTAAAAACATCCAACGGCTAGAAGACTATGCATGAAAGGAAAGCATTTAATGCACATTAAATGAGCCTGATACGCTGAAGGATTGATTGCAAATGATTGACCAAGGAATCCGGGAAGATATATTTTAAAAATAGAAACCTTCCAAAAACGGCGGTCAAGTCAACTGTACGCGCATTTAATGCAGTTGTCTCCTCCTCCAACGGGCAGACAACCTCCGTATATAAGCTACATACCGAAGAACTGAAAAACAACTTTGCTACAACTCTTACACATCATCATTCAAGCTCTCTTGAGATTCAAACTCTACAACCTTCAACAAGACAAGCTTACGTCGGGAAGATTCAAACTCCAAATCTCTCATCCCCAACAAACAAGCAAAGTTCATCCTGTTCTTCAACACTTCAAGAACTTCATCAAACATCCTTTGTAACGAAGCAAGTTGGAGGAAAAACTCTGTTTTTCAAAAGGATCTTCTGAAAAGAAGGGCGTCCAAGTAACTGCAGTAGTGAAGTGGTGATACTTCCGGGAAGCTGAGTGAAAGGATCAGCCATCAGGACGTGGAATTGCATCCTGGGTGGCATCTAGGCTTGAAGAAGACGAGGAGTGCTTCTTAAGTGCTAGGAATTAGCTTTGTAACTGATCTACTTCAAAGCTTGTGGAACAGTGGACTAGAGGAACGAGTTGTTCCTTGAACCACTATAAAATATCCGGTGTCATTTACTTTACTGCAATTTATATTTCTGCACTTAGGATATTAACTGATTAACTCTAAGACTTGGAATCTGTGTTCAGCAGATCTTGTCTTCAGAGTTATCAGAAAGGCATTTGCCTTAGTATTTTTCTGAGGCTACCCGGACAGATCAGAATCCGCTGCCAAGGCCAGTTCTGATATCAGAACCAGCCTTTCTCTGTCATCAGAATCAGACCTTCTCTGATAAGTCACTTCGGACTTAGAGAAAATTTGAAAAACCAACCAGTCTGTTCACCCCCCCCTCTAGACTGGTTACCATATTAAACGGGACCAACAGTAACAGATAAAATAATACTAATAATTTGGCTAGGAGGATTTTTGACAAGGTATAGATTAAGATTGAGGTATAGATTGATATAAAATTCGTAACTATTAAACTGGATGTATTAGCAAACTAGCTATAACTATTACTGGATGTTTATTACTTGGGTTGGATTCATCATACTAATTATTTAACCAGAACATTATTAAAATGAGATTATTTTGGTGATAATTAATAATAAGAGTATGTTTATCAAATTAAATTAAGGAATAATCTGTTACGTTTTGATAAAAGTAGGATGCCTATTATATTATACTAGTTGATCGATTATTGATGTGTAATAATATTGGATTGCTCTTGATACTATTGTAGTAACCGATATGGATTTAAATCAACTTATTAGCTAATATGGCCGTATGATTTTCTCAAATTAAACTGGAGTGACTACATTAAGATAATTAAATTAAGACACGATTATCGAGGTAGTGGTACGGAGATTAAATAAATTTGCATTTCTGTAAAGTGGCTAAGCTAGATTAAAACTGGGATTAATATAAATTATACTAAGATACTAACTACTTAATAAAAGGGACGACATAATAGATTAACGTAACAATATTTAGGTTGCACCCATAATCGGACGTAGTATTTAGGACTAATTATATAGTTTTGATTTATTAAAGGTGATTGCTAAATAAATCAAGTTAAGAGACCAAGTAGGAGTGTCACACTTTAAGGTAAGTTTCACGACAACCGAAATTAGTTCTTTTTACTTCGTGATTTCTTTGAATATTGTGGTGTGCATATTTGAGAATTGAATTTATGTGTGCTGAATTTGATTATATATTATGATATGGAAGGGTTGTATTTGTGATATTAGTTGATATATTGGTTTGTTAATATGAGTTATTGCATACAATTTTGGGAAATCTTGTAATAGTACGTAAATTGTTATCTTTGTGTGAGTTTGATAAAAAGGAGATTTTTGAAGTATAAACTATGATTGATTTTGAGAAAGCAAAGAAAAGTAAATATATTCATAAAGAGTGGGCATCACGGGAGAAATCCGTGGTGTCGGTTTTCCACGTCCCTTAAAATGTGGAGGGTGGTTAGGTCTACTACTACTCAATTCTTGTTGGTATTGGTTTGAGGTGAATTGATGGTCGGTAGAAAACATCCCGATTTTTGAGTAGTAGTGGTAGTAGTAGCTCCTAATCATTCAGTTTTTGAGGTGGGGTAGTTGGTAGAAAACATCCTGACTACCCGGATCAACTTACTAACCCGGAGGGCTTGGAATACCTTTAGGGGGTGTGCACACTTAAGGTAGTTGTTTCCGTTTCCATTGAGCAGTTGTGGTACCGGCAATAGTCCCGGGGTGGCCGTACATAACAACGGACCACCGGGCTCAACCAAAGTATTGAGCACCGCCCTTCTAAAGTACTAGGGAGTTAGTTACAAAGTGATTTTTGGGAGAAATTCAAAAGAGGAGAATCTTGGTGTTTCATGTATTTTGGAGTTATTATATTTGCAAATTGTGTGGTTGGGATTTTGTATAGATATCATTTACTTATAATTTATAAAGTGTTTTGAGAAATATTTTATGGGGTTGTACGAATTTATTTATTATTATTTTAAAAGGTTAGGTGGAACTTACTTAGCATTATTGCTAATGTTTGTTTTCTTTTTATTTTCTTTTCCTCGTTTCTAACAGGAGGTGATCATGTTGATTTTGATGCTGGAATGTTTGAGAGCGCGAACTAGAAGACCTTATCATAGCTCACTAGAATAAACTTTAATATTTGTTTATGATTCGAAAAATCTTGATTTTTATTTAAACTCATGTTTTGGTAGATAGCCTTAACATCCAATCATCCACGAATTGGATGTGGCGGTGACATACCCCTTTTCCTCAATTTTACTTATTTCCGTTGCAAACGTTTGAATGTTTAAATAATAAATAAAAGTTCATTTCTATTTCAAAGTATTATTTTGGGTGGGAAATTTGGGGGTGTCACAGTCTACAAGCTTAGAAAGGCCCTTTATGGTCTTAAGCAAGCTCCCAGAGCCTGGTATGACACATTGTCCCATTTCTTAGTGAATCATGGGTTTACTAAAGGAAAGGTTGACAAGACTTTATTTCAGATTTCAGTTGCTAATCATATTCTGTTAGTGCAAATTTATGTTGATGATATTATATTTGGAAGCACTAATCCAGAATTATATATGCAAGAAGTTTTCTCAAGTCATGCAGAGCAAGTTTGAAATGAGTATGATGGGAGAACTCAGCTACTTCCTAGGGTTGCAAGTTAAACAAGTTTCAGAAGGCATCTTTATCAACCAAGGGAAGTACACAGAGATCTAATCAAGAAATTTGGAATAGATGGGAAGTCTTCAGTCAAGATTCCCATGAATGCATCTCAAGGAATTGGACCAGATGATGAAGGAAAGGATGTTGATGCAACAACATATAGAGGAATCATTGGATCTCTTCTCTACCTAACTGCAAGTAGACCAGACTGTAAGGAATAAATGTAATTAGATTTTGATGATGCTATAGGATTAGAAAGTTAGAGTACCCCCAATTAGATTTTATGTTTTAGAAATTTTCAATTGTAAGTATTAGTGTAGTCGACGATCAGAGTTGCTCTGCTTTGGATCAGATCAGAAGTGCATCAGAATTGCTCGACCAGACTTGCTCTATGAGAACTGCTTTATCAGAGTTCTCTTATCAGAAGTCCATCAGAGTTGCACCATGAGATCTGCTGATAAATTGGACATCTGATAACCGATGAGAGTTACAGATCAGAGGTACTCATCAGCGGACCTATCAGAGTCAGAGTTAGAGTTCAGTCAGAGATCAGAAAGCCATCAGAACTCAACTCATCAGAAAACCATCAGAACTCAGAAAGCCATCAGAATCCAACACATCAGAAGAGGCTGATCAGAGTCCGACTAACACTTAGACAATTTCAAGCAACATCCAACAGCTATGAATTCAACGGGTAAGAACATCCAACGGCTAAGAAGACTGTGCATGAAAGGAAAGCATTTAATGCACATTAAATGAGCCTGATACGCTGAAGGATTGATTGCAAATGATTGACCAAGGAATCCGGGAAGAAATATTATAAAAATAGAAACCTTCCAAAACGGCGGTCAAGTCAACAGTACGCGCATTTAATGCAGTTGTCTCCTCCTCCAACGGGCAGACAACCTCAGTATATAAGCTACTCACCAAAGAACAGGGACATAACTTTGCTACAACTTTTGCTCATCATATTTTCAAGCTCTTTTGAGATTCAAATTCCACAATCTTCAACAAGACAAGCTTACGTTGGGAAGACTCTAATATCCATAACCTCAAACCCCAACACACAGCAAAGTTCATCCTGTTCTTCAACACTTCAAGATCTTCATAACACATCATTTGTGACGAAGCAAGTTGGAGGAAAAACTTTGTTTTTCAAAGGATCTTCTGAAAAGAAGGGCGTCCAAGTAACTGCAGTAGTGAAGTGGTGATACTTCCGGGAAGCTGAGTGAAAGGACCAGCCATCAGGACGTGGAATTGCATCCTGGGTGGCATCTAGACTTGAAGAAGACGAGGAGTGCTTCTTAAGTGCTAGGAATTAGCTTTGTAACCGATCTACTTCAAAGCTAGTGGAACAGTGGACTAGAGGAACGCGTTGTTCCTTGAACCACTATAAAAATATCTGGTGTCATTTACTTTACTGCAATTTATATTTCTGCACTTAGGACATTAACTGATTAACTCTAAGACTTGGAATCTGTGGTCAGCAGATCTTGTTTTCAGAGTTATCAGAAAGGCATTTGCCTTAGTATTTCTGAGGCTACCCGGACAGATCAGAATCCGCTGCCAAGGCCAGTTCTGATATCAGAACCAGCCTTTCTCTGTCACCAGAATCAGACCTTCTCTAATAAGTCACCTTGGACTTAGAGAAAATTTGAAAAACCAATCAGTCTATTCACCCCCCCCCCCCCTCTAGACTGATTACCATATTAAACGGGACCAACAAGTGGTATCAGAGCCTCCTTGTTCTTGTAATCTTTTAGGTTACTCTCTGAACAAAGATCCACTTGTTCTTAGCCTCTATTTATTTGTTATTATGGATAATTCCCTTGCAAAGCATCTTATGTTCACAGATCAGAAGTATGATGATTGGAAGATCAGAATGAAGGCACATCTATGTGCCCTTCATGATGAAATGTGGGAAGTCTTGGAAAATGGCCCCTTTATCCAGTTCATGAAGATCAATCCTGCTCACTCCATTGATAACTCTCAGCCCCAGATGATTGAGAAAGCCCGGTCAGAATGGACCAAGGAAGAGAAAAGGCAATACAATCTAGATAATATAGCCAAGGACATCCTCTACAAGGCTATTGATGAAAGATACTTCAACAGAATCAAGAAGTGCAAAACTGCCAAAGAAATCTGGGACAAGCTAGATGAGATTGGAGCAGGAGATGAGCAAGAAAGAGATAACAAGTTGACCATTGCAATGAAGAAGTTTGATGACTTCAAACTTCTGCCAGAAGAAAGCATTGCTAAGATGCATGAGAGACTGCTGATTCTCATCAGTGAGATTTCTGAGCTTGGGAAGGAGCTCACCATCAAAGAGGTCAACATGAAGATTCTCAGGGGACTGCCTTCAGCCTGGAAGATGAAGGTGATTGCTGTCCAGGAAAGCAAGAATATCAAGACCTATGCCACTGAGAAACTCATTTCTGATCTCAAGGCTTATGAGTTTGAGATGCATGAAGAGAAGGAGGAAGATCCTGATGAAAGGACCACCACTGCTCTCACTGCCAGCACCTCAAAGGTAAGTGACTTTGACCCTTCTACACTTTTATCTGATGAGTATATGGCTGCTTTTGCCAGGAAGTTTAAGAAGTTTATGAAGAAAGATGGAAGGAGTCCATCTTCCATCAGAAGACCTCATCAGAAGACCAAACCTTCTGAAAGCAATGGAGAGTACCTCTGCTACAACTGCAGACAACCTGGGCACTTCAAAGCAAACTGTCCCTATCCAAGAGTGTCCTAGAAGCAAGGACATGAAGAAGAAAAGAAACCAGAAGATCAACACAGAAGAAGAAGAGCATTCGTCTCAGAGCAAGCTGAGAGAGATCCACTCTCTGAATCAGAGTCCAGCTCAGACTCCGACTCTGATGAAGCATTCTGCTGCTTGGATGCAGAAACTGAAGACCTTTGCCTCATGGCACAATCAGATGATGAGGTATGCTCTACTTCTGATTCTATTACTTCTTCGGTAGGCACAGCCTTAAATGATGATCCAATGTCATCATTTTGGGAAGAGTTCCAAACTATCCAAACCACTTATTCTTTTGTTAAAGATGAGAACAATAGGCTGAAAGTTGATATCTCTAATCTAAGAAAAGAGACTGAGTGCAAACTTAATCTCTTAACTGAGGAAAGAGATAGACTGAAGACTGAAAATGAGTCTCTTCTTAAAAGAATAAGAGACATTGAGGAATTTGAGAATAGATATAATAGTCTTCTGAAGATGCAATCTTCCATGAAGAATATTGGTGACTCTCATAACTTCACCTCTGGTCTTGGATATGTTGAACCAGAGTCTGGTGAGCCTTCTGTAAGGCCTAGCACCAAAGTTGCTAAGGCTAAAAAGGTCATAGTGCCACAGACTCTGAGCCCCAATTGTCATGCTAGTACTTCTGGTACTAAAGTTGTTCATGAGAAGGTCATACCAGAGAAACAAACTCTAAAGACCAAACAAAAACAAAGTTTGAAAACTAATGAACCTGGCAGAAACTCTAACAAAAGGAAAAGTTTTCAGAAAAATAATAATCAAAAGCCTAACCCTATCAGACAATCTCATGACAATAGTATCAGAAACTGCTATCAGAAAGGCAGATATCAAGAGAAAATTAACTATAGGCAGAAGAGGTTGTCTGGTCAACCTCAGAAGCCTAAAGTTAAGCGCTCCTCTGATCTTGATAGTATATGGGACTTCTTTCCAACAAAGAAGGCTATGCAAAAGTATGCAAACAGAAAGCATGATCCTCACAAGCATCTGCCCAAAGTGAATCATACGTCTGTTTACTACAACTACCAGGTGGACAATGGGTATCATCCACCAAGGTTTCAGTTGATGAGACCAAAATGGTACCAACTACCAAAACTGCATTACCCCCCAGGACCCAACATTGCTTGGGTACCTAAATCTTCCTTTTAATCTTGCAGGAACTGTGTGCTGGAGCCATCTCAGAACAAGAATGGTATATTGACAGTGGATGCTCCAGGCACATGACAGGTGACAAGAGTTGCCTATCAGAGTTCCAGAAAATCAATGGACCCCGAGTCACTTTTGGAGGAAATGACAAGGATGGTCAAACAAAAGGAAGAGGGAAGCTGATCAAGAACCAGATAATCATTGAAGATGTCTCATATGTCAAAGGTCTGAAGTTCAACCTCCTAAGTGCTAGCCAGTTCTGTGACAAAGGCTACACAGTTGAGTTCACCAAGACCTTATGCTATGTCAAGCATGAGACAACCAAAGAAGTGGTTCTTACAGCCAAAAGAAGGAAGAACATCTATGTTGTTGACTGGCAAACAGCAAAAGATGGAACTTGTCTGATAGCAAAGGACAATTCAAAGCTAAACTGGGACTGGCACAAGAAGCTTAGCCACCTGAATTTCAAAACCATCAACAAACTGGCAAGAGAACACATTGTAGATGGTCTGCCTGACATTGTCTACAAGAAGGAGATCCTCTGCAGTGCTTGTCAGAAAGGCAAACAAGTGAAGACCTCATTCAAACCCATAGCTGGAGATCTTTCTACTTGTCCTCTAAATCTGATCCATATGGATTTATTTGGACCAGTTGAAACTCCCAGTGTTAGTGGAAAAAGATATACTCTTGTTATGGTTGATGACTACTCAAGATATACATGGACTGTGTTCCTAGCAAAGAAAAATGAAACTCTTCAGAAGTTACCATCTCTGTTAAAGCAACTTCAGACTGAGAAGAACATGAAGGTCAGGACAATCAGATCTGACAGAGGAACTGAATTTGTCAACAAGGTGATCAAGGATTTCTGTGATCAGAATGGCACATTCCATCAACTTTCTGCTGCCAGAACACCCCAACAAAATGGTGTTGCAGAAAGGAGGAACAGAACTCTGAAGGAAGCTGCAAGAACTATGATTGCAGAATCAGGATTGCCCATCAGATACTGGGCTGAAGCAATCAACACTGCATGCTACACTCAAAATAGAAGCATGATCCACAAAAATCATCAGAAGACCCCCTACGAGCTGTGGAAAGGAAGAAAACCTAACATCAGCTACTTCCATGTGTTTGGATGCAAGTGCTATATTCTAAACAATGGAAAGGATAATCTGAAAGTATTTCAAGAAAAAGCTGATGAAGGTGTATTCCTAGGCTACTCAAGCTCAAGCAAAGCCTATAGAATACTTAACAAAAGAACTATACAAGTTGAAGAATCCATTCATGTCAAGTTTGATGACAGCACCTCTGCAGAAGAACTATCAGAAACCCTGCAGAAGATCAATCTTGAAGACAAGATTTCAGAACCGTCAGAAGAGGTCACCATCAATCCTGTATTAGCAATTCCTCCTAATCCAATTCTGATAGACAAAGATGAAGATGAAGATGAAGAATCAGAAGATGAACCATCAGAGTTGCCTAGACAGCAACTGTCAAAACCTGATCTAACTTGGTTAAGAGATCATCCTCCTAATCAAGTGATTGGTCAAGTCACCAGTGGTGTTAGGACCAGATCTGCATCAAGAAGAGAAGCCATGTTCACCTGCTGTATATCTCAGATGGAACCAATGAATGTAGAAGAAGCTCTAGAAGACTCAGACTGGATCAATGCAATGCAAGAAGAACTGACACAGTTTGAAAGGAATGAAGTATGGAAACTTGTTCCTCGACCAAAGCATCAGAATGTCATTGGAACCAAATGGGTATTCAAGAACAAAGCAGACGAAGAAGGCAACATTGTAAGGAATAAAGCAAGACTGGTAGCAAAAGGATACTGTCAAGAAGAAGGCATAGATTTTGATGAGACCTTTGCACGTGTTGCCAGACTGGAAGCAATCAGGATATTCCTAGCCTATGCTGCCTACAATGACATCAGAGTCTACCAGATGGATGTCAAGAGTGCATTCCTGAATGGAGAATTGGAAGAGGAAGTCTATGTTGAACAACCTCCAGGTTTTGTCATTCCTACTCAATCTTCTTGTGTCTACAAGCTCAGAAAGGCCCTTTATGGTCTTAAGCAGGCTCCCAGAGCTTGGTATGACACATTGTCCCTATTCTTAGTAAATCATGGGTTTACTAAAGGAAAGGTTGACAAAACTCTATTTCAGATTTCTGTTGCTAATCATATTCTATTAGTGCAAATCTATGTTGATGATATTATATTTGGAAGCACTAATCCAGAATTATGCAAGAAATTCTCTCAAGTTATGCAGAACAAGTTTGAAATGAGCATGATGGGAGAACTCAGTTATTTCCTTGGATTACAAGTCAAACAAGTTCCAGAAGGCATCTTTATCAACCAAGGAAAGTACACCAGAGATCTTATCAAGAAGTTTGGAATTGATGGAAAATCTTCAGTCAAAATTCCTATGAATGCATCTCAAGGAATTGGACCAGATGATGAAGGAAAGAATGTTGATGCAACAACTTATAGAGGTATAGATTGATATAAAATTCGTAACTATTAAACTGGATGTATTAGCAAACTAGCTATAACTATTACTGGATGTTTATTACTTGGGTTGGATTCATCATACTAATTATTTAACCAGAACATTATTAAAATGAGATTATTTTGGTGATAATTAATAATAAGAGTATGTTTATCAAATTAAATTAAGGAATAATCTGTTACGTTTTGATAAAAGTAGGATGCCTATTATATTATACTAGTTGATCGATTATTGATGTGTAATAATATTGGATTGCTCTTGATACTATTGTAGTAACCGATATGGATTTAAATCAACTTATTAGCTAATATGGCCGTATGATTTTCTCAAATTAAACTGGAGTGACTACATTAAGATAATTAAATTAAGACACGATTATCGAGGTAGTGGTACGGAGATTAAATAAATTTGCATTTCTGTAAAGTGGCTAAGCTAGATTAAAACTGGGATTAATATAAATTATACTAAGATACTAACTACTTAATAAAAGGGACGACATAATAGATTAACGTAACAATATTTAGGTTGCACCCATAATCGGACGTAGTATTTAGGACTAATTATATAGTTTTGATTTATTAAAGGTGATTGCTAAATAAATCAAGTTAAGAGACCAAGTAGGAGTGTCACACTTTAAGGTAAGTTTCACGACAACCGAAATTAGTTCTTTTTACTTCGTGATTTCTTTGAATATTGTGGTGTGCATATTTGAGAATTGAATTTATGTGTGCTGAATTTGATTATATATTATGATATGGAAGGGTTGTATTTGTGATATTAGTTGATATATTGGTTTGTTAATATGAGTTATTGCATACAATTTTGGGAAATCTTGTAATAGTACGTAAATTGTTATCTTTGTGTGAGTTTGATAAAAAGGAGATTTTTGAAGTATAAACTATGATTGATTTTGAGAAAGCAAAGAAAAGTAAATATATTCATAAAGAGTGGGCATCACGGGAGAAATCCGTGGTGTCGGTTTTCCACGTCCCTTAAAATGTGGAGGGTGGTTAGGTCTACTACTACTCAATTCTTGTTGGTATTGGTTTGAGGTGAATTGATGGTCGGTAGAAAACATCCCGATTTTTGAGTAGTAGTGGTAGTAGTAGCTCCTAATCATTCAGTTTTTGAGGTGGGGTAGTTGGTAGAAAACATCCTGACTACCCGGATCAACTTACTAACCCGGAGGGCTTGGAATACCTTTAGGGGGTGTGCACACTTAAGGTAGTTGTTTCCGTTTCCATTGAGCAGTTGTGGTACCGGCAATAGTCCCGGGGTGGCCGTACATAACAACGGACCACCGGGCTCAACCAAAGTATTGAGCACCGCCCTTCTAAAGTACTAGGGAGTTAGTTACAAAGTGATTTTTGGGAGAAATTCAAAAGAGGAGAATCTTGGTGTTTCATGTATTTTGGAGTTATTATATTTGCAAATTGTGTGGTTGGGATTTTGTATAGATATCATTTACTTATAATTTATAAAGTGTTTTGAGAAATATTTTATGGGGTTGTACGAATTTATTTATTATTATTTTAAAAGGTTAGGTGGAACTTACTTAGCATTATTGCTAATGTTTGTTTTCTTTTTATTTTCTTTTCCTCGTTTCTAACAGGAGGTGATCATGTTGATTTTGATGCTGGAATGTTTGAGAGCGCGAACTAGAAGACCTTATCATAGCTCACTAGAATAAACTTTAATATTTGTTTATGATTCGAAAAATCTTGATTTTTATTTAAACTCATGTTTTGGTAGATAGCCTTAACATCCAATCATCCACGAATTGGATGTGGCGGTGACATACCCCTTTTCCTCAATTTTACTTATTTCCGTTGCAAACGTTTGAATGTTTAAATAATAAATAAAAGTTCATTTCTATTTCAAAGTATTATTTTGGGTGGGAAATTTGGGGGTGTCACAGTCTACAAGCTTAGAAAGGCCCTTTATGGTCTTAAGCAAGCTCCCAGAGCCTGGTATGACACATTGTCCCATTTCTTAGTGAATCATGGGTTTACTAAAGGAAAGGTTGACAAGACTTTATTTCAGATTTCAGTTGCTAATCATATTCTGTTAGTGCAAATTTATGTTGATGATATTATATTTGGAAGCACTAATCCAGAATTATATATGCAAGAAGTTTTCTCAAGTCATGCAGAGCAAGTTTGAAATGAGTATGATGGGAGAACTCAGCTACTTCCTAGGGTTGCAAGTTAAACAAGTTTCAGAAGGCATCTTTATCAACCAAGGGAAGTACACAGAGATCTAATCAAGAAATTTGGAATAGATGGGAAGTCTTCAGTCAAGATTCCCATGAATGCATCTCAAGGAATTGGACCAGATGATGAAGGAAAGGATGTTGATGCAACAACATATAGAGGAATCATTGGATCTCTTCTCTACCTAACTGCAAGTAGACCAGACTGTAAGGAATAAATGTAATTAGATTTTGATGATGCTATAGGATTAGAAAGTTAGAGTACCCCCAATTAGATTTTATGTTTTAGAAATTTTCAATTGTAAGTATTAGTGTAGTCGACGATCAGAGTTGCTCTGCTTTGGATCAGATCAGAAGTGCATCAGAATTGCTCGACCAGACTTGCTCTATGAGAACTGCTTTATCAGAGTTCTCTTATCAGAAGTCCATCAGAGTTGCACCATGAGATCTGCTGATAAATTGGACATCTGATAACCGATGAGAGTTACAGATCAGAGGTACTCATCAGCGGACCTATCAGAGTCAGAGTTAGAGTTCAGTCAGAGATCAGAAAGCCATCAGAACTCAACTCATCAGAAAACCATCAGAACTCAGAAAGCCATCAGAATCCAACACATCAGAAGAGGCTGATCAGAGTCCGACTAACACTTAGACAATTTCAAGCAACATCCAACAGCTATGAATTCAACGGGTAAGAACATCCAACGGCTAAGAAGACTGTGCATGAAAGGAAAGCATTTAATGCACATTAAATGAGCCTGATACGCTGAAGGATTGATTGCAAATGATTGACCAAGGAATCCGGGAAGAAATATTATAAAAATAGAAACCTTCCAAAACGGCGGTCAAGTCAACAGTACGCGCATTTAATGCAGTTGTCTCCTCCTCCAACGGGCAGACAACCTCAGTATATAAGCTACTCACCAAAGAACAGGGACATAACTTTGCTACAACTTTTGCTCATCATATTTTCAAGCTCTTTTGAGATTCAAATTCCACAATCTTCAACAAGACAAGCTTACGTTGGGAAGACTCTAATATCCATAACCTCAAACCCCAACACACAGCAAAGTTCATCCTGTTCTTCAACACTTCAAGATCTTCATAACACATCATTTGTGACGAAGCAAGTTGGAGGAAAAACTTTGTTTTTCAAAGGATCTTCTGAAAAGAAGGGCGTCCAAGTAACTGCAGTAGTGAAGTGGTGATACTTCCGGGAAGCTGAGTGAAAGGACCAGCCATCAGGACGTGGAATTGCATCCTGGGTGGCATCTAGACTTGAAGAAGACGAGGAGTGCTTCTTAAGTGCTAGGAATTAGCTTTGTAACCGATCTACTTCAAAGCTAGTGGAACAGTGGACTAGAGGAACGCGTTGTTCCTTGAACCACTATAAAAATATCTGGTGTCATTTACTTTACTGCAATTTATATTTCTGCACTTAGGACATTAACTGATTAACTCTAAGACTTGGAATCTGTGGTCAGCAGATCTTGTTTTCAGAGTTATCAGAAAGGCATTTGCCTTAGTATTTCTGAGGCTACCCGGACAGATCAGAATCCGCTGCCAAGGCCAGTTCTGATATCAGAACCAGCCTTTCTCTGTCACCAGAATCAGACCTTCTCTAATAAGTCACCTTGGACTTAGAGAAAATTTGAAAAACCAATCAGTCTATTCACCCCCCCCCCCCCCCTCTAGACTGATTACCATATTAAACGGGACCAACAAGTGGTATCAGAGCCTCCTTGTTCTTGTAATCTTTTAGGTTACTCTCTGAACAAAGATCCACTTGTTCTTAGCCTCTATTTATTTGTTATTATGGATAATTCCCTTGCAAAGCATCTTATGTTCACAGATCAGAAGTATGATGATTGGAAGATCAGAATGAAGGCACATCTATGTGCCCTTCATGATGAAATGTGGGAAGTCTTGGAAAATGGCCCCTTTATCCAGTTCATGAAGATCAATCCTGCTCACTCCATTGATAACTCTCAGCCCCAGATGATTGAGAAAGCCCGGTCAGAATGGACCAAGGAAGAGAAAAGGCAATACAATCTAGATAATATAGCCAAGGACATCCTCTACAAGGCTATTGATGAAAGATACTTCAACAGAATCAAGAAGTGCAAAACTGCCAAAGAAATCTGGGACAAGCTAGATGAGATTGGAGCAGGAGATGAGCAAGAAAGAGATAACAAGTTGACCATTGCAATGAAGAAGTTTGATGACTTCAAACTTCTGCCAGAAGAAAGCATTGCTAAGATGCATGAGAGACTGCTGATTCTCATCAGTGAGATTTCTGAGCTTGGGAAGGAGCTCACCATCAAAGAGGTCAACATGAAGATTCTCAGGGGACTGCCTTCAGCCTGGAAGATGAAGGTGATTGCTGTCCAGGAAAGCAAGAATATCAAGACCTATGCCACTGAGAAACTCATTTCTGATCTCAAGGCTTATGAGTTTGAGATGCATGAAGAGAAGGAGGAAGATCCTGATGAAAGGACCACCACTGCTCTCACTGCCAGCACCTCAAAGGTAAGTGACTTTGACCCTTCTACACTTTTATCTGATGAGTATATGGCTGCTTTTGCCAGGAAGTTTAAGAAGTTTATGAAGAAAGATGGAAGGAGTCCATCTTCCATCAGAAGACCTCATCAGAAGACCAAACCTTCTGAAAGCAATGGAGAGTACCTCTGCTACAACTGCAGACAACCTGGGCACTTCAAAGCAAACTGTCCCTATCCAAGAGTGTCCTAGAAGCAAGGACATGAAGAAGAAAAGAAACCAGAAGATCAACACAGAAGAAGAAGAGCATTCGTCTCAGAGCAAGCTGAGAGAGATCCACTCTCTGAATCAGAGTCCAGCTCAGACTCCGACTCTGATGAAGCATTCTGCTGCTTGGATGCAGAAACTGAAGACCTTTGCCTCATGGCACAATCAGATGATGAGGTATGCTCTACTTCTGATTCTATTACTTCTTCGGTAGGCACAGCCTTAAATGATGATCCAATGTCATCATTTTGGGAAGAGTTCCAAACTATCCAAACCACTTATTCTTTTGTTAAAGATGAGAACAATAGGCTGAAAGTTGATATCTCTAATCTAAGAAAAGAGACTGAGTGCAAACTTAATCTCTTAACTGAGGAAAGAGATAGACTGAAGACTGAAAATGAGTCTCTTCTTAAAAGAATAAGAGACATTGAGGAATTTGAGAATAGATATAATAGTCTTCTGAAGATGCAATCTTCCATGAAGAATATTGGTGACTCTCATAACTTCACCTCTGGTCTTGGATATGTTGAACCAGAGTCTGGTGAGCCTTCTGTAAGGCCTAGCACCAAAGTTGCTAAGGCTAAAAAGGTCATAGTGCCACAGACTCTGAGCCCCAATTGTCATGCTAGTACTTCTGGTACTAAAGTTGTTCATGAGAAGGTCATACCAGAGAAACAAACTCTAAAGACCAAACAAAAACAAAGTTTGAAAACTAATGAACCTGGCAGAAACTCTAACAAAAGGAAAAGTTTTCAGAAAAATAATAATCAAAAGCCTAACCCTATCAGACAATCTCATGACAATAGTATCAGAAACTGCTATCAGAAAGGCAGATATCAAGAGAAAATTAACTATAGGCAGAAGAGGTTGTCTGGTCAACCTCAGAAGCCTAAAGTTAAGCGCTCCTCTGATCTTGATAGTATATGGGACTTCTTTCCAACAAAGAAGGCTATGCAAAAGTATGCAAACAGAAAGCATGATCCTCACAAGCATCTGCCCAAAGTGAATCATACGTCTGTTTACTACAACTACCAGGTGGACAATGGGTATCATCCACCAAGGTTTCAGTTGATGAGACCAAAATGGTACCAACTACCAAAACTGCATTACCCCCCAGGACCCAACATTGCTTGGGTACCTAAATCTTCCTTTTAATCTTGCAGGAACTGTGTGCTGGAGCCATCTCAGAACAAGAATGGTATATTGACAGTGGATGCTCCAGGCACATGACAGGTGACAAGAGTTGCCTATCAGAGTTCCAGAAAATCAATGGACCCCGAGTCACTTTTGGAGGAAATGACAAGGATGGTCAAACAAAAGGAAGAGGGAAGCTGATCAAGAACCAGATAATCATTGAAGATGTCTCATATGTCAAAGGTCTGAAGTTCAACCTCCTAAGTGCTAGCCAGTTCTGTGACAAAGGCTACACAGTTGAGTTCACCAAGACCTTATGCTATGTCAAGCATGAGACAACCAAAGAAGTGGTTCTTACAGCCAAAAGAAGGAAGAACATCTATGTTGTTGACTGGCAAACAGCAAAAGATGGAACTTGTCTGATAGCAAAGGACAATTCAAAGCTAAACTGGGACTGGCACAAGAAGCTTAGCCACCTGAATTTCAAAACCATCAACAAACTGGCAAGAGAACACATTGTAGATGGTCTGCCTGACATTGTCTACAAGAAGGAGATCCTCTGCAGTGCTTGTCAGAAAGGCAAACAAGTGAAGACCTCATTCAAACCCATAGCTGGAGATCTTTCTACTTGTCCTCTAAATCTGATCCATATGGATTTATTTGGACCAGTTGAAACTCCCAGTGTTAGTGGAAAAAGATATACTCTTGTTATGGTTGATGACTACTCAAGATATACATGGACTGTGTTCCTAGCAAAGAAAAATGAAACTCTTCAGAAGTTACCATCTCTGTTAAAGCAACTTCAGACTGAGAAGAACATGAAGGTCAGGACAATCAGATCTGACAGAGGAACTGAATTTGTCAACAAGGTGATCAAGGATTTCTGTGATCAGAATGGCACATTCCATCAACTTTCTGCTGCCAGAACACCCCAACAAAATGGTGTTGCAGAAAGGAGGAACAGAACTCTGAAGGAAGCTGCAAGAACTATGATTGCAGAATCAGGATTGCCCATCAGATACTGGGCTGAAGCAATCAACACTGCATGCTACACTCAAAATAGAAGCATGATCCACAAAAATCATCAGAAGACCCCCTACGAGCTGTGGAAAGGAAGAAAACCTAACATCAGCTACTTCCATGTGTTTGGATGCAAGTGCTATATTCTAAACAATGGAAAGGATAATCTGAAAGTATTTCAAGAAAAAGCTGATGAAGGTGTATTCCTAGGCTACTCAAGCTCAAGCAAAGCCTATAGAATACTTAACAAAAGAACTATACAAGTTGAAGAATCCATTCATGTCAAGTTTGATGACAGCACCTCTGCAGAAGAACTATCAGAAACCCTGCAGAAGATCAATCTTGAAGACAAGATTTCAGAACCGTCAGAAGAGGTCACCATCAATCCTGTATTAGCAATTCCTCCTAATCCAATTCTGATAGACAAAGATGAAGATGAAGATGAAGAATCAGAAGATGAACCATCAGAGTTGCCTAGACAGCAACTGTCAAAACCTGATCTAACTTGGTTAAGAGATCATCCTCCTAATCAAGTGATTGGTCAAGTCACCAGTGGTGTTAGGACCAGATCTGCATCAAGAAGAGAAGCCATGTTCACCTGCTGTATATCTCAGATGGAACCAATGAATGTAGAAGAAGCTCTAGAAGACTCAGACTGGATCAATGCAATGCAAGAAGAACTGACACAGTTTGAAAGGAATGAAGTATGGAAACTTGTTCCTCGACCAAAGCATCAGAATGTCATTGGAACCAAATGGGTATTCAAGAACAAAGCAGACGAAGAAGGCAACATTGTAAGGAATAAAGCAAGACTGGTAGCAAAAGGATACTGTCAAGAAGAAGGCATAGATTTTGATGAGACCTTTGCACGTGTTGCCAGACTGGAAGCAATCAGGATATTCCTAGCCTATGCTGCCTACAATGACATCAGAGTCTACCAGATGGATGTCAAGAGTGCATTCCTGAATGGAGAATTGGAAGAGGAAGTCTATGTTGAACAACCTCCAGGTTTTGTCATTCCTACTCAATCTTCTTGTGTCTACAAGCTCAGAAAGGCCCTTTATGGTCTTAAGCAGGCTCCCAGAGCTTGGTATGACACATTGTCCCTATTCTTAGTAAATCATGGGTTTACTAAAGGAAAGGTTGACAAAACTCTATTTCAGATTTCTGTTGCTAATCATATTCTATTAGTGCAAATCTATGTTGATGATATTATATTTGGAAGCACTAATCCAGAATTATGCAAGAAATTCTCTCAAGTTATGCAGAACAAGTTTGAAATGAGCATGATGGGAGAACTCAGTTATTTCCTTGGATTACAAGTCAAACAAGTTCCAGAAGGCATCTTTATCAACCAAGGAAAGTACACCAGAGATCTTATCAAGAAGTTTGGAATTGATGGAAAATCTTCAGTCAAAATTCCTATGAATGCATCTCAAGGAATTGGACCAGATGATGAAGGAAAGAATGTTGATGCAACAACTTATAGAGGAATCATTGGATCTCTCCTCTATCTGACTGCAAGCAGACCAGACATAGCTTTTGCAGTAGGAATCTGTGCCAGATACCAATCAAAGCCCAAGGAGAGCCATTTAGTTGCTGCTAAGAAGATTATCAGATATATCAAGGGAAATCCAAATGCAGGCCTATGGTATCCCAAGGGAGGTAATTTTGAACTAATTGGTTATTCTGATTCAGCTTTTGCAGGTTGTAGATTGGACAGGAAGAGCACTTCCGGTCATTGCCAAATGCTAGGTGGGAGACTTGTCTCCTGGTTTAGCAAGAAGCAGAATTCAATCTCAACTAGCACTGCTGAAGCTGAGTATATTGCTGCTGGAAGCTGCTGTGCCCAATTACTCTGGATGAAGCAACAACTCAAGGATTATGGAGTTCAAGCAAAGGAGATCAAGCTGCTGTGTGACAATACAAGTGCTATTGCCATCACTCAGAATCCTGTGCTGCATTCAAGGACCAAACACATTGAGATCAGACATCACTTCATCAGAGATCATGTGGAGAAGAAACACATCTCAATTGAGCATGTCCCAACTGAAGATCAACTTGCAGATATCCTAACCAAACCTCTCTCTGAGGCAAGGTTTAACAAGTTGAGAGAAGAACTGGGAATGATGGATGATCTTCCTAGAGATTCATGAATCAGAGTTGCAAAAGTATCAGATGTGGATTCATCAGAATACCCCATCTCTGATACCTGAGCTCTTATCCGTCAGAAGCTTGAATCAGAGTTGCAGAAGCATCAGATATGGATCTATCAGATACCCCACCTCTGATACGCGTATTCATCAGAGGACCCTGTATCAGAATACCCCTTCTCTGATATATGGACTGTTATTCATCAGAGTGGCTGTGGACTTAGCAAAATTTTCTAAATTTCGGGCGAGACTGTTCAATAAACCGGAAGTTACCATTTTACCCCCGGTAGTTATTACCATATTTGGAAAACGGCTTTCCGCCCACAATCCATTTAATGCGACCTCGAAACCGCAAATTATATCAAACGTCCACTAACCCAAAATCATATATACTCTTTCTGAAACCTAAATCGCTACTGCAATTCTACTCTTCGTCTTCAAGCTTTATTTCTCCAAATTTCCAACCTTCAAATCCCCTCAAATCTCTCCAAGAACCTGAAAATGAAGTTCATCAACATCACCGACCTCTCTGAATCGGAAGCCAAGGCGCTTGTGGCTAACATTGCCACAGGGATGAAGGTTGACATGTCCTCTTTGCCGTTGCTGGCAGAAAACAAGAAAATCATGAAAGAAGTCATTGCTGGGATGATTGACTCACAGCTAAACAAGATTGTAGCTCATCCTTATGAGCACTTCAGCAACTTGGATGTGGCTGAGTTTTATCTCAACGCCTACATTGCTGACAACACCATCCACTCTCAAGTCCAGGGGAAGGACTTGAAGATTGATGCTGAATCACTCAATGGGTTCTTCGGGATCGAACTTGACTCTCAAGACATTGACACCCCGACACTCATCGACTTGGAGTCAGTCGAAGTCTCTGTGGAGACATTTATGGACACCTACTGCCGGGATGATGCAACC
The DNA here is from genome assembly GCA_945859915.1 of Cuscuta epithymum. Classification (NCBI taxonomy): domain Eukaryota; kingdom Viridiplantae; phylum Streptophyta; class Magnoliopsida; order Solanales; family Convolvulaceae; genus Cuscuta; species Cuscuta epithymum. Next base: position 1,690,762 of record CAMAPF010000141.1, on the reverse strand, counting down.
GGAGTGGACAAACTGTACATGAAGAAGAATGTCCTGAAGAAGGACTTTGAAAGGCTTATGAGCATCATGCACAGATGCCTATGGTGCAAAACTGGGTCAACTGACCAGATGAACAATGCCAACTCCAAGGCCATCTTTGCAGTTCACAGGGGCATGAACATCAACTGGGGAAAGGTACTCTTCCAGTCTATCTCTGAGTCCATTGCTAAGAAGGACAAAAAGACAGGGATGTTCTTCACCAAGATGGGCCATGGACTTCTGATATCTAGACTCATATCCAATGTCAACATAGCGCTCAGAGAAGCCAATGAAGTCAACCACAACAAGACCATCTTCCTCACTGCTTCACCCAAACTTGATGGTCCCAGATAGGGTAAAAGTCTAGAGGGGGGGGGGGTGAATAGACTTTTAAATCTTTTTCAACTTTATGATGTTTTCCCTCTAGAAAAGTTGATCTATAATCTTTTGAGAGATTAATAGATGCACAGCGGAAGTCTTTACCCTTTATGTGATGAGAGTTTGACCACTTTCTAATTTGGGAAGATTGGACTTTGAACAGTGAGCAGTTGGCTTGGCAGTTGCCTGGATGGCAGGAAACTGCTGAGGCAACTGCTAGTGCAAAACAGGAGTTTGGAACAGATAATTATATGGCCTTGTGCAGAATGATGAGGACTTTATGAATATGTGTAGAGCTAAAGAGAATAAGAAGTTTAGCCTGAGCAGAGGTCTGAGCAGTTGGGTAGACCCAGGGAACGGCTAAGCCGTCTGCTGTCTATGAAAAGAGTATTTCTGAGAACTGGCAAGCCAAACCTTTTAGCAGTGGTATTCCAAAGCTCGTGTGAAACAGTTGTCTCAAAGAAAAGTGAGTTATTAAGCAGTAGGATAAGCAGTAGAGTCAATTAAGACTACTGCTTAGGATGCTGCTGGCAAACTACGATCCTTTTAGTGAGAAGTGTTGGGTGTGAGCTCTGCTGAGTGAAAGTAAATCAACACACGATATATCCTGGTTCAGAGGTGGTGTAATCCTCTTACATCCAGTCCCACCCTCTTTCAGATGGATTTCACTAAAGTATTTAGCCCAATACACTTAGTGCCAATCTAGCCTTTACAATACTTAGGCCTAGATTGAAAGTTTTTCACAATGAGTATAACACCACTCAAAGTTACTCAGTCCTTAGACTTTTCTCAATCGATCCAGTGGGGATCAAAAGGTACTCTATCTATCTAACCACACTTTAGGATCCGAACAACTGTTCTCCTAAGTGTTTACAACCACTTGACTAATACAAGAAGTTTCTAACCTCCAACTATGAACTAAGCTCTAAAAGTATGAAAGTGTTGATCTAGTCTAAGAGCTTAGTGAAGCATGAGGCTAAGCAGAGAGTAAAGTTGAGTTTGCACTTTCTCTTTTGCTAGATAGCTCGTGTATGCTTTGATGAAAGTATTTCTCTACTTAGGATGCTCAAGCTTATTTTCGAACTCATGCTTCTACCTATATTTATAGGCCTTCATGGTTGATTAATCTCATCCGTTGGTTGAGATGAATTAATCCTTGTCGTTGAAGATCTCTGGCAAGGATAAGTAGTACAATTGTCTTCTTGTGCTGGAGCATTAATTTCAGCTGATCACTTTGTCTTGTATTATGTGTGCGTCCCATGCCGCGGCCCCAGTACTTGATCCGGTATTAAATGCCGGTCAAGTTTTGTCTTCAATCATATACATTCAATGTATATGTTTATGTGACATTTAATTTTTGTGTGCTAATAGAATTATACTGGTAGGATTTAAATATCCTTTTAAGGTAAAAGAATTTTTACCTTATTGCATTTTGACTTTCCAGTGTAATTTTATTAGTTCCAAAAATTTTACATTTATTTTGTCACATTTTAATGCTAATATTTGAATTTAATTTAGACACAATGTACGGGTGCAAAGTATAGTGGCATCATCAAAATCTATCAAAATTGGGTACTAACAAAACTTCATGTAGCTATTGCTGCAGAGCTGAAGAAAACTAGCAAGCTTGAGCAACTGAGAGAGAAACAAGCTACCGCAGTTGAGGTTGATGATGAACAACCCAAGGGCAAGAAGAAAAAGCTTCAAAAGAAGCCTGACACCACCCCAGAGAAACCTGCATCAGAAGATAAAGCATCAGAGAAGGATGCACCAGCTGAGGTTCCTGTCAAAAAGTTGAGACAGAAGAGGAGAAGAAGAGCTATCATTCAGAGTGACTCTGATAGCTCAAAATCTTCTATCAGAGTGCAGAAGCAGAAGAAGAAGAAAACTAACTCTCCCCCCAAAGAATCAGAACCTCAGGGGGAACCTGCACCAGAGTTGGCTGCTGCACAAGAACCAGCGCCAGAGAAGGCTGATGCTCAGGGGGAACCTGCATCAGAAGCCCAACCTTCCTCAGAACAAGACTTGCATATCTCTCCAGTACTTCCAACACCAGAGGATGAAGTTCAAGATGACATCTTTACTGCTCTGAACAAACAGTTCACCAGAGTGCTAGAATGGAGGAAGTGGAGATTGGGACCACTCTCCAACATTTTGCAACAGTTTGGGTACTACTCTACTGAAGAAAAGGAAGTTTTCAACTGGACAGGCACTGATGATGTGATCAAGTGCACTGACTTAAATTTTCTGGAATCTGTTCTAGCAGAGAAAAAGAGAAACTTCAAAGGCAAAGGACGTCTTTCAGCCTCATTTGCAGTAGAGCATGCTGCATCAGATGTTCCACCTCTCACTGAGCAAGAGGTACCACTTTTTGAAGCTTGGCTGGTGCAGAAGACCATGAGGGACTCTATGACACCTCAACAACCAGCTGGAGGACCCTCTGATGCAAACCTCATCCTTGCCAATCTGATTGCTGATTGGAGGAAAGCTCAGAACCAGGAGATTGAGGTAATTCCTAACTCTCCTGTCCCCCTACCATCACCTCCCAAATCTCCTTCACCCAAACCAATCACACCAACCACTACTCCACCCCCATCTCCTTCTCAACCTCAGCAAATCTCAACCCCCACACCCAAGAAAACATCTTCTCCATCTCATCAGAAATCCCCCTCACACAAATCTCAGAAATCACCCACACCTAAACAACTTTCACCCTGCCACCAGATGACCCCCATCAGAACTCGCTCACCGTCACCCCCTCCCTCTCCACAACATCAGAACACCCCAGCTCTACAAGCCTCACTACATCAGAGCTCCCCACATCAGAGGACCAAGTCTGCCTCGCCCCCTCCTCAGCAGAAACCATCCTCCAAACCGCCTTCAACCCAACAATCTGCTGCATCCACTCAAAAGAAAGCACCAGTACTGAGGATTCCCTCCTCAACTGAAGATAATGATGGATTCCTTCCATCCTCATTGGCTGGAGATCTTCAATCAGCCAGAAGGAAGACACCTACTCCCCCTCCATCTTCTGCTCAACCTCAACCCCAGGTCAATGAAATACCTCAGCCAGAACTTCCAAAAGCTGTCCTCATCCCCTTCCAGGAGTTTGTGGAATCAGCTGAAGACTTTGGAGATCAGATGGTTGCAGGACTCAACAAGATGCTTGTACTGAATCAGAAGCATGATGCTCATCTGGATTTGGTTCAGTACAACATTGAGTCAGAACTTGCCAAGATATCCACAACACTCTCTACCTTGGCAACTACCTTCTTGAGCTACATGAAGACATCTAGTGACAAGGTTGATAACATAGCCACAGAGGTAGCTAGCCTACATACTGTCCTGTTCTCACAATCTCAGACTCTGACAGCCCAGGACAAGGCCATCCAAGAACTCTCTGATGCTGTTGATACCCTACAATGGTCACATGACAAGAATGCAGAGCATCTGACAGATGTGGAGGAAATCTGCAAGACAACCAAAGAGTTCGGTCTTAAGCTGATCAATAGTGGAAAGGACAGAGATCACAAGCTGACTCTCCTTGAAGCTACCACTAAGGATATTCAATCTGCAGTCGATAAACAGAAAGAGCTGATAGAAGGGCTGGCCTCAGTGACTCAGACACTCCCAGGTGCCCTAGAAGCAATCAAAGAAAGCAATGCTACAGAATTCTCGAAAATTGGACTCCTACTTGGTGATCTTGTTGATGCCAAAAAGGGGGAAGATATCAGAGAACCTGTAGAACCTGTTAAGGCCATCAGAGCTGCAGAAGGCACAAGCACCAGAGCCCTGACCCCTATCTCTGGTAAGCCTGATCCTTCAATATACTTTGAGAGAGCCAGGCAGAAGCAAATTGCTGCTGGTATTCAAAGACCTCCTCCTCCTCCTCGGTCCAAGAAAGGGAGGAAGACAGCCTCCACCTTCACCTTGGCCCAATGGCTCAACAGTAACCTGGCTAAACCTGATGCTGCTCAGTTCAGAGAAATGAAGAAGCATATGACCCCTATACAACAAGAGAATCTCATTTTGGATAAAGATGGGCTGATAATCATAAACCATGGTGGCTCAATGCAAGAAGCAGAAGATTGGTGGCGGATGAAAGTGATCCCTGGCAAGGACCTATCAGAAGCCATCAGAAACTACCTTGATTGCAAACTTGAACCTGCCTGGTCAGAGTGTCAGAACCCAAGGAACTTGGCCTCCATCAGAACAAAGGTAAATGCACTTCTAAAGGAAGTTGAAGCAAAGGAAGCTGAACTAGAAGAGGAAGATACTTAAACCCTATCCTCTTGTTGCTTTAAATACTCTTCCTTAATAAGATAACCAGCTTGCCTCTATTTTGCATGGCAATTTCAAATTATTTCTACTTGCACTCTGATTATTTATGCTCTGATATCTTGTGTTATTTCTTATTTTCGCTTATCTGATTGATTGTATCCCACTCTTACTATTTTCCTATGCCAAGTGCCCACCAAGATTTTAAATGAAAGTTGATTTTTAACTTATTTTCCTTCATGGTGAAAGGCACTTCTCTGGAAATAGCTTAAGGGTTTTGGCATCATCAAAACGGGGGAAATTGTAAGGAATAAATGTAATTAGATTTTGATGATGCTATAGGATTAGAAAGTTAGAGTACCCCCAATTAGATTTTATGTTTTAGAAATTTTCAATTGTAAGTATTAGTGTAGTCGACGATCAGAGTTGCTCTGCTTTGGATCAGATCAGAAGTGCATCAGAATTGCTCGACCAGACTTGCTCTATGAGAACTGCTTTATCAGAGTTCTCTTATCAGAAGTCCATCAGAGTTGCACCATGAGATCTGCTGATAAATTGGACATCTGATAACCGATGAGAGTTACAGATCAGAGGTACTCATCAGCGGACCTATCAGAGTCAGAGTTAGAGTTCAGTCAGAGATCAGAAAGCCATCAGAACTCAACTCATCAGAAAACCATCAGAACTCAGAAAGCCATCAGAATCCAACACATCAGAAGAGGCTGATCAGAGTCCGACTAACACTTAGACAATTTCAAGCAACATCCAACAGCTATGAATTCAACGGGTAAGAACATCCAACGGCTAAGAAGACTGTGCATGAAAGGAAAGCATTTAATGCACATTAAATGAGCCTGATACGCTGAAGGATTGATTGCAAATGATTGACCAAGGAATCCGGGAAGAAATATTATAAAAATAGAAACCTTCCAAAACGGAGGTCAAGTCAACAGTACGCGCATTTAATGCAGTTGTCTCCTCCTCCAACGGGCAGACAACCTCAGTATATAAGCTACTCACCAAAGAACAGGGACATAACTTTGCTACAACTTTTGCTCATCATATTTTCAAGCTCTTTTGAGATTCAAATTCCACAATCTTCAACAAGACAAGCTTACGTTGGGAAGACTCTAATATCCATAACCTCAAACCCCAACACACAGCAAAGTTCATCCTGTTCTTCAACACTTCAAGATCTTCATAACACATCATTTGTGACGAAGCAAGTTGGAGGAAAAACTTTGTTTTTCAAAGGATCTTCTGAAAAGAAGGGCGTCCAAGTAACTGCAGTAGTGAAGTGGTGATACTTCCGGGAAGCTGAGTGAAAGGACCAGCCATCAGGACGTGGAATTGCATCCTGGGTGGCATCTAGACTTGAAGAAGACGAGGAGTGCTTCTTAAGTGCTAGGAATTAGCTTTGTAACCGATCTACTTCAAAACTAGTGGAACAGTGGACTAGAGGAACGCGTTGTTCCTTGAACCACTATAAAAATATCTGGTGTCATTTACTTTACTGCAATTTATATTTCTGCACTTAGGACATTAACTGATTAACTCTAAGACTTGGAATCTGTGGTCAGCAGATCTTGTTTTCAGAGTTATCAGAAAGGCATTTGCCTTAGTATTTCTGAGGCTACCCGGACAGATCAGAATCCGCTGCCAAGGCCAGTTCTGATATCAGAACCAGCCTTTCTCTGTCACCAGAATCAGACCTTCTCTAATAAGTCACCTTGGACTTAGAGAAAATTTGAAAAACCAATCAGTCTATTCACCCCCCCCCCCTCTAGACTGATTACCATATTGAACGGGACCAACACAGACATAGCATTTGCTGTGGGAATCTGTGCCAGATACCAATCAAAGCCCAAGAAGAGCCATTTGGTTGCCGCTAAGAAGATCATCAGATATATCAAAGGAAATCCTAATGCAGGACTATGGTATCCCAAGGGAGGTAACTTTGAACTAATTGGTTACTCTAACTCAGATTTTGCAGGTTGCAGATTAGACAGGAAGAGCACCTCTGGTCATTGCCAACTGCTAGGTGGGAGACTTGTCTCCTGGTTTAGCAAGAAGCAAAATTCCATATCAACTAGCACTGCTGAAGCTGAATATATTGCTGCTGGAAGCTGCTGTGCTCAATTACTCTGGATGAAGCAACAACTCAAAGATTATGGTGTTCAAGCAAAGGAGATCAAGCTTCTCTGTGACAATACAAGTGCTATTGCCATCACTCAGAACCCAGTGCTGCATTCAAGGACAAAGCACATTGAGATCAGACATCACTTCATCAGAGATCATGTGGAGAAGAAGCACATCTCAATTGAGCATGTTCCAACTGAAGACCAGCTTGCAGATATCCTAACCAAACCTCTCTCTGAGGCAAGGTTCAACAAGCTAAGAGAAGAACTGGGGATGTTGGATGATCTTTCCAGAGATGCATGAATCAGAGTTGCTGAAGGATCAGAGTCGGTATCCATCAGAGGACCTCGTATCAGAATACCCCTCCTCTGATACATGGGCGGCTATTCATCAGAGTGGCTGTGGACTTAGAAAATTTTCTGAAATTTTGGGCGAGCTCATTTAAATGGACCAGATTTTACTATTTTACCCCCGGTAGTTATTTCCATAATCGGAAACGGCTTTCCGCCCACAACCCATTAAATGCGACCTCGAAACCCCAAATTATACCAAACGTCCATTAACCCAAATCACTTTATACTCCATCTCTTAACCTAAACCGCCATTGCATTTCATCTCTCTTCGACTTCAAGCTCTCAGAACTTCCAAACTCTCAAACCCTCTTACTCTCCAACAATGAAGTTCATCAACATCACCGACCTTTCTGAAACCGAAGCTAAAACTCTTGTGGCTAACATAGTCACAGGAATGAAGGTGGACATGTCCTCGCTGCCATTGCTGGCCGAGAACAAGAAGATAATGAAGGAAGTCATCGAAGGTTTGAATGACTCTCAGTTGAGCAAAATCGTTGCTCACCCCTATGAGCAATTCAGCACCATCGACGTGGCAGAGTTCTACCTCAACGCCCACATCACCGACAACGCCATACACTCCCAAGTTCAGGGCAATAACTTGAAGATCGATGCTGATGCCCTAAACGAGTTCTTCAACATCAAGCTCGATTCTCAGGACATAGACCCTCCCACTCTGATTGATCTTGAAAGTGTGGAGGTCTCTGTCGAAGCTTTTGTGGACACCTACTGCCGGCCAGATACAATCTGAGTAGATAAACTATACATGAAGAAGAACCAACTGAAGAAGGACTATGAGAGATTGATGAGCATCATGCACAGGTGTTTGTGGTGCAAAACCAGCTCTACTGATCAGATGAACAACTCTAACTCCAAAACCATCTATGTTGTTCACCACGGTATGAACATCAACTGGGGGAAGGTACTGTACAAATCCCTCACTGAATTTGTTGAGAAGAAGGACAAGAAGACTGGCTTGTTTTCTACCAAGATGGGCCATGGTCTTCTGATCTCGAGATTGATCACTAATGCTGAGATAGCACTACGAGAATCCACTAAAGTTGATCACATGAAAACAATCTTCCTGACTGCATCTCCCAAGATGCACGTTGCCATCTCTGCAGAACTAAAGAGAGAAGAGAAGTGGGAACTGTAACACTTGAGATTTAATATAAACGGATTAATAGTACTACTCATACCAACAGAGGTGCATCTCCTTTTAAGGGAGCTCATTACCCAAGAACTCCAAAGTTAAGCGTGCTTGCACGGGAGTAGTCTTGGGATGGGTGACCCCCTGGGAAGTTTCTCAGGGCGCGCATGAGTGAGGACAAAGTGCGCGGTAAAGGCTTGTGGTGGTTTGTGGGGACAGTACTATTGGTCCGGAGTAACTACCTCGGTTCCGGTGGGGCCGGGGTGTTACAGGTGGTATCAGAGCAACCCCGCGACAGTGTGATGACCCGTTGGATATCGGGCGGGCACTTAGTAGGGGAAAAGATTCTGGGGTGTGATTGAGATTGGTTTAAGGGCGCAACGAGGACGTTGCGATCCTAAGTGGGGGTGATTGTAACACTTGAGATTTAATATAAACGGATTAATAGTACTACTCATACCAACAGAGGTGCATCTCCTTTTAAGGGAGCTCATTACCCAAGAACTCCAAAGTTAAGCGTGCTTGCACGGGAGTAGTCTTGGGATGGGTGACCCCCTGGGAAGTTTCTCAGGGCGCGCATGAGTGAGGACAAAGTGCGCGGTAAAGGCTTGTGGTGGTTTGTGGGGACAGTACTATTGGTCCGGAGTAACTACCTCGGTTCCGGTGGGGCCGGGGTGTTACAGGTGGTATCAGAGCAACCCCGCGACAGTGTGATGACCCGTTGGATATCGGGCGGGCACTTAGTAGGGGAAAAGATTCTGGGGTGTGATTGAGATTGGTTTAAGGGCGCAACGAGGACGTTGCGATCCTAAGTGGGGGTGATTGTAACACTTGAGATTTAATATAAACGGATTAATAGTACTACTCATACCAACAGAGGTGCATCTCCTTTTAAGGGAGCTCATTACCCAAGAACTCCAAAGTTAAGCGTGCTTGCACGGGAGTAGTCTTGGGATGGGTGACCCCCTGGGAAGTTTCTCAGGGCGCGCATGAGTGAGGACAAAGTGCGCGGTAAAGGCTTGTGGTGGTTTGTGGGGACAGTACTATTGGTCCGGAGTAACTACCTCGGTTCCGGTGGGGCCGGGGTGTTACAGGAACAAACCAGGGAGAAATTGGCTGCTAAGTCAAAGGCTGCTCCTAAGAAGGCCAGGAAGGAATCTGAAACAGTGTCTGATAAACCTAAGAAGGTACAGGCTGCAAAATTGAAGAAGAAGAAACCTCTGAAGCAACCAGAGGTCACTCCTGAGATGGATGCATCAGAAGATGGTGAATCAGAGGACACTGAATCAGATGTGGCTCCCAAAGTCACTCCTATAAAAAGGGCCAATCAGAAGAGGAGAAGAAGAGCTGTCATTTAGAGTGACTCTGATAGCTCCAAATCTCCTATCAGAGTGCCGAAGAAGAAGAAAGTCCACTCTCCTCCTACGGGATCAGAACCTCAGGGGGAACCAGCATCAGAGAGGGCTGATGTTCGGGGGGAATCAGATCAGGAGAAGGAACCATAACTTCAAGGGGAACCTGGATCAGAGTTCCAACCCTCCTCTGAGCCAGACTTGCATATCACTACCTCTCCACCAGAGCATCTTGCCACTCCTACTTGAGTCCCTGAGATGGATCCCCACACTGCTCCAGACAGTTCCAAAGGGTACTCACTTGGAGGAAGTGGAGAATGGGACCTCTGCAGCAGATTCTTGCTCAAGCTGCCACTTTTGAATCTGAGGAAGTTGAAGTTCTCAAGTGGGCCGGTACAGATGATGTCTCCTTGTGCTTCGACCATCAATTCCTACAATCTGTACTTGAGAAGAAGAAGGCAAGCTACAAAGGCAAGGAAAAGGTGCCTGGAACCTCATCAGAAGAGCATGCCAGAGCTCTTGCAGAAGATGAGGTGCCCATCTTTGAAGAATGGCTAATGGAGAAGAAAAGGAAGGAGTCCCTGATCAGGATGAAACCTATTCCAGGTGCAGAGGGAGAGCCATCAACTGCCAATAATATATCACTGGCAATGATGAACCTGATCAAGGAATGAAGAGACTCCTTGTTTGAAGAAACAGTTTTAGAGGTAATTCCTAACTCTCCTACTCCTCTTATTACTGCTCAACCCACTCCATCTCCCCCAAAATCTACTTCACCCAAATCAACCACACCAACCACAACTCCACCTTCATCTCCACAACCCCCTCAGAACTCACCCACTCCCTCACCAAAGAAAACCCCATCTTCATCACATCAGAAATCCCCCTCACCTAAACCTCAGAAAACCCCTACCCCTTCACCTAAGAAAACACCAACTCCATCACCTCAGAAACCATCTCCTAAACAACCTGCTTCACCTTGCAAGCAGATAACCCCCACCAGGAACCGCTCACCTTCACCTCCTCCATCTCCCCAACATCAGAAAACCCCTGCTCAGCAGACCTCACTCCATCAGACCTCTCCCCATCAGAACTCCAAGTCTGCATCCCCTCAGCAGAAGCCTTCATCAAAACCCCCTTCTTCCCAGCACTCTGCTGCATCTACTCTTATTAGAGAACCTGTTGTGAGGATTCTCTCCTCTTCTGAGGATAATGGTGGATTTCTCACATCCTCCTTGGCTGGTGATCTCCAATCCAACAAGAGAAAGACACCAACCCCTCCACCATCTCCTGCTCCTCAACAGCCTCAAGGAAATGATATACCTCTGCCAGAGCCTCCAAGAGAAGAAACCTGCATTCCCTTCAATGAGTTTGTGGAATCAGCAGATGAATTTGGAGATCAGGTGATTGCTGGGTTGAATAAGATGCTTGTACTCAATCAGAAGCACGATGCACATCTTGATCTTGTTCAATACAATCTTGAGTCAGACATTGCCAAGCTTTCAACCAACCTCTCCACATTGACAACCTCTCTACTGAGCTTTATGAAGACTTCCAATGAGAAGGTAGACAATATCGCTACAGAAGTTGCAAACACACACACTGTCCTGTTCTTGCATTCTCAGTCTCTCACAGCTCAGGACAAAGCAATCAAAGAGCTATCCGATGTTGTTGATGATCTTCAATGGTCACATTAAAAGAATGCAGAGCATTTGACAGATGTGGAGGGTCTCTGCAAGGATAATAAAGAGTTTGCTCTGAAACTGATCAATAGTGGAAAGGACAGAGATCACAAGTTGACTCTTCTTGAAGCAACTACTAAGGATATCCAATCTGCAATGGACAAGCAAAAGGAGCTGATAGAAGGGCTGGCTTCTGTGACTCAAACTCTCCCTGGAGCTCTTGAAGCAATCAAAGAGAATCAAGCCTCCGAATTCTCAAAGATTGGACTCCTGCTTGGTGATCTTGCTGATGCCAAAAAGGGGGAAGATACTAGAGAACCAGCCAGAGCTGCAGAAGGATCCAGCTCCAGAGCTTTGACTCTTACTCCTGTCTCTGGCACTCCTGATCCTGCTATCTACTATGAGAGAGCCAGACATAAGAGGCTTGCTGAAGGAATTCAGAGACCCCCACCTCCTCGTTCTAAGAAGAAGAAGACAGCCTCCACCTTCACTCTAAATCAGTGGCTAAACAGTGATCTGTCCAAACCTGACTCTGCTCAGTTCTCTGAAATGAAGAGGCACATGACTCACTTGCAAAAGGAGAACCTTATCCAAGATAAAGATGGTCTGATTATGATAAATCATGGTGGCTCAGTTCAAGAAGCTGAAGAATGGTGGAGACTGAGAGTGATCCCTGGCAAGGACATTTCAGAAGCCATCAGAAATTACTTGGATTGCAAACTTGAACCACACTGGTTTGAATGTCAGAATCCAAGGAATCTGGCTACTATCAGAGCCAGAGTTAATGAAGAACTAAAGAAGGATGAAGAAGTAGAGAAACGGCTAGAAAAGGAAGATTTCTTGTAACACTTGAGATTTAATATAAATGGATTAATAGTACTACTCATACCAACAAGATGCATCTCCTTTTAAGGGAACTCATCCGCTAAGAACTCCAAAGTTAAGCGTGCTTGCACGGGAGTAGTCTTGGGATGGGTGACCCCCTGGGAAGTTTCTCAGGGCGCGCGCGAGTGAGGAGAAAGTGCGCGGAAAAGGCTAGTGGCGGTTTGTGGGGACAGTACTAGAGGTCTGGAGTAACTACCTCGGGTCCTGCGGGGCCGGGGTGTTACAGGTGGTATCAGAGCAACCCTGCGACAGTGTGTTGATCCGTGATATCGGGCAGACACTTAGTAGGGGAAAAGATTCTGGGGTGTAATTTAGATTGGTTTAAGGGCGCAACGTGGACGTTGCGATCCTAAGTGGGGGTGATTGTAACACTTGGGATTTAATATAAATGGATTAATAGTACTACTCATACCAACAAGATGCATCTCCTTTTAAGGGAACTCATCCGCTAAAAACTCCAAAGTTAAGCGTGCTTGCACGAGAGTAGTCTTGGGATGGGTGACCCCCTGGGAAGTTTCTCAGGGCGCGCACGAGTGAGGACAAAGTGCGCGGAAAAGGCTAGTGGCGGTTTGTGGGGACAGTACTAGAGGTGTGGAGTAACTACCTTTTAAGGGAACTCATCCGCTAAAAACTCCAAAGTTAAGCGTGCTTGCACGGGAGTAGTCTTGGGATGGGTGACCCCCTGGGAAGTTTCTCAGGGCGCGCACGAGTGAGGACAAAGTGCGCGGAAAAGGCTAGTGGCGGTTTGTGGGGACAGTACTAGAGGTGTGGAGTAACTACCTCGGGTCCTGCGGGGCCGGGGTGTTACAGAAACGCCGCTGGGAGGACCGGCTTCCATAACCTCCAATTCATCCCCGGATTTGGTACCATCGGAGTAGGTTTCAGAAGAAGAGGCGTCATCATTGGGGATCTTAGCAGGAATGGTGGCAATTTCTAGTACGACATTAGGGTTACCCTCTGGAAGACCAGCGTTTGAAGTGGAGGTTTCGGAGGAACGAAGGTGGGGTGCCATACTTACCGAACAAGAAATTAAAGGGAAGAAAGCAATCCGGAAGGTACCTGAACAAGAGCTACGATTAGACTCTAGAGAGAAGGCAGAACAATAAGTCGAAGAATGCAAAGTTTCAAAATCCAGAATCAAAGCTGGAGAAGCCTATTTATAACCTGTCACGCCGATTCGCCGGCCAATCAGGGAAGAACACGTCACCAGTAATGATGACGGGGACACGTGTCACGCGGAGAATCCTCCCCAAGTAATCATGACGATTATCAGAAACTTGAAACGGCAGCCGCAGATAACCGTCAGAATGTGCCTCGGGAACTGGCGGAATACCATCCGGTACATACCCGAACAGCATTCGGGCAGTAGTCTTCTACTTCCTTATGCACTCACTACCGTTCGAGACATAGGAAGTGGGGGACTAATGTTGGGATATTGGGTCCAGGCCCAATACCCCCCGGCCCAAAGTATGGGGGAGCCAGGAAGAAGTGTTAGGCCCAAAGCAGTCCAGCCTTCCCGATCGGCGTTCGGGGTAATTCTTCTACTTGGAGCATTTCAGGAAACAGTTACACACACTCACCCATGGCGGGGTCCCGCACACCGAACGCTCTACGCGAACGGGTAATCAGCAAGTGGAAGCCGCATTTAATGCTAAAGTATGGCGGCTGCAAGTGGGGGCATGGGTGCTTACATGGAAGAGGTCACAACCTACCTGATTCGGCCACGTGTTCACCTTACCCATCCCCATTTTAATATAAATACCTGCATTTAGATCATTGTAAAGGGTTAGCATTTCAATACTCAGAGCTTAGCAAGTAGAATTATCTCTCTTATTCTTGTATTCGTGTTCTCACCTGCCGTTCGGGTAGTTCAGTGTAATCACAGCATTACTAAATACAAGTTAGCTCCTGAGTTGAATATCTTTTCACTGTTTTATATTTTATACACTTTGTAAACCAACCCCACATCCTTAGATACCCAAAGCGTGGGTTGGGCTTTCGGGTCTTCGGGATTAAACCTCAACATGAGCAATATAAAATCTTAAATTAACGATAATACTTGTATCAATTAGATGGTGATTACTGAATCTGGGAAAAATATAGAATGGAAACGATAATTTTCTTTTAAAGGAGGCCTGAAACACAATGTCATTTGAACATGACTTTTTCTTTTAAAATTGAACTAATTTGTTTCGATATACTAAAAAGAAACTTGTCAAGTCTACAAAGAGTGGCTTTTAATGAAAATTCAACAACAAATTTTAGTTTATTAGATAAGTGTACCTAAAAATTAGGCGAAATTCAAAATAATAACCCATACTTTTATGAATTCTACGATAATAATCCCTAGTGCTAGTATCCATAAAAAATAATTTGTACTAGCAGTACCGTCCACAAGAATAAATTGGAATGAATTCAAACTAATGTCCATTTAATACTCTCAACCCCTAAATCGACTTTCCCATTCAACATTTTGCCTCTCGGTTATACGTTTATGTTCCAACCTAGAGAGAACCACATATGGAGGATATGATGTTGAAATTAAACGGATTGTACTTTGAATTTGCCACGAGAAGAAAAGTGGGGAAGAGAAAAGTGAGAGTAAAGGTTGAATGTATTTTGTATCATCAACTAGCCTTCTTTTCATATCATAAATTTCAGGATCATTACATCATGATCAGACTTAGAGACAGTCACCCCTGAAAGAGCAACACGAATCGCTAACCATGCAGAGGGCTTGACACAACCATCCATGTTCTCATAGATCCAAACATACCCAATGATATAAAAGGAGACTAAATTCCCAAACAAACTGACAAACCTAACAACATAGACGGTAACAAGAAACTAAATGACAGAATAATAAAAGGACGAAACATGAAAAAAACTAAATAAGCAAAACAAGTATCTTAAAACCTAGCACCTCGTTCAACCTTTGGCGGTGGTTCAGGAGGAGGTCGGACAATCGCTATGATTGTTGACACGAACAATGCACGACTCCCGCCCGTCATTCAACCTCCGTCTGCCTCGCAATTTCAGCCCCTCCTGACGCCTCCCTTTCTCCCTCCCTTGGTCCCGCAACTCCTTCTCCATCGGCCTCCACAGCACGCCTAGCGATATTCCTGCGAACAATTCCTTCTATGCTAACATAATCGTCGCACCAAAGGGCGACTAAATCTAAACGCCGCACACAAGACGACAAAAAACTGGAAACCCTTATTCAAGGGAGACGGCCGCGGTTAAGAAAATGTTAACTTAAGGTTGAGAGTATTAAACAGACATTTATTTGAATTGAGCCCAATTTATTCTTATGAACATCATTGCTAGTTCAAATTATTTTTGTGGACACTCTGAGTAGGGATTATTATTGTATAATCACTAAAAGTATCAATTATTCTTATGAATTTCACCTAAAATTTATAATCTATTTCAGAAGTTTGATTTCAGACTTTAAAGGACGAAAGTTACTTTATTTAAACTAAAGTTAATAAATCACGGTGAGTTTAATTTCAAATGTGTTGTTCAAGACTTTAATTAAACTTTGTGGCTAAAGGCTACCATTTTTTTTAATTTCACATTGATTATTGTATTTGTTTTGAAATAGACATACATTTCCTTACAGCCTGGTCAAGGTCTCAAAGGTGAAACAAATTATGTCAAAAGAAGATAACTTTGTTTGCTAAAAAGGTACATTTCAGTTTTTATTTTTATATGAAAGTATTTCACAAACATTTCAGTTTAAATTAAATCGGAGTAATAAGTTTAATTATACTAAAACCTTTGAAAGCAGACACACTCCACTAAAAAATGATGAACATAATTTAACACTACTTGTTCATAATGTAGCACAAACTGAACATAGAGTAGGAAATATTGTGTAAAAACTATTTAATTATGAGGATGTATTTAATAAAATAGTTCCAGACCAAAAAAACTTCAATTATAAAGCTAAATTTTGAAATGCACTCAAATTTCCTTCTGATTTAGAAAAAAAACATTAATATTTAGAAAATACATTTTTAGATAAATCTGAAATTATTTTGTTGTGAATGCGTATTTAGTAAATTAAAATCGAATTAAATAAATATTTAATTACGGATATTTTTTAATGAAGTTTCAGAAGTATTTTTTAAATCACACAAAGTATAAAATCACACAAACTTAAATTGTGAAGGTAAATTTTGAAATACAATTGAAATTATCTTCTGATATACTCCGTAGTAAAATCATCTCCAGCGCACTGACAATTTTCTGACTTCTCATACTCCGCAACTTGCCACAACCATATCACACGTACATGAACTCTTCATTCGATGCTTCCAGATAGAATTTCACTGAAATCAATAGTTTTGACAGACATGCATGAAAAATTATTGGTCCTAATATGATAAAATTCTTGTACCCGATTTTTAGAATGAGCTGAATAAATAAATGTGTGGAACACACACACATACTAACTTCAATTTTGTAATAGAAAGTTTCCAAATGAATACTCCGTATATAATAATTTAGTAGGAATTATATGGTATATGTACTATAATCATGCATGTACTATTACATTATTCCATATGTGCATCACTACAAACAAGGGCGGATCCAACGTGGGGTAGGGGGCAGCTGCCCCGACTCAACCCCCACCCAACTCCTATATATATATATATATATATGGATGAGTTCAAATGAGAAGACATCTTAACGTGTAAAATGAAAATTAATCTCAGTCGTCCAAATTATCGATCTGATGCACAATAACCCCTATTTGACGATTTTCAAATAGACCTTATTTGATGAACTTTTCAAAAAGTGCATCAAATAAGGTCTATTCGAAAGTGCGCCAAATAGAGGTTATTGTGCATCAGATCGACACTTTGGACGGCTGAGATTAATTCTCATTTCACACGTTAAGACTTTTTTTATTTGATCCTAATTATATATATATATATATATATATATATATATATATATATATATATATATATATATATATATCATCCTTTTATGTGATGAGGAATTCCAAGGGCATTTTGTATCATCCTTTTATGTCAACTTTTTGTAACCTACAATAAAGTTAATACGTGTGATTTAATTTCGGAAAGGAAAGCCCAATTCTATATTTTCTCAAATATAACATCCGGAGTATTTTTTTCAATGACCACTTTCATTTACTATCTATATGGTAATTTACTTCCACTTACCTTTTCAATATTATTACTAATATAAATCATATATTTGTTTTTTCCTGAAAGACACTTTATCAGTGTGGTAAACGTCGGAGAACATTTACCAATTTATTAAAAAAGAATAAAAGAGTATTTACAAATGAAAGATGATTTGAGTCAAAAAGCAAACAAATGCTCGACCCAAACATTTGAGGAAAGGTACAGCAAAGTAATTCCAAAAAGCACGGCCCAAAGATAGGTGGCTCAATAACATCTAGCTAGCGTCTAAGGCGAAGTAACAAGTTCCTGCCCCAAAGGCGGAGTATTATTCAATGTCTTTTCTTTTTTTGTGCACTATATGACAAATATTTAATTCACCAATTTTTTATATTTTTCAACATCTTTCATTTTTTGTGGATTAGATACTAGATATTGTGTATTTCAATTGATTGCAAATTAGTGTACCAAATTAATGGTATTAATCACTTGTGCATTAGTTTGTTATTTTTTCATCATTCAATGTGCGTCAAATATCAATTGTAGTGTGTTATATCCTAACAAAGAGTAAGATGACCGGTTCATGTGCTTTAAATATTAGTTTTTGTGTGTGATAATGATTCTTGTGTGTTATATATTAGTTAAATAAAGTTGTGTGAAATTATTATGAGTTAGATATGAATTAAGGAGTAGTTTTTAATTGTTGTGTGTCATATACCGCTCTTTGTGCATTAAATATTGGATTTTTCGTTTAAGATACTTGTTTTAGTTTTTCTTATACGTAATGTGTGTTAGATACTGGTTCTTGTGTGTTAAATAGTAGTGGTTGTGTGTCAGATACAAATTCTTGTGCAAGCGTAGCCGAAGATGTTTGTTGTCATTTATTGTATACATATTATACTTATTTTTTAAAACAAAATAATATATGACATATTGGTGTCATATGAAAGATAATAAAAAAATCTTTAATTTGATATAATTTTTGTTAAAATTAGATTATAATTTTAAAAAGTTAAATCAATTTTTAAATTAAAACATTTTATATGAATTTACCTTTTATCTCTTCCTAACTTTTTGGGAAGTTGTAAGGCTCCAACCGTTACCACATTAAAGGATTTTCAAAAAATTACTCTACTACCCTTCATTAGCCTACGTATGGATTAGATTGTGAAAGAGTATTTATTCAATGTTTGCACTCTCACATAAATCCATGCATCTCATCCTTTTATGACCTTTAATTTATCAAGATGTATGGTTAAGATTTGTTCTCATTAGAACCACTCCATATATATATAGATTTTGGTTCAGGTGAGAAATGCATCTAATGTTAGAAATGAGAATGAATCTCAGCCAGTGGATTTACGAAGTTGCACTAAAATTGGCTTTATGTTGCAGTAATATTTAAATTTTACACATGTTGCACTAAAACTGTTTCATGTTGCACTAATATTTGACGGCGTTGCACCGAAATAGCTTCATGTTGCACTAGACACGTGTAATACGGATTTTTCAGAAGTATTTACAGAAATGTCACCGTGCTAGATTGCATATTTCAATGCATCATGAAGTGTCTTTTACCGCAACTTAGTCGAATCCAATGGCTGAGATTCATTCTCATTTCTCACTCAAAGGGTTCTTCTCACTTGAACCTTACCCTATACATATACATACACACACACACACACACACACACACACACACACACACACACACACACACACACACACACACACATATATATATATATAGGAAAATGTTCAAGTAAGGTAGGCCTAAGAATTGAAATTCTTAGGCCTCTTTCATTTGAGGTGCTTCCGGGACGAATTTTTTGATGAAATTTTGTGAGCATGTTCTCCATGAAGTGTTGACTATGCCCACCAAATTTCAAAATAAAATTCAATCGGGAAGTCGGTTAAATAATTTTTTCAAAATTGCGCAGGTTTTTACATATATAAAATGCAGTTTTTTTTCAACAATTTATTTAAATGACTTCCCGGTTGAATTTTATTGTGAAACTTTGTGGACATCATTTTCAATCCATCGAGAACATGCTCACAAAATTTCATCAAAAAATTCAACCCCAAAGCACCTCAAATGAAAGAGGCATAAGAATTACAATTCTTAGGCCTACCTTACCTTAGCATTGTCCTATATATATATATATGGGATCGGATGCGAACTACTCTTAACCTACAAAATGGGAACCCATCGTAGCTGCACATCTACCATGTTGGAATGAGGATATTTCAGTAAAACAATACTACCGGTTAATTGATGTAGTAACCACTTCTCGACCCACACACCAGTCTTTCGCACGTTTGACAAATGTTTCTAATTTTTTTAATAATATAATAATTGTAATAACGCATAATCAGCCGCAATTATCATTCCAATCGGATCATCGCTTTGCCAAAAAAAGCTGATATCCCAAAATATTTACTCCACCATTTTTATCAGTAATCGTTTCCGCTGCTATATTCACCTTGTCCCAAGTTTACTGCAGGCCGTCTTTCAGTCCGAATTTCTATCCTATGGAGGGTTGTGAGTTTTTCTTTCTTGTTATTTAATTATGTTCATATCTCTATATACGTAGTATTTTATTGCATGCACGCATGAAAAGCTTCCAAAGCATCATTATTCTCACATTTGTTTACCAAAAAACTAGTTATTCCTTTTGTGTACGTAGGTGACATAGGTACTGCACAAGTATCTCCTGGTTCCACGAGATATTGGATTCCAGATTGTAAAAGTGATAACAAGCCGCATGTAGGCCAGGTTTTTCCAAGTTTACCCGACGCCATACGGTTTTATGAACAATATGCATCCATTTGCGGTTTTGATATTCGCCTTTCCAGTTCCAAAAGACATAAGTCTGGCATCTTGTTACACAAGTATGTCGTGTGTCATCGTTCGGGGTTTAAGCCAGACATCAATACACCCCAACAATCTCAAGTTCAATCCACTGTGTACACACAAAATGCATCAAATGATGAATCTCATTTGCCCCATCTTGTAAATGAAGAAGGCTCTTCATCGGATTTTTTTTTTGTTTTTTTTTGGCTCTTCATCGGATTCTAATAAAAGGCAACTAGTGTCTATTAGGAATGGGTGTACTACACTGATAGTTTTTAAATGGGCAGGATTGGGGCAGTACTCGGTATTTAGATTTGAATAAAGGCGTACTCATTATATGACTTCAGATAGCTCTAGGAAATTTCTCAAAGTTAATAGAAAACTTGATCTTGGACACCAAAAGTTTGTGATTAATTGTTCTAAAGCTAATATTGGTGCAACAAAGTCATATAAACTATTCAAGGAGTGTGTTGGTGGATATGATAATATTGGTGCTACAGCAGTGGATTTTAAAATTTTCAAAAGGGATTTGAAGGCTTACATTGAAGGTGTGGATGCACAAATGTTGATTGACAAGCAATTTAGGAAGGTTGAGGTTTGCTCTGCTTATTACTTTGACTATGATGTTGATGAGAGTGACCAATTGATGAGGCTTTTCTGGGCTGATCCGATTTTTAGAAAAAATTTCTCGTATTTTGGTGATGTAGTGTCATTTGATGCAACGTATGGAACCGATAGGTAATTTATTGTACGCTGCACGTTTTCTCCAGTTTAAATCACTAAATATTTATATCCCACACTAACTTTTCTACTTCCTTTTTGTAGGTACAACATGGTGTTTGTGCCATTCACTGGAGTAGATAACCATAAGAAATGTGTTACTTTTGCAGCAGGCCTATTACACAAAGAGGATGTCCCATCATATGTTTGGCTTTTGACGCGTTTTCGTAATGCAATGGGTTGTCAACCGAATTTATTTATAACAGATCAAGACCCTTCAATGCGTATAGCCATTGAACGTGTTTTTCTAGAATGTCGTCACAGATATTGCATGTGGCATATAATGTCAAAAGTGACAGAGAAGGTTTTTCCGGAATTTTTTTCTTTTCCTTTTTACTTTTACATTCTTAAGCTATAAACTAATTTAAAGTTTAAAAAAAAACTAATTTAAAGCTACTTTAGAGTTTAGACAATTAATTGTATTTAACTTTTGGCTTGTTTGAACTACTTCAATATAATTGCAGTTAAATATTTTGCTTATGATTTGTGAATTTTAACAATTACATTTTTACATTTATTATAAACTGATTTTTAAATATATTTGTGCATTCGCTACTTAAGCTAATTCTAAATAAATATTTGATTCATTTCTTATTTGATTCTTATTGCTAACATAATTTTGAGATAATTACAAACTACGTGATTAAAATTTATTTTTAGCAAAAAAATTCTGCCATGAACTTTTAAGTATGATATCGTAATATTTTTGTCTCATGAATATTTTGTTATTTTGAATTGATTTTACACTATTTTTTATTATTATTAATGTGGTTGTTGTTTATGATGTGTGAGATAGTTAGTGCAAGTTCGCCCCCCCACTGACAAAAATTACGGGATACGTCACTGGCTATAAACATACTTCATTCCGATCCATTATACATATGAATTATTTGTTGGTACTTGGTAGGAATTACCAAAATTTGGTAATGGAAAGTTTCCATATGTATTAATACCCTACATAGTATTATTATAATCACTAGATTCTTTACCCGTGCGTTGCACGGGATGCTTATGTTATATGTTTAATCATGTCATTAAATGATAGTGAAAATCTAATGAATAGTTTAACTAAATTGGATTTACATATGTTAAAATTTTGGATTGAATTTTTCAGAGCACAAAGTTGGATAAAATTGGGATCACTTCGTAATAATAAAAATACTTTTCATTAGATATATAAATATTTTGTTACGTATTTGTGTTTATAAAATATACTACCTCTGTCCCACTAACATTGGGACATGAGGAGGTGACACAGTTATTAAGAAAAGTCAGTTTATGTGATTGATATCGAATTGATAAAGTAAGAATGATTTAGAGCCACACAAACTTTACCAAATTTGATATGAGACAATCTCAGTGGGACTCTCTGAAAAGGAAAAATGGGACAATCTTAGCGGGACGGAGGGAGTAATAACAAAGGATTCATGCAATTGAGGATGCTAAAAATGTTACTGATCAATCTTTTGTAAACATCCAATACGCAAAAACATTAATTGATAGTATAATTTTAATAATCAAAATTTTCACATTATAATTACTAAATGCTAACTATTAATTTACACATTATTGTTTAGAGAAAATGAGTATGAAATCATTAAATATGGAAACGCAAGCTACAACTTGTTATTTTATATTATTATAGAAGACTATTGTTATTAATAAAATAACTATTACTGTACTGCAAGACAATAACAATGATGTTTTTAATTAGACTAAAGTTTTATGATCGGGTCCGCTTAAGTTTGGTCTGATGACCTAAACTGGTCTGGTAAGTGTTAGATGTATGTTATTTACTAACTTATTTTGATATGATCAAGTCTATTGTATTTAAATTTGATCTGATTTGGTGTAGTTTCTTTTAATCTGGTGTGGTCTAGCTTATAATTGAAAACATTTAAATCAAAACATTGTAATCTTCTGATTTTTTTCTTTGCGTTAAGTGAAGTCCCGCCAATTATGTATCACTATTATTATATTATTATATTATAATAAAAATAATTATTATTATCTATAATCATCATCATTATAGATTATTTTGAATTGAAAATATTCCAATTACTCCAATATTCATGTAACTCTTATTTTTAATGGGTATGAAGCATGAAATGTCTAATTGGAGGGAAAAGCAAGGTGCCACACCTTGTTACTGTATATTATTATAGATTTTTTAATAAGTATGAAACATTAAATGTCTAATTGGAGGGAAAAGCAAGGTGACACACCTTTTTACTTTATAATATTATTATAGATGTGTCTTATTCAATTGTTACCTTCATTATATTGGTTCTTCCGCAAGTTTGGAAAGCTTCAATATGCATTATTAATTACTAATGTTACTACCCGTGTGATGCACGAGAAAATAAATGTTGGTGATTTTAGTGTCGCCTGCCGTTTTGTGTAATTGGAAATGACATGAGTGCCAATGGGAATTAGAACTATGATCTAATACAAGTTAGTAGGTGTGGAGTGCACACTTGTATATAAGAACTAGTTTAGTTCCAAAGTGTCTACGTTAGTGGAACTCGAGGTAGAACTCGAGGTATAACTTTCAGTAGACCAGCTCTGTGGTTCTAGACCGAGTTCTAGACCGAGCTCTGCTGCGGTTATTCTTAATCGTGTTACTACTGCCTAGGACGATAAATATGGATATATACCACCATATTTCGTACAGAGGAGGTAGAGGAATAATATCCAACATATCTTCATCACTTTGGCACTCAAATTAAAGATAGCAATCCATATACTCACTAGTTTGGCTCTAGTTCTTGTGCCTAAGTTCTAGAGTGTCCTTAAGGATTATCCTAGATTGAATTTCTTGTAACCCAGGCATAGGGGAGAAATATCAATTCGGAAAGTGAACTTACACGATCCTTAAGATATCCAAGTACTCGAATTATCACCCCCTACATGATTTACCCCAACAATCGAATTGATATTCC
This sequence comes from Cuscuta epithymum, assembly GCA_945859915.1. Taxonomy (NCBI): domain Eukaryota; kingdom Viridiplantae; phylum Streptophyta; class Magnoliopsida; order Solanales; family Convolvulaceae; genus Cuscuta; species Cuscuta epithymum. The sequence goes on along the minus strand of CAMAPF010000141.1, from coordinate 1,666,799 downwards.
TTTGTGATAATCATGAGTACCGTGGAAGAGATGACATCCAAGTTCAACAAATTGGACAAGTTTCAAGGCAACGATTTCCGTAGATGGCAGAAGAAGATGCACTTTCTTCTCACCACGTTGAAGGTTGTGTACGTGTTGAGCACTCCAATGCCGGAAGAGATGGAGGATGAAACCTTGGAACAAACTAGGAGGCGCAACAAGTGGGAGAACGATGACTACATATGTAGAGGCCACATCCTTAACGGTATGTCCGATGCGTTATTTGATATTTACCAAAACGTTGAGAGTGCGAAGGAATTGTGGAATTCTCTTGAGTCAAAATACATCGCCGAGGATGCTTCTAGTAAGAAGTTCTTGGTGAGTGATTTTAATAATTATAAAATGGTTGACTCAAGGCCGGTTATGGAACAATACAATGAACTCCTTCGTGTTCTTGGTCAATTTAAACTCCACAAGATAGGTGTTGATGAGTCCTATGCCGTGTCGAGTATAATTGACAAACTTCCACCCTCTTGGAAGGATTTTAAACGTTCTTTAAAACATCAAGATGAGGAACTGTCTTTGGTTCAACTTGGGAGTCACTTGCGCATTGAGGAGAATCTTCGTGTGCAAGAGAATGACCAAATTATGGGTGAAGTTGAATCTAGAATGGCTCATGTTCACTTGGTTGAGGATAATAAATCTAACCCGAAAGATAAGGGGAAAGGCAAAAAGCGCAAGTATGAAGACCATGACAAACCCAACAAGAAACCGAAAGGTTTGGTTTGTTGGAGGTGTCAAAAGGTTGGACATGTCAAGCGTGATTGCCGTGTGAAACTGAACAAGAATGGCGCTGGAACGAGTGGCAGTGGACAAGAACGGTCTAAGGACCTGGTTCCACGGAAAGGAGGTCAGTTCCTGACTAACTTTGATAATTCTGTCCAGAATTATGTATCACTCATTCCAGAATCTTTTTATGTACAGGATGATGACTGTGCATGGTGGATTGACTCGGGGGCTACGAGCCATGTGTGTAAGGATAAAGGATGGTTTGAAGATCTAGAACCAGTGGAGGTCGGTTCCTTATTACGCATGGGAGACGAGTCAATGGTGCCTATCTTGGGAAAGGGTGTAGTTGTTTTAGAATTTACTTCTGGGAAAACAATTACGTTGTTTGATGTTTTGTATGTACCGAAGGTTCGAAAGAATCTTGTTTCGGGAAGTATGTTGAATAATTTAGGGTTCAAACAAGTGATTGAATCCGATAAATATATTCTGTCCAAGGGTGGTGTGTTTGTTGGTTTTGGATATTTATCAAATCGCATGTTTCGTTTAAATGTTGTGAATAAATTAATTCCTAGTGATAATTCTGTTTTTGTGGCATCTTCCATGAATGATTGTATGATTTGGCATGCTAGACTAGCTCACATTAATTTTAGAAAAATGCATAAAATGTCTAAAGATGGTTTAATTCCTGCTTTTGGTATTAATGATGATAAGTGTAGGACTTGCATGCTTACTAAGATCACAAAACAACCGTTTCCTAATGTTGAAAGGAATTCGGCTATTTTGGATCTTGTACATAGTGATCTATGTGACTTTCACTCAACTCCTTCCCTTGGCAATAAAAAGTATGTTGTTACTTTTATTGATGATTCGACTCGGTTTTGTTATGTGTATTTATTACACACCAAGGATGAAGCTTTAGAGAAATTTAAAGTGTATAAAACCGAGGTTGAATTGCAATTGGGTAATCCAATTAAATGTCTTAGGACTGATCGGGGAGGAGAATATATGGATCCCCATTATTTTCAATCTGTTGGAATCATTCATGAGACCACGGCTCCGTATACACCACAACAAAATGGTGTGGCCGAACGGAAAAATCGAGTGTTAAAGGAAATGGTTAATTCCATGCTTTCCTACTCGGGTTTGAGTGAAGGGTTTTGGGGAGAGGCCATGCTCACGGCCTGCTATGTTCTAAATAGGGTTCCAAATAAAAGGAACAAGACAACCCCATATGAGTTTTGGTACAAGAAAGCGCCGAATTTGAAATATTTTCGGGTTTGGGGTTGTAGGGCGGTTGTAAAATTGCCCGAGCCCAAAAGGAAAACTTTGGGGGAAAGGGGAATTGATTGCATCTTCATAGGGTATGCTGAACATTCCAAGGCTTATAGGTTTTGTGTAATAGAACCTAATGATGCGGTAGCGGTTAACACCGTGATTGAGTCTCGGGATGTGATCTTTGATGAGATGAGATTTTCATCAATTCAAAGACCAAAGGACCTAGTTCCAGACACTAGTGAGGTGCAAGTTCCGGAATGTTTGGATGGTGTTTTGAATCCCGAAGCACCACAAATAAGGAAAAGCAAACGAGGCCGCATTGTGAAAGACTTTGGTCCCGATTTTCACTTGTATTTAGTGGAAGGTTCAAGGGATGAAACGGGGGTACAATATTCATATTGTTACCAAGTTGAGGATGATCCAAAGACCTTTAAAGAGGAAATGGAATCCCGAGATGTTGCCTTTTGGAAGGAGGCAATTGATGATGAAATGTCATCAATTATGGAGAACAACACTTGGGTGTTGTCAGATTTGCCACCGGGTTCTAAACCCCTTGGTTGCAAATGGATCTTCAAAAAGAAGATGAAAGTGGATGGAACTGTTGACAGGTTCAAGGCTCGGTTGGTCATTCAAGGTTTTAGACAAAAACCCGGAATTGACTATTTTGACACGTATGCGCCGGTTGCTCGAATTACAACCATTAGGTTGTTAATTGCTTTGGCGGCTATACACAATCTGATTATACATCAGATGGATGTCAAGACGGCATTTTTAAATGGTGATCTTGATGAGGAAGTTTACATGAAACAACCGGAAGGTTTTGTTATGCCGGGAAATGAGCATAAGGTTTGTAAACTTGTTAAATCATTGTATGGGCTGAAACAAGCACCCAAACAATGGCATCAAAAGTTTGATGAAGTTATTTTGTCCAATGGTTTTAGTTTAAACCAATCGGACAAGTGTGTCTATAGCCGATTTGATGCATTTGGAGCGGGTGTGATCGTATGTCTCTATGTTGATGACATGCTGATTTTTGGAACTGACCAAAATCAGGTTGATGAAACCAAAAGGTTGTTATCATCAAGGTTTTCCATGAAGGACATGGGGGAGGCGGATGTGATCCTTGGTATAAGGATTAAACGGGTAAACAAAGGGATTGCTTTGACACAAGCTCACTATGTTGAGAATATTCTCAAAAGGTTTAATTATAGTGATTGTTCACCCGTTGGCACTCCCATGGATCCTAGTGTGAAGTTGATGCCTAATAAAGGAAAGGCGGTATCACAACTTGAGTACTCTCAAGCTATTGGTAGTTTAATGTATGCCATGACAAGCACTCGGCCGGATATTGCTTATGCCGTGGGTAGGTTGAGCCGGTTTACTAGTAATCCTAGTACTCAACATTGGCAAGCAATGAAGGGAGTGTTCAAGTATTTAAAGGGAACCATGGATTATGGTTTGTGTTACTTTGAGTATCCTTCGGTATTAGAAGGATATTCGGATGCAAGTTGGATATCCAATGTAGAGGATCACTCTTCTACAAGTGGTTGGGTATTTTTGCTTGGGGGAGGTGCCATTTCTTGGGCATCCAAGAAGCAAACTTGTATCACAAGTTCAACGATGGAATCTGAGTTTGTTGCGTTGGCTACCGCCGGTAAAGAGGCGGAGTGGTTAAGAAATTTAATTTTTGAGATTCCATTGTGGGAACTTACCAAAATCAGGTTGATGAAACCAAAAGGTTGTTATCATCAAGGTTTTCCATGAAGGACATGGGGGAGGCGGATGTGATCCTTGGTATAAGGATTAAACGGGTAAACAAAGGGATTGCTTTGACACAAGCTCACTATGTTGAGAATATTCTCAAAAGGTTTAATTATAGTGATTGTTCACCCGTTGGCACTCCCATGGATCCTAGTGTGAAGTTGATGCCTAATAAAGGAAAGGCGGTATCACAACTTGAGTACTCTCAAGCTATTGGTAGTTTAATGTATGTCATGACAAGCACTCGGCCGGATATTGCTTATGCCGTGGGTAGGTTGAGCCGGTTTACTAGTAATCCTAGTACTCAACATTGGCAAGCAATGAAGAGAGTGTTCAAGTATTTAAAGGGAACCATGGATTATGGTTTGTGTTACTTTGAGTATCCTTCGGTATTAGAAGGATATTCGGATGCAAGTTGGATATCCAATGTAGAGGATCACTCTTCTACAAGTGGTTGGGTATTTTTGCTTGGGGGAGGTGCCATTTCTTGGGCATCCAAGAAGCAAACTTGTATCACAAGTTCAACGATGGAATCTGAGTTTGTTGCGTTGGCTACCGCCGGTAAAGAGGCGGAGTGGTTAAGAAATTTAATTTTTGAGATTCCATTGTGGGGGAAGCCGATTGCACCTATTTCTATCCATTGTGATAGTGCTGCCACTTTGGCTAAGGCGTATAGTCATGTTTATAATGGCAAGTCTAGACACTTAGGTGTTAGACATAGTATGATTAGAGAACTAATCATGAATGGTGTAATTTCGGTGGAATTTGTAAGATCGCAACATAACTTGGCGGACCACTTGACCAAAAGTTTGGCCCGGGACTTAGTGCACAAGTCTGTTATAGGGATGGGTTTAAAGTCCATTTAATCCTTAATGGTGAGACACCCAATTCCCCTCTAATACAACGTTAGAGGCTGAATTCAATGCGGAAAGCTCACACTTAATGGATTGGAACACACAATGAAAATCATCCCAAGGTGTGTGTTCGGACCTGTAGTAGGGAGGCTGAATTTATTTCTTAATAATTCCTTTGATAAAGTTGATACGTTTGTAATTTCCGTATGTTTATTTACGTTTTTAGTTAGTTTTGATTGTTTAATATCTCGGAAATTACACACTTTCGGTGTAATAGTTTAGTTTGTTAAATTCTTGTAATTTGTTTAGATTAGGTTTATTCTGAGCTTAAACAGGTCCAAGATCAATCAAATGATCAATGGTGAAGGAAGGTGCAAGAGTACAAGACAAAAGAAGGAAAAATCCTGATTTTGGTCTATACTCGGTCGAGTATATACATATACTCGATCGGGTATCTGGTTGACATTTCAAATCGGATCGGATCCGAAAACAAAGGAACATGCAGGAGAAGATCTTCCCACGTTCGAGTGTCCATACCCGATCGGGTATGCTTATATACTCGATCGGGTATGCACATAAAATCTACTCGAGTATTGATCGAGTATTGACCAAATTCTGATTTCTATACATACTCGATCGAGTATGTATACATACTCGATCGAGTACTCGATCCTGCACCTCAAAAAGCCTATAAATACACCTCCTTTCCTTCACTTTTAGAAACCAATTCACATATACTTCTTAGCTCAGTTTAGACAAGCTCTTTCTTTATATTTTTCATCATGTTTAGTCTCCAAATGAGGAGCTAAACTCTTCCATCTTGGTTTTGCTACTTTGAAGCTTAATGATTTGTAAGTTGTGAGTTATTTTCTTTAATCTTCTTCCTTGAATATTAATTACTTCCTATTCATATCCCAGATTAATATATTGAGCATTACTTAAAGTATCAACTAGTCTTGTTCTATATATTAATTATTACTAGAATCAATCGGTTAATACGCTTGTTATTAATTCGGTTCTTTCAATGGTAGTAAACTTGGATTACTAATGCATGCTTCTCATGGTTAATAATCTAAGGGGAATTATTTATATTGATTAAACCAATAAACCGCTTGTGTTGAGGTTATCAATCTCAATCGTTTTCATCTTAAGTTTATTGCTACTATCAATTTAATATACGGCGCTTGTCCTATATTGACTCGATAGTAAGTTTTATTAATGAACGCATCTCGTTATTAATAACTACCCTCGATGAACTGGATATACTCCTCGATTGAGTATTCGAGAGGAAGATAGTTAAAGATATAACCGGGATCGACGAACATTTCATTAAGTGGATAAAAGCAAAGCCAAGTCTTCTTCTCATTAATTAAACCACATAACTCGTTCATCTTCGTGTTTAAATATCATTTAAGTTCATTCACTCAAACTAAAACCCCCCCCTTTATATTTACTAGTTTATAAAAAAGAGAAGTATTCCTTTCCCTGCGGATACGAACCTTACTTCACTATACTACGTTTTAGTGTTGTATTGTATTATTACTTTGAGTGCACCTCACGACAAGTGCACGTCAAATTTGGCGCCGTTGCCGGGGATAGGCAATTATTTTTCTTTTTATTTTTAAAATAAAAAAAATAAAAAAAAATTAAATAAATAAAATATAAAGAGTTCTTACTTTTTCTATTTCTGAGCTGACATGAGTATATGGTAAAAACCCGTTCTATAAACGAGCTTACTTACCAAACAAACCCCGAAATAGAACAAGCCTTCGAGAGGTTGAGAAATTTGTTTCCGCACACACCCTCGGAGGAATCCTCAAACGTTAGCTCTAGCGAATCCGAAGAGTCATTCCACATGGCTCTCGAGACAAGGACCTTGAGGGAGCTCACGGCTCCAAACTTGAACCAACAACCATTATGTATTACCTTTCCTACTCTTGATGAAGGTAATACATTTGAGCTGAAATCTGGGCTCATACATTTATTGCCATCTTTCCATGGCATGAGAGGAGAAGACCCGAATAAACATCTTTCGGAGTTCCACATCGTTTGCACAAGCATGTGCCCAAACGGTGCCACAGAAGAGCAAATAAAACTAAGAGCCTTCCCATTCTCCTTGAAAGATACCGCGAAGGATTGGCTTTTCTATCTTCCTTCGGGAAGCATCAACACATGGGCTCAAATGAAGAAGTGCTTCCTCGATAGGTATTATCCTGCTTCCATCTCATCTTCTCTCAAAAAGCAAATAAGCAACATCGAGCAAAAGGATGATGAATCCTTATATGAATTTTGGGAAAGATTTAAGAAGCTATGTGCTAGCTGTCCCTATCATGGCTACTCAGAACAAGACCTCATCTTATACTTTTATGATGGTCTTGTTGATGATGATAGAAGGATGGTGAACGCCGCTTGTGGAGGCGGCATTGTTAATAAAACTCCTTCACAAGCTATAAATCTTATCTCGGAATTGGCCGAGAACTCACGGCAATTCGGTCGCAGATCCTCAACTCGTAGAGTTGCCGCTGCAGAATCGACATCATCACTGGAGAGTCAAGTTGCCGGCTTGACTTCTTTGGTTAAGGATTTCCTCTTAAAATCCAAGACCCAAGAAGTCAAGGTCTGCGGCATTTGCACACAACAGGGGCACCCCACGGACTCATGCCCAACTCTTCAAGGAGACAATCTAGAACAAGTCAACGCCTTGGGTTTCCAAGGACATCAACAAAGGAGGTACGACCCATTCTCCAACTCTTACAACCAAGGATTGAGGGATCATCCAAACTTGAGGTATGGAAACCCCCAACAATCCAACCCATCTTCTCAACCACCTTTCAACAATCAAGGCTCAAATTCTCAACCTAATATGTCAACTGATGACATGATAAGAGCTTTGACTTCAAACATGGTTACCATGCAACAAAGCATGGGACAATTTCAACAAACCATGATACAATTCCAACATGAGACAAAGTCAAGCATTAAAAATTTGGAAACTCAAGTTAGCCAAATTTCAAATGCCGTAAGTCGACTTGAAGCTAAGGACTCGGGTAAACTCCCGTCTCAAACGGAGCAAAACCCGAGACAACATGTGAACGCAATCATGCTGAGAAGTGATACGACAATGAAGGAGGTGGATGATCAAAAGGTCGAGGAAGCTGATCACGAAGAAGCTCAACCGGAGGATGGAATCACAAAGGCAAAACTGCCTCCACATTCATCATATGAACTAGAGGCCCCATTTCCCGAGGCATTGAGGGAGACAAGGAAGTTTGACAAAGATGCTGACATCTATGAAACTTTCTCTAAATGTGAGGTAAACCTTCCACTCCTTAACTCAATTAAAAGTATTCCCCGTTTTGCTAAATTTTTAAAAGAATTATGCAAAACAAAAACAAAAAATAAAGTGAAGAGAAAACAAGAGGTTAAGGTGAGTGAACATGTTTCGGCCCTTTTTCAAAAGAAACTACCCGAAAAATGTAGCGACCCGGGCATGTTCACTATTCCTTGCAAAATAGGGAACACCGTATTTTCTAAGGCCTTGTTGGATTTGGGAGCATCAATAAATGTCATTCCTTATTCCTTGTATAAATCCTTACAACTCGGCCCACTACATCAAACTGGTGTAGTGATTCAACTAGCGGACCGATCTAATATTTACCCAAAAGGTGTAATAGAAGATGTGCTAGTAGAAGTAGAAAATTTGGTTTTCCCTGTTGATTTCTATGTTCTTGAAATGGGGGATGATGACCAAACGACACCCATTCTTTTGGGAAGGCCTTTTCTGAAAACCGCCAAAACAAAAATTGATGTGTTTAGTGGTTCATTAACAATAGAATTTGATAACCAAAAAGTAGAATTCAACATCTTTGATTCTACTAAAAAACAAATTAAAAATCAATCTCTTTGTTCTTTAAATGTTTTTGAACCACCAACACTGAATATTTTTGTTAAAGAAGAACCCCAAAAATCTATTTTGAAAGGAAAACCACCTACTATTGAGGTGGTAACAAAGAAGAAAGGCCGGCCTTACTGGAAAAGGCTAAAGAAAAGAAATGAAGGAAGGGATGCTCGCGATCCCACATAAAATAAAAATAAAAATAAATAAAACGTCGTGCCACGACGTTAAATAAGGCGCTTCTTGGGAGGCAACCCAAGTCAATTAGTTAGATTTTATTTCCTTTTTGTGTAAATTTGAGAGAAAAGAGAGAGAGGGAACTAATCACATGTTTGTTTTGATGAAGAAGAAAATGCAGGTTTTGAAGTGTCTGGGGACATACTCGATCGAGTACCATCTCATACTCGGTCGGGTATTGTCTAAAAGAGGAACCGAGGCACTACTCGATCGAAGTAGCCATATATTTCTAAAAATGGAGGCATACTCGATCGGGTATACCTCTTTACCCGGTCGAGTATGAACTGAAATAAGAAGAAGAAAAAATCTGTCTCCTGTACTCGATCGAGTACAGGTTGATACTCGACCGAGTATTGGTGGAAAAATGAAAGCAATAAGCCCCTGCCTCCTATACCCGATCGAGTACATATCAATACTCGGTCGAGTATAAGTGGAAAATCAACTTTTCTATGCCCCTGCCTCCGGTACCCGATCGGGTATACAGGGATACTCGATCGGGTACCCCTGCGATTAATACCCAAACAACACCCATTTTCACTTCATCTTCTCCAAAACACTCCCAACTTCGAACCCCTCTCCCCCAAAACTCCATTTTTCCACCTTCTCTCTACCAAAACTCCCTCATTTCTCCACCAAACCATCCCATTTCACCACCAAAATACTCCCCTCAATCTCCTCTCCATATCTATACCCATAAATCCCACTTTCCCCAAACATCCACAAAATCCAAAAACCCTACCCCCATTCGAATTTTTGGATTTCAAGCTCAAATTCATCAACAATGGCTCCAAGGAAGAATAGGGGAGAGAGCTCAATCACCATAGCACCCATCCCGGGCTTTGAAGACATCATTCCCGCCGACGCCGAACACCGAACTAGACTCCTAGCAACAACAAAAAGGCAAGTAAAACCTTCCCGTTTTCTTTGCCATGATGCTCTACGAGAATTAGGAGTCTATAAGAGTTGTAGAAAATTCTTTCATGCATTAGATATGGACCGTATTTTCAATATGAAATACAATTCTAATGATCGAATTATCTACGAATTCATGAGTTCGGTAAAATTTGAAAGTGATGAGGCGGATTTTAGGGATGATAGACTCGAGTTTCGTCTGTTTAACCGAAACTACTCAATAACGAAACTCGAGTTTGCTGAACACTTTGGTATCCCGGTGCCCTACGAGAGAGCCATCTCGGATAACACCATTTTTGGGCACTCCCTATGGACCAAGATGACTGGGGAAGTGGACTTTAGCTCCTCCCAAATGTATATAAGTCATGTCCAACACCCCATCCTCCGGTTGTTTTTAAAATTCTTGGCGAATTGCTTGCTTGGCCGTCCCAACAACCATCACACTAGAATCGGGGACGTGTGTTTGATGTCCGTGGCCTTATTCCGTCGCCACGTGGACTTTAATCTATGCAATCTCATATGGGCACATTTAAAAAAGGAAAGCTTAGCCAAAGGGACCATAGTTGTGGGTGGAGTGATAATGCACTTGGCGAGTAGGTTCGGGTATACGGATAACTCTCCTATACCTGACTATTGCTTGATGGATATGGGTTGGTTAGGACGCTCGGGATGTACATCTTTCTCCCATACGGTTTATATTGGAGACCAACCCAAAAACATGTACAATTGGGTCATCCACGTACAACCTGTCCAATATTTCCTAATGCCAAACCCGGACACCCCCAAACTAACCTATAGACCGGAGTTCGAGGTGCCCCACTACTTATTCCCTCACGCCCTACCTCCACATCTCCAAGAACCACAAGCCCAAGATCTCCCCGAAGACCAACCCGACCAAGAGCCTCAACCCGAGAACCAAGAACCCGAGGTTGCACATCACCACATGCCCGCACCTAACCAAGCTTACCCACCTCCCGATTACTTCCAACAACTGCTTGACGGATTTAATAGGGTTACCAATGAAGTTGGTAAGTATCGGGAGGAACAAAGGGCGGGGTTTCAAAGGCTAGAGGAGCAACGGGCCGAAGACAACCGAAGATATGAAGAAGATCAACGTAGGTTCTATGGACCTATGTATTCCTACATGGCTCATCAAGGCCAATTCCACACCATGGCTCAACCACCACCACCCCCCTCTTGGTATGACCCCACTCAATGGGGCAACTTTGGAGGATCGAGCTCCGGGGGTGGCGGTTTTGATGGCGGGGATGACGGTGGCGATACTCACATGGGCGATGGGAGCTATGGAGGCGGCTTTGGGGGCAGTTACTATGGCGGAGAAGGCGGGCACTAGGGACAGTGCTTCAACTAAGTGTGGGGGAGGAGATTACTCATGGTATGTAATTTCATTTTCTACCTTTTACTATGCATGAATTTCTTTTACTCTTTGTTAACAAGTCAAAAAAAAAAAAAAATGGATAAATAAAAGAATTGAAATGCTAGTTAGGTTGAAAACCCAAGAATGGGCAATCTAAGCAAAAATGGCTTATAAAAAATTTTTGAGTGAGTTTGGAAAGGATGGAAAAACACAAAGAGATGCTAGGATGAAAACCTGAAAAGGCTCCTAGGCAAAATGAGAGATATGAGAGGAATATTTTTCTGTGTGCAGGAACTCACTTGATCTTTTGGGGAGAAAGAGGAGAAAAAGAGAAAAGGAAGAGAAGAGGCAAGAAGATGGAGCATAGAAGATCATAAAACCCAAGAGAGAATGTTGTTTGTAAAATCATTTCTTATTTCTTGGTGATCTTAGTTCATTTCCTTCTTGAACTCATGGAATGGTCTTAAACTGTTTGAACATTTGACCTTACTCGAGGACGAGTAAAGAACTAAGTGTGGGGGAGTTGATACGTTTGTAATTTCCGTATGTTTATTTACGTTTTTAGTTAGTTTTGATTGTTTAATATCTCGGAAATTACACACTTTCGGTGTAATAGTTTAGTTTGTTAAATTCTTGTAATTTGTTTAGATTAGGTTTATTCTGAGCTTAAACAGGTCCAAGATCAATCAAATGATCAATGGTGAAGGAAGGTGCAAGAGTACAAGACAAAAGAAGGAAAAATCCTGATTTTGGTCTATACTCGGTCGAGTATATACATATACTCGATCGGGTATCTGGTTGACATTTCAAATCGGATCGGATCCGAAAACAAAGGAACATGCAGGAGAAGATCTTCCCACGTTCGAGTGTCCATACCCGATCGGGTATGCTTATATACTCGATCGGGTATGCACATAAAATCTACTCGAGTATTGATCGAGTATTGACCAAATTCTGATTTCTATACATACTCGATCGAGTATGTATACATACTCGATCGAGTACTCGATCCTGCACCTCAAAAAGCCTATAAATACACCTCCTTTCCTTCACTTTTAGAAACCAATTCACATATACTTCTTAGCTCAGTTTAGACAAGCTCTTTCTTTATATTTTTCATCATGTTTAGTCTCCAAATGAGGAGCTAAACTCTTCCATCTTGGTTTTGCTACTTTGAAGCTTAATGATTTGTAAGTTGTGAGTTATTTTCTTTAATCTTCTTCCTTGAATATTAATTACTTCCTATTCATATCCCAGATTAATATATTGAGCATTACTTAAAGTATCAACTAGTCTTGTTCTATATATTAATTATTACTAGAATCAATCGGTTAATACGCTTGTTATTAATTCGGTTCTTTCAATGGTAGTAAACTTGGATTACTAATGCATGCTTCTCATGGTTAATAATCTAAGGGGAATTATTTATATTGATTAAACCAATAAACCGCTTGTGTTGAGGTTATCAATCTCAATCGTTTTCATCTTAAGTTTATTGCTACTATCAATTTAATATACGGCGCTTGTCCTATATTGACTCGATAGTAAGTTTTATTAATGAACGCATCTCGTTATTAATAACTACCCTCGATGAACTGGATATACTCCTCGATTGAGTATTCGAGAGGAAGATAGTTAAAGATATAACCGGGATCGACGAACATTTCATTAAGTGGATAAAAGCAAAGCCAAGTCTTCTTCTCATTAATTAAACCACATAACTCGTTCATCTTCGTGTTTAAATATCATTTAAGTTCATTCACTCAAACTAAAAACCCCCCCTTTATATTTACTAGTTTATAAAAAAGAGAAGTATTCCTTTCCCTGCGGATACGAACCTTACTTCACTATACTACGTTTTAGTGTTGTATTGTATTATTACTTTGAGTGCACCTCACGACAAGTGCACGTCAAAAGTGTAAGCAGGTACACGAGTAAAGGAATTACCTATATGATCGTGAAGTGTAGCCGCACTTCAAAAGGCTTGGGACTTGGCTTTTATACGGTCATGAATGGGATTAGGACACACGGCTTTATAATTGTGTCAAGTTTGTATTCTAGTTGAGTATTGAAACTTGTATGTATTTTATCTTGAGGTATTCAAATGGGTTGAAGGGTTCAATCCGTATTACACCTCGATTCTCGAATATTTTGAATGTGTAAAATACTAAGATGGAAATTCAATCGTATCGACATTTCCATTTATGTGCAAGTTTTGGTTTGTAAGCTTTGTTATGTCATTTCATGGGTTACACTAAAATGAGGGAGGATTGTTGGTGATTTTAGTGTCACCTGCCGTTTTGTGTAATTGGAAATGACATGAGTGCCAATGGGAATTAGAACTATGATCTAATACAAGTTAGTAGGTGTGGAGTGCACACTTGTATATAAGAACTAGTTTAGTTCCAAAGTGTCTACGTTAGTGGAACTCGAGGTAAAACTCGAGGTATAACTTTCAGTAGACCAGCTCTGTGGTTCTAGACCGAGTTCTAGAACGGTTAGGCAGTTTCCAGCAGTTTCCCAAAAACTGCTGCGGTTATTCTTAATCGTGTTACTACTGCCTTGGACGATGAATATGGATATATACCACCATATTTCGTACAGATTAGGTAGAGGAATAATATCCAACATATCTTCATCACTTTGGCACTCAAATTAAAGATAGCAATCCATATACTCACTAGTTTGGCTCTAGTTCTTGTGCCTAAGTTCTAGAGTGTCCTTAAGGATTATCCTAGATTGAATTTCTTGTAACCCAGGCATAGGGGAGAAATATCAATTCGGAAAGTGAACTTACACGATCCTTAAGATATCCAAGTACTCGAATTATCACCCCCTACGTGATTTACCCCAACAATAAACTTAATTTTTTTTATACAACAGAAAGAAAAACAAACATAGTTAATATCTAATATTCTCTAAGCCATTTGCATCCTCCCATAGAGTTTGTTTGATGCAGTCCAGAGCCACGTTCAGAATTGTACGTAAGACCGTTAGATTCATAACTCGCGTTTGCTAGTTTATCTGCACATTTATTCCCTTCGTGCAGAGTATGTTGAAGGCAAATAAATCTCTCCTCCTTGAGTAATATCCGGCAATCCCGAGTAAGGTTTCCGACAGATGTTCTACGCTCTTCATGTGTCTTATTTACTGCATTAATCATACTTTCCGAATCCACCTCCACTATGATCCTACAATGCCCAGTCTCTCTTGCCACAAGAAGACCCTGTCGTAGTCCCCATAGCTCTGCATTAAAGCTGTTAGTTTTGCCGATGTTTAATGTAAACCCGATAATCCATTCTCCTTTATGGTCTCTTATTATCCCACCTGCCCCGGCATCCCCTCCAGCCCTGCACGACCCATCACAATTGAGTTTGAGATATCCCTCCGGGGGTGGCTCCCATTTCACCACTCTTGCTTCTTTAGTTTTCCAAAGATCTCTTGTCAAGCCCGTACTAGCATAATCCGCTGCTTGATACATTAAGAAAATAAACTTTATACATTAAGAAGTTTATTGATATAAAAGTTTGTAAAATATGCATACATATACTTTTTATCATGTAATTTGTGGATGAAAAAAAATTAGATTAAAAAAATTATAATTGTGATTGATATCTCGTTACATTTGGAACACTTCTTTATACGTATATAGTATACAAGTATACAACATGATTTCATCAATTAATTGTGATCATATATTACATAATTTTTACTACCGTATTAATTAAACATATACTCCAAATCGTTACATAATTTTTACTACCGTAGTAATTGTGTCTACTAGCCTTTTTTGGGATCTTCCTTGGCAAGCTCCTTCAAATTATCTTTCTCGACAATACATATGAGCAGTTGAGCACTAACATACATCTTAAATTAATCGTAATAATTGTATCAATCAGATGGTGACTGGATCTGGTAAAAATATAAATTTGAAATAAGAACATTTTGAGGCCTGAAACAAAGTGTCATTTGAACATGACTTCTTTCAAAATTGAACTGATTCGTTTCAATATACTTAAAAAAACTGTCAAGTCTACAAAAAACTGACTTTTAAAAAAAACCAACACCAAATTTCAAAGTTTATTTGATAACTATAGCTAAAGTGCTAAACGAAAGTAACTTTATTTAAACTAAAGTTAATAAATCACGGTGTAGTGTTTCAAATGTGTTGTTCGAGACTTTAACTTTGCGGCTAAAGGCTTTCATACTTACGGAGTACTCCGTATTTTTTTTTTAAATTTCACATTGATTATTATATTCAACAATGCTTGATGTACCCACTCTTATACCCACCATGTTTGTGGAGGTTTTTTTTTGTCTATGAACCCGGTTCATAGACAATATTTTGTTTGTGCAAAATATTGTCTGTGAGTCGGGGTTCACAGAAAAAAAACATTTCACAAACATAGGTGGGTACAAAAGTGGATATAAGAGTGGGTACAAAGATCATTTTTGTATTGTATTTGTTTCGGAATAGACTGACATTTCCGTACAGCCTGGCCGGTCAAGGTCTCAAAGATGAAACAAATTATGTCAAGAAAAGATAACTATGTTTTTTTGAATGATATCCGCTTAGATTAATAACCGAAAATTCAGAGTGTGGGTCAACTAACAGAAAGAAAGCTGATAACCATTATCCCTTGAACCAGACTCAAAATTAACCACTGTAGCAAGATAACTATGTTTATTAAAAAGTACATTTTCTGTTTTTATTTTTACATGAAAGCATTTCACAAACATTTCAGTTTAAATTAAATCGGAGTATAGAGTTTATACTAAAACCTTTGAAAGCATTCATACTCCACTAACAAATGATGAACATAATTGAACCCTACGGATGTTTCACGGTTTTCAGTCCGAGACCTGACCAGACTTCCGTAGTTATAAATACACAGAGATCAGATGTTTACGAGACCAGACCAGACCCGACCAGATCAGACCAGACCAAACTAGACCATCAAATTTCAGTCCTAAAGAAAACATCCGACTTCACTACAAAAAAACACATGATTGACAGAGATTTTGGGAGGGATCGATTTGGAAGGGATATGCCAAATCCGTGCCAAAAACACTTTGGCACGAAAATCTGTAAATGCGTGCCGAATTTCTGTGCCAATACCGTGATTTTTTAAAGTACGAAATATTGTATTTTCTATTTGTATATTATTTAATTATGAGGCTATATTTAATAAAATAGTTCCGGACCAAAAAACCCAATTATGAAGCTAAATTTTGAAATGCGCTCAAATTTCCTTATGCTTTAGGAAAAAACATTAATAATTAGAAAATACATTTTTAGATAAATCCGAAATTAATTTTTTATGAATGCGTATTTAGTAAATTAAATTTGAACTCAATAAATATTTAGTTACGAATATATTTTTACTTAAGTTTAAAAAATTTGTGTAAATTACACTAAGTATAAAATCACACAATTTTAATTGTGAAGGTAAATTTTGAAATACAATTGAAATTATCTTCTGATATTGTAAAATCATCTCCAGCGCACAGAGGCGGACCCAGTAAGGGTCCCACGGGGTCCCGGGACCCCGTACACCTCGAAAAAATACCTATATATATTATGTATATTATATAAAATTAATTATTAAATGGGAGCACACGAATTTAGGTTTCTAGGTTGTGGGAGGTACCATGTTTGAATCCCCTTGGTTTTTTTGTTGTTTTCCAAACCTATTTTCATCAAATAGACCAAAACTACGTCGTTTTGGCCTATTTTAATTAAATAGACCAAAACTATTAGTGATGATTCTATTATAGAATATTTCCAACAAATGAAGCTTAGGAGGGTACATCTGTAGAATTGATGAATGATTTTTATATGTATTTTTTTGCTTTATAATACGGTAATGTAATTTGGGCTTCTTTTTTGTTTTCCAAAACTATTTTAATTTAATAGACCAAAACTATTAGTGATGATTCTATTATAGAATATTTCCAACAACCCTTTTTTTCAAAACTATTTTAATTAAATAGACCAAAACTATGTCATTTTGGCCTATTTTAATTAAATAGACCAAAACTATTAGTGATGATTCTATATTTCCAACAAATGAAACTTAGGAGGGTACATCTGTAGAATTATTGAATGATTTTTATATGTATTTTTTTTATTTATAATACCTTAATGTTATGATGGCGTACGTTAACTATGAAGCGTTATGCTTCTTTAATATTTTTTAATTAGTTTTATATTAATTAGATTAGAGATTAGAGATATAAAAGGGTAGAGACCCCGTGGCTCTGACTTTCTGGGTCCGCCACTGCCAGCGCACTCACATTTTCTGACTTTTCACACTCCGTAACTTGCCACAACCGTATCACACGTAAACAAACTCTTCATTCGATGCTTCCTAGCTAGTTGAATTCTGTTGATATCGACAGTTTTGACAGGCATGCATGGAAAATTATTGGTCCTGCTACGATAAAATTCTTGTACTCAATTTTCGGAATGAGCTAAATAAATAAATGTGTGGAATACACACACACACATACTGTAACACCCCGGCCCCGCAGGACCCGGAGTATTTACAGGTGGTATCAGAGCAACCCCGCGACAGTATGCTGACCCGTTGGATATCGGGCGGGCACTTAGCGGAGGAAGATTCTGGGATTTGATTGAGATTTGAGATTGGTTCATGGGTGCAACGAGGACGTTGCGATCCTAAGTGGGGGTGATTGTAACACTTGAGATTTAATATAAACAGATTAATAGTACTACTCATACCAACAGAGGTGCATCTCCTTTTAAGGGAGCTCATTACCTAAGAACTCCTAAGTTAAGCGTGTTTGCTCGGGAGTAGTCTCGGGATGGGTGACCCCCTGGAAGTTTCTCAGGGCGCGCATGAGTGAGGACAAAGTGCGCGGTAAAGGCTCGTGGTGGTTTGTGAGGACAGTACTAGAGGTCTGGAGTAACTACCTCGGGTCCCACGGGGCCGGGGTGTTACACACACACTAACTTCAATTTTGTAATAGAAAGTTTCCAAATGAAGCTTTAATAATTAGAGCATCTCCAATGCTACAATGTGCACGGTGAACATGTGGCATGAGAGCGATAGACACAAAATATTGATTTTATGACATTTCTTTCTCCTTTTTTCCATGGTCTTGTGCGTTTATGGTAAGTTTGTGTCTGCAATGTCAACCACAATGTCTACATCTAGACATTGTGCTTGACATTGTGAAGAAAAACTTATCAAAATGATGTAAGATCCTTAAAATAAGGAGAGAGATATTCTATTTATTGATTTTTAATTGGTTGTTTCTCATGCCACGTATGCACCGTTAACGTTAGTAGGAATTATATGGTATATGTATTATAATCATACGTGTACTATTACCTTATTCCATACGTGTACGACTATGAACATACTTCCATTACGTGTATAAATTATTAGTTGGTACTTGGTAGGAATTACCAAAATTTGGTAATTTAAAATTACCATATGTATTAATACCCTACGGAGTATTATTTTAAGCATGTGTCTTATTCAATTCTTACCTTCATTATATTTGCAATTATTCTTCTCCCCTTCTTTTTTAGTTGCAACATTCAACTTTTCATGTTTGTCAACGCACAACTTTGACAGTCATTATATTTAAATTGTATTAGTAATTAAAATAAAAAAACAAATTATGAAACTTAGTAATGTGACGAATTTAAAAATATCTTTCAAGTTTAGAATACTTATCTTATACCCATTAAGGTTTGAGATATTTATATTTTCCCTAAATTAAATGTGATTAAATTAAAGAACGATTTGTGAATAGTGTCAAATTCAACTTATTATCTTTATTCCGTATATAGATAGTATAACATTAAAGATATGTGGAAACTTAAGCGATTAGTTCAATTGTAGTGCAATGGACGAATTAGATCAAGAGGCCGTTTGACAACATCGTTTTTCTGTTTATCAGGCTTATCAATCAACTTTTTCACCAAACACGTAATTTTTGTTTTTGCACGCTAAATTTTGTAATAAACAGAAAAAGTAAGGTTGAAATTACTTTTCTGACTGTATTGTCTGAAGTTACTCATTTTAGCAATTTTACATACAATTTTTTCTTTATTTTATTAATAAAATATGTTTTAAAAATAATTTTCTTTTAATACAGCAGAATCAGCTAATGCAGCCACTTCAGTCAGAACTTCATAAATTTCACTAGAATCAGCCAAATCAGCCGATTTTCGTGCCACAAGACGGGCTACAAATAAGTTTGACACAGTACACAACATACGCACCAATAATCCTCGATCACGGCTGACGCCATTCAAAAAGAAGTCTCACGGCTTACGCGTATTTGAAGTGGGCCCTCACTTTCACCTATAAATAGAAACGTGGTCTGGACATGCATATACGGAGTATCTATCTTCAAACCTCACCTCAACAAATTGATCATTTCGTTTAAACTCCTAGCTCGCTAGCTATATAGCTTGGAGATCGATCACAAAATAAACCTTAGCTTAGATTCATCAAATAGCTAGTACGTAGTAATACACTACTAGTAGTATAATAATGGTGATGATGGTAGCTTTACATTATTCCTTGAAAACTAAGAGCCGGCGCGGCACAAGCTGCAGCTCAGGTGGGCAAGAAGATGATACAGAAGACAAGTGCATTTACCTTGAGCGCCCCACTGACAAGAAGGGCTCAAAATACCTGTTTTACAACAACCAGGATGAAGAAGCACCCGAAGACGAAAGTGATGACGATGACACAAGGGAGGAGGAGGGAGATGATGAGGAAGAGGAGACAAGGGAGGAGGAGGAGGAGGAGGAGGAGGAGGGAGATCAGGAAGAGGACTATTCCCACCTACTTTGCGATGAAGAGGTTCCTACTGAACGTGAACTCGAAGAAATGGCTGAGGACGAGGAGGAGGAGGAAGAGGAAGAGGAAGACGAAGAAGATGAGGAAGAGGAAGAAGAGGATAACAGTTATGTTCGCCCATGGTACTGAGGTGTTTTTGTTTGCTTATTAATTTCATCTACTCTTTAATTGTACGTTTTTGGGGGTGAAATCTATCTTACTTGCATCCCACATGCATGTTTAATTTATTTGAGGATTAAGAAATCATAGATTGGCCTGGCCGACATTTCTTTTTTCTAATTACACTGTAACGTATCTATTCTCTTGCTAATATACTTCGTATACTTTAGTAATTAAGTTATCACATCAAAATTGATTTATACTGCGTAATTTATTTATTGTAATTAGATCCAACTTTAATTTATAAGTACCCAAGTAAATACTCGATCTCTCCATTCCAAGTTACGTTCATAGTCATGTTGCGGTTTACATGCTTGAACGACGATAATAAAACAAAATGATCCTCGTCAATAGTTCAACACCTAAATTATTTGTAGTAAATAAAATGTATATATTCAGAAATTATATTAAATCAAATTTGATAAAAATTGGATATACAAAGTAAAAATTAAGAATAGTTTATTTTGATCAAATGAATAGGAAAAAAGACTATCAAATTATGATCAGGGTAGTAAAAACTGCACAATAATCTTCGCATAATAGCCAACTTTAAAAGTATGATTTTATCTCTCACGGAGCAGTAACCTTCCTTTACGTAGTTTATTGATTCTTTTGCGCGAATGAGCTTTTCTAAGATGCATTCAAATTTAATTTCATACGCAGTATCAAATTGTGGATGTGTAGTCTAAAAAACAATTGCCAAATGTCAAATAAATAAATGGCATATCATGTGAGGGACTAGATATTAAAATACATAAAAAGACTTCCAATGCATAATGTCTAGCCCCTCAAGTCAAGTGTCGATTTTCTGAAAACTAATTTCACAAATTTTGTTTTCAAATTAAATTTCTCCGTTCGTATAAAATTCGGGCAGAGGAGATCATGTTCTCATATATACGAAGTATGAGAAAACTTCATGTCAGGCCGGCCTGACGGGCTGCCCCGTCCGGCCGAGCCCGTTTGGGCACCTTCTCGGTGGAATTTTTTGATGAAATTTTTTGAGCATGTTCCTCATCAAGTCTAGTTTGTCCATACCAAATTTCAGCTCAAAATTCGATCGGGTAGGTCGTCAAATGATTTTTGCAAGTTAACTGGTCCGGAATATGTATTTTCCGGACCAGTTAACGTGCAAAAATCATTTGACGACCTTCCCGATCGAATTTTGAGCTGAAATTTGGTATGGACAAACTAGACTTGATGAGGAACATGCTCAAAAAATTTCATCAAAAAATTCCACCGGGAAGGTGCCCAAACGGGCTCGGCCGGACGGGGCAGCCCGTCAGGCCGGCCTGATGAGAACAGCCCTCTACGAAGTATATAGTTTCTTGATAGCAGCAATTGAAAATCAAAATTTACTTCAATTCCCAATCCTTCTATTTATTTATATTCTCATTGTATGTTTATATATACATAGTATAATGTATATGGAAACCAGAGTATTCAGATGCAGTTGGAACGTTTGTATCAGTGTGTATAAGTATATATACTCACATATATACAGTGAATCGATCTTGGTACATATCAGAAACACCGGATCTGTAACCAAGTATAAAACTACTTCAATTTTTACATATTAAATCTGAGAGGTTAATTATTTGGCTGGGAAGTTTTCCTATTTCCGTTTTTTCCAAAAAGAGTCGTGCTTTTTCCTACGCTTATGGTTGAGTCAGCAAGTTAAAATGCCTTTCTACACTCAGAAAGTTCTTTGGACGGTGTTTGATTTTTTTTGCCAACTCAGCACATAGACTACCTCCATTGGAGATGAAAATGAACACAAAACGTCTAATTTCATGAGCTGGCACAATTTACCCAGACTAGACATCCACCCATTGTGGATGCTCTTACATTAAAGGTATAAGGTATCATGCGACGCTATACTTTATAAACATTAATAATCACTTTGATATTCACTTTGAATTTCTTCTATATTTCATATTTTCATATTCAATACTCCGTATTTCGGGAAAAAGTGATTATATGTCTTTCTTCCTTACCTTTCCTTTTTCTTTTTATTTATTTGGTTATCTCACCCTGGGTTGATATGTGAATTTATGCCCAGGCATTCAATTATACTTCGTATTAGTTATATTTATTTAGTTCATCCGTTTAAGCATGCAAAAGGACGTGCTGTGTGGTAGATATAAATAAATAAATAAATAAATAAATAAATAAATAAATAAATAAATAAATAAATAAATAAATAAATAAATAAATAAATAAATAAATAAATAAATAAATAAATAAATAAATAAATAAATAAATAAATAAATAAATAAATAAATAAATAAATAAATAAATAAATAAATAAATAAATAAATAAATAAATAAATAAATAAATAAATAAATAAATAAATAAATAAATATCTCGTCCTACTAAAAACGTTGTTTAATACTCCATGAAATATGATTTGTAAAACACTTTATTGCAATGATGTACATTTGTTAGGAAGATGTCACATGTTCAAAATTCATCCTAATAAAAAAATGTTATCTTTAAACGAAAAAAATCCTGAGTAGTACTATGCATAAGAAAAAGAGAAAGTTGTTGGGTGTGTTTCGGAAAATAAAGAAAATTAATTAAAATAAATTAATTAAATAAAATGACTAGAGAAAAACAAGAAAGGAGATGAAGCAGAATTAGTCAAAGCTCGTGCTACGCACGATGTCCTTAAAATGTATTTGTTGCCTCCCACGGTGCTAGGAGCGTTGCAACAATCGTTTCCCAGGATACGATGACTACGAACTAATGTTTGAGCACACAAACAAAAGTTCCAGCGAACGAGAACACAGTATGAACACAGGGGAAATTTTCGGAATGCTAGCAGTGTGTTTTTAGAGGTGCAAAAGGTGCTTGGAGTGTATGAGTTCGTGTAAGAACGTGTGTTGTTGCAAACCACCTGCCAGCCATTATATAGGAGGATTTGTTGTGTGTAAATGGTGAATTAATGGACCTGAACGTTGGACATCAATGACCAGTCCGTTGGGTATTGAATCGTTCATGAACTGTCCATTTAACGCTGCATTAAAAGATAAGAACGTTGGGCATTTATTGTTGTAACGTTTCAGAAACGCGACAGAAGACCTCCATCAGAACACACCGGGAGGGGTTCTGATCAGAGGCCATCAGAGTACCCCCAACTCTGATGGGCGGCCATCAGAATACCCCATGAGGAGTTCTGCCATCAGAACACCAACGAGGTGTTCTGATCCGTAGGCTTCTGTCCGAGCACTTCTGCCGCTGGGAAAAAATTAAACGTTTCGGGAAGAAAACAAAAATTAATCATATCTCTTGAGAGAGATTTTTGGACGACATTCGTGTCCGCAGGTCGCCCGCGCACGCAAGTCGCGGTTTTTCTTCTAGCCTTTACCCTTAAGAATCTTAACTCCATAAGGGGAGAGTCCCTTTATAAAGGGTAGCAAATCCCTTGGGTTTTCCGGTGTGGGAACTTAACACACTAGAAACCCATCATTTTTCCCTTCTAACGGGTAAACTTCGAAAAGCGATTTCTCATTCACCCGTTATCCGTTTTGAGCGTACCATATATCGAATTGTAGCCCTTAACAAGGACAATCCGAAACCACTTTGACCCGGCCCAAATCGGAAGTGGACCCCACTCAAAAATTGCCCCAAAATAGTCATTTAATACAATTTTCCACACATTTTTTCAACAAAAGTACAATAAAAAGATGCCACCCTAATACTGATCCAGGATCCCAAAAATCGATCAGACACTTATCTGGGAGGATGTACACTAAAACATACGGAGTATGAAATGCGACTTTTACACTTCTACCTCACTGTGGTGCACCATGATGTAAATATTCCACCACAGTGATGATATTTCTACCATTTCCGTTTTTAATTATTACCATAATTTTTGTTATAATCACCGCTTTGATGAAATATTTATTACTAATTAATTAAGAAGTTTTTGTGATATAGTAAGAATGAAATTCAACGTGATTATTCAGTTAACTCATATGAGAGATTTGTCTAAATAGGACTAAAACAAGGTAGAATTGTAAAAATAAGACTGCTATGTTTTATTTAGCAAAAATAGGACTAAAAAGAGGTAATCTGACAAAACTGCCCTTAATTAAAAAAAAAAAACCTGCAATTCACCGCATCACTCCAGCCGACAGACCAACATCGATCAGATGCAGATGCCCACGCCATCTGCGATGAACAACGATTTGCGATGAAGGCCAGCAGCAATTTGCGATGAAGATGCCAAGGTCACTTGCCTGCTCTTCTCCAAGACATCCAGGTAATTTTCTCCAAATCTTCTCCTCTCCCATCTCTTCTCCTCTTCTCTCTTCTCTCTTCTTCTTCCTCCTCTTTTCTTTTTTATCTTCTCGTTCACATCCTCTTCAAACTGGGTCCTCTGTTTTCTTTTTCTTTAGATTTCAATTGTTTATTTGTTTATTAATTTTGATTAATTTGGAACCTCAAAATGCCATAAATTACTAGCAATTATAAAAATGTCAATTTTATGCCATTACATTTATCATGATGACAGTATGCCATGAAACTGACATTGTTACTAAAAAAACTGACATTTTAAATATGTCATCTTTGTTTCGAAAATGTCATGTGAATG
Organism: Cuscuta epithymum; assembly: GCA_945859915.1. NCBI lineage: Eukaryota > Viridiplantae > Streptophyta > Magnoliopsida > Solanales > Convolvulaceae > Cuscuta > Cuscuta epithymum. The sequence continues at coordinate 1,642,113 of CAMAPF010000141.1, read as the reverse complement.
GCATTATTACTCTTTGAATATGTCATTTTCTTCTTGAACTCTCACCTTGGCAAATGTAATGTCATAAAAGTGACATTATTACAAATAAGTAACATCAATTATGGCATTTATCTAAATTTTTAAATTTCAGGGTAAAACTGTCATCTTCATAAATGCAATGTCATAAATTGACAGTTTTCAAATTACTGATAATTTTATGGCATTCTCGATTCCTTTTTTATGAATAAAATTGAAATCAAAAGAACAAGATAACAGAATACCAGTAAATTGTAGAGGTTGAGAAGAAGAAGGAGGAGAAAAGAAGAAGAGAAAGAAGAAGAGAAGCGGAAGAAGGAGGAGGAAAAAGAAAAGAGGGTTACCTGGCCGGCAGATTATGGCAGATTGGGGAAGAAGATCGCAGAGCGACGATGCGAGGATCGATGAATTGCAGCGGAACCGGGGTTTTAATTGTAGAAGGGTAAGATTGTAATCTGGAGTCCCATTTAAGCAATTTAAAACTTGAAATCCTATTTTGGAGTTTTAACCATGTTTTAGTCCCATTTAGGATAATTTCTTAACTCATATTTGGTTTACTTTTTTTAAAAAATTTATTTCACATAAATTTTTACCATATACTCTCACAAAACTCAGAAAATAATAGTAAATATTCTTTCTTCTTCTTCTTCTTCTTTTCTTTACAAAAGGAAAAATAATTCCTTTCTCTGGCAACGGCGCAAATATGACGACACTAAATTCGTATGTGCCTCAAACTAAATTCATGCGTAGAGTTCTTATCCACAGGGAAAGCGATGCGACTAGGACATCCACATCAGCTGGTAAGTGAGTTACTGGTTGTTTGCCACGCAAATAGCGGATTTGGCAATTTTATGGAACTCGATGGACTTGATTGATTTGAAAAATAGTATAAGGACTTAATTCGGTTATCCCTTGAATTTTTGAAAACCTTAGCTTGAAAGCTCAAAATCGACATCTATAGTAATACAAGTACTAGTTTTTCATACGCGCGTTGCGCGATAAGGAAAGTGTCCAATAATTTTTTTGTTAGAAAAATGTGTATTGAATCTTGAGTCAATTCAATTACTTTTAAAAGTTTACTTATTGACTTTTGTAGTTAGCTTTTTTTAGAAAACTTTTGTAGTTATCAAGAAATACAATATCTAACATTCCTTGAAAGATTCCAAAAAGTAAATAAATAAACTAAATGGTACCGATATTGGCTTTAGCACAATTTAGGAAAATTTTTTGATGACCAATATCAAGTTTCCTGTTGATTTTTAAAAACGGCATAGAAGAGGGAGAAGACATACAATGATTGTGCCTCTCCTTAAGAATGTAATTTTATATCCATCCATGCCTGCAAGCCTAAAAACCGCACGTGCTTTGCAATCACACCTATTAGAAACTGTACGTCTTTTTTTCTCCTCGTCATCAACGCATACGCCCGGAGTTGGTAAATCTTCAACGTGAGTTTGGTCTTCATTTTCAGATTCACATGACTCATTTTAAGTAGTGAACTCTTCATTTTCACCACTAAACTGATTATCTAAATCAACATTCTTGCAGGATTCACTGTTAGGTGCAACCGTCTTCAATTTAGATACATTTTTGAAGCCCTGCCTATTACATACCATATGTTTCCAAACAATAGTGCCATCACGAGCCCTTTTTTGACTACTTTTACCTGATTCAAACCCACAAATTTTTGAATATTGATCATAAAATTCCATACCATCATGCAAGTTATTGAACACCATACCAACACACGGTTTAAAAGCAGGGTCACAATCCGGTGTGCAGTACATAGTGGATCCCGGAAAAACATGCATTTTATTGACATCAAATGATTCAGAAACGGCTTCAGATGCACTGAAGGGAACATCATTTGAATCTAATGGAACCATGCAAAAAAAATCACAAAAACATGCTTTAGCAAAACGTATTCAAAAAAGAAGGGCAATATCAAAATGCATATAAGAGCATCACAATAATATTTAAGGTGCGCAACAAAAATATTCAGAAATTAACAAATACATGCTATTAACATTAACTATAGTAAAAGTGCAATATAAGAATGCATATAAAAGCCTCATAATAATATTCGAAGTGTGCATCAATAATACTCATAAATTAACAAAAACGTGATCTTAACATACACTAGAGTAAAAGTGCAATATCCAAACAAACGTATAGCATATCCATCATAATCCAATTTAGAGAGCATTACAAAATAGTCAAAGTTTAAGCATGTACATTACACAAATTTTAAATCCATTAAGCGCATGTTGTTTACAATATTGAAACAACGTAAAAATCATATGTCCTAATTGTCCGTTTTGGGTAAAAATTGCACATATAATCATCCCAGAATGTAAAACTTGATCAGTTTAAACAATAACAAAATTCATTCCAATAATACTCATCGAAGTCCATGTAATCGTTGGCCTGGAAACTCAAAACGCAGTACACCAAATACGACAGGTTAAAACTCGACAAGCACAAACGAGGCCGGAAAGCTTTCGCTTCTGGACGAAATCCGACAAGCACAAAGGAGGGCGGAAAACTTTCGCTTCTGGACGAAATCCGAGCAAAGCTTTCGCTTGTGGACGAAATCCGATCAATACCTTTGAACAAGGAAAGAAGAACGCAGATGGAGGAAAATAGCTTTGGAAAGAGATCTTGGAGAAACGGTTGTAGAAGGAAATCATGCAGCGTACGTTTAGGAAGTCTACGAACGTACAATTCAAATTGACATCGTTACCCTAAATGAAGGCTTAGGCGCACAAATTATTCTAATCTAATCCAATGGTGAAGATGTGATCTTTTTTACTCTCCTAAGATTAAGTTTTCACGTGAACCTATATATATATATATATATATATATATATATATATATATATATATATATATATATATATATATATATATATATATAGACACACATACTAACTTCAATTTTGTATTAGAAAGTTTCCAAATGAAGCTTTAATAATTAGTAGGAATTATATGGTATATGTATTATAATGATACGTGTACTATTACTGTTAGGATTTCTATGTACAGTTTATTTTTATATGGCTTGGCCGAATTGTGTATAAGTGCAGGGCTTTAGTTCTTGGCTCAAGTACATAACCTGACTTGTATTTATACCCCTTTAATTGATTAATGGAATCCAGAGATTATTCTGCCTAAATAATTCGCATGGTATCAGAGACTCTCGTGCTCGCCGAACTTGCCTGCGCTATCAACTCGGTCGAAGGTATTACACCAGCATTGTAAGCACCTCGCGATCATGAGTGGTGAAGACAAGATCGATGTTGCATCTCCATACTACCTTGGCTCTGGAGATCAACCTGGAAACATTATCACCCACGTTGTTCTTACCGGTCATAATTACGTGGCGTGGGCGAGAGCGATTACTCTCTCCTTAAAAGCAAGAAGAAAATTTGTGTTTGTTAATGGGACAATCAACAAGCCAACGGAAGCACGAAAATTGCTTAATTGGGAAACCGTGAATTCCATGATTGTGTCGTGGATTTTGCGTGTGATTGACGGGAAGATTGCGGCTTCCATACCGTTCCACGACGAGGCTAAACCTCTGTGGGATTACCTAGAACGCAGATTTTGCGTGGCTAATGGGCCTCGCATCCAGCAGCTCCGAGCCGACATTGTCGGTTGCAAGCAGACCAAGGGAATGAACGTAGACGAGTATTATAATTAGCTCTTGACTCTCTATGACGAACTGGATCGTTTGAAGCCTCTACATGCCTGCACTTGTGGGGGGGTACGTGTGGAATTGCTGGAAAATTTGCCGCAGACCGAGCAGAGGAGAAGCTTCATCAATTCTTGATCGGGATTGCCAATGGAGCAGACCCGTGCTCTCTATGACATTTACAGTTTTGCTTATGGAGCAGACCCGTGCTCTCGTTTGCCAATGGAACGCTGGCCCAACAACCTATGCCGAAGCTTGGCGGCGGAAAACTAACCCTACAAAAAGAGGGAGACGGCCGCATCGAATTTCGTATTAGCTACTAATTGCATTAATCCAATTTAGTTCACTCTTTTGTTAAACGAATGTTAGACAATTTTGTTATTATTATTTTCTGATTTACCACTCCAGATAACATTTTTCTTAAACATTTTTGTAAAAAAGAAGAAAATTACAAACTGGGCGCCCTGGGAAACCCATGATACCACAAGTTGCGCAAAGATGCACATTATCAAAAATTTCAGATTCTACAAAGAATTTATGCAAATTTCAAATGGGAAAAATAATTAAAATACCCCAAACTTTGAAGAGTTTGGAATTAACACCCCAAATTTGCATATCTAATTTAAATACCCCAAACTTTATATAAAAAAGTTATTTTAGCATCATAGTCAAGTATTATTTCTTTCAAAAATGTAAAATTTATGGTGTTAATTGCATAATTTAAAATATTTTAGAATTCATGAAAACGCAATTAACATTTTAAGCTTGCATTAGGAAATAAATAATGTGACCCCAATCTATATAATTGCAACACTTTTCCTTTTCTATTTTAAATTATGCAATTAACCTTATAAATTTACATTTTTGAAAAAAATAATACATAACAATGGTGCAAAATAACTTTTTATTTAAAGTTTAGAGTATTTAAATTACATGTGCATGTTTATGCAAGTTTTGGATGTTTACCTCACACCATTTAAATTATATATGGAGATACTCAAGCAGCCAGTGCTCTGAGCCTCTGAGCCTTCTGAGGTCATTGTTTTTTTTACTGTCTGAGGTTATTGCTTAACAAATTAAGCAGTCATAATTGAACTTTTTTTTATAGAGATGCACAAAGTGTAAAAAATGTAAAAGGTACACCGTTACTACATCCATCTCCTTTATGTTTGTACAGGATAGTGTGATGTAACTACCAAAAAAGTAAATTTATGTAAATTATATTGAATTGAGAAAACATGAATAAATTAAAAATAATTTAAAACTATACAAATACTCCCAAATTTGATATGAAAAAATTTTAACGACAGACCAAAAAATAAATATGAGACAATCTTTGTTATATTATAAATTTCTATTTAAAACATTTATCTATTAGATTCTTAAACAATGCAAAGACGGACAGCCCGAACAATGTTATGATATGCCGTTAAATAAAATTTAACCACTTAACCAGCAGCACTGTAAATTTGTAAATTCCAAGACAATGATTCCAAATGCTAATATGTTTGCATCAAATATTTGTTTTTCCGATTTGCATAACCCCTTGTAATATGAATGTGAAAGATCTCATATTCTATCAAACCATCACCATTCTGAATTAGGAAAAAGAAAATAGAAAGACGCCTGCATTGTTTTACTGACAGTCGGTAGTAACATTTTGTGTGTTCTCTTCCAGTCTCACTTAACAACCACCAGCAAAAGCAAGCATAACTAAACTGAACAGTTTATCTCTGCGTTGGTTGGTTTACAAGAAAACTTTTTTCTCATTTCTTGGCACCATCCAGGTTCATATCTTGAAGGTTGAGCAGCAAATCATCAGAACTCAAGTACACCCTGTTTGATGAATTTGATATGGTTTGGGAGATTTCTCGGGCTGCTTCAATCTTCCTCAGTGTGATGAAGGCTGGGTTATTCGCTATGGCTTGCCCAATCAGCTGTGCACTCTTAGCCTCACCCTACAAACCCCAACACAATTTTGGGTTACTCATTTACTTTGACTTTTTAGGCCCGGTTCTTGAGAAATGCAATTTGGACTCACAGTTAAGTTCTCTAACATTTGTTGGTTCTAAATAAGAAGGTTTTTTGTAGATTTAATAAATTTCGAACTGACCTAGGGGACACAATTTGGTTTTCAACTATATAATTTGGACATAATTTAGAATGTAAATACATACATGCATATATATAGGGGACGGATCAGGTACATAATGTGCTTATTGTGCAAACGTTTGTACGATGCACCTTTACGGTATTTGAATTGCATATTGAGGTTCTAAGTGTTTCAGCCATAAAATAGCAGTTGCATATTAACGTTCAAAGAGTTGCATCCTAAAAAAGTTAGCTTTTATTACAAAAAATGTCACCGTGCCTTCATAGCGTTTAGATCAACTCATCGGATGACCAAGATGAGTTTGTAGTGTGTTAAGTAAGGAGGGTTTGTATTTGATCTCTATTATATATTTATATATATATATATATATATATATATAGGAATATTCGTGTCCGGAATTTCCGGACAGGAAGGCCGTCCGGCCTCCTCCATTTGGGGGCCTTCCCGGTGGTATTTTTTTCTCAAATTTTGTGTGTATGTTCTTCATCAAGTCTAGTTCATCCATACCAAATTTCAGCAAAAAATTCAATCGGGAAAGTTGTCAAATGATTTTTGCAAGTTAACTGGTCCAGAATATGTATTTTCCGGACCAGTTAACTTGCAAAAATCATTTGACGACCTTCCCAATTGAATATTTGGCTGAAATTTGGTATGGATGAACTAGACTTGATGAGGAACATACACAAAAAAATTGAGCAAAAAATACCACCGGGAAGGACCCCAAAAGGAGGAGGCCGGACGGCGCTCCGGTCAGGAAATTCCTGACCGGAAGATTACTATATATATATATATATATATATATATATATATATATATATATAGAGAGGACTTTTCATGTCCAGCCGGCCTGACGGGAACCGCCGTCCGGCCGAGGGCATTTCGGGCACTTCCCGGTGGAATTTTTTGATGAAATTTTTTGAGCATGTTCTTCATGAAGTCTAGTTTATCCATACCAAATTTCAGCTCAAAATTCGATCGGGAAGGCACTCAAATAATTTCTTGAAGTTAACTGGGCAGTTCATACATATAAACTGCCCAGTTAACTTCAAGAAATTATTTGAGTGCCTTCCCGATTGAATTTTTAGCTGAAATTTGGTATGGATAAACTAGACTTCATGAAGAACATGCTCAAAAAATTTCATCAAAAAATTCCACCGGGAAGTACCCGAAATGCCCTCGGCCGGACGGAGCATCCCGTCAGGCCGGCTGGACAAGAACGGGACTCTATATATATATATATATATATATATATATATATATATATATATATATAATAGAGATCAAATACAAAGCCTTCTTAATTTACAAAGTACAAACTCCTCTTGACCTCCGATGAGTTGATCCAAAGGACATAAAGGCAAGGTGGCATTTTTGTAATAAAACTCAACTTTTTAGGGTCCAACTCGTTGCACCTTAATGTGCAACTGCTATTTTTATGACTTTATAATGTGCAATACTTTGAACCTCAATATGCAATGCAAATAACGTCAAGGTGCATCGTACAAATATTTGCACAATAAGCACACTTTGTACTTGATATTTCCCCTATATATCAGTGATGTTAATCGCGGCGCTTTCGCGCGCGATAGCGGAAGTGCGGAGCGGATGGCCAGGCTGGCGCTACCAGATGACATGTAGCGTCGCGTTTGGGTGTAGCGGACTTAGCGGGCGCTATAGCGGAGGTGCGGAGAAGGTAGTGGCGGCCGCTATAGCGCCGAGTATTTAGCACAGGTGTTTTCCGCTAAATTTTTGCGAGATTTTTTTTGCGCAGGTTTTCTAAGTTCAGCGCAGAGGGTTTTTTGAGGTATAGGGTTTTTTCAGTTAGCTTTTTTGAGTTAAATTTTTTAGGGCAGAGGTAGAAGGGGTAAACTGGACTTTTAAAACAAAATATTAACCAATATAAAACCCTTTATACGTACATAAAAGCTCAAAACGACTCCAGCTTTTGACAATACTACGTTTCTACTCTGTGATGGCTTCTTCTCCAAGAATGACACATGCTGCTCCCTTTTCCTTCACTCTTCTCAGTAGTATCTTCTACTGCAACATTTTCTTCTCCAACCTTTGCTGCAGACCTGCAGTGAGTCTTGTTTTCTTCTTCTTGTATGGTGTCTAGTCAGTCTACTATCATGTTTAAGCCCATAGGAGAACACCTTGACCCAGCTTGGAAGTGGAACAGCTTGAATGATGCAAACGATGAGATAGAGTTGGAAGAACAAGAAGAATTTAACGAGGAGGGGTGGTGAATGAAGAATTCAAAGGGCTTGCAAGTCGGATCTATTTTTTTGACTGTTAATATATCAAGGCTTAAACTTTTAAACTAGAACCTTGTTTTTAATTCAATGTTTTGACTTAAAATGTTTTAATCATTTATAGCATCTTATGTTTTGCTCATGAAACTAAAGAGTATTTCTAAGTAACTTAGGATTTATGAATGTTAAGATGTTTGAATTCAATATTTGTATGCAATGTATTATATATGCTTCTAGTAGTTACTTATCTATTATATTTGAAAGTAGCCTAAATAGCGGTCATCCCGCTATCCGCTATACCGCTATAGCGTTTTGGGGGCTGACCGCTCCGCTCCGCTATCTGGGATTGACAACACTGCTATATATATATATATATATATATATATATATATATATATATATATATATATATATTGGGATGAGTTCAAATGAGAAAACATCTTAACGTGTAAAATGAGAATTAATCACAACCGTCCAAACTGACGATCTGATGCACAATAACCCCTATCTGATGCACTTTAGAGTAGACCTTATTAACTTATTTGATGCACTTTTCGAAAAGTGCATCAAATAAGGTCTACTCGAAAGTGCATCAGATAGGGATTATTGTGCATCAGATCGACATTTTGGACGGCTGAGATTAATTCTCATTTTACACGTTAAAACTTTTTTTTATTTGATCCAAATTCTATATATACCACAAATTATATACTTCGTATTACATATATATATGTGTACTTCCTCCCCCTCAAAGTATACTTTATAGTTGCTATTTATGTGATTAACTTAACTTGCTCTAAATCTCTAAATTTTTGTACCAAACTCACTATTATATTATGCTCAAATTTTTCTACCAAACTTTCGTGATTCAATAGAATTTCAAGGGGAAAAGTGTCACTTTGGTACATCAAGTTGTAAGCGGGGGAGTAAAGAGTACATCAATGTGCAAGTGTGATTCAAAGATACATTAAATCGCCAAAGCGGTGATAATTTAGTCCATCGGGTTATTAGGGCATTTAAAACGCCTAGGTGGCAAGTATTAGCAATTTGTTGGTAAAATGTGGCGTCCAAGTCAGCATCGTCCTTGTCCCTTGAACCCTAGAATGTCAGATCAACATAAATTTCTAGTGAAGGTTCGTTGCTTCTCTTCTCTTCCAGCCGATATTAGCTCTTCCTCCGGCGGCTTCCCCTTTGGTTTGTGTTGTTTGTTTGCCACCTAGGGTTAACACTCTCCGGTGGTGCAGCGATGTTGTCCTTGGACATGGTGCCGGAAAGGTTGGGGATTCTATTTGGCTGGAAAACAGATGGATGGGGACTTACGTCAATGGCTTCATAGATTCCTAGGATGTAAAGAAGCCTGCTGTTCTCTTGCACCATAAGAGCTCTTAGAAGGTACTCCGTCCATGGATGGTAAACGGATTACAGTGAGATCGAATAGCTCAAACGCAAAATTCATCAATGGTGAGATGGTACACCTCGTTTGGAAACTACTTCCCCCATTCATCTCTCAACGATTATACGCCGGCTGCGAGCAGATACCCCGTCCATGAGGTTCGGAACAAGCATGTCGAGGTTGTGCTGAAGCCGAAGGTCGTTCAGATCCCGATCCGATTTGTTGGGTCCGACTCCGCCCGATCCGCTTATGCGTTGAAGATCCAGAGAGCTGTTGAGGACCAACAGTGGGAGAGGATCCGCCTAAACGAGAACATGATGTATCTTGTCTTCAAGATGAATTCTGTTCAAGGGATTTATTCAGGAATTAGGAATTGCTGGACTCCATTGTTAATGACGGGAGTCAGGGGAGGGCGAGGAAGAGCATGTCGACAGAAAAAGCCAAAGACATTGATGAGGTGGCTTTTATTTTTCCATATCAGTAATCAGTTTGCCACCTAGGCGTTTTAATTTTTAAACGTCCTAATAGCCCGATGGACTAAATTAGCACTACTTTTGCAATTTAATGTACCTTTTAATCACACTTGCACATTGATGTACTCTTTACTCCTTCGCTTGCAATTTGATATATCAAACTGACACTTTCCTCGAATTTCAAGCTTATATGTTGTTAGGAGAGAAGTAGCTTTATAATGTAAAACATGCTATGAAGTTTTATGAGGTGGTATATGTAATCAACCGTCACTGTTTTGGCAATATTGTGTGATCTAAAGCTTATTTCAAATATTTGGTTCTTTTAAATCGAGCTTTAGAAATTTGTACTAACCTGAGCCCTAATAATAGCACTGCGCTTATCTTGTTCAGCCTTCTCAACTATGAACTTGGCCCTCTCAGCTTCCTGAGCTGCAACCTGCTTTGCTTCAATGGCGGCGGTGAATTCTCTCCCAAAAGTCAGGCTAGTAATGGACACATCATCCAGTGCGATGTTGAAGTTAGCTGCTCTCAGAGTCAAAATCTCACGTATCTTTCTGCTAACCGCCTGCATATTTCCAAAAAGAATCTCTAAGTTAGATTGGAATACTCTATTTAAATAACTATTTCTGTAGATTTTTTAGCAAGCATCAAGAAGATCACCTCTCTTTGGGTGATGAGCTGGCTAGCATTATACTGGGCAACCACAGCCTTCAAGGTTTCATGAATGATGGAAGGCAGCACTCTTTCATTATAGTTCTCCCCAAGAGTCCTATATATTGTAGGCAACTGGTCTGGTATAGGACGTGTTAACACACGAAGACCAATTTTCACCTACATAAGCAACACTTTATCAAGTGATAAATAACAAAAGCAACCTTAGTCCAAACTTAATTTCATTAACTTTTCGACAATACATTGGTAGATTGTTAAAGCAAAAAAAAAAAAAAATAGGGAATGAGTCTTACCATCTGAAGATCACGACTTCCTGATGTGCTCTCCACTAAATTGGGTCTTGCACGAACATCATAAATGGTTGGTCTCTCAATCCACGGAATCATAAAGTGTGTTCCTTCAGGGTAGACCTATCAACAATCATTTAAAGATTATGTCTGAAACAGTGAAAAGTAGGCAGATTATAAGGAAACATCAATGCCAGGTTATGATATAGATAATGGAATATGTTGAATATAGAAAATCACAACCTATGCTTATCATAAAAATAACTTTAGTTTATTTGTAGAAAGTCTGTTCACATACAGCTAGAAGACTTCAATAGAAATTGGAAACTGTCAAGCTAGTTAAAACTTAAAAAGTTAACATATAATCCCGATCAAATTAGACACCAGTCATAATTAAGTTCAAGAACACATACTTAATCAAATACAAATATTAATCCCCAGAGGAACAAGCACCACAAGAAATTAGAACCATCTCACAAATTTTGCACATGATTGCGGCAAAGAACAAACACAATGAAGCTAATAACAATTAAGTTGTAAATTGATGCATCCCAACCTTTAGTTTTTAACCTACAGGAGAATTACATGTATTGGGGCAAAAGAAAGTAAGACTGCGGCTTTTAATATGTTTTTTTCAGTGGGAGCATGTCCTTTAATTCAATCTTATTTAAATATGTTCCAACAAAAAATGTAATCACTTTAGGGTCATACAATGAGTATATCACCAAAACTTAAGAAGAAGACTCCTGTCAGTTCATCATATAAGAACCCACAGATAGATGTGATCTTGAAATATGAAGTTAATGCAAAAGCCTACCAAGCCATGACCAACAACATAAACAAGAAGGTCAATGGGCATGAAGTAAGAGCAGGAATTTCAACAATCATTACAAATTTCATGGCTATGGCATCAATGTTACAATCGTTACCGAACAATTATTGGACAAACACCTTTTCTTTGATACCACTGATACGGTTGAAGACGATGGCACGATGACCTCCATCAACATTGTACAAACTGTTGGCAACTCCATATACACCAATCCCAGCAACAAGCCCGAACTTGATCAGAGCAGACGCGGCACCACCACTGGGCATTTTGGGAATGTTAACATTGTTTAGATTCATCTTTGTAGTCTCTGGAAAAAACTAGTGGAATAACCAAACAGTATCAAACAATAAAAATGTGCATGATAATTCTCAAGAGAAACTTAGCAAAAGATGCACTTCATTATTCCTTGCCTGAGTAAGGACAAGTGAATTAATTCTTTGACTGGACATAGGCGCAATTTATCATCTATCATTATATAAAAGCAAAATATTTTGTGAACAGTATTCCCACCCAAACATCTCCATGGTAAAAGCCTCAAAAGTAGAAATATTGAACAGGATATTGTATTATACTGGCTAAAAAATAGTATCAACTACAATGGAGACTTTTATTGCAGAGAATTAAAATTAAAAAATAAAGACAACATATAAAGTAGAAACATTGATGAAAGTTAATCAATGAACACACTATAAACCCCAATCAAATCCCGACATCCTGGTTCTTGGAGAATGTGTACATAATATACATAAAATGTAATTATATTTGTTAAAATTACAGCCTTTAAATTCTAGCCAGCCTATTCATTAAGACAGGTGTATTTTCAGCCAATAAAATTTCGACAGCCTGTTCATTGGGACAAGTGTATCTTTACCCAATCAAATCTCGCCAACCTGTTCTGGACGTGTATTTTCTTTATCAAAAGATCATTCATTTTTCTTTAGCTACTACTACTACCTGGAAAATACGTCCAGAATGAATACAACTCAATCCTTCTACCTCTTCTCATCCTCTTTTTCATTCTATATGAAAAATATCATCTTATATGTGAGTTATGTGCAAACCTATTACTCTGTATTTTATTAGCTTATTCAAACATAAAAAGAATTTTCTATAATGAATGAAGAATTTTAGATGTTTCAAGCTAACTATAAAGAATTACTTTTGATTCCATGTTAAGGAAATGGTTAAACTAACTAAATCCACAGCTAAGCTCTGTTTCTGTGAGGGTTCAATACTGTTTTGCTTTAAACGTTGAGTGATATTAGTTAGTTACTATTGCTCTTAATTGCAGGAAAACCGGTTTTAATGATGAGGAAAAAATGTTAATTAACATGTGTAAACTTGTAAAGTAAGAACGGAATGTTTAGGAATAACAATCTATTTGAGTATCAAGTTGGAGACAAACACAGTAAACCAGCACACTGATGGTTACCCAAAATCTTTTAATCTACTGATTTTCATACAGATTAGGAAAACCAAGAAACATAAATTCTTACAAAAATTAAAACTTAACTTAATGGTTGTCAAGGTGTTCGTGAGTTAGAATCCTAGCTCAATATCATCAAAAAAGAATGGAAAATGAAATCTGTACCAGACCTTAGGGTTTTAGGATAGATTGGTATGAAACATAAACATCCACTTAACGAATAAATTCATATGAAAACCTGCCGCTCTGGAGAATTCGCTACTGAAACCGACGGAAGATCTTCGGTACTTGGCGTCTTTCAGGCGGGCTATCCAAGCGGGTATAAAATCACAGCTGGTCTAGGTTTATATTAGGTTGGGTTGGTTTATATGTTGGGTTATTTATTGGGCCTTATACTGGGTTTAAAATGGACTGGACAATATTGCTTGCAAGTCCATTCCATTGTTGATGAATGATCCATTAATATGTTTGTTGAATCAGCTTCTTCATTCCAACCAGCCAAAAAATTAGATAGTTGAAAATGCCGGAATAATGGAGGTAATAATATCAAAACTCATAACATTCATTTTTGTTTTGGGGGAGATGACACATAGAGATACAAAATAGAGTTTGGTGAAGTCAAATGAGCATAAAGTAAAAACTATCATATCATATATTTCTATTTTTTTTTAAGATTTGAGTTTCAAGAAGCAATATTAGGGGTGTTTGGATCTGATTCTCAAAACCGCTTCTGCTCCTTCAAGGAGCAGAAGAAGAAGCTGGAGTGTTTGGGTGAAATTCCAGAAGCCACTAGTAGAAAATGGCTCTATAGTGACACAAACTTAGTGTCAGCGAAAGATTTCATGACACTAGGAAAGTGTCAACGAAAACTGGGAGTTGTGACACTAAATTTAGTGTCACGACTTAGTGTCACCAAATTGTGACACAAGAGTAACAACATATTTTATGATATATAAACACCATACTTTTCTATGATACTATGGTGTCTCCAAATTTAATGATACATAAAAATCACATAAAACTTTGATAATTTTGTATGTCGAAATGTTATGACACATTTTTATCATGATAATGTACGACACTTTTGTGTCATGATAATGTACGACACTTTTGTGTGATGCTAAATTATGACACTTGTGTCATGGTAGTTAATGACATACAATTGTCAACCAAAATGATGACATCTTAGTATCATCTACTTAACTTTTTTCATTTTGCATTTCTGAAATATTTCCATATATATATTGAATATTCTTATTTCCAGGATTTCTTTAATATCAATCATACACCTAGATTTTATATATTCATACCAACCCATAAATATAAAATGTTCTCAAAATAACTTATCAAAGACAATATTTCAAAATGATCATCAAGCTAGCTATTAAAGTCAAAATAAGCTAGCCAATCCAAACTACACCAGAGTATACCATGCCATTGTTAGTTTCACAACACTCCTAGCATAATAATAATAATACATCATCACAAAAGCATTACAACAATGGTTCACAACCATGCTTAGTTTTCCCAACTACATCATAACACAACATTTTTTCCCAAAAGTTCTTCACATTTTTTTACCAGCTGGCCTTTCCTTGAACACATTTGCAGCCCCAAAGTTCAGTCAACTAATCACAAAAAGAAAATACACAATTGATTTAACAACCAAGTGCACAAGACTGATATTGACGTAGCATCACACATCACAACATAGGCAATTTTTGAACAAAGACATTTCAACTTACTCTTTCACCAAAGTTGCTGCATACGAAGCCCACTCCTCCCGTATTTGAAGGATGTCATGTTCAGAATAGTCCATAATTGCATAAAACTACACCAAATAATTAACAATTACGTTAACTAGATAGTAAAAACTAACACTAAATATTAAAGTAATTACGTTCAAATTAAAGTAACCTATCACATTTTTACTTATGCATTTTTAGTTAAAACCAAACATTAAAAGAATTATACTCCCGGGTAATACAAAATATGACTTGATGTCAAGAAACACATGCATTTTCAAATCTTAGCTACAGATTTTAATTGCTGATTGTGTACATATGAGATTTTAACTCAAAGGCATTTTCAAATCTTAGGACTTGGAATTTTAATCAAGCTGAACTGCCATCTCATCTTGTCACTATGACCTTGTACCTAAAGTAAACTATCAATTTGACATTAAAGTTAAGTGAAATAAGAATTACGTTAAAATTGTCTTACATTGTTCTTCAACACATTCACATTGCCCACGATATCCTTGATATACTTCATCACGAAGTAGCCACATTCAATTGAACCTTTTTGCTTTGGGCACTACATATATAAATTCAATTTAGGATTTAATAAATATAAAGGTTGAGATGTTATTAATTTTACTAGTCAAGTGATACCATTACAGTTAACCAACTCCATGTTAGTCTCTTATTTGACTTTGCGGCCTGGTAGATCTTTACACCCCTGAAAATGAATTATAAAATTTCATCACGGCAGACTCAAGGACTCCTCATATATGACTGATTAGTAAAAAATGTCCAAAACAGAGGAATATGATAAAAATGAATATGTAACTGATTCATAATAAGCTCAAAATCAACAGCTGGAGTATCTCCAATTGAATCCAAGTAGTAGATCCTACTCATCTCAAGGTCAATGGCACCCAACACCCAATGGTCGCTGCATTGAAAATAGTCATGATCATTGTGATCATAATATACAACCATAAAAGAATTATAAATGAATATACATTCAAACTTGGAATGTCCAAAGTTTTTGCTGAAAGAAATGTTGCTTCTTAGCTTTGAGTTTTTTGTATAGGTTCTTTCTAACACTACAATCAGAGTAACTATTTCTTATAGAAAGCAGTGATGGTATTTGTAAACGATAGTTTTGTCTATCAAGATTTCTGGTTATTTCAAAAAGTTCACAAAAAATAAGAGGCATCTAAAAAAACTATAAACAAATTCTAAGAAAACCTGTTGTACTTGTAACAAACCATAAACTATATAAAAACATAAGTGAAGCAAAGATTTTTAAAAAGGGATTTCCTTTCTCAACTAATTCCAGGATCACATATAATAAGACAATTTTATATTATATTAATACCATACCCGGCATTATACGGGATCAAGGTGATCTGTCCAGGTAAGGCTGTACTTAAAATATCTGAAATATATTGAGACCTTCTAGTCACCGATTCATCTGATAGCCTCTTTGGGCATGTTATGACAGCAGAAGTCCCAAACTGTACAGGCATCTCCCCCAGTTCAACCATGTTTTCATGAAGGTGCCTACAAATTCATTAATTAAGTTATTACATTGCGTACACGTGAATAGTATATTGGCAGATATATAGAGTACAATGTTTGAAAGACTTAGCTTACTTGCACCAAATTTCTATGACAGAATTTGAAACTCTCTCACAGTTTATGACAATTCTGCACACATCCTTATTAAAAGAAGATTTTGTTGAGAATCCAAACACTTCTTCATTGTGATTGATTGGGTAGCCATCTCCGAGGCATCCCTCAATAAAAACAGAGAACATCTTCAATTGAACGCTTTGTTCTTTACTCTTTTCCATCACAGACCTCATCGTTCTTTGCATATTTAGCTTTCTTGAAGGCGCAAGCTTTTTCTTCATTGCAGGCCTGTTTTTTCCTTGATGATGACAACCCCTTGATCCTCCAATTCTTCCCTTACATCCTCTACTTGTTTCTCAACCAATGTAGGATCATGATTTTCGATGAAATGTTGGGGCAATTTTTTGGGACTTTGACTAGCAAGCCCTTGTTGTTTTTCTTCACACTCTTCTTCCATATATCTCCCTAATTCTGCTTCCCAATCATCTATATTGTCTCTCACATCTTCAACTTCAACATCTTTAACCTAAAATGATAAGGTATAAAAGTTATCATTCTTCAACCTCAAGTAATTAATTTTGAATCTTATTATTTTTCAAAATAATACGTGAATCAAATGTACCTTTTTTCCCCATTCTTCTTTTTTCTTGATAGTTGTTTAACCTCATGATCTTGCTCTTCATCTTTGGCTACTTGAGTTTTACATTCAGTCTCTTTAGAGACACGTCTTGGAGATTTTCTGGAAACTAAGTGCTGTTTTTTCAAGGGAGTAACGTGCTTCTCGACCTCTGTAGTAGCCTATCAAAAAGCAAATAATTACGTCATTAATGTATTAGATTAGAAAAATATAAGTGTTGTTACTGTCTTAATTGCTTCATGAATGTAGGGAGTACAAACCTTTCTTTTTCGTTTTGGAGATGTCGTAGACTTTGCTTGAACACTACAACTGCCTATATCACTACAAGCATACTGCCTCACTTCAGCTTTCAGTTCATCAAGACGCTTTATCATCATATCATACCTTCGATCACAAAGTTTCTTCTCAACGTCCTTCTCTTCAACTCCACCAATCGGCATGTGAAAGTACATGGTGGGAGTAATGAAGTGACCCACTCCTTGGATTCTACTTCCATTGGGCTTTTTATCCAAAGTGACAGCCATAATGTCATTTGAGCCACATGGCACAAATGACCCTTCCTCCACTTTAGCCTTCAACTCCTTCTGCATGACAAAATTTAGTATGGGTGTTCAGTTTAAGAGTAAAAATCAGAATGTGTATGTTTAGTTTATCAATATACTGAGTACTACTTCTATTACTGTATCCAAAAAGATATAACACTCTTGCCACACATCATATTGCTCACATCATTAATTTATTAATAAATCATTAGTAAACCAGAATGTATGGGTGTTCAGTTTAAGAGTCAAAATCAGAATGTGTATGTTCAGTTTATCAATATACTGAGTACTACTTCTATTACTGTATCCAAGGACATATAACACTCTTGCCACACATCATATGAAAAGACATCATTAATTTATTAGTAAATCATCACTAAATCAGAATGTATGGGTGTTCAGTTTAAGATTAAAAAATCAGAATGTGTATGTTCAGTTTATCAATATACTGAGTACTACTTTATTAATGTATCCATGGAGACATACATGAGTTTACTATATTTCAAATTCATCAGTAAATCTTCTAAGAATGCAAACTACAGACACTTTATGTGTTGATGTGTACTCTTCTTTCAAATACAATGGCTGACTGAAAACGTTTCTATCTGGTAATTGAAAATCACAAATACTTGTGTAAAAGTATGGTGAAAAAATAAATACATCCCATTATTAATTAAATAAAAATTTATGACTACCCGGCATGTAACACCCCAAATACCGGTCTAGTAATTTTACGATATAAATTATATTACTTTACCGCAAAGCACTTTAATGTTAGAATAAAATGATAATAGTTAATATAAGTCAATTGATTCAATGTTACATAGAAAGTAAATTGAATTGAATACAGTTAATATAATGAATAAAGTTATTGTTAAATAAAGAACTACTCCTTACTACTTTGTATTGAGTAAATATATATATGTGAATAGATGTGATTACTTTATTTACCCAAAAAAAATGACAACCGGCATTCTAGGAAATTAAAGGATAAAACGTATAATTTAAGAACATGTGGTGAATAATCCTTTTCATACTAATATAAAAGTAAAATGTAAAAAGATAAATCAGGGCTTGAAAATAGACTACAAAATGATTTTTCTAGAAGACATTACAAAACAAATTTCATACCACACATTAATTTAGAAGAGGACAAACAAGTTAAAGGGGCAACACATTAATTATTAGGCCACCCCAAAAGCTACGTGTAGAATTGCAAACACTTTTATATATTACAAGTCCATGTAGCAACTCAGCATAAATCAATCTAAAAGAAACGTACTAAGGCATTCTCAATCCCACCGCCTAGCGTGGCCAATAGAGGGAATACTTTAAGACATTTGGCAAAGTGATGCATTAAGGGACAATAAAAGTTGCACATAAGATAAGGAATCAGCTCTACTTTCGCCATAATATATAACTACATATGTGGTATTGGGTGCTCCAAAAGTCTAAACAATACTTTCAATACCCCGTCATATGGAGAAGCTAGGCAACCGTGAAGCAATGTCTTGAGCTTGATACATCTCGGTTTAGATCGATATAAGCGGTTGGATTCAGGTATGTACTATAATACGACATTTAGTAAGAGCCATTTTGTTTTGATTAAAAGAAAAGATGTCATAAGTATGATAATATGATTTTTATTATAAGAATTTCATTTCAAATTTACTTATTAAAAATAAACGTATGAATGTGTGGGTTGGTTTATAAAGAATGAATATAATCTATCTGTATAATTTACAAGTACTGTACGTATCACTTATGTGTATACTTATGTGTATGAGATTAATTTTATGCACGTGTATTTCCGAAGTAATTTCCATATAATTAAATATGATTCCTATGACTGGCTATGATTTCAAATATATGAATTTATGGGCACTTACATGGTACGTGTCAAGTAAGTTTAAGAGATTTTCTTTTAGGGCTTTACTCTAGGATTACAAATTCTAGTTTTTGGGTACCACAGTTTTACAGTTTTGGTCTCAAGATTACTTAAATTCCGGTTTGAGTAGTCTTGTTTCCCACGTTTTTGGGTCACTAGTTGGATTACACTGACTACGACTCCACGCTGAGTTCGGGTTGTTTCGACAATTCGTTCTCCACGGTATGCTAGCATATGACCCCAGGCCAGGGTCCACGAAACTACAGTTGATTATATTATTTGTACCCTTAGCTAGAGTCTGGTTCTTGGAGTAAAGACTAAAATGTAATATTAAATGAATAGGTTGAAAAATAAATTATAGTCATTTTGAAGGAATTGAGAAGATGATTTCCTCATTGGATATATGACTTCTGTTATACAGCTATTATGTGGAACTAATTTTCCACCACGTTATAAGTACATGAAAAAGCTAAGAATTGTTGAATATGAAAGTTGTTGTTTGACTTCGATAAATCTCTGTTATTTATTTATCTATACAAATTTCTTAAATTAAAGTGATAAATAGATGTTCTTTTATTTCATTATTACATGTTATATTATAGTACCACTTAGCAATTCAATTGCTGAGCGTGTAGTTTTTCTACACGTAGGTAAATACGAGAGTCAAGCTGGAGCTCGGGGACAAAGAGACATCTGGAGAGGACTGCAATGCATGTTTTATGTTTTGTTTTAGTGTCATTTTCCCTTAAAGTTAGTAAACCGACATTATTTTAAAAGTTAATGTGACTTTATTAATTCAAGTTTTGGATAAGTTCAATGTAATTAATGAGTTATTTATGACAATTTTATTAAATCAATGATTGTATTTTTTTTATATAGCTTAGATTAATGGGGCTTATTAAAACAAAACTATATCATCGGACTTTTATTTTACAATTGAACAACTTTGAAATTTTTTCGGGAATTTTTATTAAACGACAAACGAAAGTGACATCTGCCCCGAACCGGCCAGACCGGCCGGGGTGGGTGTTACATTTTGGTATCAGAGCCAAGGTTTTGTAAAAGTGGTTCTTAGCCTTTGGGAAATGGTTTTCACTACGTGAGTTACATTGCATACCAGATGTCTCCACCCAGCGGCACCATTTTATTATTAGGTTAAAAGTATATATGTCTTTAACATTCAAGTAAATTCCGAGGATTGTTTATTTTTAGCACTCTAGAAATTGGGTTCCGTTTTCTACGATATAAAGTTAATTCAGCATAAGTAGTCCCTACATATAATTATGAGAAAATAGAATTGGGAAATAATGGCATGCCCAATTAGGGCGCCTTCACCTGGTATTTATAATAAAAACAGAGTTCTGAGATATTACATATTATACCCTAAATATTACATTATTACACCCCCTCAATTTGTGCAGGGGAAATCACGTGCAACTTGGAACGTAAAAACTCAAAACGCTGGGTAGATAAATTTTTGGTGAAGATATCAGCTAACTGCAAGTGTGTAGGAATATGCTTCACCACAAGATCACCATGGGCAACGCGTTCACGCACAAAATGATAGTCTATCTTGATGTGTTTGCTCCGATCATGCTGAATAGGATTGACAACTAAGTAAGATGCAGAGACATTATCACAAAGAAGCTGTACGGGGGCAGAAATAAAAATCCCCATATCTGCAAGTAAAGACCGAATGAATAGTGTGTCCTGAACAGTATATGCAATCGCTCTGTATTCGGCCTCCGTAGAGGATTTGGAGACGGTGGGCTGCTTCTTGGAGCGCCAGGAGATCAAATTGGAACCCAAGAAGACAGCATACCCTGTTGTAGACCGTGAGCTGTCAGGGCAACCGGCCCAATCTGCATCAGAATAAGCTGTAACAACTGAAATATTTTTGGTAGCCCGCAACCATAAACCATGTGTACTCGTGCCCTGCAGATACCTGTAAATTCGCTTAACAGCCAAAAGGTGAGTAGTACGTGGAGCATGCATAAACTGAGACACAAGGTGTACAGCATAAGTAATATCAGGTCTAGTAATAGCTAAGTACTGAAGAGCACCCACCATGCTGCGATACTCAGTAGCGTCAGATAAAAGTTCCCCATCTGTAAGAGAGAGAGTGGTGCGAGAAGGTAAGGGAGTACGAACAGGCTTACAAGTATGAAGATGAAAACGCTGCAATAAATCAGATATGTATTTAGCCTATGACAAGAACAAGCCCTTAGATGTACGTTTAGCTTGAACACCTAAGAAATAATGAACTTCCCCCAAATCCTTCATCGCAAACTGTAGTGAAAGTGTGTGGATGACAGATGAAACAAAGGAAGAAGAAGAACCAGTAATGAGAATATCATCCACATATAATAAAATATAGACCACCTGAGAATGAGAGCGATAAATAAACATGGATGAATCAGACCTGCTCTGCGAGAAACCACGGCTCAACAGAAAACCACTGAAACGATGAAACCAAGCTCGGGGAGCTTGTTTCAAACCATAAAGTGCCTTGCGTAGGCGACACACATGATTAGGAAACGATGGATGAACAAATCCCTGAGGTTGACGCATATAGACCTCTTCAGTTAAATAACCATGTAAGAAGGCATTTTTCACATCTAATTGACGAACAGACCAACCCAGAGAAACAGCAATAGAGAGAATGAGACGAACGGTAGTAGGTTTAACAACAGGACTAAAGGTTTCTGTAAAATCAATGCCAGCCTGTTGTTTAAAACCTTGAGCTACTAAACGAGCTTTATGCCGCTCAACAGATCCATCAGACCAATATTTTGTCTTATAAATCCACTTACAACCGACCACATTTTTAGTAGGGTCCCAAGGTACCAAATCCCAAGTCTTATTATCAATCAAAGCATTAAATTCATCGGCCATGGCAGCCCGCCAAACCAAACTTTTATTTGCCTGTGTAAAACATGTAGGATCATCCGGGGGAGATAAAGCACTTAAGGTAAAAATATGTTTGGGTTTAAAAATACCATCTTTTGCACGGGTGCGCATCAGATGGATATTAATAGGCGGTCTGGGGGAGTTTACTAGCGAGGTCGATTGGGAGTGGGGACTGGGAGTACTAGGCGGAGAGTTAGGCGAGGTTGTGAAAGGTGTGGTGTGGTCAGAGAGTGGTGTGTCGTGGGCTGGAGAGCTGCGGGTGTGGTCTGGAAGTATTGGGGTGGAGGGTGAGCTAGTGAATATACTGGTAGGTGAGGTGGGAGTTACTGATGCAGGGGTCACAGGTGTTTGGGATGGTGATGAAGGAGTCTGTTGGGACTGGGGTGTAGCCGTGTGATCTGGGCAAGGTGAAGGGGCAGTAAGAGCTGAGAATCTGGGACACGGTTTAACAGAGGATGACAACCATGAGGTGGATAAGCTAGGTGTGGGGTGAGAGGGAGTCGATTGTAAGGTAGAATAGGGAAAAATGTTTTCGTGGAAAACAACATCCCTACTAACATACACTCATCCCGTAGAAGGAGAAAGACACCGATACCCTTTGTACCCCGGAGCATATCCAATAAAGACACAGTGTATAGAGCGTGGTGAGAGCTTATTATGAGAGGCCGCAATAAAATTTGGAAAACAAGAGCAACCAAACACACGCAAGAAACTATAGTCGGGCAATTTATTAAAAATTCTTTGATAAGGTGAATCGCCATTCAAAATAGGTGTAGGCAAACGGTTGATAATAAATGTGGCAGTGTAGAGAGCATCAACCCAAAAATGACTAGGAATAGAAGAGTCAATTAATAATGTCCTAGTTAATTCTAGCAAATGCCTATGTTTGCGTTCAGCTACACCATTTTGAGCGGGAGTATTGGGACAAGATTTCCTAAAGAAAATACCTGACTTGAGGAAATGCTGCTGAAAAACAGAGTTATCAAATTCACCACCACCATCACTCTGAAAATTTTTTATTCTTACACCCAAAAGATTTTCAACAAGTTTTTGAAAATTAAGAAAATGGGTAAACACTTCAGATTTCCTGCGCATAGGATAAACCCAGGTATATCTAGAAAAATCATCAATAAAAGATACATAATATTTAAAACCAAGATTTGACATAACTGGGGATTGCCAAACATCCGAATGAATAAGCTCTAAAGGTGCAATAGTATCATGAATAGCATCCCGAAAAGGAAGTCTATGGGATTTACCCAACTTACAAGAAACACAGTCATGTGTAAAATGTGAAGAACTATTAATGAATTTATTTTGCCTAAGAATACTAAGCACTCGATCACCACAATGCCCTAGACGCTTGTGCCAAACTGGACCTGGGACAACTCGGGCTTGAAAGGCAGTAAAGGGGTAGACATGGTCTTTATTGGAGGCCTGAAGAAGAAGCTCCCCCGTTTGATTGTCCTTAACAGAAAAAGAATTTTTATCAAAAACAACTTGACAGGCATTATCCGCACACAACTTGTGTATAGAAAGTAAATTATATTTAATGTGTGGGACATGGTAAACAGAGTTAAGATGCAGCGGGCGACCATCGGTAATCAATTTAACATGACCAACATGAGAAATAGGTAATTTGGTACCATTAGCAACACAAACTTGATTCGGGCCAGAGTAAGGAATTTTAGAAGACAACATACCGTCGTTAGGAGTCATGTGCGCGGAAGCTCCAGAATCAGGATACCAGACCGAATCATGAGTCTCACCAGTCGGAAGAGCCGCTAGTGCTAGAGTGCTTTGAGCAGTGAAGCGAGAACACGTTAGGGCAGAATGGCCTGGGGAAAAACAGAGCTGACAAACGACCGGAGGAGCAGGTGACTGATATGTATTCTCCACAGATGGAAAACCTGCACTAACATTATGAGTAACACAAATAGGAGAGTGATTAGTAAAACTATAACCAGAACTAACATTACTCAATACCAAACCTATGCCACCAGTCTGTGGGGGACCACGTGGATGAGGAAACGGCTGTGCAGGAGGAAAACCATATGCCTGAGGAGAACCATACTGCTGCGGGTACTGGTGGTAATATCCCTGTCCTCCACGGCCGCGACCTCCTCGCTGCCTGCCACCGCGATGTCCCCTAGCTGCATTGCCGCGGGCTGGACCTCCTGCCCTACCACCCCCTCGGCCAGCAGGGGCTGGAGCAGCGACAAAGGCCTGGTGAACTGGAGGTGACTCCTGGGCCTGCAGTAATGCATCACGCTGCTCCTGAGCTTGAAGAAGAGGCCTCAAACTTTCCAAGGTGGATTCGCCCGGACAATAATTAATGGTGTTGATGAGAGACTCATAACCACGGCCTAGCCCAAGTATGGCGTATTCCAGTAGGTCCTTATTACTAACAGGTGAGTTGATAAGGGCAAGGGAATCTGCAATTATTTTGATTTCCAGGAGATACCGATCCATAGTTTGGGAGTCCTTCTTTTTAATATGAGATAATAACCGCTTCAATTCAATTGAACGAGCAAAACAAGCCGACATAAATCTAGACTTTAATCTCTCCCAGACCAAGTGAGAATATTTCAAATCATACACCTCCATTAAAACATCCCTGCTTAGAGTAGCAAAGAGCCAAGACCGTACTGTTTGATCAATTTTTGTCCAGTGATGATAATCGGGATTGGGGGTTTCTCGTCTAGCCAAGTCCAAAACAGTAGATGGCGGTGCCGGAATTGAGCCATCTAATATCCCAAAAAGGCTATGAGATACTAGAAACGACTCAAATTGGGTCCGCCAAGGCAAATAATCTTCAACGGCAGACAAACGCGTAGTGACAATATTCATCACATTGGGCGTGGAGAATGCCAAGTGTGATGCTAACGATGCTAAAGATGAAGATTGAGACGAAAAACCTGTAGGCTGAGATGTATGAACCGATGGCAGATTCCGGATGCCGTGGTGTGTTGGGAAGGCCGGTTCAGAGAAGGATGCAGTCAGGCCTCTGTTGTCCAAGGGTGTGTTGAACAGTGGCGGTGGCTCCAGTGTTGGGGCAGAGGACCAGGTGAAGGGATCTGGCATATTGAATAATCTGTAAGACTCAAGTGAGGGAATTGAACCCAGTCGCTGCGCAAGTGATGCCGCGAGCGGAGAACGGTGCTGCTGAATCGGGGCAGAGACCGTCGATGTTGAAGCCAGAGGAGTACTCGTCGATGCCTGAGGATGACGAACTGTAGTGCTGGAGCCGGATTCAATGGAAGTAATGCCGATGGGTATGGCTGACGAATTATGTGGCGGCTGCACCATATTGCTGGAGGGCGCCGATACCACTAAAGAATCGATCTCGGCCATTGGGAAAAGACCTAAGCAGCTGATACCATATGAGAAAATAGAATTGGGAAATAATGGCATGCCCAATTAGGGTGCCTTCACCTGGTATTTATAATAAAAACAGAGTTCTGAGATATTACATATTAGAGTCCTGATCCTGTCCAGACGTCCGGACAGGAACCGCCGTCCGGCCGGCGGTGTTTGGCCGCCTTCCCGGTGGAATTTTTTGATCAAATTTTTATGGCATGTTCTCCATCAAGTCTAGTTTATCCACAAAAAAATTCAGCCAAAAACTCAATCGGGAAGGTCGTCAAATGATTTTTGCAAGTTAACTGGTCCGGAAAATACATATTCCGGACCAGTTAACTTGCAAAAATCATTTGACGACCTTCCCGATTGAGTTTTTGGCTGAATTTTTTTGTGGATAAACTAGACTTGATGGAGAACATGCCATAAAAATTTCATCAAAAAATTCCACCGGGAAGGCGGCCAAACGCCGCCGGCCGGACGGCGGTTCCTGTCCGGACGTCCGGACAGGATCATTTGTGTTACATATTATACCCTAAATATTACATTATTAATAATAACCCTCTAATTCAGCATAAGTGTATAAAAAAATGCCGAACATGGCTCGATCAAGTCTCAAGATAAAACATGAGACTGATGAAACCAAACTTTCTTATATATAAAATTAAAGTACAAGTGCACTAAAGCTAAAGCTATAGACATATTAGAGTCTTATTGATAATTGTCATGAAAATGAAGATCTAATCTTGAGTTTAGACAGAATGATAGGTATAATCATCTAGTTTAACAATACGTACGTACGTACTATTGAGGCTGTTATATACGAAGTACTAGTATATACTCCGTGATGTAAATGTATGCTAGATGTACTACGATTAACAATCTAAAATGAGAGATGTATGGGTAGTAATAATTTTCTTCAAAAAAAATAAATCCATGATGTATGCTAGTTGTTGTGGATCCGTTTCTGTCTTGCCGGATTCGGCTCAGGTCGCCGGAGATCGGTTTCCGGTAGTCTCCTTGTGCACACCAAGGCTAAGGGAGCAACAACCTATTCTACCTTCTCAACACTCCTCTCACTCAGCTTCACAAAGAAGGAGTTCTCACTGTCTATCTCAAAAAGCTTCAAGAGGTGGTGGATATATACAGCTAGAGCAAGGAAGGAGCAACTGTCGGTAGAGAACAATAGCACATGAAGTAGGATGCAGGGAAGTCTCATAATAAAGAAGATTTGGCTTATTAGCTCAAGTGATTGGACGGTGCAAGGGACAACACAATCACACACCTCACTTATTTGATCTCACTTATTTGAGTTCAAATTCAAACGGGAGAAATAGACTTGGTACAAAACAAGTTCGGTAACTGGAGTAAGAGTAGTGGGTTGCTGAATAGGTTGTCAACTATTATTAATATACAAAGGCTATTTGGGCCAATAATATATTAACAATCTCCACCTTTGGCCCAAGGTAGTGCACTGAGACAATTCACGGAACCGCGGACTCATCATCGCCGAATTATTACAAGTATTATCGCAAAGATTATACAAGTAATATAAGAGAATACCCCATGTATTCTCGGATCACAAAGGGGCCAACACACCAAGCTTGCCGAGTCCATAAAGGACTTTACTCTACCATAATGGTCATCGAGTTCGAAGGGACACCAACACCAAACTATTAACAAACACTAGGTAAGTTAATAGTAAACCGATGCAACACAGAAAAAATTCATCCAAAATCAAAATTTAAAATCTTTTGACACGAAACAAATTTTTCAACAGGTAAACATTTAGTACCCATGTCAGCAGGATTAAATTCTGAAGGAATTTTCTCTAATTTTATAATTCCCTTTTCAACAATATCTCGAATATAATGAAATCTAACATCAATATGCTTAGTCCTATCATGGAAAACATGATTTTTACACAATTGAATAGCAGATTGACTGTCAGAAAATATAACCACATTTTTGTCAAGAAAATTAATTTCATGCAAAAGACCTCTAAGCCAAATAGCTTCTTTGAAAGCTTCTGTGGCAGCTACATACTCAGACTCAGTAGTAGATAGAGCAACAATAGGTTGAAGTTGGGATTTCCAACTTACACAAGAGCCACACAAAGTAAACACATAAGAAGTTGTAGACTTTCTATTATCTCTATCATTAGCATAATTGGAATCAACATAGCCAATTAATTTAACACCTTCAGAGCACTTAGAAAAAGTCAAACCAACATCCACAGAATATTTCAAATACCTTAAAAGCCATTTCAAAGCATTCCAATGAGGCATTCCAGGATTAGACATGTATCTACTCAAACAACTAACCGCATATGCAATGTCAGGCCTAGTACTAACCATGAGATACATGACAGATCCTATAGCATTCGAATAAGGCACATTTTTCATTTCATTCATTTCAGTTTCAGTCTTGGGGGACTGATCCTTACTTAACACAAAATGAGAAGCAAGAGGCACATTCACAGATTTAGCATCAGACATAGAAAATTTACTCAAAACCTTATCAATGTATGATCTTTGATTTAACACTAGAGTAGATTTCTTTCTATCCCTGATAATGCTTATGCCTAAAATTTTCCTAGCATCGCCTAAGTCTTTCATGTCAAAGTTTTCACAAAGAGATTTTTGGACATGCTCAATAGACTTCAAACAAGGACTAACAATTAACATGTCATCCACATAGAGTAATAAAAATATAGGCGCGGAGTCAATATTTTTATAATACAAACAATGATCGGCGGAGCTCTTAGAAAATTTTAAAGATTGCATGCACTTGTCAAATTTAATATTCCATTGCCTAGGTGATTGTTTTAAACCATACAAAGCTTTTTTCAACAAACACACATGGTCAGGCAATTTAGGGTCAACAAAACCCTCAGGTTGGTGCATATAAATATTCTTATCAAGATCACCATGCAAAAAAGCAGTAGTTACATCCATCTGTTTTAATTCCCAATTAAAATGAGCAACTAAAGCAAGTATAATTCTAATGGTGGTGAACTTAACAACAGGAGCAAAAATTTCGGCATAATCAATTCCCTCCTTTTGAGTAAATCCCTTAGCTACTAATCTAGCTTTAAACCTCACATTTTCAGATTCTTGCTTCACCTTAAATAGCCACTTACAATCCACTAAGGAACAACTAGCGGGTCTAGGAACAAGTTTCCAAGTTTGGTTAATTTTAAGGGATTCCATTTCACTATTCATAGCACTAATCCACTCTTTGGAATATTTAGACTTTAAAGCCTCTTTAAAAGTCCTAGGTTCATTGCATTCAAGGGATTCAAATATGTTAAAGGCAAACTCAGATATATCACAATTAATCAAATTGCAATCCCTATATCTTTCTGGTTTCTTAATAACCCTTCTATCTCTATCCCTAGCAAGTTGATAGTCATGCAAATCATCATTTTCAGAAAAATCATTCTCATCATGAATATCATGCTCCACCTCATTCGAAGTACTCTCACCTTGATTTTCAAGAACATTTTCATGCAAATCATTTTTAGCAGAAAATTCAGATTGAAATTTAACAGGCACTTGCTCCACCTCATTAGGAGCATCATTATGAGGAACATGCACAGGTAAAGTCAAACAAGGAAATTCATTTTCATTAAAAATGACATCTCTACTTATAACTACTTTAAACCCTGGTTCACTCCTATCCCAAAGCCTATAACCCTTTACCCCTTCTGGGTACCCTAAGAAAACACACTTCTTAGATCTAGGTTCCAGTTTATCAATCTTTTGATGCACATAACCCGCACATCCAAACACTCTTAAGTTCGTCAAATCAAGCTTCTTGCCCGTGAAAACAAATTCTGGGCACTTCCCTCCTAAGGGGACAGACGGGGACCTATTAATTAAATAAGCAGCGGTATTAAGCGTTTCCCCCCAAAATTTCTTAGAGAGACCAGATGTGGCCAACATGGCCCGCACCCTCTCTAAGAGAGATCTATTCATCCTTTCAGCAACCCCATTCTGTTGGGGTGTGTAAGGAACAGATTTATGTCTTTTTATACCCCAAGTAGCACACAAATCATTCATTTGTTTATTACAAAACTCAAGTCCATTGTCAGTCCTAAGGGCTTTAATTTTCTTTCCTGTTTGGTTTTCTATCATGATTTTCCAGTTTTTAAATTTTTCAAAAACTTCAGATTTTTGTTTCATGAGCAAAACCCAAACTTTCCTAGAATAATCATCAATAATGGAAAGAAAATATTGATTCCCTCCTTGCGTAGGAACACTAGAGGGACCCCACACATCAGCATGCAAATACTCAAGTATGTCAACACACTTAGATTGATTAGGAAAAGTAGAAATAGGGAAGCTAACCCTATGTTGTTTTCCTAACACGCATGATTCACAAAATTCAATAGGGGATAATTTATCACTACCAAAGTGACCATTTTTATGCAAAATATCTAATCCCTTATTACTCATGTGACCTAATCTATTATGCCATAAAATAGATTTATCACCTATCACAGAGTACACATAATCAGGTACAGGTTCAGCTTGACACACATACAAGTTATTTTTCTTTTCAGCAGTAAAAATAACAAGAGATCCTTTCATGATTTTCATAACCCCTTTCCCCCATTTTCCCTCAAAACCTTCATTTTCAAGGGATGCACATGAAAGCAAATTATAACGTAAATCAGGAACATGCCTAACATCTTTCAAAGTGAACACAGAGCCAGAAGAAAATCTAAGGCATACATCACCGGTTCCTAACACGTTGCATTTCTTTTCATTAGCCATAGACACATAGCCATTTTCAATTTTCTTATAATTTGAAAAAAGATTTTCAAAGGGAGTCATATGAAAAGTACAACCGGAGTCAACTAACCAATCAGATTCACATAGGGAATTAGAAAGCACAGAATTAACACATGCATGATCACAAAGATTATTAACCATAAAAATATCACCCATTTTTTCTTCACCAAAAGCCACATTAGCATGTTCATTATGCTGATTTTTCTTAGGCTTAGGACAGTCCTTAATGAAGTGACCAAATTCATGGCAATTATAGCATTTTCTGGCCTTAGATCTAGACTTAGATCTACCCTTCCTATTCGCAGAATTCTTCCTAAAACTTGATTCTCCATTACTAGCATATTTTTGGTTATGAGACCTATTCTGAGGTCTACCCCTAACATGCATCACCTCACCCGAATTCTTACTTCCCCTAGATTGCTTTAAATCTAACTCTTTGCTTTTGAGACCATTAACAACAATATCTAGCGTTATATTATCTCTACCATATTTAATGGCAGATTTAACATCACTATAAGAATCAGGTATGGCATTCAATAAAGCAATGGGAGTATAATCATCTATGTGTTTGTCACCGGACAACTTAATATCGGAAATAAGTTTTGTGAAAACATCAAGATTTTCTTCAATATCTTTAGACATGTCAAGTCTAAATTTGAAAAATTTTTCAAGTAAGAACATTCTACTTGGTAGAGAGGTTTCAGTATAAAGCTCTTCAAGTTTATCCCACAAAGATTTGGCAGATTCTAAAATTCCTACTTTTCTGAGCACACAATCAGATAAGTTCAAATAAATTATAGAACACGCACTTTCATTCATTTCTGCTTTTTTCTCTTCCGTATCGGAAGTCAAATAGGTTTGACTAATGGCCCTATATGATTTTTGTTGAATTAATATGCATTTTATTTTCTGTTTCCATATGCTAAAATCAGTTTTTCCATTAAATGGAGCCATTCCGTACTGATTAAATGAAGACATTTTCACACAGAAAATTAACACAGAAAATAAAAAAAAATGCAACTATAGCTAGAAAAACAGTTTAATATTTATAGGGCTAAACAATAGCACAAATAAATATAATTCTAGCAAGTATTAAATCAACAATAAATTTTAACAGTTTAAATTAAATAATAATAAAAAAACAGTAAATGAAATTATATTTAAAGAAAACTTACACTAGCCAAACACTAGGAGAGTGTTTGGACCTTACCCACCCACAAAGGGATTTTGGAATGGTTGACTAAATAATTGACTGGCAGAGTGTAGTTCATGCTTTAGCTCCAAATGAGGTCCACCTCCACGTTCCAAGCCTAGCAATTAGCAACCAGCTGTAGCTCCTGCCTCCAAAGTACAGCTCCGCTCCAGATTCCAAAGTCCAGCTCAAGTTAGAACTTTGTCCTTTCCCTCTTCGCTCCAGTAGCTCCAGGAACGAGCTCCAGCCTCTAGACCTTCTGCGAACCACAGAAATGGCAGGGGTGGCTTGTGGCGGACTCCGGGGCGACCTCAGCAGCTCAGCGACGAACACCACCGAACAACCGGACAAGCGACGAACACCACCGGACAAGTGATGACCTTCACAGACGAGCGACGGCTCTCTGGCAGCGTGCGATAACCTACGGATCTCAGGCGGCGGCGGCCAGCGTCTTCAGTGAGCGGCGTCGAAGGCCTTCAATCAACGAGCTCCAACATCTGTGGCGTTGATTCCCAGGCAGTCGGCAGTAGGCAGCTCCAACGGCGACCTCCACCCTCAAGCTCCGGAATTGGCAAAAGACGGACGGGTTTGGGGCGGCAAGGTTCTAGTAGTAATAGAGAACTACGTTCCAGATCCGGCGATCTTTCGGTAGTTTTTACCGGCGACTGCGAACGGCGGCGGCGGCGGCGGCGGCGGACGGCGGCGGCGGACGACGGCAGACGGCGGCGGACGGCGGACGTACGTAGGAATTCAGCAAAATCGACGGCGAAGACAGCCCTTGGCTCTGATACCACTGTTGTGGATCCGTTTCTGTCTTGCCGGATTCGGCTCAGGTCGCCGGAGATCGGTTTCCGGTAGTCTCCTTGTGCACACCAAGGCTAAGGGAGCAACAACCTATTCTACCTTCTCAACACTCCTCTCACTCAGCTTCACAAAGAAGGAGTTCTCACTGTCTATCTCAAAAAGCTTCAAGAGGTGGTGGATATATACAGCTAGAGCAAGGAAGGAGCAACTGTCGGTAGAGAACAATAGCACATGAAGTAGGATGCAGGGAAGTCTCATAATAAAGAAGATTTGGCTTATTAGCTCAAGTGATTGGACGGTGCAAGGGACAACACAATCACACACCTCACTTATTTGATCTCACTTATTTGAGTTCAAATTCAAACGGGAGAAATAGACTTGGTACAAAACAAGTTCGGTAACTGGAGTAAGAGTAGTGGGTTGCTGAATAGGTTGTCAACTATTATTAATATACAAAGGCTATTTGGGCCAATAATATATTAACACTAGTTTAATTAATGTCTTTGAAATTTAAAGGAAGATATAAAGTATAAATAATACGGAGTAATGACATTATTGGACATGTGGCAGAACAACAATTATCGATCTGATAAAGAAAGAGAGTCAGATACATATATGATCTGACTAAACTGGACAAACTTAGTTTGTATATTAAAACGAGGAGTCTGACGTTGTAACTTGTAAGAGTAGCCAGTAGGATACTCAAAGATTTAATGCAAAAAGAAGAAGAAAGGAATGTGTTAATTTTATCTCTGCTAGAATAATCAAGTAATACGGAGTATATTTAAAAGAAATTAAATAAGAACTAGTGTATATAAGAATTCTCATGTATTATAATCAGTGTTCTAAAAAGCTTTAAAAAGCGCCGCCTAGGCGGGCCTTAGCCCAAGGCTTCACTTAAACGCCCCGCACCATTCCGATGCGTGATGAAAGGCGGCCCAAAGATGAGCAACCCTTAAAGTTGACTAAGTTTGAAGCCCATTAGCAGCTGGCCATAGCACTAATGTCTACCGCTCTATGATAAATACGAGAAGAGCTCTAATTTATAATTAGATATGGAATGAGGAACGCTCACTTCAACCGGTGTGGGAAAGAAGTATGCTGTAGCGGTGCAGACATGGAACCAATTCGCTTTGATATCATAGCAATCAGCAATTGCTAACTTTTAAACTTGCTCATATATTATATAATAAATTGCAATCTATTATCTTCATAATCAATAATAATATTATTATTATTATTATTTGTTGTGGTTGTTGTTATTATTAGAAATGTTTACATATTAATGACAAAAATAAAAAATGGTTTAAAGAATGTGATTTTTAAGTGTACTAACTTTAGGAAATAATAATCACATTTTTATGACTAAAATAAAGATTATTTACAGAAATATGATTAGTGACTAGAGTTGTTTTTTTTAGTGACTAGAGTAGTAATGGAATCATACTAACTTATTTTTAATTGTTAAACTTAAATTATCATGATACTACATTATAGTAACTATTAGTCATATTTCTTTTATCATAATAACTATTGTTCAATTTTTAAACTCAATTTATCATCATATTTATCGCTATAAAAAAACTTTTTTTATCATTCAACCAATATTTCAGCCTTTGTAGCTATATGAATATCTATATCAGTATCTCTATCATATGTGAATTTTAAAACTTCTTTGTCGAGAAATTCAAAATATGATATTTATTGCATGATATTCACATATCAAATTTGTATACTTACTAATAGCTCTACAAAAATTAAAATAAAGAGTAAAAATTACAAACGCCTTTTCACGCCTAAGTCCCACCTAAGCCCGCCTAGGCTTCAAAGGCTTAAGGCTTGGCCGTGCCGCCTCGACACGCCTTACGCCTTTTAGAACATTGATTATAATACGACTATTTGATTTTGAAAAGAACGAACATGAGAAAACGAAGAAGATAACTAGATACAATAGAGAACTTGGTGTTAAAGTATTAAATAGGCATGGCCGTGGACATGTTTTTGACATTAAAAGTATGTACACTAAAATCAAATATTAAAAGTAAATTAATGTAGCAAACGAAGTCATTATCAGACTTAAAAAAAATATAATATGTAGCAAAACATAGGAATTTAAGTATTTCTTTCCGGATATATAAATGGATAGACTAAAAATAACAAGGGAGTATAGTAAGTACGTATTAACCTTATTATTAACTCTAATAGAACAATATGAACCTAACTTCTAAATGCATGGGAGGATCTATGTTAGGGCTATGGTGGGCTGAAGCCCAGGGCAAAGTAAAAAAAATTATTATTTTTAAGGTATTATGTTTAAAAAATTGCATCCAGCCCATCCCAAAATTTTCTATAGCCCAGTCCAATTTCTCAGCCCAACCCATAATACAAAATCTTAACACCTGAAAATCTAATCTAAATGTTATGCACATCACCCTCATACTTAATAATTGGCACTTAGTATATACATATAAGGACTTTATTGACATGTTCACAACAACTTTTAAAGTGCTTGAGTATCTTCAAAAACATTGCCCAAAAGTGAGTTCTTGGGCATAAGTTCGTAGTGTACATAAACACTTTTCATGTTTTGAATTTGTGATCCTTTACCTTTTTTTTTTTTACTCCAAGGGGGTCTGGGGGAAGGGGGGCTGTGGGGAGCCTGGAGTAATCAGGGCTGAAACTCACTCCATTGAGTTTCGCACCCTTGTGTGCCTATATAGCTAGCGGATTTCGAACTCGAGACCTCCCACTAGACACGGTAGCCTCACAATCAGCTGGGCTGGAATGCTTGGTTATGGAAATAATGAATTCTGTCAAGGTCTTCGAAATTTTTTATTTGATATCTTGTTAGCCATGAGAGACATTTTTCCATTACACAACCGATCATTTTAGAGGAATTGACAAAAAACGGATGGGAAGGCTTTCTTGAAGAAGTAAAGGAGTTTTGCTCAAAACATGAAATTCATGTACCGAAGTTGAATTTTGAATATACGGTTGGTCATTGCAGAAAGAAACTACAGTTGAACATCATTATCACTTTGGTGTTTTCAATGAGGCAATAGACTTTGTATTGATGGAGTTAAGGACCCGATTTAATATAATGATAAATATAATCAGCAAAACTCCTTTCTTTGAGTGCTTCATTGGATCCCAAAAATTTATATGGGTCATCCAATGTCGATGTTATTTGTACTCTTGCAAGGAATTTCTATCCCAAAAATTTTAGTAGTCAGGACATTCATGCTTTGGAATTCGAGCTGCAACACTATGTTCATGATGTATTCATGTACAAAGTTTTAGTATCTACATTTGTTGAATTATGTGAGGAGTTGACTAAGAGCAGAAAATCTGATTCATATGTTATGATGAGTAGATTGATTTTCCTTTTATTGAACTTAGTGTTCTTTTGCAAAATTAGAACGCTCGTTTTATGCCATGAAACTTCTAAAGGCCGCACTCCTCAACAAAATGGATGATGACTTTATACTGAAAAAGACATTACTCTTGGTATAAATGTAGACTCTATTGTTGATTGGTTCGTTTTGTTTCAAAGCCTCGTTGAGAACAAATTTAATGGAGAACTCTTATATTCGATTTTTTGTTTATTTTGAAAATTTTCAATGTATTATTATTTAAGTGTTTCAGCCCAGCCCAACATGAAATCCTGGATCCGCCCCTGTCTAAATGCCAATGAATTAATATGACAATTGGAGAGCATGCATACACTACGGTGACACTACGCCATGAATAGACTAATAAGACAAAAAAAAATGGGGCACTTGTACAAGGTCCATTACGAAAGAACAAAACAATAATTATTAGCAGATCCGAATAAATCACTATTATTTCGTATTATTATTTAGTTGCCTAGTTTAACTTGTTTCCATGTTATACTTGAACTCTTGTATTATTTATATGGGCATCGATCCCAACCTAATACACACGAGATTATTTCTTTTGCTTCTACGATTGTCATCACTTTATTATCATGGTATCAGAGCCTCCACGGCACTTGATACGCTAATTCGTCTTTTGCTATGGGGGACGAAGAAGGAGGAAATTCCTCCTCCAAAATTGATCATACTTCGCCATATTTTCTGGGACCACAAGACAGGCCGGGCGACTATATCACAGCGGCACGACTCACTGGAGACAACTACGATGATTAGTCAAGTTCGGTGCGGCTTGCTTTGAGAGCTCGACGAAAATACGTTTTTGTAAACGGAGATATCAATGAACCGAAACCACCATGCACAGCGGAGGATTGGCTCACGATCCATTCCATGGTGGTGTCTTGGCTATTGAACGTTATTACTCCCGAGGTAAAATCTACTCTTTCGAAGTTTGAGAATGCTCGTCTCCTGTGGAACGATTTAGAGGAACGTTTTTCTGTTATCGATGGACCACGTATTCATCAAGTCAAGTCTGATTTGGCTCGATGTGAACAAACGAAAAATATGTCTATTGGATCCAGGGGAGGATCTATGTTAGGGCTATGGTGGGCTGAAGCCCAGGGCAAAGTAAAAAAAATATATTATTTTTAAGGTATTATGTTTAAAAAATTGCATCCAGCCCATCCCAAATTTTTCTATAGCCCAGTCCAATTTCTCAGCCCAGCCCATAATACAAAATCTTAACATCTAAAAATCTAATCTAAATGTTATACACATCACCCTCATACTTAATCATTGGCACTTAGTATATACATATAAGGACTTTATTGACATGTTCACAATAACTTTTAAAGTGCTTGAGTATCTTCAAAAACATTGCCCAAAAGTGAGTTCTTGGGCATAAGTTCGTAGTGTACATAAACACTTTTCATGTTTTGAATTTGTGATCCTTTACTTTTTTTTTACTCCAGGGGGGTCTGGGGGAAGGGGGGCTGGGGGAGCCTGGAGTAATCAGGGCTAAAACTCACTCTGTTGAGTTTCGCTCCCTTGTGTGCCTAGCGGATTTCGAACTCGAGACCCCCAACTAGACACGGTAACCTCACAATCAACTGGGCTGGAATGCTTGGTTATGGAAATAATGAATTCTGTCAAGGCCTTCGAATTTTTTTATTTGATATCTTGTTAGCCATGAGAGACATTTTTCCATTACACAACCGATCATTCTAGAGGAATTGACAAAAAACGGATGGGAAGGCTTTCTTGAAAAAGTAAAGGAGTTTTGCTCAAAACATGCAATTCATGTACCAAAGTTGAATTTTGAATATACGGTTGGTCATTGCAGAAAGAAACTACAGTTGAACATCATTATCACTTTGGTGTTTTCAATGAGGCAATAGACTTTGTATTGATGGAGTTAAGGGCCCGATTTAATGATAAATCAGTAAAACTCCTTTCTTTGAGTGCTTCATTGGATCCCAAAAATTTATATGGGTCATCCAATGTCGATGTTATTTGTACTCTTGCAAGGAATTTCTATCCCGAAAATTTTAGTAGTCAGGACATTCATGCTTTGGAATTCGAGCTGCAACACTATGTTCATGATGTATTCATGTACAAAGTTTTAGTATCTACATTTGTTGAATTATGTGAGGAGTTGGTTAAGAGCAGAAAATCTGATTCATATGTTATGATGAGTAGATTGATTTTCCTTTTATTGAACTTACTGTTCTTTTGCAAAATTAGAACACTCGTTTTATGCCATGAAACTTCTAAAGGCAGCACTCCTCAACAAAATGGATGATGACTTTATATTGGATCTTATTATGCTAAACTTAAGGTTTTATGGGATGAATTGAACAATTTTGAGCCTCTTATTGTGTGTAAGTGTGGAAAGTGCACGTGTAATCTGGGGGAATTGCATGAAAAACGCCGGGATTCCGAGAGGTTCCACCAATTTTTGATGGGACTTTACTCGGAATACTACGGCCAAGTGCGGTCACAACTATTGAACACCACTCCGTTGCCATCACTTACACGGTCTTATCATCAAGTCACACAAGAAGAGCGAGTTCGTGGAATCACTCAAACGAGGGAAGACAAACCCGATGTCCTGGGGTTTGCTGTTCGTGCAATGGGTCGCGGAAAAACTAATCGCGAGAAGCCAGACAAGTCTGGTCTTGTTTGTTCTTATTGCAGGTACTCCGGACACGAGACAACAAACTGTTTTGAGCTGATAGGGTACCCGGAATGGTGGGGTGACCGACCTCGTCTTGGGATCAAATCGGGACCTGGAGCAGGGCGTGGGAAGCTTCCAGCCGCGGCAGATGCTTCGCGTTCCATCGGACATCAGGGAGGCAGACAGAAACCGAGTGTGCGTGCTCATGCAGCGACCACAGACGCACTGACTCCAACCGAGACACATGATCAAAACACTGGGAGCAGTCCGCCACCGTTGCCAGGCTACACCACAGAGCAATGGAAGTCTTTGATGACTATTTTTGGTAATACGCATTCACGGCAGGAACGCATGTCCGGTAAGTTTGACATCACTTCTTGGATCATCGATACTGGTGCTTCCAATCATGTGACAGGTGATATAGCATGCTTGAGTAATTTGACAGACATTCCATCCCGACTTGTTGGTTTACCCGATGGCCAACAAGTAATTGCTACCCGAGCGGGTAGTGCTCGTTTATCAAGTTTGGTGGAATTAAATAATGTGCTCTTTGTTCCAAATTTAAATTGTAACCTGTTGTCTGTGTCCCAACTCAATGATGATCTGCAATGTTTTGTTCAGTTTTCATCTAATATTTGTGCTATACAGGACCTTCACTCGAGGAGGCTGATTGGCACGGGTGAGAGGAGGGATGGAATGTACTATTTTCGGCCTTTGTCCGAGATGTTATCGGTTGCTATTAATGGTTTGCATGCCTCTCTGGACATGTGGCACCGGCGGTTGGGACATCCATCAGAACAGGTGGTTAAATGGCTATCTCCGAGTACCTCTATTTCGCAAAGTGTAAACAAACCATGTGATGTTTGTTTTCGTGCTAAACAAAGTAGAGACCCTTTTCCTTCCAGTTTTAATAAGACGACTCAAATTTTTGAGCTTGTGCACTGTGATTTGTGGGGACCATATAATTCCCCTGCATCTTGTGGAGCTAGATATTTCCTTACACTTGTTGATGATTTTTCACGAGCTGTGTGGGTTTATCTTTTATGTGATAAAAAGGAGGTTTTTAAGACGTTTATGTCTTTAATTGCGATGGTTGACAGACAATTCTCTACGAAAATTAAAATCGTGCGAAGTGATAATGGCACAGAATTTTTCTGTTTGCACGATTATTTTCAACAACATGGCATCATATTTCACACATCCTGTGTGCACACACCACAACAAAATGGAAAAGTGGAAAGAAAACATAGACATATCTTGAATGTGGCACGGGCTCTACGGTTTGAGGCTCATCTTCCTATTTCTTTTTGGGGAGAATGTGTCTTAACCGCAGCTCATCTTATTAATCGGACACCTTCCCATTTACTCCAGCGCCGGTCTCCATTTGAGGTACTATTTGGAATTAAGCCCTCTTATAAAGAACTACGGGTGTTTGGGTGTTTATGCTATGCTCACAATCTCCGGGGAAGGCTTGATAAATTTGCTAGCCGTAGTAGAAAGTGCATTTTTGTGGGCTATGCATTCGGTAAAAAGGGATGGCGCTTGTTTGATCTGGATACCAAGGAATATTTTGTTTCCCGAGATGTCAAATTTTTTGAAGACATATTTCCTTTCGATATCACGGCTGAAGTTCCTTTGCCTCCTAGCTTGGATCTTCCACCTTCGAATGACGTTCCTGTTACCTATGAAGACTATATCGGACATGAGAGCACCGACCGATCGAGTGGGAATTCAGAAGTTGGGACACTACCAGTTGTTCCCAATACACAGACTACACCGGCCGCCGAGTCCACACAGCCCTCAACTTCGACACTTCCCGATGACCTTGGCCGCGGAAAAAGGGTCAAAGTCCCATCTGTTAAACTACGGGACTACACTACACATACTGTTCTTATTTCTAGTCCATCCCCTCACTCGTCATCCATGCCAGTCATCTCCTCAGGTACTCCCTTTCCTATAGCACATTATGTTAGTTGTACTAACTTCTCATTGCAGCATCGGACTTTTCTGGCCGCTATTACCACTGGGCATGAGCCTCGCTCCTTTCGGGAGGCTTTTGCTGACTCGGGTTGGAGGGCTGCTATGCGCTCAGAAATTGAAGCTCTTGACAATAATGGCACTTGGTCATTAGAACACCTCCCTCCTGGAAAATGTGCTCTTGGATGCAGGTGGGTCTATAAAATTAAATACCACTCCGATGGAAGCGTTGAACGCCTCAAAGCACGTTTGGTAATTTTTGGGAACAAGCAGGTTGAAGGCCTTGATTACACAGAAACTTTTGCTCCAGTAGCTAAAATGGTTACTGTTCGAGCTTTTCTTGCTGTTGCTGCCATTAAACATTGGGAGCTACATCAGATGGATGTCCATAATGCTTTTCTCCATGGTGATCTTCAGGAGGAAGTTTACATGACCTTACCCCCAGGTTTCTCGGTTTCTGATCCCTCTTTGGTATGTAGACTTCGAAAATCTTTATATGGTCTTAAACAAGCTCCTCGATGTTGGTTTGCAAAACTTTTGAATGCTGTTGGGATATTGGGTCCAGGCCCAATATCCCTAGGCCCAAATCCGGGAAGAAGCAGCAAGCCCAAAGAACTCCCGAACGGCATTCGGGATAAAACTTATACTTGGAACATTCTGGGTAACGATTATGCCAAGGTATCAAGGCCCAAATATCGATCGGCGTTCGGGATACTTCAGGTAGAAATTATCACCTATGGCGGGGTCCCACACACCGAACACCTTGCCCGAACGGGCAATCAGCAAGTGGAGGCCGCATTTAATGCTGGATCATGGCGGCAGCAAGTGGGGGCATGGGTGCTTACATGGCAGAGGTGATAGCCTACCAGATTCGACCACGTGTCCACCTTACCCATCCCCATTTTAGTATAAATACCCATGTTTAGATCATTGTAAGGGGTTAGCATTTTAATACTCAGAGCTTAGCAATAGATTTACATCTTCTATCCTTGTAATCTCATATTCATCTACCGTTCGGGTAGTCTCAGTGTAATCACATATTTATTGAATATCGGTAAGCTTTTGAGTTGAGCAAATATCTCACTTTTATATTTTATACACATTTCAACCCTACCCAATATCCCTACAATATCCAAGGCTTGTGTTGGGCTTTCGGATCTTCGGGAATAAACCCCAACATTCCCACAGACGGCGCCAATGTTGGGGTTTATTCCCGAAGATCCGAAAGCCCAACACAAGCCTTGGATATTGTAGGGATATTGGGTAGGGTTGAAATGTGTATAAAATATAAAACAGTGAGATATTTGCTCAACTCAAAAGCTTACCGATATTCAATAAATATGTGATTACACTGAGACTACCCGAACGGTAGATGAATATGAGATTACAAGGATAGAAGATGTAAATCTATTGCTAAGCTCTGAGTATTAAAATGCTAACCCCTTACAATGATCTAAACATGGGTATTTATACTAAAATGGGGATGGGTAAGGTGGACACGTGGTCGAATCTGGTAGGCTATCACCTCTGCCATGTAAGCACCCATGCCCCCACTTGCTGCCGCCATGATCCAGCATTAAATGCGGCCTCCACTTGCTGATTGCCCGTTCGGGCAAGGTGTTCGGTGTGTGGGACCCCGCCATAGGTGATAATTTCTACCTGAAGTATCCCGAACGCCGATCGATATTTGGGCCTTGATACCTTGGCATAATCGTTACCCAGAATGTTCCAAGTATAAGTTTTATCCCGAATGCCGTTCGGGAGTTCTTTGGGTTTGCTGCTTCTTCCCGGATTTGGGCCTAGGGATATTGGGCCTGGACCCAATATCCCAACACTAGTCCCCCACTTCCTATGTCTCGAACGGTAGCGAGCGCATAAGGAAGTAGGAGATTATTGCCCGAATGCTGTTCGGGTGAGTATCGGATGGACTTCCGCCGGTTCCCGAGGTATGTTCTGACGGTTATTTGCAACTGCCGTTTCGCTTCTCCGATAAACGTCATGATTACTTGAGAAGGATTCCCTGTGTGACACGTGTCTCTGTCATCATTACAGAAAACGTGTCCTCTTCTGATTGGGTGATGAATCGGCGTGACAGAGTATAAGTAAGCTCTCCTGGTTTTGATTCTGGGTTTCGAAACTTTGCATCTCCGGCTTATCATTCATCCTTCTCTCTAGAGCTATTCCTTAGTTCTCGCTCAGGTACTTTCTGGCCTTGTCTTTTTTCTATCCTCCTTGTTTGATCGGTATGGCAACCCGTCGTTCATCTGAACTCTCTACCTCCGGCACTGTAATTCCAGAAGAAAACCCCAATGATACGCTGCAAGTTGTCCGTATTCCGGCGGAGGTTAACGGCGATGATTCCTCTTCCTCCGATGTTTATTCTGATGGCACCAAATCGGGGGATGAATTGGAGGTTATGGAAGCCGGCCCTCCAAGCGGCGTTTCCTGTCATAAGCTTGACCTAGCTCTTATTAGGTTTAGGCGCCAAAAGCTCACGGCCCAGAATCGGGCCCAAATTCAGATGCTAATTCCTGATTCGGTGGACTTCCGCCTTCAATCGGGTCTTCACCCAATGCGCCACTTCCCAGGGATGGTTGTGGTCCATTTCGACTCAGTCAAGGCCGGTCTTAGATTCCCACTTCACCCCTTTTTTGTTTCCCTTTTAAATTTTTACAATGTAGTACCAGCCCAAATAATGCCGAACTCCTACCGGTCGATAGCTGGTTTCATTTGTCGTTGTCACAGTGTCAAGGTCACACCCACTCTAGAGCTTTTCCACTATTTCTTTTCGGTTATCCCCCAGCAGTCCCACGGCTTCCTGGTGGTAAGCTCCCGTCCAGGACATATTTTGTTCTGTGATGCCCCTTCTTCCATTAAGGGTTGGAAAGATAGGTTTTTCTTTGTCTCTGTCCCGAACGGTCTGATTCCTAGGAAGTGGAACGCATTTCCTCCTAAATCCCCCGAGCCATTCATCTCTGAGGAGCTTAGCCAAGATGTCATTGCTGTGGAGGCAGGAGGCTGTTTCAAAATCATGTCTTACCTGACTCCCGAACGGCTAATTAGGGCCGGGATAGGTACTGCCCGTATTCCTGGACCTACTTGACTGAAAACCAAGTACCATTGTAACACCGTCCCCAAATATATTTACTTTTGTGTAAGTTATGTATTGAACCTTATGAAATGGTTAATGAATTTACGAGGTTGTAAATTTTTGTTAATTCTTTTGCGTGAATAGTAAATTGCACGTGGGGCCCACACCGGGAGCGGGAACACCCGATATTCTCAAGATCGCCTATTTTTATTCATCTTGGTATAGATAATAGTTATATGGTAGTGGACATTCACTTTGGACCATAAGAAAGGCATTGGGTTGACCGATTGGCCGAACGAGGCCCAATTACCGGTTTTGGATAATTTATCGGATAACAGTCCGAAATGAATTTCGGGGACTTCCAAATTAAAGTTGGAGAATGTATAATCATCCTAAAGGCCCATTAGGATGGGAAGTAAGGATTATATTTTATTTTACCCAATAAAATAAAATATGATTAAAACAGTCCGAGAAATACAACTTTCGGGACCGATTGTACACTTCGGGACACATTGGGGTGACTTCCCACATGAGTGGGGGCCACCCCACGTTTTTTTTGTGCTGGGAACTTGACTTGGGGGGCTGTGGAGCATGGGATGGATGTGGGAATAGATGGGTGAGACATGGTTGACAACCAAAGGGACCCTCCCACACCATCCTTGCTATTGAGACAAGAATGCAATCCCCCACCCTCCTTCCTTGATCATTTCGGCCAGCCCACCCCCAATCAAGAGCAAAGGACTCTACAACCATCATCCTCCATAGCCAAGAGAGCTCAAGGAAGCAAGGAGCTCAAGGAAGAAGGAAAAAGTTGCACAAGTGGAGAAAAACCTTGAGAATAAAGGTGAGAAGCTCCTTAACAACTTTTCTTTCCTATTTGATTTCATATGACTCATATATCATATGAAATACCCTTAAGGATGTTCTCCATGGTTTAAGTGTGGAACAAGGAGGTTGAAAGGTCGTTCTAAGTCCAAGAACGGACTTGGAGGCCAAAACGACCGGTTAGCCGGAAAATAACCTTTTAAAGGTTATTTGTATTGATATGGGTTTTGTGATGATAAAACCTTGTTAGGCACTTGTCAAAGG
Organism: Cuscuta epithymum; assembly: GCA_945859915.1. Classification (NCBI taxonomy): domain Eukaryota; kingdom Viridiplantae; phylum Streptophyta; class Magnoliopsida; order Solanales; family Convolvulaceae; genus Cuscuta; species Cuscuta epithymum. The sequence continues at coordinate 1,597,236 of CAMAPF010000141.1, read as the reverse complement.
TGATTTAAAAGCTTTCACAAAGTTTAAGGAGTTGCCGGAGTTATCGCCGGAGTTCGTCAAAGTTCACCGGAGTTTGGCCGGAGTTCAACCGAGAAGGGTAGAACTTCATCACGCTCATTTGAGGTGAGTGGACGGCTTAATGTCTTATAACTCTTGGGTTAATTATGAGATTACCTAAGTAAATGTTATATGTGTTCATAATGATGTTTAAAAGATGCTTAAACATGTGATTATCCAAAGTGATTAGATTTATATGTATGACCCATTGATATCATAAATGAAGTATGATATGAAAATGTTTATAAAAACATATATGATGTATTAAGGGATAAAAGGGGCATAAAATGCTTGGTTATAACTTAATACATGTTGGGATTAAGTTTGACGCAAATCGGGTTTGAAATGGCGAGTCAACGAAAATGTTGACTTGGTTGCCCAGGGGGCAACCGGCGCCGGTTATAGGCAAAACCGGCGCCGGTTATGGATCGGCATGGCCGGTTTTATTAAATTAATTAATAACCGGCGCCGGTTATGTCAAAACCGGCGCCGGTTTGGCACTGTTTTGCCTTTATGTTGATTTTTAATGCATGAATTGCATGGATGATTATGCTTAGGCCTTAAGACTTGGTTTAGTCTTGGTTATTGATTATGATATAGACCTTATCTAGGATGATATGTGGTAGATCATAAGTCGGGTGGAGTACCCAGGGATCGGGCGGTATCCTCAAAACTCGATTATAGGGTGGAGTACCCAAGGATCGGGCGGTATCCTCAAAACTCGGTTATAGGGTGGAGTACCCAAGGATCGGGCGGTATCCTCAAAACTCGGTTATAGGGTGGAGTACCCAAGGATCGGGCGGTTATCCTCAAAACTCGGTTATAGGGTGGAGTACCCAAGGATCGGGCGTGTATCCTCAAAACTCATAGATTATTATTTTATAATTTGGGACCGGGCGGTGTCCTCATGTTAAGATGATTGAACCAGGAGGAGTTCTATACACTCATAGGTATATGGGTGGGTTGGGGTTTAAGCCAAGGTTACCGGCTATATTACTTCCCAAATAAACAATGACCTACGGGTCGGGTATTTCCAAGTGTATATATAATGATATATATTTCATAACTTGGGGGAAAGAACTATATGTATATGTATCACCCTATGTTTGGGTCTTATACTTGAAACGTTAGTTATTCTACATTTAGCCTGCTACTCGCTCGGTACTTGTACTGACCCCTTCGGGGGGCCCCACCATTTCAGGTTGAAGCTCAAGCTTGCATTCTCACCTTGCTCGGTGAAGTAATCTTAAGGGAGACGTGGTTCGTGCTTCCTTTACTGTTTTAAACTACAAACTATGCTCATGGATAATTTGTAATAAGTACATTTGTTTTGGGCCTGCGAGTCCACGTTTTGGCCATATGTGGCCCATGATTGAATATTGAATATTTCCGCGATTCGTTCAATCCAAATATGTGATGTTGTTATGTATGTTTACTTACTGAGTATGGTATGAACAATGTTCATGGACGCCTTGTATGACTAAGTCACGTTGACTTGCGGGTGACGTCGTTTAGTCATACGGCGGTTGTACACGCGCTCGGATGCGGTCCGGGGCGTGACAATTAAGTGGTATCAGAGCCATCTCAGTTTCTAAACTATATAATCAACCTCTCACATGAGACTTTACAAAAGAGTTTTATCGAAAACCATGAGCATTGTATTTTGACGCCTATAGAACTATTGTCACCGAGGTTGCAAGGTCTCTAGTTGTTAAGATGGTACCCTTAACAATTGGTATGGCGGCGACTTAGGCCAATACGTGTCTATAACGTTTTCCGTCAATTGACATTGATTGGAGTCTAACGACTCGTCCAAATTCCTTTTCAGAAATGGAGGGTAGACGCATGCGGACCAGGAACAATCCGAGAGGGCAAGCACCGATAGCTTCTGTTGGAGCTAGTCGGGCCCCATCTCGAAGCTCTAGAGGTGGAAGAGGAAGCCGGGGAGGCCGTGGAAGTCGTGGGGGCCACCGAGCCCAAACAGTGAGTGATGGCCACGTGAGTTCGGTGTACGAGACTAGCACCGAGAACCACGACTCTACTTATGTTCCTGAAACGGAGCATGAAGAGACCCCATACGATGGGGGTGATTTCCACACTGATGATGAGAATGATGATGAGAGTGATGCCCGATTCGCTCAAATGGGTGAATTACTTGAGTGGTATCAAAAGGAGAAGTTGAGGAGAGACCTTAGGCGCCAAGCAAGGCGTGGTTCTCCAGGTGTGTCGGCTCAAGGAAGCCGGGGAGCTCCAAGGGCCACACCCGGGGCTCCACAAGGTGGGCTCGAGGGAGGTTTCATAGTGAGAATCTCCAAGTACCTCAAGGAGGCTAGGGCCTTGGGGTGTAGGTCCTTCGATGGCACCGGTGACATTACCGTTGCCGCCGATTGGATCAAGAAAGTGAAGGATGCATCAAGGGACATGCAAATTACTCCGGACGTGAAGCTAACCGTTGCTTCACGGTTGCTTGAGGGGATGGCTTCTACATGGTGGGAAGGTGTAGAAGGGAAATACCGGGGGAATATCTCATGGGAAAGTTTTGAGCGAGAGTTTTATGCCCAATACTACTCCGATTTTGAGGTTAATGTAAAAAGGAGGGAGTATACCAACCTCAAGCAGAAAGAAGGTGGCACCGTTAAGCAGTTGGAGCAAGAGTTTAGAACCTTGGCTAGGTTCTTACCGGAGTATGCAATCGATGAGGACCGCATGACTGAGCACTTCTGGGATGCCTTACTCTTAGACATCCGAGATCGTGCTACATACTCCCGCCTCATGACTTTCAGTGAGGTGGTAGAGCAGGGCATGCTTGGGGAGGCCCAGTGGAATGAGAGGAAAGCAAGGGACGCCGAGGAGGCGAAGAAGAGGAAGTGGAACGGTTCGGGGCCGCCCGACCAGTCCCGAAAGAACAACCATGGTGGTGGTGGGGGCTCATTCAAGGCGCCGGCCCCACCGGCGAAAAAGAACAGCGACGGGAGGTGGCACGGACCTAGGCCACAGAACTCGGGAGCACCTAGATGTCCCAATTGCTCAAAACAGCATTTTGGGAAGTGTAATGAACCACCAAGGTGTTTCAAGTGTGGGAATGCGGGCCATATGAAGGCCAATTGTCCTCAAGCGACTCAGGAGAACACACCGGGAGCCGGAGGAGGGTCCATGACGGGGAGGCACCGTGCGGGACCGTCACATGGTGGCACGGGGAGAGGCGGCGCATCAACGAGCCATGCCGCGTCCGTCAACCAAGGCGGGGCCCAAGCACGAGTCTATGCTATGACCGAGGCCGATGCTCGGGCTAACCCCGACTCCGTTGCAGGTAATCCCTCGTAATGTTTGATAAATTACATGTTGTTAAGTGTTAAAAATGATAGCGGGCTTGTACGGACTCGCCGGGGTCGATACCGGGGTGTTTTTAGCAAAAAGTGGTAGGAATACAGCTGCCCAGGGGTAAACCGGCGCCGGTCAGGGCTTAAACCGGTGCCGGTTCTATGTAAAAGTTAATTGTTTGGGGCTGCCGTAGGAGAACCGGCGCCGGTTTTGCCCATAACCGGCGCCGGTCCGGTTTCGGAAGGGCTGAAAACAACAAAAATCGAATTCCCGGGGAAGGGCCGAAGGAAAACCGGCGCCGGTTCTGCCCATAACCGGCGCCGGTCTAGGGGAATTTTGCCGGGACAAATCACCGTGCTCGTAACCGGGGCCGGTTTTTAAAGAAAATGATTTTTCCGAGGTTGCCGAAGGTAAACCGGCGCCGGTTTTGGCCATAACCGGCGCCGGTCCAGTGTAATTGGTGTGTATTCGGCCATCCCAGGGGAAAACCGGCGCCGGTCTGGCCTAGAACCGGCGCCGGTCCAGTACATTTTCGGCCAGAAAATGTCCGTTAGCTCGTTTTCGATCCGGTACTTCGAATAGTGTGTCTTACACCATCTATAAATGTAGGAACACTATTGATCAATGGAAGAAATGCAAGAATTCTCATTGATACCGGGGCTCAACGTTCATTTGTGAGTGAAGCGTTCGCCGAAGGTTTTGACGTGCCATTGACGCCAATGACGCAAACCTTGGTAGTCTCCACACCATTGGGAGATGACGTGGAGAGGGACCATTACTATCCATCATGTGAGGTAGAAGTGACGGGTCAACCTTTGACTTGTGACTTCGTACCTCTAAGTATGATGGAGTTCGATGCTATCCTAGGAATGGATTGGCTTGAAAAGCACCATGCTCGAGTTGATTGCTACACCAAAGTGTTGGAACTCGAGGACGATAAGGGGAACACCTTTCGTTTCGAGGGAGATCGGGGAGGATCTCATGGTTGTATCATATCCGTGATGAGAGCACGGAAGATGATGAGAAAAGGATGCCACGCATACCTTGCTTACGTAATTGATGAGACAAAGAAAGAGATAGACATCAATGATGTACGTGTCGTGTGCAAGTATCCGGACGTCTTTCCCAAAGACTTGCCGGGACTTCCACCCGACCGGGAGATTGAGTTCGTAATTGAAGTTGAACCGGGAACCAAACCCATTTCAATACCTCCTTATCGAATGGCACCAGTGGAACTTCAAGAGTTAAAGGTCCAACTACAAGAACTTTTGGACAACGGATTCATTAGGCCCAGTCACTCACCGTGGGGAGCACCCGTACTCTTCGTGAAGAAGAAAGATGGCACATTGAGAATGTGCATAGATTACCGACAGTTGAACAAGGTCACGATCAAGAATAGGTATCCCTTACCGAGGATTGATGACTTGTTTGATCAACTTCGGGGGGCGATAGTGTTCTCAAAGATTGATTTGAGATCGGGCTATCATCAGTTGAAGATCAAGGAGAGTGACATACCTAAGAGTGCATTCCGCACTAGATATGGTCACTATGAGTTTCTTGTGATGTCATTCGGGTTAACCAACGCACCGGCGGCATTCATGGACTTGATGAACCGAGTGTTTAGTGAATACTTGGACCAATTTGTGATAGTATTCATTGATGACATTTTGATATACTCCAAGAGCGAGGAGGAGCATGAACATCACCTGAGGCTTGTGCTTGAACGACTTAGAGAAAAACAACTCTTTGCCAAGTTCTCCAAATGTGAATTTTGGCTCAAAGAGATTGGTTTTCTCGGGCATGTCATATCCGGTTCGGGCGTTGCTGTGGACAACTCCAAGATAAGAGCCATCATCGACTGGGAGAGACCCAAGAATGTGAAGGAAATACGTAGTTTCCTTGGCCTGGCAGGATACTATCGTAAGTTCGTCGAGAAATTCTCCGTGTTGGCATCTCCATTGACGAAGCTCACAAAGAAGGGGGCCAAGTTCATATGGGATGACAAATGTGAGAAAGGGTTTCTTGAATTGAAGAAGCGGCTTACCGAGGCACCAGTTCTTGCCCTACCCAAGCAGGGGATAGGGTACGATATCTATAGCGATGCTAGCATCCAAGGCCTAGGATGTGTGTTGATGCAAAATGGTAAGGTGATAGCCTACGCTTCTAGGCAATTGAGGAAACATGAGGTGAACTACCCTACCCACGATCTGGAGTTGGGGGCGGTAGTGTTTGCACTGAAGATTTGGAGGCATTATCTCTACGGAGAGACATGCCACATTTATACTGATCATAAGAGTTTGAAGTATGTATTCACTCAGAAAGAGTTGAATATGAGACAACGGAGATGGATGGAGTTGATCAAGGACTACGACTTGATCATTGACTACCATCCCGGAAAGGCCAACGTGGTGGCCGATGCGCTAAGCAGGAAGAGTACGTCGGGGACGTTACTCACATGTCTACGGGCATTGAGAGCACGCGTGGAGGTGTCCACGCATGGGACCCTCATTGCTAGATTTGAGGTTAGGCCCACATTACTGAGTGAAATCAGTAAATGTCAGGCCATTGATGAGGAGTGTCAGAAGATCCGTGAACGGATCCTTGAGGGACCCGTTGAGAACTTTCGGGTACGTGATGATGGCCTTTTGATGTTTAAAGACCGTGTGTGCATACCAAGGAATGAGGAACTCCAGAAGTCTATACTAGAGGAGGCTCATTCTTCGGCCTATGCCATGCATCCAGGGGGTACTAAGATGTACCGAGACTTGAAGGAGAGTTACTGGTGGTCAGGTATGAAGAGAGACGTCGCAGAGTATGTGAGTCGATGCCTTACTTGCCAGCAGGTTAAGGCAGAACACCAACACCCGGCAGGACTATTGCAGCCGCTTACCATTCCAGAATGGAAGTGGGAACATGTGACTATGGACTTCGTGGTAGGGCTACCACGGACGGTAAACAACTATGATGCAGTTTGGGTAGTGGTTGATAGGCTCACCAAGAGTGCACATTTCTTGCCTATCAACATTACCTACCCTCTTGAAAGGTTGGCCAAGTTATATACGGAAGAAATTGTGAGATTGCATGGAGTCCCGATATCCATTGTCTCAGATAGGGATCCACGATTCGCATCCAGATTTTGGCCAAAGTTTCAAGCATCTTTGGGCACTAAACTGAAGTTTAGTACAGCTTTTCACCCACAGACGGATGGACAATCCGAACGAGTGATACAGATTTTGGAGGACATGCTTAGAGCGTGTGCTTTGGAGTTCCAAGGGAGTTGGGACAAACATTTGGCTCTGGTAGAGTTTGCCTATAACAACAGTTATCAGGCGAGTATTGGCATGCCTCCCTACGAGGCATTGTATGGGAGGAAGTGCAGGACACCTTTGTGTTGGGATGAGGTTGGCGAGGCCAAACTCGAAGGGATAGAACTCGTTGAGATCACCAAGGCTAAGGTGAAGATCATTCGTGATAGACTCATGGCTGCCCAAGATCGGCAGAAGAGCTATGCAGACAAACGGCGGAGACCGTTGGAGTTTGAGGTCGGGGACGAAGTCTTCCTAAGAATCTCTCCTTGGAAAGGCATCATCCGATTCATATCTAGGGGTAAGCTTAACCCCCGATACATTGGCCCATTTGAAATCCTTGAGAGGGTTGGGGCCGTAGCGTATCGTCTCAAGTTGACCCCTGAACTTGAGAAGATTCATGATGTATTTCATGTATCGATGCTCAAGAAGTATGTGCGGGATCCATCACATATTCTTGAGAAACCACCGGTGGAGATCCGGGAGGACCTGCAGTATGCTGTAGAACCAGTGAAGATAGTGGGCCAACAGGTGAAGAAACTTAGGAACAAGGAGATTCCTATGGTGAAGGTTCTGTGGAGGAGTGATCGAGTCGAAGAAGAAACCTGGGAGACCGAGGTCTCGATGAGGGAGCAATACCCGTTTCTTTTCGATTAAGACACGATGATTTCGGGGACGAAATCCCAAATAAGGGGGGGTGAACTTGTAACACCGTCCCCAAATATATTTACTTTTGTGTAAGTTATGTATTGAACCTTATGAAATGGTTAATGAATTTACGAGGTTGTAAATTTTTGTTAATTCTTTTGCGTGAATAGTAAATTGCACGTGGGGCCCACACCGGGAGCGGGAACACCCGATATTCTCAAGATCGCCTATTTTTATTCATCTTGGTATAGATAATAGTTATATGGTAGTGGACATTCACTTTGGACCATAAGAAAGGCATTGGGTTGACCGATTGGCCGAACGAGGCCCAATTACCGGTTTTGGATAATTTATCGGATAACAGTCCGAAATGAATTTCGGGGACTTCCAAATTAAAGTTGGAGAATGTATAATCATCCTAAAGGCCCATTAGGATGGGAAGTAAGGATTATATTTTATTTTACCCAATAAAATAAAATATGATTAAAACAGTCCGAGAAATACAACTTTCGGGACCGATTGTACACTTCGGGACACATTGGGGTGACTTCCCACATGAGTGGGGGCCACCCCACGTTTTTTTTGTGCTGGGAACTTGACTTGGGGGGCTGTGGAGCATGGGATGGATGTGGGAATAGATGGGTGAGACATGGTTGACAACCAAAGGGACCCTCCCACACCATCCTTGCTATTGAGACAAGAATGCAATCCCCCACCCTCCTTCCTTGATCATTTCGGCCAGCCCACCCCCAATCAAGAGCAAAGGACTCTACAACCATCATCCTCCATAGCCAAGAGAGCTCAAGGAAGCAAGGAGCTCAAGGAAGAAGGAAAAAGTTGCACAAGTGGAGAAAAACCTTGAGAATAAAGGTGAGAAGCTCCTTAACAACTTTTCTTTCCTATTTGATTTCATATGACTCATATATCATATGAAATACCCTTAAGGATGTTCTCCATGGTTTAAGTGTGGAACAAGGAGGTTGAAAGGTCGTTCTAAGTCCAAGAACGGACTTGGAGGCCAAAACGACCGGTTAGCCGGAAAATAACCTTTTAAAGGTTATTTGTATTGATATGGGTTTTGTGATGATAAAACCTTGTTAGGCACTTGTCAAAGGTGATTTAAAAGCTTTCACAAAGTTTAAGGAGTTGCCGGAGTTATCGCCGGAGTTCGTCAAAGTTCACCGGAGTTTGGCCGGAGTTCAACCGAGAAGGGTAGAACTTCATCACGCTCATTTGAGGTGAGTGGACGGCTTAATGTCTTATAACTCTTGGGTTAATTATGAGATTACCTAAGTAAATGTTATATGTGTTCATAATGATGTTTAAAAGATGCTTAAACATGTGATTATCCAAAGTGATTAGATTTATATGTATGACCCATTGATATCATAAATGAAGTATGATATGAAAATGTTTATAAAAACATATATGATGTATTAAGGGATAAAAGGGGCATAAAATGCTTGGTTATAACTTAATACATGTTGGGATTAAGTTTGACGCAAATCGGGTTTGAAATGGCGAGTCAACGAAAATGTTGACTTGGTTGCCCAGGGGGCAACCGGCGCCGGTTATAGGCAAAACCGGCGCCGGTTATGGATCGGCATGGCCGGTTTTATTAAATTAATTAATAACCGGCGCCGGTTATGTCAAAACCGGCGCCGGTTTGGCACTGTTTTGCCTTTATGTTGATTTTTAATGCATGAATTGCATGGATGATTATGCTTAGGCCTTAAGACTTGGTTTAGTCTTGGTTATTGATTATGATATAGACCTTATCTAGGATGATATGTGGTAGATCATAAGTCGGGTGGAGTACCCAGGGATCGGGCGGTATCCTCAAAACTCGATTATAGGGTGGAGTACCCAAGGATCGGGCGGTATCCTCAAAACTCGGTTATAGGGTGGAGTACCCAAGGATCGGGCGGTATCCTCAAAACTCGGTTATAGGGTGGAGTACCCAAGGATCGGGCGGTTATCCTCAAAACTCGGTTATAGGGTGGAGTACCCAAGGATCGGGCGTGTATCCTCAAAACTCATAGATTATTATTTTATAATTTGGGACCGGGGCGGTGTCCTCATGTTAAGATGATTGAACCAGGAGGAGTTCTATACACTCATAGGTATATGGGTGGGTTGGGGTTTAAGCCAAGGTTACCGGCTATATTACTTCCCAAATAAACAATGACCTACGGGTCGGGTATTTCCAAGTGTATATATAATGATATATATTTCATAACTTGGGGGAAAGAACTATATGTATATGTATCACCCTATGTTTGGGTCTTATACTTGAAACGTTAGTTATTCTACATTTAGCCTGCTACTCGCTCGGTACTTGTACTGACCCCTTCGGGGGGCCCCACCATTTCAGGTTGAAGCTCAAGCTTGCATTCTCACCTTGCTCGGTGAAGTAATCTTAAGGGAGACGTGGTTCGTGCTTCCTTTACTGTTTTAAACTACAAACTATGCTCATGGATAATTTGTAATAAGTACATTTGTTTTGGGCCTGCGAGTCCACGTTTTGGCCATATGTGGCCCATGATTGAATATTGAATATTTCCGCGATTCGTTCAATCCAAATATGTGATGTTGTTATGTATGTTTACTTACTGAGTATGGTATGAACAATGTTCATGGACGCCTTGTATGACTAAGTCACGTTGACTTGCGGGTGACGTCGTTTAGTCATACGGCGGTTGTACACGCGCTCGGATGCGGTCCGGGGCGTGACAACCATGGCCCGGGCGGTCCTTCCCGTGTGATAGTACTATAAATCCACGTGTGAACCGCTCGGTACTAATTTGTTCCTTTGTTATCTTTTCAGCTCTAAAGCAAGGCGAATCTTCAGACTCCGAAGGAGCCAATCCCGAACAACCGGCTATGGATGACAGCAGGCTTTTCACTGTTGGATTTGATGACGAGCCACCAACCTCTCCTCCCAAGCAGCAGAGGAAGACAAAGAGGAAGAGGTTGAGGAAGGCAGATCAGGGGACATTTTCCTAGCAGCAGCCAAAAGGGTTTGGCTCTCGTCCAGCTCCTGATGAAGGAGGGTCATCTCCCGTTCAGCTGCTAGGAAGGCCCGGTGATAGTATGTACCGGCCTGTGGAAAAAGAAACAGCAGTAAGAACAAGTTCAAAAAAATGTTATAAAAAGAAAGAACTGAACGGTCAAAGGCATACCTTAAGGGACTCAGCATGGCCTGCTTCGACCAAATCAGACCAATGGGTCAAGTTGGTGAAGCCCTCGCCAGCTTTTAAAGAAGTGCTGCACCACATGGAGGATGCAGTCTGCCCGAACAGCGTCCGGCATTCGGCTCGGGGACCCATGGCAGAAAACTCCACCGTCAATCGATCGGGGATCGGGAGACTATCTGAAGCAATACCTCCCCTGTTGCCCAGCTTCCTTGAAGGGGAGGGGACCATGGGCATCCTTTCCACAGAAGGATCCGTCAGATCAATGACCTGATCGGTCGGGACCAAGGCACCACTGCCTTCGATTCTCGGCCGCTTGTTTACTGGCCCAGATTCCCGGCCGGAGAAAGAGCCTGACTGAATAGCCTTCTCCTTTCCCTTGCTGGCTATGGCGGTGGAGGAAGGAGTAGGAGCAGGACGCTTTATGGAGACAGGGGGAATCACACCTACAGGAAAGAACAAAGAAAAATGAACAAGAGGTTGAAAAATACACCGAACGAACAAAGTAGGGGAAGAAACATACCAATGCCAGCAGCTAGCATCTTAGCAGGAGTCAAGAAGGACCGTAGGTTCTTGGAACCAGCCAGACGGAGCCTTTCGTACTGACAGACAATAGCTGCGTCCACCTTTGGGGAGGCATCCTGAACGGGGTAGGTGTTCCACCGATCAGGGAACGGAAGCGGCGACCCCACATGAACGAACAAAAATCGTTCCTCCCATTTCTCCGGCGGGGTGGGGTTGTCGGTGAAGAGCGAACGGCCAGGGCGGGCGACAAGCCGCAGGTACCCGGTGGTCCAATAGGGCTGGACGCCGTAGCAGTGCAAAAAGAGGTCGGCGCTAGGGGCAATCCCCAACTCATGGCACCAGACGATAAAACCATTCAGGATCCTATAAGTACTAGGCACGAACTGTGCTGGCAGTACTGAGACCCGGCGAAGGAACTCCACAATAAAAGGGTGCAACGGGAACCGTAGACCGGCGATCAGCGCGTCCATGTGAACCAGCACACATCCCGGACGATGTCGCATGGGATGTTTGATGAACCCCGCATTAAACTGACGGGGTGGAGGTAGTAATTGGCGCAGCGTCTGTTCGGCATCTGCTGGAAGGCGTTGACGCTGTTTCCTGATGCAGTGGAAGTTCAGACTATAGCGAGGGGGGCGTTCAGGCATGCCCTTATTGTAGATGGCTAAGTCATCTCCCGACTGACATCCATCATCAGGGAGGGGCTGTTCGGGATGAAGTGAGGCAGAAGACCCGTTAGAACCCGACGATCGGGTAGATGTGCCTTGATCTTTGGGGTGAGCTTTTCCCCTCGAATGGCGGATCAGAGTGGACACCATCTCTGTAACACCCTGGCCCCCCATAGGACCCAAGGCAGTTACTACAGACCTCTAGTACTGTCCTCACAAACCGCCACTAGCCTTTTCCGCGCACTTTGTCCTCACTCGTGCGCGCCCTGAGAAACTTCCCAGGGGGTCACCCATCCCAGGACTACTCCCGTGCTAGCACGCTTAACTTTGGAGTTCTTGGTGATGAGCTCCCTTAAAAGGAGATGCATCTTGTTGGTATGAGTAGTACTATTAATCCCCTTAAATTAATCTCGGGTATTACAATCACCCCCACTTAGGATCGCAACGTCCTCGTTGCGCCCTTGAACCAATCTCAAATCTCAATCAAATCCCAGAATCTTCCCCCGCTAAGTGCCCGCCCGATATCCAACGGGTCAACACACTGTCGCAGGGTTGCTCTGATACCACCTGTAACACCCCGGCCCCGTGGGACCCGAGGTAGTTACTCCGGACCAATAGTACTGTCCTCACAAACCACCACAAGCCTTTACCGCGCACTTTGTCCTCACTCATGCGCGCCCTGAGAAACTTCCCAGGGGGTCACCCATCCCAAGACTACTCCCGTGCAAGCACGCTTAACTTTGGAGTTCTTGGCGGATGAGCTCCCGTAAAAGGAGATGCACCTCTGTTGGTATGAGTAGTACTATTAATCCCCTTAAATTAATCTCGGGTATTACAACAGTACTACTCATACCAACAGAGGTGCATCTCCTTTTACGGGAGCTCATCCGCCAAGAACTCCAAAGTTAAGCGTGCTTGCACGGGAGTAGTCTTGGGATGGGTGACCCCCTGGGAAGTTTCTCAGGGCGCGCATGAGTGAGGACAAAGTGCGCGGTAAAGGCTTGTGGTGGTTTGTGAGGACAGTACTATTGGTCCGGAGTAACTACCTCGGGGCCTACGGGGCCGGGGTGTTACAGGTGGTATCAGAGCAACCCTGCGACAGTGTGTTGACCCGTTGGATATCGGGCGGGCACTTAGCGGGGGAAGATTCTGGGATTTGATTGAGATTTGAGATTGGTTCAAGGGCGCAACGAGGACGTTGCGATCCTAAGTGGGGGTGATTGTAACACTTGAGATTTAATATAAACGGATGAATAGTACTACTCATACCAACAGAGGTGCATCTCCTTTTAAGAGAGCTCATTACCTAAGAACTCCAAAGTTAAGCGTGCTTGCTCGGGAGTAGTCTTGGGATGGGTGACCCCCTGGGAAGTTTCTCAGGGCGCGCATGAGTGAGGACAAAGTGCGCGGTAAAGGCTAGTGGTGGTTTGTGAGGACAGTACTATTGGTCCGGAGTAACTACCTCGGGTCCGGTGGGGCCGGGGTGTTACAGGTGGTATCAGAGCAACCCTGCGACAGTGTGCTGATCCGTTGGATATCGGGCAGGCACTTAGCAGGGGAAAAGATTCTGGGGTGTGATTGAGAATTGTTTAAGGGCGCAACGAGGACGTTGCGATCCTAAGTGGGGGTGATTGTAATACCCGAGATTAATTTAAGGGGATTAATAGTACTACTCATACCAACAGAGGTGCATCTCCTTTTACGGGAGCTCATCCGCCAAGAACTCCAAAGTTAAGCGTGCTTGCACGGGAGTAGTCTTGGGATGGGTGACCCCCTGGGAAGTTTCTCAGGGCGCGCATGAGTGAGGACAAAGTGCGCGGTAAAGGCTTGTGGTGGTTTGTGAGGACAGTACTATTGGTCCGGAGTAACTACCTCGGGTCCCACGGGGCCGGGGTGTTACAATCTCTTCGGAATCTGACGAACCAGAAAAGGCAGACATAAAATAACAGAGAAGATTCTAGAGAGAGAAAGCTTGAAGGAATTCAGAAGCAGCAGAAAAAACTAAAACAAAGTAGCTACATCCTTATATAAGGAGATGCTACCGCCAAGAATCCAAATGAATAACTGACAAGTGTCAAGACGGTTGGGAGAAGTTAAAGCATCCTTTGGGATAAGAGAACACCCGAACGGGTTGAAGTCAACAAAGTTCACGAACCTCTACAATTGAAAAAGAAAAAGGCTACAAGTGTACGAATCTCTATCCCTTATCCCCAAAACAAATCATTCCCCAAAGGTCTCCGACTATAGACCCATCTCGTGTACGAATGTTTTATATAAGATCATTACAAAGGTTCTTGCGGCTAGATTAATTCCGTGCCTTCCGGGGTTAATTGATCATGCCCAAGGTGCCTTTGTGGATGGCCGCCTCATGGTTGATAACATTTTCCTTGCCCAGGAACTTGTTAGGGGATACACGAGGAAGCGGATCTCACCGAGATGTATGATCAAGGTGGATCTGCGTAAGGCATATGATACCATCTCCTGGGAGTTTCTTGACTCGGTTCTCAAGGGGTTGGGCTTCCCGTTGAGATTTGTTGGATGGATAATGGAATGTGTTACTACGGCCTCATTTTCAGTTTCTTTGAATGGGTCGTTGTTTGGATTCTTTGAAGGGAAAAGGGGCATCCGTCAAGGAGACCCTATGTCCCCTCTATTGTTTGTTCTTTGCCTTGAATATTTTTCCCGGTTACTCAACATGAGAACCAAGGAATCGAATTTTAATTTTCACCCAAAATGTGCGCCACTTAATATCTCACATTTGGCCTATGCGGATGACCTAATGTTATTCTCTAGGGGTGATAAGATTTCCATTGAAATACTTGTCAAGGCCCTACAAGATTTTGGGGATGCATCGGGCTTGAGGGTGAATTATAACAAGTCAAACATTTTTGTTGGCGGCATAAATGAATTTGACCTTCAAAATATTTTGGATATTGTTGATTTTGGGCAAGGAACTTTCCCGGTCAAGTACCTCGGAATTCCTCTCGCCCCACTTAAGGTTTCGGTGGCACAATATGCCCCGCTGCTTGAGACGATTTTGGACTTCCTACAGGCATGGAATACGAAATCTATATCATATGCCGGGAAGATTGAGCTAATACGATCAGTGATCCAAGGGGTCCAATCGTTTTGGCTTCAAATCTTCTCCGTGCCGCGGACGATATTGGATCGCATTGTTTCCATCTGTCGGATTTTCCTCTGGGGAGGGAAGTACGCCAAGGTGGCGTGGGATGATATTTGCCTTCCTAAAGAGGAAGGGGGGCTTGGCATACGGAACGCAAAGGTGTGGAACCAAGCCCTACTCTCCCGAACTCTTTGGGATGTGCATCTTAAGAAGGATACCCTGTGGGTAAAATGGATTAATGGCGTTTACCTTAATGGTAAAAATGTGTGGGATTTTATCCCACATAGCCGTGATTCGATTTTGATGAAGAATTTGGCAATAATAAGAGACAAGATTAGGGGTTGTTTTAATAATCGTAATGATACCATACTTGGATTAGCCTCCAGATCTGTTAATGGCAAACTAATTTCGAGCAGAATCTATGAATTGTTGAGAAATAAAGGGACGGTTAGGGTATGGATGAGCTTTATTTGGAAATCTTATATACCCCCAAAGTTCTCGTTCATGACTTGGCTTGCATTTAGAAATAGGCTACCCACGCAAGATAGCCTCGGATATTTACATATTGTTAATAGATGTGACTTGTGCAAGGGTGACTTGGAAACAAGGCCACACCTATTTTTTCTTTGTCCATTCACTTGCAGGATATGGGGAAAGATTAGGGAATGGATGGGCATGGAAAACCAGATGACAACCTTGCAAAGCTCGGTCAAATGGATACTCAAGAAGTACAGAGGCTCAACCTTGAAGGCAAAGGCGGTCCGAGTTGCTTTCTGCGCCGCGGCATATCACATTTGGCGAGCAAGAAACGCATGTAGATTTGATGAATGCATAGTGACTGAAGATGAGGTTATTGCGAAGATTAAACATGTGGTGTACAAGATATTGTTTTCCTTGTACCCACATGAATTGATTCCTTTTTGAAGACATGAGGCTATATTGCATACGAGGAAGGCGCGGCATATCACATAGCAACTTTCTTGAAGTTTTTGCAATTTTTGGGTCTTTCGTTAGACTTGTACTAGTATGATCTGTGTGCGTGCATCTTCGGCAGCACGGATGTAGTTTTGATTGTGGGGCAGTTGGTATTATATACTTAGGCCCTTTGATTTTTGTTCTAAATAGATCAAATAAAAACCTCTTTTTACCCCTACACCAGGTAGGGGTGGGAGGGGTTTTAGGAGATCTAGAACCCTTGATGTATAGTTTTTCTTTGGGTGTTAATACAAATTTACATTTCATCCAAAAAAAAGAAAAAGGCTACAAGTGTTTCCCCGAACGGGATACACCAAAATGTAATGAAGAATGATCGGTGTACCCGAACAGTATGGTTAGCTTACATGGAAAAATCTGGCAGATGCAACGAGGAAGGTAACACTACATCCCGAATGCTGAACACAATTACCAACTAGTTGAAAAAAAAAAAAAAAAAAAAAAAAAGGGACCTGCGGACATAATTGACGAGGAAAGTACAGGAGTTTATACCCCGAACAAATGAGGAGGGTAAAATAATGGACGTACCCGAACAGTATGGTTATCTAAGTATAGATTGAACGGGTTCATTATACGCAACATGTGTTAACAAGATTATCAAGTCCTGAAGTCTGGATTTAACAAAGAGTTCACCCGAACAGGTGACCTGATCGCAACATGAAACGTATTGCAGAGGCGAATTGATAGGTGAAAACAAATATGAAAGTACTGGCCGGAAAGATGAGCAGGCAAAAATTGTATATTCATCGGCTCTACTGGCCGGAAAGTACAGAAACTACTGATTCAAAAGAAAAGTACAGATGAGTGTCTAAATCTACTGTTCGGGATGATCTTCACCCTCTTCATCATCTTCTTCATCATCAGCTTCGTCCACAATTGGCACCACATCCATCCCCAGGGCTCGCCGGCACTTTTTCATCTGAGCCATCAGGGCGTTCAGATGATCGGGATGAAGATCAGCGGGAAAGTCAGAGGGTTGCACCGCTCGGCCCATATGTTTCTCTATGAGGGGGAGGAGAGGCTGAAGCATATGCTGGCAACCTGAGCTGTAGACCCCGCGGGCGAAGTTTTCAGCCCACTCCTTGGTGACAGAATGCTGATCCAGCACCCTGATCCCCTCCTTCTGGCGCTCTTCTCCGGCCAGTTTCTCCAAGTGCCTCCCGAAAACAGCAGGGAGCTGTTCGGTGGCGTATTCTTCCTTGAGAGCCAGAAACTCCTCGGAAGCTTTGAATTGATCCCGAACGGCAGACAGATCAACTAACATTTCAGCCGGGCCGTCTGGGATTTGAGGAGGGGCCTCAGAAAACTTGACCTGAGCGGCCTCAGCTGCCGCGATCTTGGCCTGGAGGGAGCCCACCATGACACGAAGCTCCCCAGCCTCAGCTTCTAGCTTCCTCCGCTCCTCGGCAAAAGCCCGGCGTTCGGCCTCTGATGCCTGTTCAGCCGTTTCCTTGGCCATCAGCAGCCCTTGTTCCTTGGCCTGCCTGGCCTCTCTGAGTTTCAGGCTGTAGATCCCTACCTGTTGATCGAGTACAAATAAGAAATGAGAACCTGGTAAATTAATGAAACAACCGAAAAAAAAAAAAGAGGGGTGATAAGAAGTTACCTTCAGGGCAGCCAAGGCAATACACTCTTCGGCCTCCTCGACCGGCATCGGAGGAAGGTTATGCCCATTAAGGAAGCCCGATGTGGACCAAATCTGGCTTGCTGGACAGCCTCCCCTTTCCAGCATTCCATGAGCGGGATCTTGAAGGGAGATCTGCTCAAACTGGCTCGCCAAATCAGCCTGGTTGGCGGCCAGTTCCTCAGCGGAAAAGTGATGAGGCTGCTGATCAGAGAAGAGCTGATCCATCAGCATATCAGCATGTGAAGATTGCTGTTCAGGGGCAACCTGCTGCACAGGTTCTACATCCCGAACAGGTTCAGACTGCTCGGGGACGACGGGGGCGGATTGGGAGGATGTCCCCTGATCTGCCTTCCTCAACCTCTTCCTCTTTGTCTTCCTCTGCTGCTTGGGAGGAGAGGTTGGTGGCTCGTCATCAAATCCAACAGTGAAAAGCCTGCTGTCATCCATAGCCGGTTGTTCGGGATTGGCTCCTTCGGAGTATGAAGATTCGCCTTGCTTTAGAGCTGAAAAGATAACAAAGGAACAAATTAGTACCGAGCGGTTCACACGTGGATTTATAGTACTATCACACGGGAAGGACCGCCCGGGCCATGGTACTTGGTTTTCAGTCAAGTAGGTCCAGGAATACGGGCAGTACCTATCCCGGCCCTAATTAGCCGTTCGGGAGTCAGGTAAGACATGATTTTGAAACAGCCTCCTGCCTCCACAGCAATGACATCTTGGCTAAGCTCCTCAGAGATGAATGGCTCGGGGGATTTAGGAGGAAATGCGTTCCACTTCCTAGGAATCAGACCGTTCGGGACAGAGACAAAGAAAAACCTATCTTTCCAACCCTTAATGGAAGAAGGGGCATCACAGAACAAAATATGTCCTGGACGGGAGCTTACCACCAGGAAGCCGTGGGACTGCTGGGGGATAACCGAAAAGAAATAGTGGAAAAGCTCTAGAGTGGGTGTGACCTTGACACTGTGACAACGACAAATGAAACCAGCTATCGACCGGTAGGAGTTCGGCATTATTTGGGCTGGTACTACATTGTAAAAATTTAAAAGGGAAACAAAAAAGGGGTGAAGTGGGAATCTAAGACCGGCCTTGACTGAGTCGAAATGGACCACAACCATCCCTGGGAAGTGGCGCATTGGGTGAAGACCCGATTGAAGGCGGAAGTCCACCGAATCAGGAATTAGCATCTGAATTTGGGCCCGATTCTGGGCCGTGAGCTTTTGGCGCCTAAACCTAATAAGAGCTAGGTCAAGCTTATGACAGGAAACGCCGCTTGGAGGGCCGGCTTCCATAACCTCCAATTCATCCCCCGATTTGGTGCCATCAGAATAAACATCGGAGGAAGAGGAATCATCGCCGTTAACCTCCGCCGGAATACGGACAACTTGCAGCGTATCATTGGGGTTTTCTTCTGGAATTACAGTGCCGGAGGTAGAGAGTTCAGATGAACGACGGGTTGCCATACCGATCAAACAAGGAGGATAGAAAAAAGACAAGGCCAGAAAGTACCTGAGCGAGAACTAAGGAATAGCTCTAGAGAGAAGGATGAATGATAAGCCGGGGATGCAAAGTTTCGAAACCCAGAATCAGAACCAGAAGAGCCTATTTATACTCTGTCACGCCGATTCAGCTGCCAATCAAAAGAGGACACGTTTTTTTTTGTAATAATGACAGAGACACGTGTCGCACAGAGAATCCTTCTCAGGTAATCATGACGTTTATCGGAGAAGTGAAACGGCAGTTGCAAATAACCGTCAAAATATGCCTCGGGAACCGGCGGAATGCCATCCGATACTCACCCGAACAGCATTCGGGCAATAAACTTATACTTCCTTATGCACTCACTATCGTTCGAGACATAGGAAGTGGGGGACTAGTGTTGGGATATTGGGTCCAGGCCCAATATCCCTAGGCCCAAATCCGGGAAGAAGCAGCAAGCCCAAAGAACTCCCGAACGGCATTCGGGATAAAACTTATACTTGGAACATTCTGGGTAACGATTATGCCAAGGTATCAAGGCCCAAATATCGATCGGCGTTCGGGATACTTCAGGTAGAAATTATCACCTATGGCGGGGTCCCACACACCGAACACCTTGCCCGAACGGGCAATCAGCAAGTGGAGGCCGCATTTAATGCTGGATCATGGCGGCAGCAAGTGGGGGCATGGGTGCTTACATGGCAGAGGTGATAGCCTACCAGATTCGACCACGTGTCCACCTTACCCATCCCCATTTTAGTATAAATACCCATGTTTAGATCATTGTAAGGGGTTAGCATTTTAATACTCAGAGCTTAGCAATAGATTTACATCTTCTATCCTTGTAATCTCATATTCATCTACCGTTCGGGTAGTCTCAGTGTAATCACATATTTATTGAATATCGGTAAGCTTTTGAGTTGAGCAAATATCTCACTTTTATATTTTATACACATTTCAACCCTACCCAATATCCCTACAATATCCAAGGCTTGTGTTGGGCTTTCGGATCTTCGGGAATAAACCCCAACAAATGCCTTGAAAGAATATGGTTTTTCTCAGTCCTATGCCGATTACTCTCTTTTCACTTATACTCGGGCTGACACACAGATGAATGTTCTGGTTTATGTGGATGATCTTATCATTTCTGGCAATGATAGCGTTGTCATCTCTTCCTTTAAGAATTATCTTAGCAAATGTTTTCATATGAAAGACCTTGGGAAGTTAAAATATTTTCTTGGAATTGAGGTGGCCAGAAGCCCGACTGGGCTCTTTCTTACTCAACGCAAATATACCCTTGATATTATCTCTGAAAGTGGACTACTCGGCGCTAAGCCTGCAGCATCTCCAATTGAACAAAATCATTCACTGGCCAATGCTACTGGCCCATCGCTCTCGGATCCGGAGCCATATCGACGTTTGATTGGCCGACTTATTTATCTGGCAGTTACTAGGCCGGATCTTACCTACGCGGTCCATATTTTATCTCAGTTTCTTCAGGCACCCCGACAGGACCATTGGAATGCTGCTCTTCGAATTGTGTGCTACCTTAAGGGCTCGCCAGGGCAAGGCATACTTCTTCGGACCGATAGTGATCTCACACTACATGGTTGGTGTGACTCTGATTGGGCGGCGTGTCCTCTTACTCGACGCTCAATCTCGGGTTGGATAGTCTTCTTAGGTCATTCTCCTGTTTCTTGGAAAACGAAAAAGCAACATACGGTGTCACGCTCCTCTGCAGAAGCTGAATATCGTTCCATGGCTGCCGCCACATGTGAATTGAAATGGTTGAAAGCTCTTCTTCTCAGTCTTGGCATTCACCATAAACAGGCTATGCCTTTATATTGTGACAGTCAGTCGGCACTGCATATTGCCAAAAACCCGGTTTTTCATGAACGCACTAAACATATTGAAGTTGATTGCCACTTTGTACGTGATGCGGTTCAAGCTGGGCTCATTGCTCCGTCCTATGTCCCTACTACTACCCAGCTTGCAGATATCTTTACCAAAGCACTCGGGAAAACTCAATTTGATTCTCTTCTGCACAAGTTGGGCATTCTCAACCCCCGTGCTCCAACTTGAGGGGGGTATTAGCAGATCCGAATAAATCACTATTATTTCGTATTATTATTTAGTTGCCTAGTTTAACTTGTTTCCATGTTATACTTGAACTCTTGTGTTATTTATATGGGCATCGATCCCAACCTATTTCTTTTGCTTCTACGATTGTCATCACTTTATTATCAATAATACATATATAGGTTGCGTATATGGCCAAATTGGACAAAGTTTGGATTATATGCTCAAACACGGAGGTAATATATGTAATATGTTAATGTTAAGGTTAAGTATACGGTTACCATTAATATGTATCCTCGTTTTAAAATATTATTTTGCACTCTGATCTTTAAGCATCCACATAAGTAAAAGTTTATAAACGAATAAATATATGATTTTGATTTAGTTGTAACAATTATATACGGAGTACATAGTTTATAAAAGCGATTCTCTTTCAGTATATTTTGAGAAAGATTTTTAAGTAAGAAATATACCGTAATTTAGTAAATAGCATCATGGTCCTTACTTGTGTAATTAAAAAAAATAGTACAATCCTATTAAAAATGGTTTTCTTGTGTCTTTGAAGCATTACTTAAGAATATATATGGAGTACGATATATTTTGAAAAGTTTTCTTTTAATTTGAAGTGTAATTACATAGGGCAAATATTTCTCATTTCTTTTAAACTCATTGAAGGACATTTTATAATATAATGGACAAAGGCTGTACTCAGCACCTTAATTAAACGACTCCGTATATCAATGCATGTAATGGATTGTTATTTGATGCATAACTAAATTAAAAAAAAGAGTATATGACGTATAAAAAATAAATAAATAAATAAATAAATAAAATGACGGTGGCAATTAACTGGCAATAATACTATAGACAAATTCGAACGCTAAGTGAGTGATTCTTGTTTCAGACAAATTCGAATTCATGAACAAGTAGGCAGTCTTTTTACACTAATAATAGAACGAGTAAATACTAACTACAATTGACAATTAAAGGCCTCTCAATGGATTTTGGGATCAAGTAATTTTATCATAGCGGTATTAATATTTAAAATACAAGGTGAGTTATATTGAATTTCCTTATAGGTTTAAGGTTAGGTATATATGCTTTACTTAAATTTCGAGGACGAAATTTTTATTTAGGGGGAGATAATTGTAACACCCCAAATACCGGTCTAGTAATTTTACGATATAAATTATATTACTTTACCGCAAAGCACTTTAATGTTAGAATAAAATGATAATAGTTAATATAAGTCAATTGATTCAATGTTACATAGAAAGTAAATTGAATTGAATACAGTTAATATAATGAATAAAGTTATTGTTAAATAAAGAACTACTCCTTACTACTTTGTATTGAGTAAATATATATGTGAATAGATGTGATTACTTTATTTACCCCAAAAAAAATGACAACCGGCATTCTAGGAAATTAAAGGATAAAATGTATAATTTAAGAATAATCCTTTTCATACTAATATAAAAGTAAAATGTAAAAAGTTAAATCAGGGCTTGAAAATAGACTACAAAATGATTTTTCTAGAAGACATTACAAGACAAATTTCATACCACACATTAATTTAGAAGAGGACAAACAAGTTAAAGGGGCAACACATTAATTATTAGGCCACCCCAAAAGCTACGTGTAGAATTGCAAACACTTTTATATATTACAAGTCCATGTAGCAACTCAGCATAAATCAAACTAAAAGAAACGTACTAAGGCATTCTCAATCCCAACGCCTAGCGTGGCCAATAGAGGGAATACTTTAAGACATTTGGCAAAGTGATGCATTAAGGGACAATAAAAGTTGCACATAAGATAAGGAATCAGCTCTACTTTCGCCATAATATATAACTACATATGTGGTATTGGGTGGTGCTCCAAAAGTCTAAACAATACTTTCAATACCCCGTCATATGGAGAAGCTAGGCAACCGTGAAGCAATGTCTTGAGCTTGATACATCTCGGTTTAGATCGATATAAGCGGTTGGATTCAGGTATGTACTATAATACGACATTTAGTAAGAGCCATTTTGTTTTGATTAAAAGAAAAGATGTCATAAGTATGATAATATGATTTTTATTATAAGAATTTCATTTCAAATTTACTTATTAAAAATAAACGTATGAATGTGTGGGTTGGTTTATAAAGAATGAATATAATCTATCTGTATAATTTACAAGTACTGTACGTATCACTTATGTGTATACTTATGTGTATGAGATTAATTTTATGCACGTGTATTTCCGAAGTAATTTCCATATAATTAAATATGATTCCTATGACTGGCTATGATTTCAAATATATGAATTTATGGGCACTTACATGGTACGTGTCAAGTAAGTTTAAGAGATTTTCTTTTAGGGCTTTACTCTAGGATTAGAAATTCTAGTTTTTGGGTACCACAGTTTTACAGTTTTGGTCTCAAGATTTCTTAAATTCCGGTTTGAGTAGTCTTGTTTCCCACGTTTTTGGGTCGCTAGTTGGATTACACCGACTACGACTCCACGCTGAGTTCGGGTTGTTTCGACAATTCGTTCTTCACGGTATGCTAGCATATGACCCCAGGCCAGGGTCCACGAAACTACAGTTGATTATATTATTTGTACCCTTAGCTAGAGTCTGGTTCTTGGAGTAAAGACTAAAATGTAATATTAAATGAATACGTTGAAAAATAAATTATAGTCATTTTGAAGGAATTGAGAAGATGATTTCCTCATTGGATATATGACTTCTGTTATACAGCTATTATGTGGAACTAATTTTCCACCACGTTATAAGTACATGAAAAAGCTAAGAAGTATTTTGAATTAAGATGAGATCGGGGTAAAGTTAATATGAAAGTTGTTGTTTGACTTCGATAAATCTCTGTTATTTATTTATCTATACAAATTTCTTAAATTAAAGTGATAAATAGATGTTCTTTTATTTCATTATTACATGTTATATTATAGTACCACTCAGCAATTCAATTGCTGAGCGTGTAGTTTTTCTACACGTAGGTAAATACGAGAGTCAAGCTGGAGCTCGGGCACAAAGAGACATCTGGAGAGGACTGCAATGCATGTTTTATGTTTTGTTTTAGTGTCATTTTCCCTTAAAGTAAGTAAACCGACATTATTTTAAAAGTTAATGTGACTTTATTAATTCAAGTTTTGGATAAGTTCAATGTAATTAATGACTTTATTAAATCAATGATTGTATTTTTTTATATAGCTTAGATTAATGGGGCTTATTAAAACAAGACTATATCATCGGACTTTTATTTATTGAACAACTTTGAAAATTTTTCGGGAATTTTTATTAAACGACAAACGAAAGTGACATCTGCCCCGAACCGGCCAGACCGGCCGGGGTGGGTGTTACATGGCAAAGAAAATGTAGTAACAATGGCAATCAACCTACGGTGACTGGTATGTGTGTGTTCAATTTAAGGATAATAAACAGTATGTGGTAATTGAATTATACTTACTATCTTTTCAGCAACTTCTTTCACCTCCTCATCGTACCCACCATCTTTCTTTTGACTGCCCAATAGCCATGTATCAGCCCGATCAAGATCCTTCAAGCTAGCTCCAAGTTCCTTTATCTAACAACTTTGAAAATTGAAATATAAAACTTACTTGTTATAACACTAATATATCTTCATCTTCAGTAAAACACTTATAGTGATATTATTACTACTATAACTAAAAACTGAAAAATAACCAAAATACCTTCCTCTTCAATAAACCACTATAGCCGGATGACCCCAACCTGTGGTTATACTTGTTCTTCTTTCTTCTTGCTTTCCCCTTGTTGCTCTTTGCCTAGGATCATTTCAGTAGCATCATCAAAATTTATTAAGAGTTAGAGTATTTTTTGCTTTCATAGTTTTTAGAACAAAGAGACTACATTTTTATGAACTTTTCAGAATGCATTATTTGACTTACTAAAAATTCTGCTTTGAAACTTTTCAGGACAAACAGTTTCCACTCATCAGTGGGTATGTGCTCGTACTCTTTTGGAGGTAAGCGCAACATCTTCAAATTGTCCTTGTGCGGGAAGATGAATTCATTCCTTAAGGTAGACCTGAAATTCCTCAAAGCTACTCCCATTGTACTCAAAACTTGCTTCTTACCCTTAGGACTCACAACAAACAATTTCTGGAACATACAAACATAATGAAATGATTAGTGCAGCACCATAAATTAAAATAAGTAGCCACAAACTGTTAGTTGTTACCTTAATATGCTTCCATAGCTTCTCTTTCTGTTGATCTTTTACTAGTCTCCAATCATCAAATAGTATCAACACATTATCTCTAACTACAACTCCTATATAATTGGCCAACTCAGTCCAGCCATCACCTGAAAGAACACCAAACTCATTTGCCTGGACAACCACTTTGTCATCACTAGCCTTCTTGAGCAAAAGTTTCTTCTTTGTCTTTTGTCTCCTACACGGTCTCGCAACATACTTATCTTCCTCCTCCTCAGTTTCGCAGTCATTCAGATCTTCTTCAGCAGCAGACATAACTGGTTATGTGATCCTGAAGATAAAACATGGATTGAAATTCAATTAAGGTTTAAAAAACGTTATATAACTTGACACAAATAGTATATTAAAATAGGACTAGAGCACTATATAATCACTTACACATAGGTGCATCCTCTGTTAGTTTATTCACGTATAATTCACGTATAATACACTCAAACATATAATTCACGTATAATACTCCCGTTTATGAATTTTTCAAAAAATTCTGAAAAATTCACGTACTTTAAGGATAAAATGTATAATACACGTACTGTACGTATTGATGCGTATTTTATTCACGTATAATACTCTCGCTTATGATTGTTTCAGAAAATTCTGAAAAACTCACGTATTTTAAGAATAAAATGTAGGATACTTTAAGTATAATACACGTACTTTATGTATTGATACATATTTTATTCAAAAACATACACCATTAAATGGAAACCTAATGCAGTGATACAACTGAAACGAAATGTCTAGTTGCTCAATATTATTTATATTGCTTAAAAAACTTTATGCCTTAAATTCGTTAATTGTTTAATAGTCATTACATTTAATAAATTAGCTTCTTAAATTCGTAATCGGTTTCCATATTACTATTGTACTACTACTGTATTACTTTTGTTCTCCACCAATACCAAGACTTCAAAGAGATTGAAAACTGTTGTGGCGGCTCACCAAACTCACGGTCAAAGTAATATCAACTATTCTCTAATAATATCTGTCTACTTCTACTCAAATAGGTCATGCCATTTTTATTACAAATTGTGCCTATGCATTCAAATCCGTATATATGAAAAAGTTATTCCATACATTTTAAATTGTTGAAGAATGTGGTGCAAATGTTAACTAACTTTTTTATTTCTATCATTAAATTAGTATATAACACACATATTATATGCCGTATTTTTAAATTGTGAAACGTTTAAAACACATCCGTATCTTTATATATTTCACGAACTTATGGAACATATATTAAGCCGTATTTTATATAATTGTATCGTATTATATATGAACGTACGTATTATTGTATTATTCACGAACCGTATCTTACTAACAAAGGGTGCATCACATATTACTCTATTATAAATGTCCTCATCATCTGGATTCTCCTCATTAATGAGCAGTGTTGGATACTTTAGAGTTAGAGGTTCATGTATAACCATATCTTCTGACGCATCATGTAAACTATTACTCACCCTTTGACCAACTGAACAAACAACTGATTTTCTATTATCAAGTTGATCTTTAACGTAAAAGACTTGTTTGGCATGAGATGGTAAAATGAACTGGTCATTTTTAAGACCAAGTTTTTTCAGATCTACTATCGTGAAGCCCAGTTTATCTTTAGTTATGTGCCTACCATCAGCCCAATCACACTTGAACACGACCCTCTTGGTCATGAGGTAGTGAAGCACCCAGATTTCATCGAGCACACCATAAAAATTTGTGGATGCCATTAAAGGACTGTTATTTGTATAACTCGACACTCGTACTGAATCTGCCTCAAGGCAAATTCCACTGTTTTGCGTAACACGGTTTGAATCTCGGGCTTTAATGGCAAAGTTATAACCATTAACAGTATAACCCGAGTATATACTGACAGTTGTGTTGGGTTTCTTAGCTAACCACCTCACTGTTTCGTCCACATTTACACCGTTTGCAACATCAAGTTCAACCTACGACAATATATAATATAGGATTCAGTAATTCATATTAGGAAAGCGGGTCTCAACTGATATATTTCTATACACACACGCACACACGCGCACACACACACACACACATATATACATACATATATACATATACATACATACATACATACATACATACATACATACATACATACATACATACATACATACATACATACATACATACATACATACATACATACATACATACATACATACATACATACATACATACATACATACATACATACATACATACATACATACATACATACATACATACATACATACAGAGAGCTCTTCTCATCAGGCCGGCCTGACGGGCTGCTCCGTCCGGCCGAGCCCGTTTGGGCACCTTCCCGGTGGAATTTTTTGATGAAATTTTTTGAGCATGTTCCTCCTCAAGTCTAGTTTGTCCATACCAAATTTTAGCTCAAAATTCGATCGGGAAGGTCGTCAAATGATTTTTGCAAGTTAACTGGTCCGGAAAATACATATTCCGGACCAGTTAACTTGCAAAAATCATTTGACGACCTTCCCGATCGAATTTTGAGCTGAAATTTGGTATGGACAAACTAGACTTGATGAGGAACATGCTCAAAAAATTTCATCAAAAAATTCCACCGGGAAGATTCCCAAACGGGCTCGGCCGGACGGGGCAGCCCGTCAGGCCGGCCTGATGAGATGATTTCTCCATACATACATATATACATACATATATATACATGTATGTATGTATATATATATACATATAAGAAAATGACCTTTTGTTGAAACCACTTAGTGAACGTAAGGAAATGCTCTGTTTCAGAACAATCTGCATCCCCTAATTGCAGGTGCATCATATGTTCCCTAGCATTTGAAATTATATAATTGATTAGAGAATGTAGCCTACTTTTTAAGGCGGGTAGGTTAAAAATGGGGTATTCATAGCTTAACGTACTGCATGTAGGGCTGCACTTCAGGGGTATTGAATAATACTGTTCGATGTGCTTGATCCAGTAGTGATAAATCCACAACCTTTGTGTCACCCCCTCCAAGAGGTCTTTCAACTTGGGCATTATCATCATCATCATCATCCCTTTTTTTGAGCAATCCAATTGCCTTGTGACGGGAAAGGTATTCAGCACAAAACTCAAGTGCTTCCTCGGCTGCATAACACTCTACAATGCAACCCTCGGGATGATAATGATTACGAACATACCCTTTTAAGATTTTCATGCTTCTCTCAAAAGGGTACATCCACCAAAGGTAAGGTGGTCCGCATAATCGCACTTGAGCAATGAGATGAACCGTCAAGTGTAACATTATATCAAAAAAAGAAGGCGTGAAATATTGTTCAAGGGAACAAAGTGTGACCCGGAAATCGGCCTCTAGTTTGTCCAATGAATCAACATCTATCACCTTCTCACAAATTGCATTAAAGAACAGACACACACTTGCTATAGCATTAGTCACATTGTCGACCAGAGACAGATTTCGAATAGCTAAGGGGAGGATTTGCTGCATGAGTGTGTGACAATCATGAGATTTAAGACCTTGAAGGCGACAGTCATCATCAGAAACAATGCTTTTAAGGCTAGATGAATAACCATCGGGCACCTTTGTTTCTAATATTGTCTGACGGAACCTTCTTTTATCCTCTTTTGAAAGAGTGTATGGAGCTGGAGGTAATGAATTACCCTTGGGTTGGAGATTCTTCTGATGGATAGTCTACCCGGGGGGTATCTTATCCGAGGGGTTATTGCGGGAATAACTGGAGAGAAGTCAGAGCAAATAGGAGGAGAGAGAGTCGATTGTATTAAATGAACTCAGCGTGGTTTACAAGGTGAATTAGGGCCGCTATTTATAGCAGCAATAAATGCGATGAGAGTACACGTGTCAACAATCCAACGGCCGAAGGGTCACATCAGCCGGTTGGCACCGGCAGTGGTATGTCCACCGCATCGAATGCGGTTGGCGGATGTGACGTGGCATTAAATGCGGTGGTTGGCTGTCTCTAAAAGGAATCTTCGATGATTGAGCGTATTTGGCCGAAGGGTTTTTGTGTAGCCGAGGGCTCCATGTAACCGAGGACCCTTGTGTGGCCGAAGGCTTGGTTCAGCCGAAGGCTTCTCTGATGCCGAGGGCTTGGTAGTGCCGAAGGCTCATGTTTTCTGCCGTTTTCTCTCAGTAGTTTCTTATGCAAGAGAAGGCTCCCCTGTGAGTTTTTGGAGCCTTCGGCCTAGGAGGCCGAAGGCACCCCAGTGCGTATTTCGGGCTATTTTGAGGCTTGGGCCGCCGCATTTGGGCCTGAGTTGTTCCCTGGGCCCCATGGACTCGTGTAGGAGAAGTAGGAGTCTATGGGTCGGGGGTCATCGGGCCATATACTCCATCATCTTCTTTATCTTCAACTGAACTAGGTCATTTCTAGCATTAAGACCATCTTTGGTCTTTGTTGGTTGATCTAAGAGTGTTCCATACATGCTCTCACACACATTCTTCTCAATGTGCATCACATCTAAGAGATGGCGTATTAACAAATCTTTCCAGTACTCCAATTCAAAGAAAATAGACTTTCTTTTGAACAGTCTACATCTATCACCTTTGTTGCTGCCTCGTTTTCGTTCCCTGCCCTTTTGTTTGCTACGCTTCGGTTTCCCACTTTTGTATTTAATACCTTCCACCAGTTTGAGGATATCTCTACTAGATAAAGGCTCAGGGGGTCCCTCTCTCTCTACTCGATTGTTGAATACTTTCTTCATATCTCGAAATTTATGGTCATTAGGTAAAAAACGGCAGTGATCCATATACACGCATTTCCTGCTTGACTTGAGCCAAATTGAACTTGTTTTTGGGCCACAAACAGGACAAGCAAAATACCCTTTCACGGCACACCCCGAGAGGTTACCGTAAGCAGGGAAATCACTGACTGTCCACATCAGTATAGCCCTCATTTTGAACGTGTCATTCCTGAATGCATCATATACATCTACACCGTCATTCCAAAGAGTTTTTAGGTCATCAATTAACGGTTCTAGGTAGACATCTATATCATTACCAGGTTGATTAGGCCCTGATATTAATAGAGATAACATCAAGAACTTTCTTTTCATCGTCAACCAAGGTGGAAGGTTATAAATGATCAGTTGAACGGGCCAACAACTGTATGAAGAACTCAGGTTACTGTGTGGATTAATTCCATCACTTGAGAGAGCTAATCTAAGATTTCTAGACTCTAAGCCAAAGTCGGGCCACATTTTATCAACGTGCTGCCATGCGGGTGAATCCGTAGGATGGCGAAGCTTACCATCTTTGACTCGATGTGTAGCATGCCAAGTCATGGCTTGTGCTGTTTTAGAGGATTGAAACATTCGTTTGAATCGAGGAATTGGAGGAAAGTGCCATAGAACTTCTTCAGGAACTTTGTGGCTATGAGTTATAGCTCCATTTTTTTAGCCTTATACCTAGACTCTCCACAAGTAGGACATTCCTCAAAAGTAGAGTATTGTTTATGATAGAGGATGCAATCGTTACGGCACGCGTGTATCTTTTGGTAGTCTAATCCCAAAACTCTCAATATTTTCTTAGCTTCATACATTGACTTTGGAATGCGATTGTCAAAGGGCAATATATTAGAAAGTGCTTCCAGCAAAGCTGTAAACCCTTGATCAGACCATCCATACTTACCTTTAATGTTAAATAACAACATTAGCCCAGATAACCTTGAATAACTAGAACCGGGGTACAATGGCTTCTCAGCATCTTCAACCACATCCGCAAAATTCTTCGGATTATTATCCAACTGTTCATATACATCACCTAACATTTCATCAATTTCACATTGATCGAGAAATGTTGTATGTGATTTGTCAAATGCTGGAGTGTTTTCAGCCTCCCCGTGTCTAGTCCAAACAAGGTATGTCTCTAAAAAACCGGCTATTAACAGATGGACTTTAATTTTTTCAGGACTTTGAAAGTCCATGTTGCAACAATTGTTGCAAGGGCACCTAAATGACCTACGGTTTTCAGCATTGAGTATGGAAAAGTGTATGAAATCGTCAACTCCATTTGTGTACTCATCAGACAATCTGTTATGTATCTTTATCCAAGACCTATCCATTTGAATATTATCACCTGATTTGTAATACCAAAATATTTAAAATAATATTCTCAAATGACAAAAAATAGACCCCCAAAACTCTGTAAACATAGATTGCAAATATATATCACACTTCTCAATTTAATAAACAAATAATGAACTTGGTGCATATTCCTTTTTCAAACTGAAAACTTGCTGCATTCTCCTTTGTGTTTATCTCATATACTTGAATGATTTCCTTGGATAAATTTTCTGAAAAATATTTAATAGTAAATAAGACAGTGTACTATAAGTGTAGTATACAGTGACTTCAAAATCTTTAATACCTAAAGTGTTTGGTTCTTCTTTATGAATTCAAGCAAATGAAAAGAAGTGTCAAGTACAAACATTTGTCAATTAATAAACAAATAAAGAACTTGATGCATTTTCCTTTTCAAATATAAAACTTACTGCATTTGGGGTTGAATTGTTTTATAGGTCATTAAAAGTGTTTGTGTTTATTTCATATAATTAAATGACTTCTTCTACAGATTTTATGAAAAATATTTAATTGCATAACAAGACATTGTATTAATAGAGTAGTACACAGTGATTTTTAAATCTTCAACAACTTAACTCAAGTGTTTGGTTCTCTTGTATTCGATCAAATGAAAAGATGTGTTAAGTACATCTTCATTGCTCACTTCTTTGAGCCTAGAACCAAACAACAGATGACACAAAAATTCTTAAAAACGCTGTTTTTAAAAGCAAATACCAGATAAGTTAATCTTTAAGGTTTGGAAGAGCCCCAACTCTCTTTATGAGTTACTAAGTTGGGCTTAGAATAAAATTCAATGTAAAGCCAAAATATACATGTTTGTGTTCAAACGAAGAAGAGTATACTTCATTGAAAAAAACAGATTCCCAACTATGCCAAATTCAAGTTTGGAACATAAACTATTAGGCTGGACAGACAATTAAAGTTTAACCTGTCATACATTCATATAATAAACGAGTTGTACCACTTTGGAACTGCTCCAACTCCAAAGAAATGAGTATATGCACCAAATTGAAAACACCATAGACCATAAAAATGTTCAAAAGTAACTAGTCCAGGCAATTTATTACTTGTGATAAATCAATATAGGCTAAGGCCAATGTAAAACAATTTCAACCCTCGGAATCAGGAACTCCAGCAAAAATACATAGCCTATTGGTACACTTGTACTGAAAATAATAAACCAAGAACATAGGCAGCCACAATTATTGGTAAGGACTTAAAGATTGAGAGTAAGGTCTTCCTTGATATTTCTTCCATGAGTTTGAAGCAAGAATCAATGGATGTGTGTTCAAAGCAATCAATAACTTACACATACAACATGCTGAACTCACCAACGTACTGAGATAAATTACCAAAGAACAATTTGGATGTTGATTCATTTACTAAAATTGCCACATTAAATCGATGTTTTGTACCATGGACTGAAAATGCCATTAAATTATATGGAGAGTAATAATAATACGAACCTGCAGGCGGCTTGATAGAAGATTGAGAGTATCTTGTGTTCTAGCTTCGTGGATGACCTAGTTTGGTGTTCGTCGCACACAATCGATTCTTTGGAGTTGAATTAGCGCAAATTGGTTGGTGTTCGTACACGACCGAGAGCCGTGATGTTCTTCTCAGTCCAGGCGACGAGAGACGTGATGTTCTTCCTAGGCCAGACGATCGAGAGCCGTCCGTCTTCTTCGCAGCTTTCAGGAGTGGCGTGAGAGTAGTGTATTTAGCAGAGAATGAACATCGCTCAATCTAGGGTTCTTACTGAAGGGTTTCAAGCAAGAGAGAATGTTGGTTTATTTTGGTCTTTCAATTTGGGCTGTGTGAGTCATACGAAAAAAGAAGCAGAACGAAAAATTGTTAAAGGAAATAAAGGGCGGGTTACTAAAAATAGATGGCGGGGATATATTTGTGGAGGGAAATGAAAAGTGAAAATTTTGTAAAGGTTAAAATTCAGCACTTTTTAATATAGTGTCATTATTATTGATGGAGT
Organism: Cuscuta epithymum; assembly: GCA_945859915.1. Classification (NCBI taxonomy): domain Eukaryota; kingdom Viridiplantae; phylum Streptophyta; class Magnoliopsida; order Solanales; family Convolvulaceae; genus Cuscuta; species Cuscuta epithymum. The sequence continues at coordinate 1,563,886 of CAMAPF010000141.1, read as the reverse complement.
ATATGGCCTGGGAACCCCCGGCCCACAGACTCCTACTAATCTATCACAAGCCCAACAAGCCCAAGGAGCTCAGGAGGCCCAAGATTCGGCGGCCCAAGCGTCAAGAAGCCCACAATACACACAGGGATGCCTTCGGCCTCCTTGGCCGAAGGCTCCAAAACTCACAGAACCGCCATATTCGACCATGCGAAGCGACTGGGAGAAAATGACAGAAAACAGGAGCCTTCGGCACTGTGGAGCCCTCGGCACCAGGGGAAGCCCTCGGCTGAACCAAGCCTTCAGCTACACTGGAAGCCTTCGGCCATACATGAAGCCTTCGGCCACACATGGAACCTTCGGCCACATAGGGAGCCTTCGGCCATACATGAAGCCTTCGGCCACACAGGGAGCCTTCGGCCATACATGGAGCCTTCGGCCACATATGGAGCCTTCGGCCACACATGGAGCCTTCGGCCATACATAAAGCCTTCGGCCATACATGAAGCCCTCGGCCATACATCAAGCCTTCGGCCATACATGAAGCCCTCGGCCATACATCAAGCCTTCGGCCATACATGAAGCCCTCGGCCATACATCAAGCCTTCGGCCATACATGAAGCCTTCGGCCATACATGAAGCCTTCGGCCATACATGAAGCCTTCGGCCATACATGAAGCCTTCGGTCATACATGAAGCCCTCGGCCATACATGAAGCCCTCGGCCATACATGAAGCCTTCGGCCACACAGTGCCTTCGTCCACACAAAGCCCTCGGCTACGCGAGGAGCCTTCGGCTAAACGGACTCAATCATCGAAGATTCCCTTTGGAGACAGCCAACCACCGCATTTAATGCGACGTCACATCCACTCACTGCATTTAATGTGGGGAACGTGCGATGGTCGGTGCCACCCCGATTGATGTGACCCCTCGGCCGTTGGATTACTGACACGCATACTCTCATCACATTTATTGCTGCTATAAATAGCAGCCCTTATTCTCCTTGTAAACCACGCTGAGTTCATTTAATAAAATCGACTCTCTCTCCTCCTATTTACTCTGACTTCTCTCTAGTTATTCCCGCAATAACCCCTCGGATAAGATACCCCCCGGGTAGATTGTCCATCATTTGGTGCTCTCGTTGAGAGGTCTGAACAATCAAGTAAGAAACCCTCCCCTTCACCAAACAAAAAACACCTACCAAAATGGGAAGAACACGTCAAGTGAGTCCCTCCCGATTCACTATCCGAGTGGGAGGACGTATCTCCCGTCCAAAGTTCCCTCGGCCAAGTTGGAACTCCTTGGTCAGAGTTTGGGTTCCTCACTTCCCTCTTGAGAGGCCCCCAATTGTAACCAAGGTGGCGGCTGCTCCAGAAACTCCCAAATCTGAGACCCACCCATCCAGTCAAAAGCTCTCGGCGGCCCTCGGCGATGCCACTTGGTGCCCTTCGGCGGCACGACGCGACGCCCTTCGGCGGTACCCCTCGGCCATCGGCGTAAGGCCCCCATCACCATCCCATGAGCACATTGCAACCCTAAACTCTTGGCTAAGGTCAAGTTAAAGGAAGGAGGGACCCTTCGGCCAGATGAATTCCTCCTATCTACAGGCCCCAAGCAGCGGTTATACTCTATTACTATCGCCACTCGTGATTTATTAATATATATATATATATATATATATATATATATGTATATATAACACCTTAAGAAAATTTTTCAAAATAGCCTCTTTACCCTAAGCCCAAGGCTTTAGAATTAATCAAGCTTCTCCCGGCGCAAGGCCGAGGGGCGAATATATCGCCTCTTAATAAAAACAATTCTTTCTCCCTCACCACCATCCCAAACTAGCCCTCCGCGTCAGGCGCCGAGGCCGAGGGGCGAGTATATCGCCGGCTACACCAAGTGTTGTAGCCATGAGGACCTGAGAGCCTCATGCAAGCTGTTCCCTTGAGGATGCCCTCATGCATGATTGTACATGCACATAAAAAACTGAGGGGACAATACCCCTCGGCTCCGGCAGATACCAAGTGCCCTCGGCCATTTGTGTTTCACAAAATAAAACCCTTCCTTGAAACGCTTTCCGCGCCATTCCCCAAGGGAGTGGCAGGCAACGGACTATGTCCCGGGCCGAGGAAACGACTCTCAAACCCCTCGGGGTTCGGAAGGACAACCCCCACCAATATATTTGCTCACCGGCCCAAGGCCCCCTCTTTCTCCAAAGAGCATATGAGCGGCCAAGCCCTCATCACTCACCGATCAAACGGCCCAAGGTCCCATTCTTCTTATGAGGATGGATTAAGGGTCAAGCCCTCATCCCCTTACCAAAATGTTTACTCACAGGCCAAAGGTCCCATCTTTTTCCAAGAGAACGTATGAGCGGCCAAGCCCTCATCATTCACCAACATGGGTGATTTACGGCCCAAGGCCCCTCCTCTCCGCGAGGATGACTCAATGTACCAAGTACAAGGTGCGCCAATACGCCCACCATTCTTGAAAAACACCAAGTGTTTTTCAATAAGCCGTTCCCCTCGAGGACGCCCCCATGCATATTTCATGCATACTCATACATACATACATAAAAAAAAAAAAAACCGGGGGGTACAATACCCTTCGGCTCCGGCTGGTACCAAGTGCCCCCGGCTATTTGTGTTCTACACACAAATAAAACCCTTCCCAGAAACGCTTTCCGCGCCATCCCCCAAGGGGAGGCAGGCAACGGACCATGTCCCGGGCCCAGGATTCGACTTTCACAAACGAAACGCTCCCCGCGCTATCCCCCAAGGGGAAGCAGGCAACAGACCATGTCTCGGGCTGAGGGGACGACTTTCAAAACCGAGGCGCTTTCCGCGCTATCCCCCAAGGGGAAGCAGGCAACAGACGATGTCTCGGGCCGAGGAAACGACCCTCAAACCCTTCGGGATATCGGAAGGTCATTCCCGAAGGGGGAGCCAACGGTTTGCTCCGTTGCCTCCCATATAGGCCAAGCCTTTCCTTGAAACCAAGTTTCTTGATACCCCTCCTACAACATGCAAAAAAAAAACAAAAAAAAAACAAAAAAAAAAACAAAAAAAAAAAAACAAAAAAAAAAAGAAAGAAAAAAAGAAAGAAAAAGATGTGTAGGGGGGAAGGAACTCCCCAGATACTTTTCTCCCCGGAGGCTCAACAACAATCTAGAGATACATTCCCGAAGGCTATTTCTAAAGATGCAAGGGAATCTCTAAATACAAAGTCATTCGACTACATGTCCGAAGGCTCTACTACATGAAGGTTCCACTGCAAGGAAGAAGGCTCACCAGCAGACTTCACCAAAATTTGGCTAAGTCCAAAACTACAAGCCCTCGACATTACCTCTCCCAGGAGCCTTCAGCCTCAAGGAGGGCACAAGAGTCTTGAACCCTCATGTCGCACGGAAGCTTTCAGTCATGAGCCTTCAGCGTATGGCCTTCATGCCATCGCCCTCATGACCAGCGCTTGGCCTTCATGTCAGCGCCTTCATCCTCGGGTTTCAACCCTCAGACGGAAGCTTTCAGTCATGAGCCCTCAGCGCATGGCCTTCATGCCATCGCCCTCATGACCAGCGTCTGGCCATCATGCCAGCTCCTTCATCATAGGGTTCCAACATTCGTACGGAAGCCCTTGGTCATGAGCCCTCAGTGCGTGGCCTTCATGCCACCGCCCTCATGACCAACGCCTGGCCCTCATGCCAGCGCCTTCATCATCGGGTTCCAACATTCATGCGGAAGCCCTTAGTCATGAGCCCTCAGCGTGTGGCCTTCATGCCACCGCCCTCATGACTAGCGCTTGGCCTTCATGTCAGCGCCTTCATCCTCGGGTTTCAACCCGCAGACGGAAGCTTTCAGTCATGAGCCCTCAGCGCATGGCCTTCATGCCATCGCCCTCATGACCAGCGTCTCGCCATCATGCTGTCAGCGCCTTCATCCTCGGGTTCCAACATTCATACGGAAGCCCTCAGTCATGAGCCCTCAGCGTATGGCCTTCATGCCATCGCCCTCATGACCAGCGCCTGGCCCTCATGCAAGCGCCTTCATCATCGGGTTCCAACCTTCATATGGAAGCCTTTGGTCATGAGCCCTCAGCGCATGGACTTCATGCCATCGCCCTCATGACCAGCGTGTGGCCTTCATGCTGCCAGCGCCTTCATCCTCGGGTTCCAACATTCCTACGGAAGCCCTCAGTCGTGAGCCCTCAGCGTATGGCCTTCATGCCATCGCCCTCATGACCAGCGCTTGGCCTTCATGTCAGCGCCTTCATCCTCGGGTTTCAACCCTCAGACGGAAGCTTTCAGTCATGAGCCCTCAGCGCATGGCCTTCATGCCATCGCCCTCATGACCAGCGTCTGGCCATCATGCCAGCTCCTTCATCATAGGGTTCCAACATTCGTACGGAAGCCCTTGGTCATGAGCCCTCAGTGCGTGGCCTTCATGCCACCGCCCTCATGACCAGCGCCTGGCCCTCATGCCAGCGCCTTCATCATCGGGTTCCAACATTCATGCGGAAGCCCTTAGTCATGAGCCCTCAGCGTGTGGCCTTCATGCCACCGCCCTCATGACCAGCGCCCGGCCCTCATGCCAGTGCATCATTGGGTTCCAACGTTCATGCGGAAGCCCTTGATCATGAGCCCTCAACGCGTGTCCTTCATGCCACTGCCCTCATGACCAGCGCCTGGCCCTCATGCCAGCGCCTTCATCCTCGGGTTCCAACCTCTAAACGGAAGCCCTCGGTCATGATCCCTCAGCGCATGGCCTTCATGCCTTCGCCCCCATGACCAACGCCTGGTCCTCATGCTAGCGCCTTCATCCTCAGGTTCTAACCATCAGACGGAAGCTCCCGCTCATGAGCCCTCAACGCGTGGCCGTCATGCCATCGCGCTCATGGCCATCACGGCAGACCCCCTGGTCTCAACATGATCATCTGTCTCACGACCGGACTCATCCCCTCACTTCATGGATGAGGACCGTTGCATGGATTTCGGGATCGGCCCGTCAGCGTCGACATCCTTGCATCACGGCAGACCCCTTGGTCTCAACGTGATCATTCATCCGGTGACACGGCAGACCCCTTGGTCTCAACGTGATAATCCCTCAGAAGACCGGCCTCATCCCCTCACTTCATGGATGAGGACCGTTGCATGGACTTTGGACTGGCCCCTCAATGCCGCCGTTCTTGCATCACGGCAGACCCCTTGGTCTCAACGTGATCGTTCATCCGATGACACGGCAGACCCCTTTGTCTCAACGTGATCATCTTTTTGAAGACCGGTCTCCTCCTCCCACTCCAAGGATGAGGACCGTTGCTGGATTTCGGACTGGCCCCTCCATGCCGCCGTTCGTGCATCACGGCAGACCCCTTGGTCTCAACGTGATCATCTTTCTGAAGACCCTCATCCTCGGCAGTACCTCTTGGTACCCCTCGGCAGTACCTCTCGGTACCCCTCGGCGGTACCTCTCGGCACCCATCGGCAGTACCTCTTGGTACCCCTCAGCAGTACCTCTCGGTACCCCTCGGCGGCACCTCTCGGTACCCCTCGGCAGTACCTCTCGGTACCCCTCGGCAGTACCTCTCGGTACCCCTCGGCAGTACCTCTCGGTACCCCTCGGCAGTACCTCTTGGTACCCCTCGGCAGTACCTTTCGTCCATGAAACCTCTCGCCATACATGAATCTTTCGGGTAACATTCCAACGGCTATATTGCGAAGTGGCCTCAGTCAGCACCCTTCGGCACACAGGCAACAGTTTCCTTCAGGTTCCTATGCCTTCGAGCATGCAACATTATACGCCTTTGGTTTGTCAATGTTGCACCCTCAAGTGATCATCTCCGGTTGTCACCTACTATAGCCTTCGGGGAACAACTCTCACCAAATGCCTTCGAGAATGCAGCAGCATAAGCCTTCGGCTTGTCAATGTTCCGTCCTCGAGCATGTAGCAGCATAAGCCTTCGGCTTATCAATGTTGCACCCTCAAGTGGTCACCTCTGGCTATCATCTGTTACAACCTTCGAGGAAGCAGCAGCATAAGCCTTCAGCTTATCAATGTTGCCTTTCATCAAGTGTCCCCGAGCAAGCAGTAGTATAAGCCTTCGGCTTATCAATGTTGCACCCCCAAGTGACTGCCTCCGGCTGCAACCTATTATGGTCTTCGGTGAACAACTCTCACCAGAACCCTTCAAGAATTCAGCAGTATAAGCCTTCGGCTTGTCAATGCTGTCACTCATCAATGCATACTTGGATGATAGCCTTCGAGCAGATAGCAGTATAAGCCTTCGCCTTGTCAATGTTGCCACCCCTCGGGAGCTCATCAACACATCATAACTCCTTCAGCCCGAACTTGCCTTCGACCTAAAGGAGTGAGGGACTGGGATACACCCCTCGGGAATCACACATGACTAAAAACAAAAATTCCCACATGCAAGAAATCTACAAATAACGCATGTAGCCCTCGGGTACATACACCATTACACCCTTCGGCAAAGCAGAATGTCAGAAACTTTCCACAAAGTCACTGACAATGATGAAGCAGCCTTCATCACAACACATACAGATATTATTTACGCTTCCCTCAGAAAACCCTCGACATGTGGGGGACTGAGGGAAGCCTTCGGCTAACAGCAGAAGATAAGTGATCAGTCAAAGGCACCCAACAAAACGATGAAGCTTTCGGGAGAATCAACACAATTACTCCTTTTCCCTCAAGTACCTTTCGGCAAAAGGAGTGAGGGACTCCTGATGGAGTATATGGCCTGGGAACCCCCGGCCCACAGACTCCTACTAATCTATCACAAGCCCAACAAGCCCAAGGAGCTCAGGAGGCCCAAGATTCGGCGGCCCAAGCGTCAAGAAGCCCACAATACACACAGGGATGCCTTCGGCCTCCTTGGCCGAAGGCTCCAAAACTCACAGAACCGCCATATTCGACCATGCGAAGCGACTGGGAGAAAATGACAGAAAACAGGAGCCTTCGGCACTGTGGAGCCCTCGGCACCAGGGGAAGCCCTCGGCTGAACCAAGCCTTCAGCTACACTGGAAGCCTTCGGCCATACATGAAGCCTTCGGCCACACATGGAACCTTCGGCCACATAGGGAGCCTTCGGCCATACATGAAGCCTTCGGCCACACAGGGAGCCTTCGGCCATACATGGAGCCTTCGGCCACATATGGAGCCTTCGGCCACACATGGAGCCTTCGGCCATACATAAAGCCTTCGGCCATACATGAAGCCCTCGGCCATACATCAAGCCTTCGGCCATACATGAAGCCCTCGGCCATACATCAAGCCTTCGGCCATACATGAAGCCCTCGGCCATACATCAAGCCTTCGGCCATACATGAAGCCCTCGGCCATACATCAAGCCTTCGGCCATACATGAAGCCTTCGGCCATACATGAAGCCTTCGGCCATACATGAAGCCTTCGGCCATACATGAAGCCTTCGGTCATACATGAAGCCCTCGGCCATACATGAAGCCCTCGGTCATACATGAAGCCTTCGGCCACACAGTGCCTTCGTCCACACAAAGCCCTCGGCTACGCGAGGAGCCTTCGGCTAAACGGACTCAATCATCGAAGATTCCCTTTGGAGACAGCCAACCACCGCATTTAATGCGACGTCACATCCACTCACTGCATTTAATGTGGGGAACGTGCGATGGTCGGTGCCACCCCGATTGATGTGACCCCTCGGCCGTTGGATTACTGACACGCGTACTCTCATCACATTTATTGCTGCTATAAATAGCAGCCCTTATTCTCCTTGTAAACCACGCTGAGTTCATTTAATAAAATCGACTCTCTCTCCTCCTATTTACTCTGACTTCTCTCTAGTTATTCCCGCAATAACCCCTCGGATAAGATACCCCCCGGGTAGATTGTCCATCAATTATGTATTGATGTTTTAGTGTCATATAACTATGACACTTATATGTCATTAATATTATATGTCGTTTATCAGTGACACTACAGACAAAAGTATCACTAAAGAAGTGTCACTATAAGACAGTTTTCTACTAGTGAGCACTTCTGGAGCTCTAATTTACTCTCAGAATCAGTTTTTTTAGAAGCTGGGGGGTACCAGCTTCTGAAAACTGATTCTGCTTCTACTTTTAAAAAAGAAGCAGAAGCAGAATCAGTTCCAAACACCCCCTTAGTTTATTAATCCACAACAAGTTCGTCTTAAGAGCACTTTAAAGCCTAACTTGGGTATATAACGACACATTTAAATCTATGATTGTCATATCATTTTGGTCCTTGAACTATTAAATCTATCATTTTAGTCATTAATCTATTTAATCCATATTAATCGAGTCCTTCCGTTAAAATTGTCCGTTAACATTAACGGTAGCTACTTTATTAACATCTCATAATTTTACATATTTTAGAACAATGCAATTATTCTTAAAATTTAAGTAGCTATTTTTTTTTTTAAAATACATATATACACATACACAAATAAAAATTATAAATAAATAATTAAATAAATTCTACAAACCAAATGAATGGCTTAAATAATAATAATAATAATAATAATTATTATTATTATAATAATAATAATAATAATAATAATAATAATAATAATAATAATAATAATAATAATAATAATAATAATAATAATAATAATAATAATAATAATAATAATAATAATAATAATAATAATAATAATAATAATAATAATAATAATAATAATAATAATAATAATAATAATAATAATAATAATAATAATAATAATAATAATAATAATAATAATAATAATAATAATAATAATAATAATAATAATAATAATAATAATAATAATAATAATAATAATACGTAGTATATTATAGAGAATCAAATAACTCAATTATATGCATATGAGAAAATAAAATTGAATAAGAAAACAAGGATGGTTCTTACTATTATTAATTATATTAAGAAAAAATTAATGACTAAAACTCATCCATTTTTTTAGTACATGCCCTCATTAGTTTTTCCCAAAATAATACTCCGTATTTAACTTCATAATATCTAATAAATAAATTTTTTTATGGACTAATTTGCCCTTACATTTCTTTTTACCATAATATGTCCTTCAATTGATATTATAAAACTCTAGCTTTCTACTCATTTTCTAAAAACTATAGTCATTAGCCCATCGCCGCGGCACCTGTCGTCCCCGTCGATGCGGCACCCGCTGCCCCAATCTCCGCGGCACACGTCTTCCCCGTCGCCGCGGTCATCCCCATGCGCCGCCATCATCTCCATAAAATGGAATAATAAAAAATCACACAAATTATACCAAATTTTTGGTATGAGACAATTATAGTGGGACAGATCGAATAGGAAAGATGAGACAATCTAGCGGGATGAAGGGCTTATATAATTTAACTCATACATTTGGTTTTATATTATATATTTAATTAATTGATTATTTATAATTTTTATATGTGTATGTGTGTGTGTATATACATACATACATACATACATACATACATACATACATACATACATACATACATACATACATACATACATACATACATACATATATATATATATGCATATTTAAAAAATCTAGATTAGCTACTTAAATTTTAAGAATAATTGTATTGTTCTAAAATGTCTAAAATTATGAGATGATTGTATGTAAGTAATAAATTAATTACCTACCGTCAAAAGTTAACGGCAAATTTTAACGGAAGGGCTCAATTGATATAGATTGAATAGATTAAGAACTAAAATGATAGATTTAATAGTTCGAAGACCAAAAATGATATGATGATAGTTCAAGGACCATTCATGCGCTTTACCCTCTTTTTTATAATGTACATTTGGAGCAACTTTTTGGTAAATTCATACCTAGGGCTATTAATGAACCGAGCCCGAACACCTAAAGTTCGAGTTCGGCTTGATAAGGAATTAATGGTGTTCGGGTTCGAGCTCGAAGCTCGGCGAGCTTTACAAATGAGGCTCATGCTCGGTTCGATAAGCGTTCGATGTTCGAACCGAGCACGCGATAAGCTCCATAAATATGCCCGAATTTAAAATTTTAGGTGATGCTCGTTAATAGGCTTGTGCTCTAATGATTCGAAAAGTATTCGGTTCGTTAATAATCATATTTAAATTCATTAAATCATACTAATTATATTTAATTTTGACATATATATAAATTATATTTATAAATTTAGGGTGTTCGATAGGCTCGAGTTCGAACCGAGCCGAATACTACTATGTTAGAGCTCAGCTCGATAAATTTTTCGAACTTGAAACTCAGCTCGGGTTCAAGTTCGAAAGCTCGTTAAACTCGGCTCGTTAGGTTCGAAACCGATCTCGAACTTGAATAATTCGATAAAAGCTCGGTTCGTTAACAGCCCTATTCATACCACTATTTCCATTTGCAGTGTCCATAACTTAGTACGAAGTATTATATGGTTAAAGATCTAAAGGAAAACTTTTCTTAATGTAAAAAATATGTACCTATTTTTAAGCAATGCAATTCTTGGACACAATCTTGCCTTTTCAGATCACTTATTACACATCGACACAGGTTTTGCATCTTGAAGTAACTTGGATAGCTTTCAGTTTCTAAAAATATGACAATTTTGCTTTTTTCCAAAAAAGAGACAAGCGCAGAAGTGCCTTTCTCCTTCACATCTCTCGTCTTCATCGCTCCTTCACATCTCTAGTCTTCATCGCAGGCTCGCAGCTTCCCGACCTTCCTACCATCGAATCTACAACGTCACTGCCTCCGCTTCTACCACACGATAGATCTACCTCCATCGTTCGTCCATCGCTCGATCTACCTCACGGCCGGCACTACCTACGTCTCGAGCGGCTGGCGGTCGCCTTCGTGTGGGCGTGTGACCACCATCTCCGCCTCGCCACCGTCTCCGAGCCGTCGCATCGCAACTCGCCACCATCGCCGTCGATCAACAAGGTTTGTCTCTCTTCTCTTTTCATCTTATTCGTCGATGTTCGACTCCTATTCTGATTTGGGATGGCGTGGCTTCGTGGCGACGACGGTGGATACATTTGTTCTTGACGGCAGTGGCTAGATCTGTTCGACGGCAAGGGTTTACAGATTTGCGATAGGGTGTGGTGTTTGGCAATTGCTACGGAGGAGCTGGTTGCGGGTCAGAGCTAGGGCAGGGCAGGGCAGGGGATGAGGTGCTGGGGGTGTGGGGGGCAGGGGTTTGGGGTCCTGGGGCATGTGGTTAGGGAGGGGCATGGTAGTAGACGGTGTTTGCAGAGATGGCGGTGCGGAAGGGGTGGTGGGACTCAGATACTAATGAGGTTATTTGCAAAAAAGCTTTGTTGGTCACAAGGGAAAACTGTTTGCCTACTCAAAATCTGAACACACAAAAGAGAATCTACAAAAAGAAGAATCAACGATCACACCTTATGAGAACTAGGTCTCAATCACGAGTGGAGCTTTGAAGATTTGATTGAAGACTTAACTGAGGGCCGAAGTTTCTTTTTGGGGAGGTTTTATTGTTATTCTTTGGGTTGGGGGGTTTAGCATTTAGTTTGTCTCTTCTCTTATTTCCTTTTTGCATTTTATTTTTCTCTTTTTACTTGTAACTTCTTTCATTTTATTTCTAATAAAACTTTGTTTTGTTTAAAAAAAAAAAAAAAAAAAGGAATGTGGCACGCCTCTTTGAGTAATTAAGTCTTTTCACATCTCTAAGCTATATAATTCTTTTAATTACAAAATTACCAAAATATTTATTTGCTCTAACTCTTTGTACAGCCCGTGTGTCTCCCAAACTCCCTGATGGAGTATATGGCCCGGGAACCCCCGGCCCATAGACTCCTACTTCTCCTACACAAGTCCATCAGGCCCAAATACGGCGGCCCAAGCCTCAAAATAGCCCAGAATACACACTGGGGTGCCTTCGGCTTCCTTGGCCGAAGGCTCCAAAACTCACAGGATAGCCTTCTCTGGCGTAAGAGGTTTCTGGGAAAAAACGGCGAAAAACATGAGCCTTCGGCATTACCAAGCCCTCGGCATCAGAGAAGCCTTTGGCTGAACCAAGCCTTCGGCCACACAAGGCCTTCGGCTACACAGGGGGCCTCAGTCACACGGAGCCCTCGGCTACACAAGGGGCCTTCGGCCAACTGCTCCATCATCGAAGATTCCCTTTGGAGACAAGCAACCACCGCATTTAATGCGACGTCACATCCACCAACCGCATTCAATGCGGTGAACATGCCACTGTCGGTGCCACCCGAGTGATGTGACCCCTAGGCCGTTGGATCACTGACACGTGTACCCTCACCACATTTATTGCTGCTATAAATAGCAGCCCATTTCTCCTTGTAAACGATCCACATCCAACTTTCACACGCTGAGTTCATTTAATAAATCGACTCTCTCCTCCTATTCTGCTCTGACTTCTCTCTAGTTATTCCCGCAATAACCCCTCGGATAAGATACCCCCCGGGTAGATTATCCATCATTTGGTGCTCTCGTTGAGAGGTCTGAACAATCAAGTAAGAAACCCTCCCCCTCTACCAAATACAAAACACTTACCAAAAATGGGAAGAACCACTCGTGCCCAATCCAAAACCCTTGAGGAGAACCACGTAGCCCCCGGCGAAAACAACGGGGCTGAGGCCTCCAACAGGCTCTTAGTACCCGAGGGTGGAATCATTCTCGAGTTAGAGCAGGCTACTGCTGACCTCCGTCAGCAGCTACAGAAGAACGCCCCTGACGCCCGCATTGGCCTTGATAATCGAAGGAGGGATCGGAGTGAGAACCAAGTTCCCCCTCCGGCCCCGGCCATCGATCTTCAGGCAGCCTTTGCGGCCTTTGTTCAGAACGTGGCTCTCAACTCTGGAGCCCTCGTCTCCCAGGCACCCCTTCAGCCCTATGCTGGAGGGAATGTTATCAACCTACCACCACTCCCTCCTTTGTTCAACAACCCTCCCCCGGGGATTGGAAACGCCGAGGGGGTCATAGCGCAGGATACCGCCTCCCAGGAGGCCCAATCCAGGGATAAGCGCCCCACGATGAAGGAATAGCCCCGGACTTCTGTACTTGAGAGGTTGGGGGGAGTTCCCGGACGCCGAGGGGTCCAAGACCGCCTTGGTAAGCAAGAATTCAGTAGGCCCCAGGAGAGTGGTGCCTCCGCTTCGGGAGCCGAGGGCGTGCCTCCCCCCCCCCCCCCGAAGCAAAGGCAAAGCTCTCCTCCATGCCGATGACGCCAGGCACCAAATCAATCAGGCGCAATCCTTCCGGGCCAACTCCCAAGGGGTTGCCCCGAAGGATCCCAAGGACGAAATCATCGGAGCCCTCCTCCGTCAACTCGAGGAGAATCGTCAGGCTCCCCCGACGGCTTCCACAGCGAGGCCAGATCCAGAGTACGCTGACCTTCGAGCGCAAGTGGAGGAAATGAAGCGTAAGCTTGCCGAAGGCTCAGGCGAGCCCCTCATTCAACTCCGCACTAGGACGCCTTTCACCCCAAGGGTGTTGGCGGCCAAAATCCCCCACAAATATCGGGGGCAACCTATCAAGCCGTATGAGGGGAAGACAGATCCCCAAGAACACTATAGCCGCTATCAAAATGGCATGATGATGATGGGGGCCTCGGATGAATACTTATGCCGTTGGTTCCTTTCCACCTTGGAGGGACCAGCGTATGAGTGGTTCAACCGGTTGCCCGAAGGCAGCATTGATTCTTGGCAAGAACTTGCCCACCGCTTCCTTACACAATTTGCCGGGAGGCACCGCTCAAAGAAACATTTCTCCCACCTTCTAAACGTGAGACAACAGAAGGAGGAAACCCTTCGGAGATTCCTAGAACGCTGGAGGCAGGCCTCCCTCGAGGTCGAAGGCGCCGACGACAGAACCCTGATGGCCCTCTTCCACACCGTCCTCCGCAACGGTAACTTCTCCAGGAGCCTCATCACTGATCCCCCCCGCGATTATACCAAGGCCCTTCAGCGGGGGGACCGATATGCTGAAGCGGAGGAAATCGAGAAGGACCGCCGCAACACGGATCCTTCTCAGAAAAATGAAGGCAGGAATCGGCCCGGAGGGCCTCCCCCTCCGGCCAACCGAGAGGCACAGTACAACGATCGCTCCCGGGGTGGCCAAGCCAGACCCGGGGGCAGTTACAAGAACAATCCGAAGGCATGGGCGCAACCCGTCCTCCTGGAACACCCACGCACTCCCCTGACGCACCCCTTCAGCGTCATCTTGGACCACGCAGAAGAGCGAGGGCTGGTGGAGCGAGACTCCCGTACACCCCTCGAGATTTATGCCATCGGTCCTGATGAGCCCTATTGCCGCTTCCACCGCCACCACGGGCACAAAACCGACGACTGCCATCAGCTGAAAAACGCCATTGAGAGGCTGATACAGGCGGGCCACTTGTCTCAATTTATCAGGGGCCCTCCTCCCCAGGGCCCCCCTCATCATCAAGGCCCTCCGCCGAAGGCAAACAAATGGGTGAACCCCAACACCATCCCTTTGGGAAACCCACAAGGGAAGAAGCGTGAAATTGGGGGCCTCGACGACGAGGGAGAAGGCTCCCATCAACAATACAAGCGCCATATACATATGATTAACGGCGGCAACACTGGCGGAGACTCCACCAGCCAACAGAAGAAGTGGGCTCAATCCCTTTACGTTGGAGAGGTCAACCATATACCCCCAACTAAGAGGCCGAGGGGGGAACCCATCTTCTTCACGGATGCGGACCTCCCCTCGGGTTCTCTGCCGCATAGGGATGCCCTCGTCATCCGCACCGAGATCAATGACGCCATCATCCTCCGAACTTATGTTGACACGGGGAGTTCTGTCAACGTCATGTATCTCAGCACCTTTCAAGAGTTGGGACTCGACAGGGGGTCCCTTCGGCACATCAACACCCCCCTCTCTGGGTTCACGGGGGACAGCATAGACGCCGAGGGCGTCATCAGCCTCATGGTTGAATTCGGCGACGGATCCCATAGAGCCAAGCTCGAAGTGGAATTCGTCGTCGTCAACCTCGACTGCGCACACAACATCATCCTCGGCCGACCTGCCCTCGAGGACTTAGAGGCCGTCATCTCTATGAGGCATCTCTGCCTCAAGTTCCCCACACCCACCGGCATCGGCTACTCGAGGGGAAATCAGAAGCTCTCCAGGGCATGCTACCTTCAACTTACCAAGAAGGTTAGTAAAACTGAGTTTCGTGTTGACGCCATCACCACCAAAGCCTTGGAGGAAGAAGACAGCAGGCCGAGGGCTGAACCTGCCGAGGAGACCGAAGACTTGATACTCGATCCGGCCAAGCCGGAGAGAGTCCTGAAGATTGGAGCCAAGCTCCCCGAAGACCTGAAGGCTGGCATCACCAGAGCCCTCCGCGTCTACTCCATTGTTTTTGCATGGGGGCCGGAGGACATGCCAGGAATCGACCGAAGGGTCATCACCCACCGCCTAGCGGTGGACCCTTCAGCCAGACCAATACAGCAACGGAGAAGGCCCCTCTCGGCCGAGAGAAGGGAGTTCATGAAGGAGGTAGCTATGCTCCTCTCCATCAAACACATTAAGGAGGTGAAATACCCTTCTTGGTTGGCAAACGTAGTCCTCGCACAGAAGCCTCCTACCTTCCGCATGTGCGTGGATTACACAGACTTGAATAAGGCGTGCCCTATGGACCCTTTCCCCTTGCCAAACATCGACCAATTGGTGGATGAGACCGCAGGATGCGAGATCATGTCATTTCTCGACGCATTCCGCGGATATCATCAAATCTATATGCATGATGAAGACGCTGAAAAAACTGCCTTCATGACACCCGAAGGCATCTTCTGCTACCTTGTGATGGCCTTCGGCCTCAAAAACTCAGGCGCCACCTACACCCGAATGGTGGCCAGGGTCTTTCAAGCTGTCCTAGGACGCACCATGGAGGCTTACGTTGACGACATGATCGTCAAAAGCAAGAAGGCAAGCACTCACGCCGACGACCTCCGGGAAATCTTTGCCATCATGCAAAAATTCAATCTCCGGCTGAATCCGAAGAAGTGCACCTTAGGCGTACAAGGAGGGAAGTTCTTAGGCTACATGGTCAGCCGAAGGGGTATTGAGGCCAACCCCGAGAAGATTCAGGCCATCATCAACATGGAGCCTCCGCGCAACGTCAAAGAGGTTCAACGGTTGACAGGTCGCCTGGCAGCCCTCAACCGTTTCCTCTCCAAATCAGCCGAAAGGGCCCTCCCCTTCTTCCAAATCATGAGAAAGACAGCGGGTTTTCAATGGATGTAACACCGTCCCCAAATATATTTACTTTTATGTAAATAATGTATTGAACCTTAATAACGGATTAATGAATTTACGAAGTTGTAAATTTTCATTATTTCTTTCGCGTGAATAGTAAATTGCACGTGGGACCCACACTGGGAGCGGGGGCCGCCCGACATTCCCGAGACCACATATTTTATTCATCTTGGTCAAGATAATATTTATATGGGGGTGGATATTTTATTTGGGGTCGTGGAAAGGCGCAGAGTTGACCGATTGGGCAAAAGAGGCCCAATTACCGATACCGACAATTTAACAGATAACAGCCCGAAAATGAATTTCGGAGACTCTTAAATTAAATTTTTGGAATATAAATTATTTCAAAGGGTCGTTATGATTGAGAATGCATAATATATTTTATTTTACCCGATAAAATAAAATATGATTAAAACAGTCCGAAAAATACAACTTTCGGGACCGATTGTTCCACATGAGTGGGGGCCACCCCACGTTTTTGCGTGCTCTAATTAACCAAGGGGAGCTGGATAGACAAGAGAGGGGGTTGAGGAGATAGTTTTGGCATCTAAAGTACCTAGGAGGACCCCCACCCTCATTTATTTGCCAATTAAGACAAAATGAACCATTCTCACTCACCCCAATCATCTACCACGCCCAAGCACCCCATTTTGAGAGGAAAAACTCTGCAAGTATTCATCTTCCATAGCTGGATACGAGCTCAGGGAAGGAAGGTCCAAAAGAGGAAGATTAAAGAGAGAAAAAGTTGGGAAAAGTGTGAATAATTAAGGTAATGACCTTATTATAACTTTTCCTCTATTTTACCTTTACAATATGAGATATATATCACATGAAGGACCCTTTGTATGGTTCCACATATTATAAGTATGGATTTATGGGTTGGGAAGTGATTCTATGTCCAAGAACGGACTTAGAAGCCAAAACGACCGGTTCACCGGAAAATAACCTTTTATAGGTTATTTGTATTGATTAAGGTTTTATGATGTTAAAACCTTGTTAGGCACTTGTAAAGGGTATTTCAAGTGATTTCACAAAGTTGGAAAAGTCGCCGGAATTGTCGCCGGAGTTGACAAAAAGTCGCCGGAGTTTCACCGGAGTTCAACCAAGAAGGGTAGAACTTCATACGCTAGTTCAAGGTGAGTGGACGGCTTAATATCTTATAACTTTTGGGTTAATTATGAGATTACCTAAATAATGTTATATGAGTTCATAATGATGTTTAAAAGATATTTAAACATGTGATTAGCCAATAGAGTTAAGTTTGTATGAAAGAAATTAATTGTTGATGCATGGAATATGATATGAAGAATTATATGAAATGCATATTTGTTTGAAGTGTATTAGAAGCACAAATGAATATCATTAACTTAATTATATAATGATTAAGTTGATACACACAAGACATGAAATGGCGGTCAACGAAAACGTTGACCGATGGACAAAGGATTTAATTAATACCGGTTGGTATTAATTAATTATAAATCTATATAAATGCATGGCTTTGCATGGATTGTGATACATAAGCTTTATATATTGAATTAGTTATGAGTAACTAAGTATGATATAGACTCTATCTAGGTTGATAGGAGGTTGATCATAGGGAAATATTTTGGTGGAGGACCTTAGTACTTAAAAGTACTTAACACTCAAAACTTGGTAGAGGACCCTAGTACTTAAAAGTACTTAACACTCAAACTTGGTGGAGGACCCTAGGACTTTAAGTCCTTAACACTCAAACTTGGTGGAGGACCCTAGTACTTAAAAGTACTTAACACTCAAAACTTGGTGGAGGACCCTAGTACCTAAAAGTACTTAACACTCAAAACTTGGTGGAGGACCCTAGGACTTAAAGTCCTTAACACTCAAACTTGGTGGAGGACCCTAGTACTTAAAAGTACTTAACACTCAAAACTTGGTGGAGGACCCTAGGACTTATGAGTCCTTAACACTCACAAACCGGTGGAGTATCCAATGATTATGATCCTAAAACTCATAGATTATGATATACAAATAGGGACAAGGAGGAGTCCTATACACTCATAGGTATATGGGTGGGTTGGGGTTTTTAGTCAAGAATATTGACTATTACTATTTTTCCCAAATAAAATGGTGATCTACGGATCGGATATTTTCCAAGTATATATATACTAATAAGTATTTCATAACTTGGGGGAAAGACTATTTATTTAAGTATCACCCTATGTTTGGGTCTTATACTTGAAACGCTAGTTATTCTATATTTAGCCTGCTACTCGCTCGGTACTTGTACTGACCCCTTCGGGGGGCCCCACCATTTTCAGGTTGAAGCTAGGGCTTGCTACTTGCACCTTCTCAAGGGTGATATCAAATCAGGAAGACGTGGTTCGTGCTTCCCTATTTTCTTTCAAACTACCGAACACTTGCTCATGGATATTTGTTTTACTATAAACTATTTTTGGGGCTTGCATGCCCATGTTGTTGGCCGGTTGTGGCTCATGACGTACCGTTGAATATTTCCGCTATTCATTGGTTTGAATGTGATGTTGTTATGTATGTTTACTACTGAGTATGGATGGATTGTTTTCTCGAACGCCTTGTGTAATTAAGTGAGGTTGACTCGTGGGTGACGTCACTTAGTTATACGGCGGTTGTACACGCGCTTGGATTGCGGTCTGGGGTGTGACAATTAAGTGGTATCAGAGCCATCTCAGTTCTAAACTATATAATCAACCTCTCACAAGAGATTTTGCAAAAGAGTTTTTACCGAAAACCATGAGCATTGTATTTTGACGTTATAGGACTATTGGTGCTTAAGTTGCAAGGCCTCTAATTGTTAAGATGGTACCCTTAACAATTGGTATGGTAGTGACTTGGGCCAATACGTGTCTGTAACGTTCTTCCGTCAATTGACATTTATAGGAGTCTAATGACTCATCCATATTTCTTTCAGAAATGGAGGGCAGGCGAATGGGGACCAGGAACAATCCGAGGGGGCAGGCGCCGGTCGCATCCCAAAGGGGAAGCCGGGCTGCATCTCGGGGTTCGAGAGGAGGCCGTGGAGGCCGTGGAAGCCGTGGAGGTCATCAAGCTCAAACTATGAGTGATGGCCATGTGAGCTCGGTGTATGAAACCAACACCGAGGACTATGACTCAACCTACGTTCCAGAGACGGAGCATGAAGAGACCCCGTATGATGGGGGTGACACATACACCGATGATGATGATGAAGTGAGTGATGCCAAGTTCGCTCAAATGGGCGAATTGCTTGAGTGGTATCAAAAAGAAAAACTGAGGAGAGACCTTAGGCGCCAAGCGAGGCGTGGCTCTCGTGGAGGTTCGGGTCAAGGAAGCCGGGGAGCTTCCGTGGCTACCCCAGCGGCGTCACAAGGTGGGCGTGAAGGAGGTTTTGTTGTGAGAATCTCCAAGTACCTCAAGGAGGCTAGGTCCTTGGGGTGTAGGTCCTTTGACGGCACCGGTGACATTACCGTTGCCGCCGATTGGATTAAGAAGGTGAAGGATGCATCAAGAGACATGCAAATCACACCGGACGTGAAGTTGACGGTCGCTTCACGGCTACTTGAAGGGATAGCTTCTACGTGGTGGGAGAGCGTGGAAGGGAAATACCATGGGGATATAACATGGGCGGATTTTGAGCTAGAATTCTATGCTCAATACTACTCCGAGTACGAGGTGAATGTGAAACGGAGAGAGTACACTAACCTCAAACAAAAAGATGGCGGCACAGTTAAGCAGCTGGAACAAGAGTTTAGAACCTTGGCTAGGTTCTTGCCAGAGTACGCGGTTGATGAGAACCGTATGACGGAGCACTTTTGGGATGCCTTACTCTTGGACATCCGTGACCGGGCTACGTACTCGCGCCACATGACCTGTAGCGAGGTGGTGGAGCAGGGCCTTCTCGGGGAGGCCCAATGGAATGAAAGAAAAGAGAGGGACGCCGAAGAGGCGAAAAAGAGGAAATGGCATGGTTCGGGGCCGCCCGAGCAAGCACGGAGGGATAAACACGGCGGAGGTGGTGGTTCGTTCAAAACACCGGCACCACCGGAAAAGAAGAACAAGGATGCTCGGTGGCATGCATCCTCCTCCCAAAAGACGGGACCCCCTAGGTGTGCTAATTGTTCGAAAAATCACTTTGGGAAATGCAACGCACCCCCGAGGTGTTATCAATGCGGGAACACGGGCCACATGAAGGCCAATTGCCCACAATTAGGGGGAGGAGGAGCTCCGGGATCCGGAGGAGGAACCATGACGGGAAGAAACCGTGCGGGACCGTCAAACGGCGGCACGGGAAGAGGCGGCGCATCCACAAGCCATGCCGCATCCGTCAACCAAGGTGGGACCCAAGCCCGAGTGTACGCGATGACCGAGGCGGATGCGAGAGCAAACCCGGACTCCGTTGCAGGTAATACACGTATTCCCATGTATTTCTAGGCTTACTTTGATCATATACGTCGTTGGGATTGAGTGCGGGCCACCCCGGGGTCGAACCGGGTGAGTTAGGCCAAATCGGACTGGAAACAGCCACTGCTGGCCAGGCACGCCGTGCCTGGCGTCGTGCCTGGAGGGCAGTGGCACCCGAAGAGGAAAAAAAAAATTTGGGCCAGGCACGGCCGCAGGCACGCCGTGCCTGGCGTCGTGCCTGGAAGGCAGTGGCGTCCGAGGGAATTTTTGGCCAGGCACGGCCGCAGGCACGCCGTGCCTGGCATCGTGCCTGGACGGCAGTGGCCAGCAGGGTGAGTTGTTGCACGCACGGCCGTGCGTGACACCCAGGCACGCCGTGCGTGGACCCCCAACACCCGAAAGTTGATTTTTTCGCCCCGTTCTTCCACGTTTGGACCCCCGTTCGATTCCAAACCTTAGTATTAACTTAATAACCTCCTAAAGATGTGTAAAAACATTAGAAAATGTGTCTTACATGGTGTATAAATGTAGGAACATTAAAGATCAATGGTAGGTGTGCGAGGATCCTCATCGATACCGGGGCACAACGCTCATTCGTGAGTGAGGCGTTCGCCGAGGGCCTTGACGTGCCATTGACACCTATGACGCAAGCGTTGCTAGTCTCCACACCGTTAGGAGACGACGTGGAGAGAGATCATTACTATCCCTCGTGTAAAGTAGAAGTGACGGGTCAACCCTTGACTTGTGATTTCGTGCCTCTGAGCATGTTGGAGTTCGATGCAATTCTAGGAATGGATTGGCTCGAGAAACACCATGCTCGAGTGGATTGCTACACCAAGGTGTTGGAGCTTGAGGATGATCAAGGGAATATGCTACGTTTCGAAGGAGATCGGGGGAAATCTAATGCTTGTATCATATCCGTGATGAGAGCACGAAGGATGATGAGGAAGGGATGCCACGCATACCTTGCTTACGTGGTAGATGATACAAAGAAAGAAGTCGACATCAAGGATGTTCGAGTCGTGTGCAAGTACCCGGACGTCTTTCCCAAGGACCTACCGGGACTTCCACCCGATAGAGAGATTGAATTGGTAATTGAAGTGGAGCCGGGAACCAAACCCATTTCGATTCCTCCTTATCGAATGGCACCGGCCGAACTTCAAGAGTTGAAGGTCCAACTACAAGAATTATTGGACAACGGATTCATCAGACCCAGTCATTCACCGTGGGGGGCACCCGTACTCTTCGTGAAGAAGAAGGATGGTACACTAAGAATGTGTATTGACTACCGACAGTTGAACAAGGTCACCATCAAGAACAGGTATCCCTTACTGTTGGTCCCGTTTAATGTGGTAACCAGTCTAGAGGGGGGGGGTGAATAGACTGGTTAGTTTTTCAAAATTTCTCTAAGTCCGAAGTGACTTATCAGAGAAGGTCTGATTCTGATGACAGAGAAAGGCTGGTTCTGATATCAGAACTGGCCTTGGCAGCGGATTCTGATCTGTCCGGGTAGCCTCAGAAAAATACTAAGGCAAATGCCTTTCTGATAACTCTGAAAACAAGATCTGCTGAACACAGATTCCAAGTCTTAGAGTTAATCAGTTAATATCCTAAGTGCAGAAATATAAATTGCAGTAAAGTAAATGACACCGGATATTTTTATAGTGGTTCAAGGAACAACTCGTTCCTCTAGTCCACTGTTCCACTAGCTTTGAAGTAGATCGGTTACAAAGCTTAGTTCCTAGCACTTAAGAAGTTCTCCACGCCTTCTTCAAGTCTAGCTGCCACCCAGGATGCAGTTCCACGTCCTGATGGCTGATCCTTTCACTCAGCTTCCCGGAAGTATCACCACTTCACTACTGCAGTTACTTGGACGCCCTTCTTTTCAGAAGATCCTTTTGAAAAACAGAGTTTTTCCTCCAACTTGCTTCGTTACAAAGGATGTTTGATGAAGTTCTTGAAGAGTTGAAGAACAGGATGAACTTTGCTCGTTGTTGGGGATGAAAGATTTGGAGTTTGAATCTTCCCAACGTTGACTTTTCTTGTAGAGTGTTATGAAGGTTGAATCTCAAGAAGTATGTTTGAAAATGGATCAAGAGTTCTTGGCAAAAGTTGTTTTTCTGTTCTTCGGTGTGTAGCTTATATACTGATGTTGTCTGCCCGTTGGAGGAGGAGACAACTGCATTAAATGTGCGTACAGTTGACTTGACCGCCGTTTTGGAAGGTTTCTATTTTTATAATATATCTTCCCGGATTCTTTGGTCAATCATTTGCAATCAATCCTTCAGCGTATCAGGCTCATTTAATGTGCATTAAAAGCTTTCCTTTCATGCACAGTCTTGTAGCCGTTGGATGTTTTTACCCGTTGAATTCAGAGCTGTTGGATGTTGCTTGAGATTTTTCTAAGTGTTCGTCGGGCTCTGATCAGGCTCTTCTGATATGTTGGATTCTTATGGCTATCTGATGAGTTGAGTTCTGATGGTCTTCTGACTGAACTCTGACTCTGACTCTGATAGGTCCGCTGATGAGTACTTCTGATCTGTAGTTCTCATCGGCTATCAGATGTCCAGGTTCATCAGCAACTCTCATAGGTGCAACTCTGATGGACTTCTGGTAAGAGAACTCTGATGGAGCAGTTCTCATAGAGCAAGTCTGGTAGAGCAGTTCTGATGCACTTCTGATCTGATCCAAAATAGAGCAACTCTGATCGTCGACTACACTAATACTTACAATTGAAAATTCTAATACATAAAATCTAATTTGGGGGTACTCTATCTTTCTAATCCTATAGCATCATCAAAATCTAATTACATTTATTCCTTACAATTTCCCCCTTTTTGATGATGCCAAAACCCTTAAACTATTTCCAGAGAAGTGCCTTTCACCATAGGGAAAATAAGTTAAGTATAAACTTTCATTTAAAATCTTGGTGGGCACTTGGCATAGGAAAATAGTAAGAGTAAGATACAAGCAATCACGCAATAAACAGATAAGAATAGAAAGCAATAAATAACACATTATATAATATAGCCATGCAAAATAGAGGCAGAGAGGTTATTTTTATTAATCAGAGTTTTACAAGTAAGAAATGCAAAAGAGATAAAGTTTAGAAATCTTCCTCTGCAACCTCTGCAAGGACAGCCTCTTCTTTTGCCTTGGTTTCTTGAAGCTCAGCATTTACTCTTTCTCTAATTGAAGCGAGGTTCCTGGGAATCATGTATTTCTTCCAGAGTGGAGTAAGCTGGCAATCAAGATAGTACCTTATTGCATCCTTCTCATCCTTCCCGGGTAGGATCCTCAACCTCCACCATTCCTCAGCTTCTTCTATGGATCCTCCATGAGCAATGGTGATGATGCCATTCTCATCTTGGATCAGATTCTCACACTGCAGGGGAGTCATATGCTTTTTCATCTCAGCAAATTGGACTTTGTCTGGTTTAGACAACCCACTGTTCAGCCATTGGTTCAATGTGAAAGATGGAGATTTCTTCTTCGTTGAACGAGGAGGAGGAGGTCTCTGAATGCCAGCAGCTAGCCTCTTTTGCCTTGCTCTTTCATAGTATCTGGCAGGGTTAATAGTTCTTGAGCTTGGGCCTTCTGCTTCTCTGGGAGGTGGGACAGGTTCTCTGCTATCTTCCCCCTTTTTGGCATCAACAAGATCGCCAAGCAGAAGTCCAATTTTGGAGAATTCTGTTGCCTGAATTTCTTTTACAGTCTCAATAGCCCCTGGAAGAGTCTCAGTCACAGAAGCCAGTCCATCCAGAGTTTCCTTCTGTTTAGCTATGGCAGATTGAATGTCCTTAGAAGTAGCTTCAAGGAGAGTCAGCTTATGATCTCTGTCCTTGCTACTATTTATCAGCTTGATGGAGAATTCCTTAGTGTCTTTGCACATGGCTTCTACACCTTGGATTTCCTCTCTGGCTTTATCAGCAGACCACTGAACATCATCAATAGCAGTAGAGAGCTTTTTGATGGCCTTGTCTTGCTCTTCAAGGACTTTAGTGTGATGATAGAGAACAGAGTTCACACCACTCACTTCCTTAGCAATCTCATTTAGTTTCTCTGCTGTGTCATTCTTGTGCTGTTCAAAAGCCATAGCAATGATCCCTACATTTTTGAGCAGCACATTAATCCCTTCTGCTAGCTTTTCACTATAGGTGGTGAGATGGTTGTCAGTGGTATACACATCATCCAGAATCTTGTTCATACCCTTGACAAGCTGGAGTCCCACGTGCTCTATCTCAGCCATGAAGCGTTGAGGAGCCTGACTGGTGGCTAGAGCTTGATCAGATTTGGGAGGGGATTGAGGAGGAGCCTGAGGGGATGGCTCTGATGATGAAATCTGAAGAGGGGTTTGCTGGGGTGAGGATTGTGGTTGAGAGGGTGGTTGTTTTGGAGATGGTGGTGGTGATGGTGAGCGATTTTTGGTTGGAGTGAGTTGTTTGCAAGGGGAGGCAGGTTTGGGTAAAGGCTTTTTGGGTGAGGGAGTTGGGGTTTTCTGTGGTGAGGGAGATGGTGTTTTCTTGGATGAAGGGATTGGGGTTGACTTAGGTGAAGGAGTGTAATTGGGTGTTGAGGGCTTGGGAGATGGGGATTTGGAAGGTGAGGTATGGGGTTCTGGTGTAATAAGAAGAGGTGGAGAGTTAGGAGTTACCTCAAGAACAGTTTCTTCAAACTGAGAGTCTCGCCATTCTCTGATCAGATTCATCATGGCTAGAGACACATTATTTGCAGTAGAGGGTTCACCTTCTGCACCTGGAATAGGTTTCATCTTGATCAATGATTCCCTCTGCTTCTTTTCAATTAGCCATTCTTCAAATATGGGAACCTCGTGTTCTGATAAG
This sequence comes from Cuscuta epithymum, assembly GCA_945859915.1. Classification (NCBI taxonomy): domain Eukaryota; kingdom Viridiplantae; phylum Streptophyta; class Magnoliopsida; order Solanales; family Convolvulaceae; genus Cuscuta; species Cuscuta epithymum. The sequence goes on along the minus strand of CAMAPF010000141.1, from coordinate 1,538,418 downwards.
GGTTTTACATGATCTTCTGATGAGGTAGCAGTCAGTTTCTCCTTGCCTTTGTAGCTTGCCTTCTTCTTTTCAAGAACAGATTGTAAGAATTGAAGGTCGAAGCATAAAGAGACATCATCAGTACCTGCCCATTTGAGGACTTCAACTTCCTCAGATTCATAAGTAGCAGCCTGAGCAAGAATCTGTTGCAGGGGTCCCATCCTCCATTTTCTCCAAGTGAGTACCCTTTGAAATTGTCTTTCTAGGGCAGCATGAGGATCCAGTTCTGGGATTGGAGTGGTGAGATTCTCTGGTGGAGTTAGAGTGATGTGTTGATCTGGTGGAGAGTTGGGTTGGATCTCTGATTCAGGTTCCTCTTGAACATCAGAGATCACTGGTGCAGTAGCCAGCTCTGGTGCTGGTTCCCCCTGAACCTCTGATTCCCTTGGGGGAGAGTTGGTCACCTGCTTCTTCTTTATTCTGATAGGAGAAGTAGAAGCATCAGAATCACTCTGAATCATAGCTTTCCTTCTTCTCTTTTGTCTCACCTTCTTGATAGGAGTGACCTTGGGAGCCATAACAGAGGCATCTTGTTCTGATGCATCCTCTTCTGATGCATCCTTCTCAGAAGTTGCCTCTGCTTGTTTCTGAGGTTTCTTCTTCTGTTCAGCTTTCTTCTTTTTGGGCTGCTCAGAGACTGTAGCTAGTTTTTGATGAGCTTTCTTGGGAGCAGCCTCAGGTTTTTCAACCTGTTTCTCCCTGTTTTGTTCAAGCCTGTTGGCCTTCTTCAATTCAGCAGCAATGGCCACATTCAGTTTTGGAGAAATGGTGAGGAAGATGGTTTTGGTGTGGTCCACTTCAGTGGCTTCTCTGAGAGCTATCTTGGAGTTAGAGATAAGCCTTGAGATCAGAAGACCATGACCCAACTTGGTGGAGAAAAGGCCAGCTTTCTTATCCTTTTTCCCAATGGATTCAGAGAGGGACTGAAACAATACCTTTCCCCAGTTGATGTTCATCCCTCTGTGAACAGCGTATAGGGCCTTGGAGTTGGCGTTGTTCATCTGATCAGTTGAGCCTGTTTTGCACCACAGACACCGGTGCATAATGCTCATTAGTCTTTCAAAGTCCTTCTTCAGGACATTCTTCTTCATGTAGAGAGTCTCTACCCCGGTTGCATCTTCCCGGCAGTAGGCGGCCACAAAGTTTTGGACAGTGATGTCCACATCATCAAGTTCGATGAAGCTTGAGTTGTCCTCCTCCTGAGGGTCAAGCTTGATGTCAAAGAACTCGTTTAGTGCGTTAGCGTCAATCTTGAGGCCCTTGCCCTGAACCTGAGAGACAATAGTGTTGTTGCTGATATGGGCATTTAGATAGAATTCAGCCACATCAAGATTGCTGAAGTGCTCGTATGGATGAGCCACTATTTTGCTGAGTTGTGAGTCATGCATCCCTTTGATGACTTCCTTCATTATTTTCTGATTTTCTGCCAATAGTGGAAGTGATGATAGATCCACCTTCATGCCAGTGACGATGTTGCTTACTAAGGTCTTAGCTTCGGATTCAGAGAGATCAGTGATGTTGACGAACTTCATTTTGAGTAGGGATTGAGAATTTCTGAGAGAATGAGTGTTTGAGAGTTCTGAAAATCTGAATACGAAGAGAGATAAGATGCAAATGGCGGTTTAGGTTTTCAGACAGGGTATATATGAGTTTGGATTTATGGACGTTTGATATAATGTTGGGTTTCGAGGTCGCATTTAATGGAATGCGGGCGGAAAGCCGTTTTCCAAAAATGGTAATAACTACCGGGGGTAAAATAGTAACTTCCGGTTTATTGAATAGTCTCGCCCGAATTTTAGAAAATTTTGCTAAGTCCCCAGCCACTCTGATAAGTATTAGTTCTTGTATCAGAGATAGAGATGTTCTGATATGAGGACCTCTGATGAATACCAAGTCTGATCCTTCCTGCAACTCTGACTTTTGCAAGTCTGAACCTTGCAATTCTGATTCAAGCTTCTGATGGATAAGAGCTTAGGTATCAGAGATGGGAGGGTTCTGATGAATCCACATCTGATACTTCTGCAACTCTGATTCATGTATCTCTGGGAAGATCATCCATCATTCCCAATTCTTCTCTCAACTTGTTAAACCTTGTCTCAGAGAGAGGTTTGGTTAGGATATCTGCAAGTTGATCTTCAGTTGGAACATGCTCAATTGAGATGTGCTTCTTCTCCACATGATCTCTGATGAAGTGATGTCTGATCTCAATATGCTTGGTTCTTGAATGCAGCACAGGATTCTGAGTGATGGCAATAGCACTTGTATTGTCACACAGCAACTTGATCTCCTTTGCTTGCACTCCATAATCCTTGAATTGTTGCTTCATCCAAAGCAATTGAGCGCAGCAGCTTCCAGCAGCAATGTATTCAGCTTCAGCAGTGCTAGTTGAGATTGAATTCTGCTTCTTGCTAAACCAGGAGATAAGTCTCCCACCTAACAATTGGCAGTGACCAGAAGTACTTTTCCTGTCCAATCTACAACCTGCAAAATCTGAATCAGAATAACCAATTAGTTCAAAATTACCTCCCTTGGGATACCATAGTCCTGCGTTTGGATTTCCTTTGATATATCTGATAATCTTCTTAGCAGCAACTAGATGACTCTCCTTGGGCTTTGATTGGTATCTGGCACAGATTCCTACTGCAAAAGCTATGTCTGGTCTGCTTGCAGTTAGATAGAGGAGAGATCCAATGATTCCTCTATATGTTGTTGCATCAACATCTTTGCCTTCATCATCTGGTCCAATGCCTTGAGAGACATTCATTGGAATCTTGACTGAAGATTTTCCATCTACTCCAAACTTCTTGATGAGATCTCTGGTGTACTTTCCTTGGTTGATAAAGATGCCTTCTGGTACTTGTTTGACTTGTAATCCAAGAAAGTAACTGAGTTCTCCCATCATGCTCATTTCAAACTTCTTCTGCATAACTTGAGAAAATTTCTTGCATAATTCTGGATTAGTGCTTCCAAATATAATGTCATCAACATAAATTTGCACTAACAGAATATGATTAGCAACAGAAATTTGAAATAGAGTTTTGTCCACCTTTCCTTTAGTAAACCCATGGTTCACTAAGAATAGGGACAATGTGTCATACCAAGCTCTGGGAGCTTGCTTAAGACCATAAAGGGCCTTCCTAAGCTTGTAGACACAAGAAGATTGAGTAGGAATGACAAAACCTGGAGGTTGTTCAACATAAACTTCCTCTTCAAGTTCTCCATTCAGAAATGCACTCTTGACATCCATTTGATATACTTTGATGTCCTTGTAGGCAGCATAGGCTAGGAATATCCTGATTGCTTCCAGTCTTGCTACAGGTGCAAAGGTCTCATCAAAATCTATGCCTTCTTCTTGACAGTATCCCTTTGCTACTAGCCTTGCTTTATTCCTTACAATGTTGCCTTCTTCATCTGCTTTGTTCTTGAATACCCATTTGGTTCCAATGACATTCTGATGCTTTGGTCTGGGAACAAGTTTCCATACTTCATTCCTTTCAAACTGTGTCAGCTCTTCTTGCATTGCATTGATCCAATCTGAATCTTCTAGAGCTTCTTCTACACTCATTGGTTCCATCTGAGATATGCAGCAGGTGAACATGGCTTCTCTTCTAGATGCAGATCTGGTTCTAACACCACTGGTGACTTGACCTATCACTTGATTAGGAGGATGGTCTCTTAACCAAGTTAGATCAGGTTCTGACAGTTGCTGTCTAGGCAATTCTGATGGTTCATCTTCTGATACATCACCTTCATCTTCATCTTTGTCTATCAGAACTGGATTAGCAGGTGGAATTGTTAACACAGGATTGATGGTGACCTCTTCTGATGGTTCTAAACTTCTGTCTTCAAGGTTGATTTTCTGCAGGGTTTCTGATAGTCCTTCTGCAGAGGTGCTATCATCAACCTTGACATGAATGGATTCTTCAACTTGTATAGTTCTTTTGTTGAGTACTCTATAGGCTTTGCTTGAATTTGAGTAGCCTAGGAATACACCTTCATCAGCTTTTTCTTGAAAGACTTTCAGATTCTCCTTTCCATTGTTTAGAATAAAGCACTTGCATCCAAACACATGGAAGTAGCTGATGTTTGGCTTTCTTCCTTTCCATAGCTCGTAGGGGGTCTTCTTATGATTCTTGTGGATCATGCTTCTATTCTGAGTGTAGCATGCAGTGTTGATAGCTTCAGCCCAGTATCTGATGGGCAAGCCTGATTCAGCAATCATTGTCCTTGCAGCTTCTTTCAGTGTTCTGTTCCTTCTTTCTGCAACACCATTTTGTTGGGGTGTTCTGGCAGCAGAAAGTTGATGGAAGGTGCCATTCTGATCACAGAAGTCCTTGATCACTTTGTTGACAAATTCAGTTCCTCTGTCAGATCTGATTGTTCTGACCTTCATATTCTTCTCAGTTTGAAGTTGCTTTAACAGAGATGGCAACTTCTGAAGAGTTTCATTTTTCTTTGCTAGGAACACAGTCCATGTATATCTTGAGTAGTCATCAACCATAACAAGAGTATATCTTTTTCCACCAACACTGGGAGTTTCAACTGGTCCAAATAAATCCATGTGAATCAGATTTAGAGGACAAGTAGAAATGTCTCCAGCTATGGGTTTGAATGAGGTCTTCACTTGTTTGCCTTTCTGACAAGCACTGCAGAGGGTCTCCTTCTTGTAGACAATGTCAGGCAGACCATCTACAATGTGTTCCCTTGCCAGTTTGTTGATGGTTTTGAAGTTCAGATGGCTAAGCTTCTTGTGCCAATCCCAGCTTAGCTTTGAATTGTCCTTTGCTATCAGACAGGTTCCATCTTTTGCTGTTTGCCAGTCAACAACATAGATGTTCTTCCTTCTTTTGGCTGTGAGAACCACTTCTTTGGTTGTCTCATGCTTGACATAGCATAAGGTCTTGGTGAATTCAACTGTGTAGCCTTTGTCACAGAATTGGCTAGCACTCAGCAAGTTGAACTTTAGACCTTTGACATATGAGACATCTTCAATGATTATCTGTTTCTTGATCAGCTTCCCTCTTCCTTTTGTTTGCCCTTCCTTGTCATTTCCACCGAAAGTGACTCTGGGTCCATTGATTTTCTGGAACTCTGATAGGCAACTCTTGTCACCTGTCATGTGTCTGGAGCATCCACTGTCAATATACCATTCTTGTTCTGAGATGGCTCCAGCACACAGTTCCTGCAAGATTAAAAGGAAGATTTAGGTACCCAAGCAATGTTGGGTCCTGGAGGGTAATGCAGTTTTGGTAGTTGGTACCATTTTGGTCTCATTAACTGAAACCTTGGTGGATGGTACCCATTGTCCACCTGGTAGTCGTAGTAAACAGATGTATGATTCACTTTGGGCAGATGCTTGTGAGGATCATGCTTTCTGTTTGCATACTTCTGCATAGCCTTCTTTGTTGGAAAGAAGTCCCATATGCTATCAAGATCAGAGGAGCGCTTAACTTTAGACTTCTGAGGTTGACCAGACAACCTCTTCTGCCTATAGTTAATCTTCTCTTGATATCTGCCTTTCTGATAGCAGTTTCTGATACCATTGTCATGAGATTGTCTGATTGGATTAGGCCTTTGATTATTATTTTTCTGAAAACTCTTCCTTTTGTTTGAGTTTCTGCCAGGTTCATTAGTTTTCAAACTGTGTTTTGGTTTGGCCTTTAGAGTTTGTTTTTCTGGTATGACCTTCTCATGAACAACTTTAGTACCAGAAGTACTAGCATGGCAAATGGGGCTCAGAGTCTGTGGCACTATGACCTTTTTAGCCTTAGCAACTTTGGTGCTAGGCCTTACAGAAGGCTCACCAGACTCTGGTTCAACATATCCAAGACCAGAGGTGAAGTTATGAGAGTCACCAATATTCTTCATGGAAGATTGCATCTTCAGAAGACTATTATATTTACTCTCAAGTCCTTCAATGTCTCTTATTCTTTTAAGAAGAGACTCATTTTCAGCCTTCAGTCTATCTCTTTCCTTAGTTAAGAGATTAAGTTTGCACTCAGTCTCTTTCCTTAGATCAGAGATATCAACTTTCAGCCTACTGTTCTCATCTTTAACAGAAGAATAAGTGGCTTGGATAGTTTGGAACTCTTCCCAAAATGATGACATTGGATCATCATTTAAGGCTGTGCCTACCGAAGAAGAAATAGAGTCAGAAGTAGAGCATACCTCATCATCTGATTGTGCCATGAGGCAAAGGTCTTCAGTTTCTGCATCCAAGCAGCAGAAAGCTTCATCAGAGTCGGAGTCTGAGCTGGACTCTGATTCAGAAAGTGGATCTCTCTCAGCTTGTTCTGAGAGAAATGCTCTTCTTCTTCTGTGTTGATCATCTGGTTTCTTTTCTTCTTCATGTCCTTGTTTCTTGGACACTCTTGGATAGGGGCAGTTTGCTTTGAAGTGCCCAGGTTGTCTGCAGTTGTAGCAGAGGTACTCTCCATTGCTTTCAGAAGATTTGGTCTTCTGATGTGGTCTTCTGATGGAAGATGGACTCCTTCCATCTTTCTTCATAAATTTTCTGAATTTTCTGGCAAAGGCAGCCATATAATCATCAGATAGAAGAGTTGAGGGATCAAAATTTGTAGCCTTAGAAGTGCTGGCAGTAAGAGCAGTTGTGGTTCTCTCATCTGGCACTTCTTCTTTCTCATCATGCATCTCAAACTCATAAGCTTTGAGATCAGATATCAGTTTCTCTGTGGGATAGGTTTTGATGTCCTTGCTTTCTTGGACAGCAACAACCTTCATCTTCCAGACTGGGGGCAGTCCTCTGAGAATCTTCAGGTTGACTTCTTTAACTGTGAGCTCCTTCCCAAGCTCGGATATCTCACTGGTAAGAATCAGAAGTCTGGCATGCATCTCAGCTATGCATTCCTCAGGTAGAAGTTTGAAGTCATCAAACTTCTTCATAGCTATTGTCAGTTTGTTGTCTCTCTCTTGTTCATCACCTGCTCCTATGAGATCAAGTTTGTCCCATATTTCTTTGGCAGTTCGACACTTCTTGATTCTGTTGAAGTATCTGTTGTCGATGGCTTTGTAGAGGATATCTTTGGCAATATTGTCAAGATTGTACTGTCTCCTCTCTTCCTTTGTCCATTCTGATCTGGCTTTCTCAATCATCTCAGGCTGAGTCCTGTCAATAGTATGCTCAGTATTCACCTTCATAAATTTGGTGAAAGGTCCTTCTTCAAGGACTTCCCACATTTCATCATGAAGAGCGCAGAGGTGTGCTTTCATTCTGATCTTCCAGTCATCATACTTCTGATCTGAAAACATGAGGTGCTTTGCAAGAGAGTTATCCATAATAACAAGTAAATAGAGGCTAAGTACAAGTGGATCTTTGTTCAGAGAGTAACCTAAAAGATTACAAGAACAAGGCAGCTCTGATACCACTTGTTGGTCCCGTTTAATGTGGTAACCAGTCTAGAGGGGGGGGGGTGAATAGACTGGTTAGTTTTTCAAAATTTCTCTAAGTCCGAAGTGACTTATCAGAGAAGGTCTGATTCTGATGACAGAGAAAGGCTGGTTCTGATATCAGAACTGGCCTTGGCAGCGGATTCTGATCTGTCCGGGTAGCCTCAGAAAAATACTAAGGCAAATGCCTTTCTGATAACTCTGAAAACAAGATCTGCTGAACACAGATTCCAAGTCTTAGAGTTAATCAGTTAATATCCTAAGTGCAGAAATATAAATTGCAGTAAAGTAAATGACACCGGATATTTTTATAGTGGTTCAAGGAACAACTCGTTCCTCTAGTCCACTGTTCCACTAGCTTTGAAGTAGATCGGTTACAAAGCTTAGTTCCTAGCACTTAAGAAGTTCTCCACGCCTTCTTCAAGTCTAGCTGCCACCCAGGATGCAGTTCCACGTCCTGATGGCTGATCCTTTCACTCAGCTTCCCGGAAGTATCACCACTTCACTACTGCAGTTACTTGGACGCCCTTCTTTTCAGAAGATCCTTTTGAAAAACAGAGTTTTTCCTCCAACTTGCTTCGTTACAAAGGATGTTTGATGAAGTTCTTGAAGAGTTGAAGAACAGGATGAACTTTGCTCGTTGTTGGGGATGAAAGATTTGGAGTTTGAATCTTCCCAACGTTGACTTTTCTTGTAGAGTGTTATGAAGGTTGAATCTCAAGAAGTATGTTTGAAAATGGATCAAGAGTTCTTGGCAAAAGTTGTTTTTCTGTTCTTCGGTGTGTAGCTTATATACTGATGTTGTCTGCCCGTTGGAGGAGGAGACAACTGCATTAAATGTGCGTACAGTTGACTTGACCGCCGTTTTGGAAGGTTTCTATTTTTATAATATATCTTCCCGGATTCTTTGGTCAATCATTTGCAATCAATCCTTCAGCGTATCAGGCTCATTTAATGTGCATTAAAAGCTTTCCTTTCATGCACAGTCTTGTAGCCGTTGGATGTTTTTACCCGTTGAATTCAGAGCTGTTGGATGTTGCTTGAGATTTTTCTAAGTGTTCGTCGGGCTCTGATCAGGCTCTTCTGATATGTTGGATTCTTATGGCTATCTGATGAGTTGAGTTCTGATGGTCTTCTGACTGAACTCTGACTCTGACTCTGATAGGTCCGCTGATGAGTACTTCTGATCTGTAGTTCTCATCGGCTATCAGATGTCCAGGTTCATCAGCAACTCTCATAGGTGCAACTCTGATGGACTTCTGGTAAGAGAACTCTGATGGAGCAGTTCTCATAGAGCAAGTCTGGTAGAGCAGTTCTGATGCACTTCTGATCTGATCCAAAATAGAGCAACTCTGATCGTCGACTACACTAATACTTACAATTGAAAATTCTAATACATAAAATCTAATTTGGGGGTACTCTATCTTTCTAATCCTATAGCATCATCAAAATCTAATTACATTTATTCCTTACACTTACCGAGGATTGATGACTTGTTCGATCAACTTCGAGGGGCAATAGTGTTCTCGAAGATTGACTTGAGGTCGGGGTATCATCAGTTGAAGATCAAGGAGAGTGACATACCTAAGAGTGCATTTCGCACTAGATATGGTCATTACGAATTCCTTGTGATGTCGTTTGGTTTAACCAACGCACCGGCGGCATTCATGGACTTGATGAACCGTGTGTTTAGTGAATACTTAGACAAATTTGTGATAGTATTCATTGACGAAATCTTGATATACTCCAAGAGCGAGGAAGAGCATGAACACCATTTGAGGCTTGTACTTGATCGGCTAAGGGAAAAGCAACTCTTCGCCAAGTTCTCCAAATGCGAATTTTGGCTCAAAGAGATTGGTTTCCTCGGTCATGTCATATCCGGTTTAGGTGTTGCTGTGGATAACGCCAAGATAAAAGCGATCATGGATTGGGAGAGACCCAGGAATGCGAAGGAGATACGTAGTTTCCTTGGCTTAGCGGGATACTATCGTAAATTTGTGGAAAAATTCTCCGTATTGGCGTCTCCATTAACGAAGCTCACAAAGAAAGGGGCCAAGTTCATATGGGACGACAAATGTGAGAAGGGGTTCCTTGAATTGAAGAAACGACTTACCGAAGCACCAGTCCTTGCCCTACCCATACAGGGGATAGGGTATGACATTTATAGCGATGCTAGCATCCAAGGGCTTGGATGTGTACTGATGCAAAACGGTAAGGTGATTGCCTATGCTTCTAGGCAATTGAGGAAACACGAGGTGAACTACCCTACTCACGATCTAGAGTTGGGGGCGGTAGTGTTTGCATTGAAGATTTGGAGGCATTACCTCTACGGGGAGACGTGTCACATTTATACTGATCATAAGAGCTTGAAGTATGTATTCACTCAGAAAGAGTTGAATATGAGGCAGAGGAGATGGATGGAGTTGATCAAGGACTATGACTTGATCATCGACTATCATCCCGGAAAGGCCAATGTAGTGGCCGACGCACTGAGCAGGAAGAGTACATCAGGGACGTTACTTACTTGTCTTCGAGTATTGAGGGCACACGTGGAGGTGTCCACGACCGGGGCGCTCATTGCTAGGTTCGAAGTGAGGCCTACATTGCTGAGTGAGATCAGTAGATGTCAGGCCATTGATGAGGAATGTCAGAAGATCCGCGAACGGATCCTTGAGGGGCCTGTCGAGAATTTTCGGGTACGTGATGACGGTCTTTTATTATTTAAGGATTGTGTGTGTATACCAAAGAATGAGGAGCTCCAGAAGTCTATACTTGAGGAGGCTCATTCTTCAGCATATGCCATGCATCCAGGAGGTACTAAGATGTACTGAGATCTGAAGGAAAGTTACTGATGGTCAGGTATGAAGAGAGATATCGCAGAGTTTGTGAGTCGATGCCTTACTTGCCAGCAAGTTAAGGCAGAGCATCAGCACCCAGCAGGGCTCTTACAACCGCTCACCATCCCAGAGTGGAAGTGGGAACATGTGACCATGGACTTCGTGGTGGGGCTGCCACGAACAGTGAACAACTACGATGCCGTATGGGTAGTGGTTGATAGGCTCACCAAGAGTGCACACTTTCTGCCTATCAACATTACTTATCCTCTTGAAAGATTGGCCAAGCTATACACGGAGGAGATTGTGAGATTACATGGAGTCCCAATATCCATTGTCTCGGATAGGGATCCACGATTCACATCCCGATTTTGGCCAAAGTTTCAAGCATCTCTGGGGACTAAACTGAAGTTTAGCACAGCTTTTCACCCACAGACGGATGGACAATCCGAGCGGGTGATACAGATTCTGGAAGACATGCTTAGGGCATGTGCTTTGGAGTTCCAAGGAAGTTGGGACAAGCATTTGGCCCTAGTGGAGTTTGCCTATAACAACAGTTATCAGGCAAGTATCGGCATGCCTCCATATGAGGCGTTGTATGGGAGGAAGTGCAGAACACCGTTGTGTTGGGACGAGGTTGGCGAGGCCAAACTCGAAGGGATAGAGCTGGTTGAGATCACCAAGGCCAAGGTGAGGATCATTCGGGACAGACTGAAGGCCGCTCAGGACCGACAGAAGAGTTATGCTGATAAACGGCGGAGACCGTTGGAGTTCGAAGTCGGTGATGAGGTCTTCCTAAGGATTTCTCCTTGGAAGGGCATCATTCGATTTGTATCGAGAGGAAAGCTTAACCCCCGATACATTGGTCCATTTGAAATCCTTGAAAGGATTGGAGCCGTGGCTTATCGTCTCAAGTTGACACCGGAACTTGAGAAGATACATGACGTGTTTCATGTATCGATGCTCAAAAAGTACATCCGAGACCCATCTCATATTCTTGAGAAACCACCGGTAGAGATCCGTGAGGACTTGCAATATGCGGTGGAACCAGTGAAGATTGTTGGTCAACAAGTGAAGAAGCTTAGGAGTAAGGAGATTCCTATGGTAAAGGTTCTTTGGAGGAGTGATCGAGTCGAAGAAGAAACTTGGGAGACCGAGGTCTCAATGAGGGAGCAATACCCATTTCTTTTCGATTAGATACTTGGATTTCGGGGACGAAATCCCAAATAAGGGGGGGTGAACTTGTAACACCGTCCCCAAATATATTTACTTTTATGTAAATAATGTATTGAACCTTAATAAAGGATTAATGAATTTACGAAGTTGTAAATTTTTATTATTTCTTTCGCGTGAATAGTAAATTGCACGTGGGACCCACACCGGGAGCGGGGGCCGCCGACATTCCCGAGACCACATATTTTATTCATCTTGGTCAAGATAATATTTATATGGGGGTGGATATTTTATTTGGGGTCGTGGAAAGGCGCAGAGTTGACCGATTGGGCAAAAGAGGCCCAATTACCGATACCGACAATTTAACAGATAACAGCCCGAAAATGAATTTCGGAGACTCTTAAATTAAAGTTTTGGAATATACATTATTTCAAAGGGTCGTTATGATTGAGAATGCATAATATATTTTATTTTACCCGATAAAATAAAATATGATTAAAACAGTCCGAAAAATACAACTTTCGGGACCGATTGTACACACCGGGACACAGAGGGATGACCTCCCACATGAGTGGGGGCCACCCCACGTTTTTGCGTGCTCTAATTAACCAAGGGGAGCTGGATAGACAAGAGAGGGGGTTGAGGAGATAGTTTTGGCATCTAAAGTACCTAGGAGGACCCCCACCCTCATTTATTTGCCAATTAAGACAAAATGAACCATTCTCACTCACCCCAATCATCTACCACGCCCAAGCACCCCATTTTGAGAGGAAAAACTCTGCAAGTATTCATCTTCCATAGCTGGATACGAGCTCAGGGAAGGAAGGTCCAAAAGAGGAAGATTAAAGAGAGAAAAAGTTGGGAAAAGTGTGAATAATTAAGGTAATGACCTTATTATAACTTTTCCTCTATTTTTCCTTTACAATATGAGATATATATCACATGAAGGACCCTTTGTATGGTTCCACATATTATAAGTATGGATTTATGGGTTGGGAAGTGATTCTATGTCCAAGAACGGACTTAGAAGCCAAAACGACCGGTTCACCGGAAAATAACCTTTTATAGGTTATTTGTATTGATTAAGGTTTTATGATGTTAAAACCTTGTTAGGCACTTGTAAAGGGTATTTCAAGTGATTTCACAAAGTTGGAAAAGTCGCCGGAATTGTCGCCGGAGTTGACCAAAAGTCGCCGGAGTTTCACCGGAGTTCAACCAAGAAGGGTAGAACTTCATACGCTAGTTCAAGGTGAGTGGACGGCTTAATATCTTAAAACTTTTGGGTTAATTATGAGATTACCTAAATAATGTTATATGAGTTCATAATGATGTTTAAAAGATATTTAAACATGTGATTAGCCAATAGAGTTAAGTTTGTATGAAAGAAATTAATTGTTGATGCATGGAATATGATATGAAGAATTATATGAAATGCATATTTGTTTGAAGTGTATTAGAAGCACAAATGAATATCATTAACTTAATTATATGATGATTAAGTTGATACACACAAGACATGAAATGGCGGTCAACGAAAACGTTGACCGATGGACAAAGGATTTAATTAATACCGGTTGGTATTAATTAATTATAAATCTATATAAATGCATGGCTTTGCATGGATTGTGATACATAAGCTTTATGTATTGAATTAGTTATGAGTAACTAAGTATGATATAGAGTCTATCTAGGTTGATAGGAGGTTGATCATAGGGAAATATTTTGGTGGAGGACCCTAGTACTTAAAAGTACTTAACACTCAAAACTTGGTGGAGGACCCTAGTACTTAAAAGTACTTAACACTCAAACTTGGTGGAGGACCCTAGGACTTTAAGTCCTTAACACTCAAACTTGGTGGAGGACCCTAGTACTTAAAAGTACTTAACACTCAAAACTTGGTGGAGGACCCTAGTACCTAAAAGTACTTAACACTCAAAACTTGGTGGAGGACCCTAGGACTTAAAGTCCTTAACACTCAAACTTGGTGGAGGACCCTAGTACTTAAAAGTACTTAACACTCAAAACTTGGTGGAGGACCCTAGGACTTATGAGTCCTTAACACTCACAAATCGGTGGAGTATCCAAGGATTATGATCCTAAAACTCATAGATTATGATATACAAATAGGGACAAGGAGGAGTCCTATACACTCATAGGTATATGGGTGGGTTGGGGTTTTTAGTCAAGAATATTGACTATTACTATTTTTCCCAAATAAAATGGTGATCTACGGATCGGATATTTTCCAAGTATATATATACTAATAAGTATTTCATAACTTGGGGGAAAGACTATTTATTTAAATATCACCCTATGTTTGGGTCTTATACTTGAAATGCTAGTTATTCTATATTTAGCCTGCTACTCGCTCGGTACTTGTACTGACCCCTTCGGGGGGGGGGGGGGGGGGGGCACCATTTTCAGGTTGAAGCTAGGGCTTGCTACTTGCACCTTCTCAAGGGTGATATCAAATCAGGAAGACGTGGTTCGTGCTTCCTTATTTTCTTTCAAACTACCGAACACTTGCTCATGGATATTTTTTTTACTATAAACTATTTTTGGGGCTTGCATGCCCATGTTGTTGGCCGGTTGTGGCTCATGACGTACCGTTGAATATTTCCGCTATTCATTGGTTTGAATGTGATGTTGTTATGTATGTTTACTACTGAGTATGGATGGATTGTTTTCTCGAACGCCTTGTGTAATTAAGTGAGGTTGACTCGTGGGTGACGTCACTTAGTTATACGGCGGTTGTACACGCGCTTGGATTGCGGTCTGGGGTGTGACAATGGACATCTGAATGTCAAGAGGCCTTCGACGAACTCAAGAAGTACCTCTCTTCTCCCCCAGTTCTCTCCAAACCAAAGGTGGGGGAGACTTTATACTTATACCTTGGCGTTAGCCCTGCCGCCATCAGCTCAGTGCTAATCCGGGAGGAGGACGGCGTCCAACACGCCATCTTCTACGTCAGCAAGACCCTCCGGGAAGCCGAACTCAGGTATTCTCCCGTCGAGAAGACGGTGCTAGCCATCGTTTGGACAGTCAAGAAGCTTGGCCACTACTTTCAAGCTCATCCGGTCCAAGTGCTCACACATCAACCCCTCGGCGCCCTCATGAGGAGCCCCACAAGTTCCTCCCGAATGGTGAAGTGGGCCATCTTCCTCAGTCAATACAACATAGATATCCGTCCGAGGCCTGCCATTAAGGGCCAAGCCCTGGCAGACTTCGTAACGGAATGCACCGCGAGATCAGCGACGGATGAGGAGCCTTCGGCACCCCTTGACGAGTGGTGGACCCTCTATACCGATGGCTCCTCGGCCGCCAAAGCATGCGGAGGGGGAGTAGTTCTGATCACACCCGAAGGCTTCCGCGCCTACTATGCCATTCGCTTCTCCTTCAAAATCTCCAACAACGAGGCCGAGTACGAAGCCCTCCTCTGCGGCCTTCGGCTGGCAGCAAATCTGAAGGCGAAGATGATCCACGTCAAGTGTGACTCCAAACTCGTCGTGGGTCAAATTTCCGGGGAGTACGAAACCAAGGAAGGAAGGATGAAGCAATACAAGGAGGCTGCCAAGGAGTTGCTTAAGGTATTTGAGGCACATTCTCTTACCCAAATACCGAGGGCTCAAAACTCTGAGGCCGACATTCTGTCCAAGCTCTCGGATGAATCCCCCGAGCACCTCTCAAAAATTGCAAGAATCGAGGAACTCAGCCTCTCAAGCATCCACGCGAGCCCCGTTATGAACATTAAGCTAAGGCCGGAGGATTGGATCTCCGACATCGTCACCTTCATCACCACAGGGAAACTGCCCCAGGATGAGGCCCGCGCGAGATTGACAAAACTGAGGGCTCCCAGCTACACCCTCGAGAATGGTAAGCTCTACAAGAGATCCTACAACGGAACCCTCCTTCGGTGCCTTCATCAGGATGAAGCCGAAGTTGCAATGGAGGAAGTGCACAGTGGCACTTGCTCAGCTCACCAGGGACCCTTCTCCATGTCCCGAAGGCTCATTGTTCAGGGTTACTTCTGGCCCACGATGGCTAGAGATTGTGCTGATCTAGCCCAAAGGTGCACCGCTTGCCAACACTTCCAGAAGGCCCCCGGCAGACCTGCAGTCAACTACGCCCTCATCAGCACCGCCATACCCTTCTCCAGATGGGGTATTGACCTAGTAGGCCCTCTGCCGAGGGGTACCTCCAACAACAGATATATCATTGTGGCCATTGACTACTTCACCAAATGGGTAGAGGCCGAGCCCCTCGTCAGCATCACTGAAGCCCGGTGCCGCCACTTTGTTCTCAAAAATATTCTCACAAGGTTTGGCGTCCCCCAACAAATCATCTCCGACAACGGGACTCAATTCGAGGCAGCCCCCTTCTGTGCCCTCCTGGAGGCTTGGGGCATCAAGCACACATTCTCTTTCGTTGCCTACCCTCAGGGCAACGGACAAGTAGAAAATGCCAACCGCACTCTCCTCGAAGGGTTGAAGAAGAAGCTGGAGGCCGAAGGGGGAGGCTGGGTAGAAGAGCTTCACAACATCTTATGGGCCTATCGCACCACCCCTCGGCGCGCGACAGGCGAAACACCCTTCTCCCTGTGCTATGGCTTCGAGGCTAAGGCTCCAACAGAGGTTACCCTTCCTACCCGAAGGGTGGAGCAATATGAACCCGAGGTCAACGACGCCAACATGGCCCTCGATCTCCACCTCATCTCAGAACGCCGGGAGCAAGCCTTCCTCAGGGCTGAAAACTATAGAAGGCAGGTCAAAGGCTACATCGACGCCAAGGTCCTCTCCCGGGAATTTCAGGTGGGTGACTACGTCCTACGACGAAGGGAGGCCAGCCTACCCACCGAAGGCGGCAAGATGGCGCCTAAGTTTGAAGGCCCCTACATTGTCTCAGCCATCATCAAGCCAGGAACATACAGGTTAAAACGCCCTAACGGGACGGAGGTCCCTAGATATTGGAATGTGCACCACCTCGTCAAATTCTATCAGTGAAACATGAGTGGCCAAGCCCTCATCCTCAACAAGTGTAATGATCAATGGCCCAAGGCCCCTTCCGTTTTGAAAGAACAATCAAAAGGCCAAGCCTTCATCACCTATATGTCACACAAACGGCCCAAGGCCCCTATCTCTCCTGAAAATGAGTGGCCAAGCCCTCATCCCTCCACCAAAATAGGCCCAAGGCCTCCTCCCCTCACAAGGAGGAACACCAATTCAGGTACCAAGTACCAAGTGTATGGGTCACCCCCATCACTCTTTGAAAACACCAAGTGTTTTCTCACAAAAGCCGTACCCCACGAGGACGCAATCATGCATACATTGTGCATACTTATACGTACTCTATCCTCCAAAAAAAAAAAAACAAACGGGGGGTGCAACACCCCTCGGCTCCGGCTGGCACCAAGTGCCCCCCGGCTATTTGTGTTCCACACACAAATAAAACCCTTCCCAGGAACGCTTTCCGCGCCATCCCCCAAGGGGAGGCAGGCAACGGACCATGTCCCGGGCCCAGGATTCGACTTCCACAAACGAAACGCTCCCCGCGCTATCCCCCAAGGGGAAGCAGGCAACAGACCATGTCTCGGGCTGAGGGGACGACTTTCAAAACCGAGGCGCTTTCCGAGCTATCTCCCAAGGGGAAGCAGGCAACAGACGATGTCTCGGGCCGAGGAAACGACCCTCAAACCCTTCGGGATATCGGAAGGTCATTCCCGAAGGGGGAGCCAACGGTTTACTCCGTTGCCTCCCATATAGGCCAAGCCTTTCCTAGAGACCAAGTTTCTAGATGCCTCTCCTACATCATCCAAAAAAAAAAAAAAGATGTGTAGGGGGGAAGGAACTCCCCGGATACTATTCTCCCCGGAGGCTCAACACTTCGGATATATGTTCCCGAAGGCTCCTACAAAGGCACAAGAAAATCTCTCAACAACAAGTCATCTGGCTACATAGCCGAAGGCTCCACTACATAAAGCCTTGGAGTACAAGAATTCCCCCGGAGGCCCAAAAAGAGGGCTCACTAGCAGAACTTCACCTAAATTTGGCTAAGTCCAAGATTTGGCTGAATCAAAGACAACTATGTTCCATGTCGAAGGCTACGCAAAGTTCTAAGACAAGCTAAGTCTATATCTACACAAACCGGAGGGTTCATACCGAAGGCAGAATATCACCAGGCTCATTCAATGACCTTGGCAAATCTCAGAATTACCAAGTCCATAATCTTGAATCCCTCGGCACCTGTAGACACCGAGGGCTCACGCAAATCTCACATTCGAAGGATCACTACAACACCTATTGAAAGTTGGTGGAAAAATGACTAACTCCACAAGTGGGGACCCTTCGGGGGGAAACCGGAATGCAACCTAGAAACCGACAAGCTTACAGCCGACGGCTCCCCTAAGCCACTTGGCAATGACCTAAAGCTACACTACTAAACAAAGGCTTCCAAGGCTTCCGGGGGCATAAGATGCAATTTCACTTGGAAAATTTCCTAAGTCTGATTCATTTTAGCCCTCGGTCCTACTGCTACAACCCGGAGACGATGCAAGGAGACATTACCGAAGGCTTCCAATGGAGTTTTACTTAGATTATTTTCTAAGGAAGGCCCTACGTCCAAAGGGTTTTTGACAAGAGTTTTGCTTAGAAAAGTTTCTAAGTCCACAATGACAAGCCCCCGGCAACCCCAATACACAACCGAGGACTCATGCTTGGATTTTCACTTAGAAAGGAGAACATACATTCATTCATACACAAACACAAAGAGAAAAAAAGGCATACATTCAAATTCAAAATGAAGGAGGCATTCATATCAAAAAGCCCGAAGGCACGTCATTCATTCAACAAACAATATTCTTCAAGAAAAAAGATGTTCTAGTTACAGTGCATGACCGGAGCCGAGGGTATATAAACTATTACAAGAGATGATACTTAGACAATTTCTAAGATTGAGCTTCTTCAGCCACGTTTTCTTTGGAAGCCACGTTTTTTAACTTTGAATTCTGATTTATGGTGGAAGGCACTTCTCTGGAAATAGTTTAAGGGTTTTGGCATCATCAAAAAGGGGGAAATTGTAAGGAATAAATGTAATTAGATTTTGATGATGCTAGGCTATTCAGATTAGAATTTTAAAGTACCCCCAATTAGATTTTATGTATTAGAATCTTCAGTTGTAAGTATTAGTGTAGTCGACGATCAGAGTTGCTCTCTTATGGATCTGATCAGAGCTGCTCTATGAGAACTGCTTTCAGAGTTGCTCTCGGGAAGTCATGAGAATTGCTCATCAGAGAAGCATAAGAATTGTTCTTCAGAAACTCATCAGAAGTCAACATCAGAGAATCATCAGAGTTCGAAGTAAAGCTTCATCAGAACTCAGCATCTGAAATGCATCAGAGCTGCTCAACATGAAAGCATCAGAGTTCCCACACCAGAGCTTGACTTGTCACTACATCAGAACTACTCATCAGAAAGCCATCAGAATCCAACGTATCAGAAGACTCAGATCAGAGTCCGACTAACACTTAGAAGAATTTCAAGGCTACTTCCAACAGCTGGGAAATTCATCAACGGCTAAAAGATACTCCGTCCAAGGGAAGTATTTAATGCTCATTAAATGAGCCTGATACGCTTTGGATTGATTGCAAATGATTGACCGAGAAATCTGGAAGATATATTATAAAAATAGAAAGCTTCCAAATTAGTGGGTCAAGTCAACTGTACGCGCATTCAATGCAGTTGTCTCCTCCTCCAACGGGCAGACAACCCCAGTATATAAGCTACACACTGAAGACACAGGAAGATAACTTTGCTACAACTTTTGCTCATCATACTTCAAGCTCTCTTGAGATTCATACTCAACAATCATCAACAAGACAAGCTTACGTTGGGAAGATTAAAATATACATATCCTCCAAACCTAACACACAGCAAAGTTCATCCTGCTCTTCAACGAAACAAGTTGGAGAAAACTCTGTTTTCAGAACATCTTCTGCAAAGAAGGGCGTCCAAGTAACTGCAGTAGCGAAGTGGTGATACTTCCGGGAAGCTGAGTGAAAGGACCAGTCATCAGGAAGCAGGACTGCATCCCGGGTGACAACTAGGCTTGAAGAAGGCGTGGAGAACTTCTTAAGTGCTAGGGGACTAAGCTTTGTAACCGTCTACTTCAAAGCTAGTGGAACAGTGGACTAGAGGAACGCGTTGTTCCTTGAACCACTATAAAAACCCCGGTGTCATTTACTTACTGCATTTACTTTCTGCACTTAGGATTCTAACTGTTTAACTCTAAGACTTGGAATCTGTGTTCAGCAGATCTTGTTTTCAGAGTTATCAGAAAGGCATTTGCCTTAGTGTTTGTTTGAGGCTACCCGGAACTCTTATCCGCTGCAAGACCAGTTCTGATCATCAGAACTCGACCTTCTCTGATAAGTCAACTCTGACTTAGAGAAAAGTTGAAAAACTTGAATCAGTCTATTCACCCCCCCCCCCCCTCTAGACTGATTACCAACTCAAACGGGACCAACAAGTGGTATCAGAGCCTCCTTGTTCTTGTAATCTTTTAGGTTACCCCTTGAACAAAGATCCACTTGTTCTTAGCCTCTCTTAATACTTATTATGGATAACTCTCTTGCAAAGCACCTCATGTTTTCAGATCAGAAGTATGATGACTGGAAGATCAGAATGAAAGCACACCTCTGTGCTCTTCATGATGAAATGTGGGAAGTCCTTGAAGAAGGACCTTTCACCAAATTTATGAAGGTGAATACTGAGCATACTATTGACAGGACTCAGCCTGAGATGATTGAGAAAGCCATATCAGAATGGACAAAGGAAGAGAGGAGACAGTACAATCTTGACAATATTGCCAAAGATATCCTCTACAAAGCCATTAACAACAGATACTTCAACAGAATCAAGAAGTGTCGAACTGCCAAAGAAATATGGGACAAACTTGATCTCATAGGAGCAGGTGATGAACAAGAGAGAGACAACAAACTAACAATAGCTATGAAGAAGTTTGATGACTTCAAACTTCTACCTGAGGAATGCATAGCTGAGATGCATGCCAGACTTCTGATTCTTACCAGTGAGATATCTGAGCTTGGGAAGGAGCTCACAGTTAAAGAAGTCAACCTGAAGATTCTCAGAGGACTGCCCCCAGTCTGGAAGATGAAGGTTATTGCTGTCCAAGAAAGCAAGGACATCAAAACCTATCCCACAGAGAAACTGATATCTGATCTCAAAGCTTATGAGTTTGAGATGCATGATGAGAAAGAAGAAGTGTCAGACGAGAGAACCACCACTGCCCTCACTGCCAACACTTCTAAGGTAAACAACTTTGACCCCTCTACTCTTTTATCTGACGAGTATATGGCTGCTTTTGCCAGGAAATTCAGGAAATTTATGAAGAAGGATGGAAGGAGTCCATCTTCCATCAGAAGACCTCATCAGAAGACCAAGTCTTCAGAAAGCAATGGAGAGTACCTCTGCTACAACTGCAGACAGCCTGGTCACTTCAAGGCTAACTGCCCCTTCCCTAGAGTGTCTAAGAAGCAAGGACATGAAGAAGAAAAGAAACCTGAAGATCAACACAGAAGACGAAGGGCATTTGTCTCAGAGCAAGCTGAGAGAGACCCACTTTCTGAATCAGAGTCCAGCTCAGACTCTGACTCTGATGAAGCCTTTTGCTGCCTAGATGCAGAAACTGAAGACCTCTGCCTCATGGCACAATCAGATGATGAGGTATGCTCCACTTCTGATTCTATTTCCTCTTCGGTAGGCACAGCCTTAAATGATGATCCAATGTCATCATTTTGGGAAGAGTTCAAAACTATCCAACGATCTTATTCCTTTATTAAAGAAGAGAACAGTAAGCTGAAAGCTGAAAATGAGTCTCTTCTAAAGAGAATAAGAGAGATTGAACATCTTGAAGTCAGATACAATGGTCTTTTGAAGATGCAATCTTCTATGAAGGGTATCAATGACTTTCACAATCCTACCCCTGGTCTTGGATATGTTGAACCCAATTCTGGTGAACCTTATGTAAAGCCTAGCACCCAAGTTGCTAAAGCCAAAAAGGTCATAGTTTCACAGACTTGCAGCCCCATCTGCCATGCTAGTACTTCTGGTACTAAAGTTGTACATGAGAAGGTCATACCAGAGAAGCAAAATCTAAAGGCCAAATCAAAACAAATCTTGAAAACTAATGAACCTGGCAGAAGATCTAATAACAGAAAAAGTTTTCAGAAAAATAATAATCAAAGACCAAACCTTATCAGACAATCTCATGACAACAGTATCAGAGATCACTATCAGAAAGGCAAATATCAAAAAAAAGTTAACTATAGACAGAAGAGGTTGACTGGTCAACCTCAGAAGCCTAAAGTTAAGCGACCCTCAACTCTTGATAGTATATGGGACTTCTTTCCAACAAAGAAGGCTATGCAAAAGTATGCAAACAGAAAGCATGATCCTCACAAGCATCTGCCCAAAGTGAATCATACATCTGTTTACTACGACTACCAGGTGGACAATGGGTACCATCCACCAAGGTTTCAGTTGATGAGACCAAAATGGTACCAACTACCAAGACTGCATTACCCCCCAGGGCCCAACATTGCTTGGGTACCTAAATCTTCCTTTTAATTTTGCAGGAACTATGTGCTGGAGCTATCTCAGAACAAGAATGGTTTATAGATAGTGGATGCTCCAGGCACATGACAGGTGACAAGAGTTGCCTATCAGAGTTCCAGAAATACAATGGACCCCGAGTCACTTTTGGAGGAAATGACAAGGATGGTCAAACAAAGGGAAGAGGGAAGCTGATCAAGAACCAGACAAGCATTGAAGATGTCTCATATGTCAAAGGTCTGAAGTTCAACCTGCTAAGTGCTAGCCAGTTCTGTGACAAAGGCTACACAGTTGAATTCACAAAGACTCTATGTTATGTCAAGCATGAGACAACAAAGGAAGTGGTTCTTACAGCCAAGAGAAGGAAGAACATCTATGTTGTTGACTGGCAAACAACAAAAGATGGAACCTGCTTGATAGCTAAAGAAAATTCAAAGCTAAGCTGGGACTGGCACAAGAAGCTTAGCCACCTGAATTTCAAAACCATCAACAAACTGGCAAGGGAACACATTGTAGATGGTCTGCCTGACATTGTCTACAAGAAAGAGACCCTCTGCAGTGCTTGTCAGAAGGGCAAACAAGTGAAGACCTCATTCAAGCCCATAGCTGGAGATCTGTCTACCAGTCCTTTAAATCTGATTCACATGGATTTATTTGGACCAGTTGAGACCCCCAGTGTTGGTGGAAAAAGATATACACTAGTCATGGTGGATGACTACTCAAGATACACATGGACTGTGTTCCTAACAAAGAAGAATGAAACTCTTCAGAAGTTGCCATCTCTGTTAAAGCAACTTCAGACTGAGAAGAACATGAAGGTCAGGACAATCAGATCTGACAGAGGAACTGAATTTGTCAACAAGGTGATCAAGGACTTCTGTGATCAGAATGGCACATTCCATCAACTCTCTGCTGCCAGAACACCCCAACAAAATGGTGTTGCAGAAAGAAGGAACAGAACTTTAAAGGAAGCTGCAAGGACCATGATTGCTGAATCAGGGTTGCCCATCAGATATTGGGCTGAAGCAATCAACACTGCATGCTACACCCAGAACAGGAGCATGATCCACAAGAATCATCAGAAGACCCCCTACGAGCTGTGGAAAGGAAGAAAGCCAAACATTAGCTACTTCCATGTGTTTGGATGCAAGTGCTATATTCTAAACAATGGAAAGGAGAATCTGAAAGTATTTCAAGAAAAAGCTGATGAAGGTGTATTCTTAGGCTACTCAAGTTCAAGCAAAGCCTATAGAATACTTAACAGGAGAACTATACAAGTTGAAGAATCCATTCATGTCAAGTTTGATGACAGCACCTCTGCTGAAGAAATATCAGAGACTCTCCAGAAAATCAATCTTGAAGATAAGACTTCAGAACCATCAGAAGAGGTCACTATCAATCCTGTATTCTCAACTCCTCCTGCCAATCCAATTCTGATAGACAAAGATGAAGAATCAGAAGATGAACCATCAGAGTTGCCTAGACAACAACTATCAGAACCTGATCTAACTTGGTTAAGAGATCATCCTCCTAATCAAGTGATTGGTCAAGTTACCAGTGGAGTAAGGACCAGATCTGCATCTAGAAGAGAAGCCATGTTCACCTGTTGCATATCCCAGATGGAACCAATGTGTGTGGAAGAAGCTCTAAAAGATTTAGACTGGATCAATGCAATGCAAGAAGAGCTGACACAGTTTATAAGGAATCAAGTATGGGAACTTGTTCCTAGACCAAAACACCAGAATGTCATTGGAACCAAATGGGTATTCAAGAACAAAGTAGATGAAGAAGGCAACATTGTAAGGAATAAAGCAAGGCTTGTAGCAAAGGGCTACTGTCAAGAAGAAGGCATAGATTTTGATGAGACCTTTGCACCTGTTGCAAGACTGGAAGCAATCAGAATCTTCCTAGCCTATGCTGCCTACAATAACATCAAGGTCTACCAGATGGATGTCAAGAGTGCATTCCTGAATGGAGAACTGGAAGAGGAAGTCTATGTTGAACAACCTCCAGGTTTTATCATTCCTACACAATCTTCTTGTGTCTACAAGCTCAGAAAGGCCCTTTATGGTCTTAAGCAAGCTCCCAGAGCTTGGTATGACACATTGTCCCTATTCTTAGTGAACCATGGGTTTACTAAAGGAAAGGTTGACAAAACTCTATTTCAAATTTCTTTTGCTAATCATATTCTATTAGTGCAAATTTATGTTGATGACATTATATTTGGAAGCACTAATCCAGAATTATGCAAGAAATTCTCTCAACTTATGCAGAACAAGTTTGAAATGAGCATGATGGGAGAACTCAGTTATTTCCTTGGATTGCAAGTCAAACAAGTTCCAGAAGGCATCTTTATCAACCAAGGGAAGTACACCAGAGAACTCATCAAGAAGTTTGGAATTGATGGAAAATCTTCAGTCAAAATTCCTATGAATGCATCTCAAGGAATTGGACCAGATGATGAAGGAAAGGATGTTGATGCTACAACATATAGAGGAATAATTGGATCTCTACTCTATCTGACTGCAAGCAGACCAGACATAGCATTTGCTGTGGGAATCTGTGCCAGATATCAATCAAAGCCCAAGGAGAGCCATCTAGTTGCTGCTAAGAAAATCATCAGATATATCAAAGGAAATCCAAATGCAGGCCTATGGTATCCCAATGGAGGTAAATTTGAACTAATTGGTTACTCTGACTCAGATTTTGCAGGTTGCAGATTAGACAGAAAGAGCACCTCTGGTCATTGCCAATTGCTAGGTGGGAGACTTGTCTCCTGGTTTAGCAAGAAGCAAAACTCTATCTCAACTAGCACTGCTGAAGCTGAATACATTGCTGCTGGAAGCTGCTGTGCTCAATTACTCTGGATGAAGCAACAACTCAAGGATTATGGAGTTCAAGCTAAGGAGATCAAGCTGCTGTGTGACAATACAAGTGCTATTGCCATCACTCAGAATCATGTGCTACATTCAAGGACCAAGCACATTGAGATCAGACATCACTTCATCAGAGATCATGTGGAGAAGAAGCACATTTCAATTGAGCATGTTCCAACTGAAGATCAGCTTGCAGATATCCTTACCAAACCTCTCTCTGAGGTAAGGTTTAACAAATTGAGAGAAGAACTGGGAATGATGGATGATCTTTCCAGAGATGCTTGAATCAGAGTTGCAGAAGCATCCAATGTGGATTCATCAGAATACCCCACCTCTGATACTCTTATCTATCAGAGGACCTTGTATCAGAATACCCCTTCTCTGATACATGGACTGTATTCATCAGAGTGGCTGTGGACTTAGCAAAATTTTCTAAATTTCGGGCGAGACTGTTCAATAAATGGGGTTTTACCTTTTTACCCCCGGTAGTTATTACCACTTTTGGAAAACAGCTTTCCGCCCACATTCCATTAAATGCGACCTCGAAACCCCAAATTATACCAAACGTCCACAAACCCAAATTCATATATACCCATTCTGAAAACCGAAACCGCTACTGCAATTTTACTCTTCATCCTCAAGTTTTATCTCTCTAAAACTTCCAACTTTCAGACTCTCTCAAATCTCTTCAATAACCCGAGAATGAAGTTCATTAACATCACCGACCTCTCAGAATCGGAAGCCAAGGCGCTTGTGGCTAACATTGCCACCGGGATGGAAGTTGATATGTCCTCACTACCACTGTTGGCTGAAAACCAGAAAACAATGAAGGCGGTCATTGCAGGAATGAATGATTCCCAGCTAGCGAAGATTGTGGCTCATCCTTATGAGCAGTTCAGTACCCTTGATGTGGCTGAGTTCTACCTCAACACCCACATCACCGGCGACGCCATTCATTCTCAGGTGCAAGGGAAAAGCCTGAAAATCGATGCTGATGCCCTCAACGAGTTCTTCAACATCGAACTCGACTCACAAGATGAAGATACTCCCACTCTCATTGACCTGGAGTCAGTCGATTTCTCTGTGCAGACATTCGTTGAAACCTACTGCCGGCCAGATGCCACCGGAGTAGATAAACTATACATGAAGAAGAACTTGCTCAAGAAGGACTTTGAGCGTCTGATGAGCATCATGCACAAATGCTTATGGTGTAAAACAAGCTCTACTGACCAGATGAACAACGCCAACTCAAAGGCCCTCTATGCAGTCCATCATGGAATGAACATCAACTGGGGGAAGGTACTGTACAAATCCCTCACTGAAACAGTGGAGAAGAAAGATAAGAAAACAGGCCTATTCACCACTAAGATGGGCCATGGTCTTCTCCTCTCCAAGGCTATTGCTAGTCAAGGAGTAGTTCTCAAAAATCCTTCAACAGTTGACCATTCCAAGACCATCTTCCTCACCTCATCTCCCAAGATGCATGTAGCTATTGCTGCTGAACTAAAAAGGGAAGGAAGGCTTGAGCAGAACAGGGAAAAAGTAGCTGCTAAGTCAAAACCTGCCCCTACAAAACCCAAAAAGAAGCCTCAGAAGCAGCAGGAGGCAACTCCAGAGGAGGTTGCATCAGAGGAAGATGCATCAGGAAGAGGTGCATCAGATGAGGCCCCTATCAAGAAATTAAGACAGAAGAGGAGAAGAAAAGCAATCATTCAGAGTGATTCTGATAGCTCCAAATCTCCTATCAGAGTGGCAAAGAAAAAGAAGAAGGTCAACTCACCTCCCAAGGAATCAGAACCTCAGGGGGAACCTGCACCAGCGTTGGCTCCTGCACAAGAACCAGCATCAGAGTTGGCTGCTGCACTGGAGATCTCTGATGCTCAGGGGGAACCTGAGTCAGAGGTCCAACCTTTCTCTGCACCAGACCTGCAAGTCACCATATCTCCAACAGAACAGCTAAACTCTACTACTGCTCTTGACAGACAGTTTCAGAGGGTGCTAACTTGGAGAAAATGGAGAATGGGACCTCTGCACCAAATACTTGCCCAAGCTGCAGCCTTTGAATCTGAGGAACAAGAAGTCCTCAAATGGGCAGGTACAGATGATGTTTCACTATGCTTTGATCTTCAATTTTTACACTCTGTGTTGGAGAAGAAGAAGGAAAGCCTCAAAGGAAAAGAGAAGATGACTGCTCCACCATCAGAAGAGCATGTCAAACCACTATCAGAGAGTGAGGTTCCAGCCTTTGAAGAATGGCTGGTGGAGATGAAAAGGAGGGAATCTCTGAGAAAGTATCCCTACCTTCCTCACTTTCACGGTGAATCTTCGGCTGCCAATAATCTGCCACTGGCAATGCAGCAACTGATCAGAGAGTGGAGGAACTCTCAGGTTGAGGAGACTTCTATTGAGGTAATCCCTATTTCTCCTATTCCCCCTCATGTTGGTGAACCAACCTCTTCTCCCCCAATATCACTCTCACCCAAACCTTCCACTCCCCTATCAACTCCACCAGAGAGCCCCCAACCTCCATCAGACTCACCAACTTCCTCACCCAAGAAATCCCCCTCACCAAAACCATCCTCACCATGTCACCAGATAACCCCCATCAGGAACCGCTCCCCTTCACCACCTCCATCTCCTGATCATCAGAGCACCCCTGCTCATCAGAGTTCACCCCATCAGAGCTCCCCGCTTCAGAAACTCAAATCTGCTTCACCCCCTCCTCAGCAGAAACCATCCTCCATGCCACCCTCAACCCAACACTCTGCGGCATCTACCCCTATGAGAGAACCTGTTGTGAGGATTCTCTCCTCCTCTGAAGATAATGATGGTTTTCTTACGGCTTCTATGGCTGGTGATCTTCAATCTGCCAAGAGGAAGACTCCTACTCCTCCTCTATCTCCTGCCCAACCTCAACCTCAGGTCAATGAGATACCTCAGCAAAAGCCTCCAAAAGAAGTCCTCATCCCTTTCCAAGAGTTTGTGGAATCAGCTGAAGACTTTGGAGACCAGATGATTGCTGGGCTCAACAAGATGCTTGTACTGAATCAGAAGCATGATGCTCATCTTGATTTGGTTCAGTACAACATTGAGTCTGAACTTGCCAAGATTTCCACTACCCTCTCTACACTGGCAACTACCTTCCTGAGCTATATGAAAACATCCAATGAGAAGGTAGACAACATTGCCTCAGAGGTTGCCAGCATCCATACTGTCCTGTTTTCCCAATCTCAGACTCTCTCAGCTCAGGACAAGGCAATTCAAGAACTGACTAATGTTGTGGACACCCTTCAGTGGTCATCTGACAAGAATGAAGAGCATCTGACAGATGTGGAGGAAATATGCAAGGCAAACAAAGAGTTTGGTCTCAAGCTGATAAACAGTGGAAAAGAAAGGGATCACAAGCTGACTCTCCTTGAAGCTACTACCAAGGATGTTCAGTCTGCAGTTGACAAACAAAAAGGGATCATAGAAGGGCTGGCATCTGTAACTCAGACCCTTCTTGGTGCCCTAGAAGCAATCAAAGAGAACAATGCTACAGAATTCTCGAAAATTGGACTCCTACTTGGTGATCTTGTTGATGCCAAAAAGGGGGAAGATATCAGAGAACCTGCTAGAGCCATCAGAGCTGCAGAAGCCTCTAACATCAGAACTGTTGATCCTGCTGAGTATTTTGAAAAGGCTAGACAAAAGAGGATTGTTGCTGGTATTCAAGGTCCAACCCCTCCCAGATCCAAGAAAGGGAAGAAGACAGCCTCTACCTTCACCCTTGCCCAATGGCTCAACAGTGACCTAGCCAAGCCTGATGCTTCCCAGTTCAGAGAAATAAAGAAGCATATGACCCCTCTACAACAAGAAAATCTCATTTTGGATAAAGATGGTCTGATAATCATAAACCATGGTGGCTCTATGCAAGAAGCAGAAGACTGGTGGCGAATGAAAGTGCTCCCTGGCAAAGACATCTCAGAAGCCATCAGAAACTACCTAGATTGCATACTTGCACCTCACTGGAATGAGTGTCAGAATCCAAGGAATCTGGCCGCTATCAGAACAAAGGTAAATGCACTTCTGAAGAAAATTGATGAAGCAGAAGCTCAGCTAGAAGAGGAAGATCTCTAACTCTACCCTCTTGTTACTTTAAATATCTTCTTTTAATGAAATGACCAGCTTGCCTCTATTTTGCATGGCAATATCAATTTTTGTGTCCTTTACTGCTTTTTAATTGCTTATAATTATTTGCGTGATTGATTGTATCGTACTCTTGCTATTTTCGTATGCCAAGTGACCACCAAGATTTATAATGGAAGTTTTTAACTTTGAATTCTGATTTATGGTGGAAGGCACTTCTCTGGAAATAGTTTAAGGGTTTTGGCATCATCAAAAAGGGAGAAATTGTAAGGAATAAATGTAATTAGATTTTGATGATGCTAGGCTATTCAGATTAGAATTTTAAAGTACCCCCAATTAGATTTTATGTATTAGAATCTTCAGTTGTAAGTATTAGTGTAGTCGACGATCAGAGTTGCTCTCTTATGGATCTGATCAGAGCTGCTCTATGAGAACTGCTTTCAGAGTTGCTCTCGGGAAGTCATGAGAATTGCTCATCAGAGAAGCATAAGAATTGTTCTTCAGAAACTCATCAGAAGTCAACATCAGAGAATCATCAGAGTTCGAAGTAAAGCTTCATCAGAACTCAGCATCTGAAATGCATCAGAGCTGCTCAACATGAAAGCATCAGAGCTCCCACACCAGAGCTTGACTTGTCACTACATCAGAACTACTCATCAGAAAGCCATCAGAATCCAACGTATCAGAAGACTCAGATCAGAGTCCGACTAACACTTAGAAGAATTTCAAGGCTACTTCCAACAGCTGGGAAATTCATCAACGGCTAAAAGATACTCCGTCCAAGGGAAGTATTTAATGCTCATTAAATGAGCCTGATACGCTTTGGATTGATTGCAAATGATTGACCGAGAAATCTGGAAGATATATTATAAAAATAGAAAGCTTCCAAATTAGTGGGTCAAGTCAACTGTACGTGCATTCAATGCAGTTGTCTCCTCCTCCAACGGGCAGACAACCCCAGTATATAAGCTACACACTGAAGACACAGGAAGATAACTTTGCTACAACTTTTGCTCATCATACTTCAAGCTCTCTTGAGATTCATACTCAACAATCATCAACAAGACAAGCTTACGTTGGGAAGATTAAAATATACATATCCTCCAAACCTAACACACAGCAAAGTTCATCCTGCTCTTCAACGAAACAAGTTGGAGAAAACTCTGTTTTCAGAACATCTTCTGCAAAGAAGGGCGTCCAAGTAACTGCAGTAGCGAAGTGGTGATACTTCCGGGAAGCTGAGTGAAAGGACCAGTCATCAGGAAGCAGGACTGCATCCCGGGTGACAACTAGGCTTGAAGAAGGCGTGGAGAACTTCTTAAGTGCTAGGGGACTAAGCTTTGTAACCGTCTACTTCAAAGCTAGTGGAACAGTGGACTAGAGGAACGCGTTGTTCCTTGAACCACTATAAAAACCCCGGTGTCATTTACTTACTGCATTTACTTTCTGCACTTAGGATTCTAACTGTTTAACTCTAAGACTTGGAATCTGTGTTCAGCAGATCTTGTTTTCAGAGTTATCAGAAAGGCATTTGCCTTAGTGTTTGTTTGAGGCTACCCGGAACTCTTATCCGCTGCAAGACCAGTTCTGATCATCAGAACTCGACCTTCTCTGATAAGTCAACTCTGACTTAGAGAAAAGTTGAAAAACTTGAATCAGTCTATTCACCCCCCCCCCCCCCCTCTAGACTGATTACCAACTCAAACGGGACCAACAATCAGCCTCCTTCGCCAGCTCGGAATCTTCTAGCAGCTCCCTTTCAACACCCTCCGGGAGGGGAATCTGAACATCTGACTGAAGCGGTGGAAGGCCGTAGGTTTCGGGCTTGAAGTCCTTTGGGTCCACGCCGAAGTGCCGGGCAAGCTTCCGGTAGATCATGGCTTGAGTAAAATACTCGCCACCTTCATAATAATTTTTCCCTTTCAAAGCAAGCCATAGCGCCCCGGGGCCCTTCGCCTACTCGTCTACCGAAGCCTCCACCACAGAGGCCAGCCATTCCTTCTAGTCCTCCGCTCTCCATCCCCCGGCTAGGAATGAGGCAACCGCATCCTTCCCGGTTCGGGACACAGCCTCCCTCTTTGCCTCCTCGGCCTTCTCAGCAGCAGCCTTAGCAGCAACAGCGGCGAGCTCCTCAGCCTCCGCTTTACCCTCGGCCTTACCATCCCTTCGGGCATCCGCAAGCTTCTGCTCCGTCTTCCGGAGGGTTTCTTCCAGAGTCGCCATCTTCCGGATGGCCTCGGTGTTGGTCACGACGAGCTTCCTCAAAGCTTCGTCCGACTCCGCCTTCTGAAGGCGCAACTGCTCCGCCCTTCGGACATGTTCTCCGAGAGCCACGATGGCCTGCAAACACCCAAGGAAGGAGCGAGGGGTCAAAACCACGGCACATCAAAAATAAAGGATAAGGACAAATTAACTGCAGAAGGAGGGATCAATGATACTTACAGTCACCGAGACCTGGAGGAACTTGGAGTCAAGGGCCGCATCATCGTATCGACCGAGGGTCGATCTGTCCAGGGGAGGAGTGGCCCCATTCAAGAACTCCTTCGGATCCAGGGTGCCATGCATAATGGCGGTCCCCTTCCTGATGGAGAACTGGACATTCTCTCGGGGCCATGGGCCGTCTTCTATCTGACCCGAGAAGGGGGGCAGCAGCAGTCACCACCACAAGGGGAGTTCCCGAGGAACTGTGGCCTTCGGAGATGATTAGGGGAACATCTTTTGCGCCGCCGGCTCTCTTGGGTTTCTTGCTGAGGGCCTCACCGCCTCTACCCGACGCCTTCCTCTTGGTGGCATCAGCCCCTAGGGCAACAGCGCCCTCGGTAACAGCTTGGAGGGGCCCTTGGGTCCCCTGGACCTTGGAAGCATCCTCCTTCTGGAAAAAAGCTTCAACAGGCCTCTGCTGAGAAGGCCCCTCAACTTGTTTCTTCCCCTTTGGCTCTTTAGACAACTGCCTCTTCAACTTGGCGAAGTTCTTCGCATCCATCTCGGGACCTGCAATAAGCGCACGAATATTAGATGGCAATGGCAAAACAAGTAAAGAAAAATCCTAAGTATACAACTAGGGGCCTTCGACACCCACCTTCGGCACTCTCATAGACCCTGTCTATCGGGGGATACTCATCACCAGTCTCGCCCACCAAGCGGAAGCGGCGGAAGCCCAGCAGGAGAAGCTCCTCCGGGAGGGTGGCGTCCTTGATGGTCTTCAGTTTGTCAGACCCCTCCGGCTTCTCCGCCAGCTTCTTCCCATTCTTATCGAGGGCGGCATTCCCAACCTTCGGGTGCCTTTTGAAATTGTCACGAAGGGGAGCAGGGAAGGGATTCTCCTCCATCCGAATGAAGCAATACTTATCCTTCCAACCTTTGTGGGAGGAAGGAACCTCGGAGAACAGCCTCCACTCCGGAACCTGTTGGAGATTAGCGAAGCCCTCGCTGTTGGCATGTCCCCCTAGGCAAAGGTTGAAGGAAAGGAGAAACTGATCTAGCGAGGCCTCAACTCCCCTTTCCCGGCATAGCGACAAGAATCCAGGTAGATAAGAATGGCTGTTCGGGGTAATCTGGCAGGGGGCGAGTTTGACGAAGCGCAGATACTCCAATACGAAGGGGTGGAGCGGGAACCGAAGGCCCAACTCCACAGACAGGATGTGCACCGCGAAGTAGCCTTCGGGAGGGTATAGGAGCACATCATTTGGCCCCGGCTCCACCACTTGCGCCGAAGGCCCAGCAAAGAATTGCGTCGCCATATACTCAGCATGTGTGGCCTTGGTTTTCACTTCTAGAGCGGCAGTGTTCAGGTATGAATGCCCCTCCAGGATACCCACCGGACGCCCCGCGTCGGCAGCGGCTTGCTTCTTCTTAAGTGCTGCCTTCACCTTCTTCTTCTTCTTATTGCCGGGGGCCACGCTAAGAGGCTCCGGATCCAGGGGCCTGGAGCTCCCTGCCTCGGCGTCATTACGAAGGGGGGGAACAGCGATGGTCACCTTCATTCGTTCCTTCTCCTCCTCCTCTTCGGCTATTTGGACAGCGAGAGCTAACTCCTCATCATCCACCACCTGCTCGAAATCCTCAGCTTCGGCCTCAGCTCTGAGATTGTTCTGGACCTCCAATGTCACTGCCGAATCATTCCCGGTCGAGGAGGTTTCACTTGAAGGCTCCACATCTGAATAACTCTCTCGTTTCGCCGAGGGCTCCTTGGAAATGTTTTGGGAATCGCTTTGCGAAGACATGTCTGAGGGCTAGGATCGAAGGGTTTAAAACAGAGGGCTCCCTAGATGGCTCTAACACTTAGCCTAAGGACAACTAAGCTAAAAGTGCTAAGGAAACAAAGAACAGATGAAGGACTGACCTTAAGAATCACGTTTGGTCGAAGGCTGGAGTTTCTCTCTCTAGAAAATTCAACAGAGCTTCGCTAGAGTTTATGAACGCACAAGGAGAACTGAGCTCTGCCTTGGGGTATTTATAGGCAACTGGGCCTCGATATGTGGGCCTCGATTAGAAAGCCCATCATTATGGGCCGCCGGTTCAGCCAATGGATGGCTCCCGCCCACCGTCAGCCAACGCCAGCCAGCCACGTCGACCCCTCTTCCAACGGCTCTATTACAACGGCTATATTCCCCAAACACTCGAGTGCCATCAAAAAGTGGTCACCTCCGGCTATCATCTATTACAGCCCTCGAGAAAGCAGCAGCATAAGCCTTCGGTTTATCAATGTTGCCTTTCCTCAAGTGCCCCGAGCAAGCAGTAGTATAAGCCTTCGGCTTATCAATGTCGCACCACCGAGTGACTGTCTCCGGCTGCCACCTATTATGGTCTTCGGTGAACAACTCTCACCAGAACCCTTCAAGAATTGAGCAGTGTAAGCCTTCGGCTTGTCATTGTTGCCCCCCCTCGGGAGCTCATCAAGACATCATAACTCCTTCAGCCCGAACTAGCCTTCGACCTAAAGGAGTGGGGGACTGGGATACACCCCTCAGGAATCACACGTGACCAAAAACAAAAATTCCCACAGGCAAGGAACCTACGAATAACGCATGTAGCCCTCGGGTACATACACCATTACACCCTTCGGCAAAGAAGAATGTCAGAAACTTTCCACAAAGTCACTGACAATGATGAAGCAGCCTTCGTCACAACACATACAGATATTATTTACGCTTCCCTCAGAAAACCCTCGACATGTGGGGGACTGAGGGAAGCCTTCGGCTAACAGCAGAAGATAAGTGATCAGTCAAAGGCACCTCTTCGGACTGATGAAGCTTTCGGGAGAATCAACACAATTACTCCTTTTCCCTCAAGTACCTTTCGGCAAAAGGAGTGAGGGACTCCTGATGGAGTATATGGCCCGGGAACCCCCGGCCCATAGACTCCTACTTCTCCTACACAAGTCCATCAGGCCCAAATACGGCTGCCCAAGCCTCAAAATAGCCCAGAATACACACTGGGGTGCCTTCGGCTTCCTTGGCCGAAGGCTCCAAAACTCACAGGATAGCCTTCTCTGGCGTAAGAGGCTTCTGGGAAAAAACGGCGAAAAACATGAGCCTTCGGCATTATCAAGCCCTCGGCATCAGAGAAGCCTTCGGCTGAACCAAGCCTTCGGCCACACAAGGCCTTCGGCTACACAGGGGGCCTCAGTCACACGGAGCCCTCGGCTACACAAGGGGCCTTCATCCAACTGCTCCATCATCGAAGATTCCCTTTGGAGACAAGCAACCACTGCATTTAATGTGACGTCACATCCACCAACCGCATTCAATGCGGTGAACATGCCACTGCCGGTGCCACCCGAGTGATGTGACCCCTAGGCCGTTGGATCACTGACACGTGTACCCTCACCACATTTATTGCTGCTATAAATCGCAGCCCATTTCTCCTTGTAAACGATCCACATCCAACTTTCACACGCTGAGTTCATTTAATAAATCGACTCTCTCTCCTCCTATTCTGCTCTGACTTCTCTCTAGTTATTCCCGCAATAACCCCTCGGATAAGATACCCCCCGGGTAGATTATCCATCACTCCCGATTCATAAATCACCCTATCCCACTAACCTAATTAATTTCCTGGATGGTGGTTTCCAAGTTCCAATTAAGCTCAATTATCTAATGAACTAAAGGACTAAGGTTTAATAAGGTATTGGTCGTCTTGCACAAGAGTAGACATTAGAGAGCACCGCAAGCCTGCAAATTGCCATTAACCAAAGCGGTCAGCGGTGAGGAGTTTAAACAGCGGCCGGCGACTTGAACACCTTCTTCTGTCAAGGCTTCAAACAATCCGACAATGGCCAGTAAATTATTCCCAATCTATTAGCTATGAATAATAAATCCACTAAATGTTCTTTTGATTTATGAATTATGATTAATGATTTCTATATGATGCATTTTTGATGTCTTGGTAAATTCATATATGTTTGGTATTGTGGATCGTTGTGCTTACCGCTACACTAAAAGCAATCGCTGATAGTGTAGCACGCCCTTCCCCCTTTTATAGAACAGGCAAAGCGCCACGCGGTCCGATTGCACCGGCAGGCTGGCAGATTGCTGACCGTAGACCCGCGGCAGGCCCAACAATCTCCCCCCCCCCCCCAGCACCTGCCAGCCTACAACTGAGCAGCATGCTGTTGCCGGGGGTCGAACCCGTGACCTTTGGCTCTGATACCAATTGTGGATCGTTGCGCTTACCGCTACACTAAAAGCAATCGCTGATAGTGTAGCACGCCCGTCCCCCTTTTATAGAACAGGCAAAGCGTCACGCGGTCCGATTGCACCGGCAGGCTGGCAGATTGCTGACCGCAGACCCGCGGCAGGCCCAACAGGTATTGTGCAATTTCGAATTGAATTCCTTTATTTCGTTTTACTATTGTGAAGATGTTTGATAAAATGGGTGAATCTGATTGGGAAAAAGAGAAAAAAGAGACAAAGATTAGAAAAGGCAGCCTTAAGTAAGACGGGGGCAATGGAAAATTTTGTTTTTGTTAAGAAATCGAATCCCGAAAATTCTTCTCAAGTTGAATCGCCGTTAAATTCTTTTCTGAATGAAAACCATAACATGCTTGAAAATAGTGATATAGGTGCAGAAGATGCAAATAGTGAAATTGAGCCAGATAATTGTAATTTAAGTGAAGAAAATAACTTTTGGTGGGTCCCGTTTCGTTGATAGATTTTTAGAGATCAGTTTTTGTCTTGAACATAGGCCCAAATAATATCTCGGCCCGAAAATTGACCGGACCGGCCCTGAGTTCAGCTCAACGTTAACGATGAAGAAAATCTAGAGGCAGATGAGGAAGATGGAGAGGAAATTAATCAAAAGTCGAAGGTCTCTTCCAGGACCTACTTCTATGACCATCAACTCGGCGTGATTAGGAGGGCCTTAAACAAGCGGTCAATTGAGGAATGGGAAGTTTACGTGAACTTTGAATTGAGCTTCAAATTAGGGTTTGGGTATGAGGTTAATGAATTTAAGCTCGCCATTGCATCGGATGATTTGCCAGTAGATGAGAAGATGCGGAAGAAGTTGAGCGAAGTAAGGAACATTGAGGATGCACTTTTATTGAAGGGGTCGCCATTGAGGGAAGGTTGGGGAGACTGGTTTGATAAGAAAAGCGACTTCTTGAGGAGGGATCGCATGTTTAGATCAAAGGATTGACTAGAGGGGATAGGTTTGTTGTGATCAAAGGATTGATGAATGAGTTTAAAAAAATTCCCATTCTTGGTTGAAAAAACTCCACCGATCTTAGGTTCAGATAACTCCAGATCAGCAGAAAATGTCATCCTGGGTACCCATAGGCCATAACAAGGTGAATGTCGTGGAAGACACTATTTCGAGCATGAAAACCTTGGAATCTGATTCAGAACTATTGAGAATGAAAGGTGATGTTTTGAGTAAGATAAGGGATATTGAGTTTGGTGAAGGGGAAGTGAAAGCATGAGAGTTGAAGGGAGGAGTTTAAAGGACAACAATCACTTACATATTGAAAGAGTTGGTGACGATGAAGCACAGAAACTGGCTCACGTTTCCTCGTTTGAAACTCCAAATTCCATTTCTGGGCTCTATTGAAGAATGGGGAAACCCGTTTTCCTAAATAGTTGTGTTTCGGAAGCCTTGAGTTTCCTTTTTTCCTTTTTAAGATATTTTGTAATGGAAAATAGTGTCTTTTTTAAGAAAATTTGGTGAACTTTCGTGGTATTTCTTCGTAGCAACATTGTGACATTTGATAACGCAATGTATTGCTAGAAATGTATTGTATTTTATGTTCAATGATGTACTAACCGATTTTTATCAGTTTTGATGAATTGGTAATTAGGTTTTTGAAACAATTATCCCCCATATGACTAAAACTCTTTCACTTTCACAATCTATGACATAACTAATTTTTTCCCCAAAATAATATCTAAATTCATATTATTTAATTAAAATTCGTAATAAATAAATAAATAAATAAATATTTTTATGGACAAATATACCCTTTACGCTATAATGCTATACCTATAAACTCTAACCTCCCTACTCTTTTTCTACAAAACCCTAGCAACAAGCCGCACACATCCACCCGCCTCATGCACTCACCGCACACCCCTGCCGCCACCGTCCCCCAGTCCATCTCTAGTCACAGGTTTGTCCGGCCACCCCTAGTTCCACGTTTGTTCGCCATAGCCGCCACATCCAACCGACCACGCCAGTATGCAACCGCCATCCCTACGCCTGCGCGCCGCTGTCGTCCCAAGCCGTGGGCGCCGCCTCCATCCCGATTCCTGCTCGCCAACATCGTCCCAATCTCTGAGCGTTGCCGTCCTCGTCGCACGGTTGCACTCGATCCAACTCGCTGCCGCTCAGCCGCGCCCCTCTGCCACTCCTACAACTCGGATTCTTCAGTCAAGGCGGCCGAGGTTGATGGCGAACCGAGGTTGAAGACGAAGCCTAGGTTGAAGATGATGAAAGAAGTGTGCAATGAATAATTTATATTTAATGCCGTGAACATCACAAGAAGTGCAATGAGTTATGACAAAAAGTGCAATGATATGGCAAGAAGTGCAATAATGTAAAAAATGCAATGACATGGAAAAAAGTACATTAATAATGACATGAAAAAATATCTATAAATTTGTAGCATTTTATGTAATATTGTGCTATAACTCGAGCATGAAGTGCATTATATTTAACTAGATATAAAAACTAAAGTTATGAAATCTAAAAAACGCTAAATTCATAACATTTGTGTTATGTCATGCAGTGAATACCGTCATAAAGTGCAATAAATGTAGTGCAATAACGCCTTCATGAAGTGCATTATTTTTACTTGGACGAAATTAGTGTAAAATGTATATTTTTTTTAAAAAAGGTATTTTTGTCCTTCCACAATTTAATATAATGAAAAAGTCTTTTTTTTTCGATTTGTGGTGTATTTCGGGAAAAAAAACATAACTACTCACATTTCGAGAAACACACTTTGTTTTAGTCATATCCCGGGAATGATTCCTTTTATTTTTTATAGAACCAAACAAATCAGAGTTTCAGTGAAGTGATTTGTTATCAGTTTTGATATTTCACTGATCTATTACAGAACCGCATAAGCACGACTACGATTCAGAGGTGCAGACTTTATGGCCTTATCTATAAGAATGCTTCTTTTCAAATTGCTGATTCTATGTACATCCTTTTTCGTATTATTCTGAAAATTAGATACTGTTGTGATTTGTGAAATACCCCGATTTTTATTTCAGTATTCGTTTATATAATTATTTCGATGTGCATTTCACATGTGTTTTTATTGTTGAGTGTCATTACTCTGTAATTTCAAATATTATTGATGTAATCCGTGTTAAAGAAAGATAAATTAGAATGGTTTCATTCACCAAGCATTGTTTTGTAGCACTTCCATTTATTCTCTGACAGCAACTTCAGTTATGCAGGAAATTTAGCCTTTTTGTCAATTAATAATTAACAATACTTGTAGGATAAATATAAGTAATTATATATAAATAATTATTCATCAGTCACACAAAACTCATAACAAGCAGGAAATTTAGCCTTTTCATATGTGTAGTGTGTGTGTCTGTATGTTGTGTTCTGCTATCCAGGTTTCTTTCACCCCAATTTGGAAGTGCATTCCACTTTCTGAACCTAAATTGCGAGAAGCAATTATTGCTAAATACTATTCGCAAAAGAAGTTTATCTTCGGGCTATCTCGAGATCAGGTCTGGTATAGCTTACATGAACTTAATATGGCTGTGATTTAGATGTTTTTTCCTAGTTTTTAAAAATATAACTGTCACTACTCATGCAGGTTCGAAGTCTCCTCTTGCTATTCAGCACAAGGAAGTTAAGAACTAAGCTACCTCCGAGACAGTTGACCAGAGTAAACAGAAAACGAGTTGGTGAAAATGTGGTAATGTTGTTGATGAGGAGAACCCTGCACTGAGTAACAATAGTGGTCTTCTCAATGAGGATGACTTCAAGTCTACTCCAGTGATAGCATATAGAAGGAACTTTTGAGATAGAGATAATGTGAGGAATAGTGATATACGTCCTGCGGTAGATATGATGAACAATGAATATGGGATTTGTTTTTCACCTAGTAGCAAAGGAGATGATGATGATGATGATGATGATGAAAGGATAATTTTTATTGATGTTCCACATAATATGCAAAATGATCGCCCAATTATGAAGAACGTAAGGATAACCGAAGGTAGGCAGTTCATGATGGATGATATATTTGACGAATTTAATTATCTTCCATCTGGCATGCATTCTAATGATCTTGTTGATCCTATTCATGTTAGTAAAAAATGATGGTGCTATGGTTACGGAGAGGAAAAGGATAGTAAATATATCCAACATAAACTTCGAGTCAGGGATGACCAGATTTGCAGTGCATGGAGTTGATTCTCTGCTCAATGGTTGCTTTGAAGAGCTTCATAATATTGATAATACATATTCATGCGACCGTAAAAATAAGTGAATAAGGAGTTGCATTGACCATATGAGCTGTAAAAAAGACATGAAGTGGGATAAGGGGAGTACTAAAAACAGAGTTATCATCATAGACATTGTCCTATTATGCCT
Organism: Cuscuta epithymum; assembly: GCA_945859915.1. Classification (NCBI taxonomy): domain Eukaryota; kingdom Viridiplantae; phylum Streptophyta; class Magnoliopsida; order Solanales; family Convolvulaceae; genus Cuscuta; species Cuscuta epithymum. The sequence goes on along the minus strand of CAMAPF010000141.1, from coordinate 1,498,278 downwards.
TGATAAAATTATCATTAGATCTGTTACTGATTCAGATCTATGGGGATTCATTTGAGAGCTGTTGGCTATCACTTTGAACTAGTGGTAATGCGTAGTTGCATCAACATCACTGTATTAATCTTTATTTAATTTTTTTAAATATTTAATTATTGTTATTATAAGGAAAATTGCACTTTTGATCCCTCAGTTAGTCATCATATTGAAATGTCAGACCCGTGTTTCTGAGATTGTAATAGAGGTGGACTCGGGTCGGGCGGCCCGAACCGGAACTGGCACGGCCCGGTCACTGTTTGAACAGGCCCGGCCCGGCGGCCCGGCCCATGGGCGGTTCGGGTCGACCCGGCCCGGTGGCTACCGGTTCCGGGCTCGGGCCTTCATTTTGGTGAACCGGCCCGGCCAGTTCGGGCCGTATTTAATTTTTTTTTTTGAATTTTTTTTTAAGTTTTTGGGTTGGATTGGGTATTTTGGGCCATTTGAAGTGGTTTGGGGTTGAGGGGGAGGGTAGGGGGTTGATTAGGAAAACCCAAAAAAAAAATATAGGCCCAAACCGGGCCCGAACCGGACCCAGGGTCACCCGGGCCGGTTCCGGGCCTCCCCTACCTTGAACCGAGGCCCAGCCGGTTCAAGGCCCGAACTGGGCCCGGCCCGGAACCGGTCCATCCCTAGATTGTAAAAGTCACCCCTGAATTGACATATGTATTGTAAATTTCATCCCGGTGAATTGATTGATAGTCTACCATTAGAGATAGATTATAAGCGGGGGGATAACATTTACAACAGCAAGGACATAATCTTTGATCCCACCCGAAGTGACTCATATGGGATTCATATGGGATTCTCGAAAATGAAATTCAAGAAAATAAAAGAAGAGAAAATTATCTTTGACAATGGAGTCGTGAGGTAAAGAAAATGGAGATTGAAATAGTCAAATAGGCGTATTAATCTCTGGCTAATCATTTGAATTGTTATCCGAAATTTACAATGGTTACGAATAATTTGGCCAGAGATGCAAACCATTTGAATAAAATGGGTAACACGACTATAAATTGTGGATTGGGCCTTATTGATCTGCCCATAAAAGGCTTATCTAACTTTTTGTACAACACATCGGAATTTGGAATATTATTTTTGACTTGTGAAAATAATGATTACTTCTAATTTTGAAAATTGGTTAATAATTTTAGAGGATATATGAAAATGAATATTACGGAGTAGTAAAAATGAGTTGTTTTTCAACAGAAAACCGATTTTATAAGTCTCCGCAGTGAATTTTTTTTGTATAATAGAAAAGGAAAAAAAATAGAAATACTACCCCGCAGGCCATGATTTCAGTTTTTATCTTTGAGATTCTTTATTTTAATTTGAAATGCATGTTTGAAAACAGTATTTTTGAACATCACATTTTTTTTAATTACAAAAATACCTAAATTTAAAAAATCCTTATTTAATTGTTATTAGAAATTGCTTCTTACCAAAGTAACTAAACTACCCCTCATAATATTAAAAATGTGATTAGTATTATATACGAAGTACTACGTATCTATTATGTGCAACGTACTCTAAATCATGTGGTGTTTAGTTTAGAAATCCAGGTGTCAACAGTGATAGTCAAGTTCTAGCTACAAGATATAATTAATACGTACAAATAATGAATTACCTTATACATATAATATGGGTAGTAATTTAACATTGTATACACTATGATGTGGATATAAATTTAAAAACTAACGAAGAATGAATAAAAAGATAAAAATAAAGAGCTCCCTAAGTAAGATACTCCCTAACATCCTTACAATACCCAGATGTTTAAGGGCGAGTGAATAAACATTATAAATGAGCTCCTTACATGTTGTGGCAAACTGGCAAATCCTAATGCTTATTTTTGTTTGGTCATTTAATGGACTATTAATTATTACGTATTATGTGTTTAGAGTAACATTTGGCTTAAATGCTTGATGGTGTACAAATATTGCTTTTTTTGTGGTGTTCATTTTAAAATTGAATTGTGAAAAAATTAGCAAACAAAATTTCAAAATTTCATGAAAAAATTCGCAAACAAAATAACTCTTTCAATTCAATTGTTAGATAAGTGAAAATTTCAAATTTCAATTGTTATTTAAAAACAATTGGTGCTTCGTGGTTTGGTTTTTCTTTTGGTTCATATCAATTTTGATTCATTTACGATTTGTATCAGTAGTTGTGTTCATTAGTATTTTGTGTCTTCAATGCATATATTGAAGTGATTGTACTTTAAAAAAGTGATTCTCTAAAGTGATTTTAGAAAAAGTGTTTAATAGTAAAAATTGATAATGTTTGAAAAAAAATGTTTCTGAAAAGTAAAAGTTGGTAGTGTTTGATAAAATAAATGCGTGTGTAATAGAAAAAATGAAAATCAGTTTAAAGCACCTCTTAACATGCTTTTTTTACTCCAGGGGGTCAGAGGGAGGGGCTGGAGTAATCACGGCTGAAACTCGCTCCATTGAATTCTCAACCCTTATGTGCCTAGCAGGTTTCGAACTCGAGAACCCCCACTAGGCACAATAATCTCACAATCAGTTGGGTTGGAATGCTTGGTCACCTCTCAACCTGCATCCAGCTTTTAGCGTTTAAGTGTTTAATTTAAGCAGAAGCTGTCACTTGAAAACCCTAATTTCAGCTTTTTTAAGTCAAAAGCCGAAAAATACTTTTTAATTTTTTGCAAACATTCCCTATTTTTTTTTTATAAACTTATATAAAAATGTCTCAAACGGCCACTACCCCCTCCAATTTTATAATCTCAAATTGTCATAACCCCAAGTCCCCAACCTACCTAGGAAAGTAACTTATTTGGTTTCCTTAACAAGATTAGTATTATGTCTATAATATGTATACTTATGATATATGTAATAGGTTAAGAGATTGGCTTTTTAATATGCAAAATAGTTGTTCTCGTGCGTCGCACGGGTACAATACTAGTTTCAATTAACACAAAGTAGCCTATTCTATCAATTTAAGTGTTATCAACCACATGAATCCATTTGGAACCTAAAAATGTTAGGGAAAGAAAACATGGACAAAATAACAGGGAATATGTTGTTTTAGGAGAACGGAACATAGTTTGAAAGAAAGTGATTTTTTTTGTTCAAACTCAATAAATCAATTTAAATATTTCTTCAAAACTATATAATTAAAATACTTGTATCTATGTACATCACCATACAACAAAAGGATGTACCCAATATAGCCCGTCATTTCCTTTTCTCCACGAACTCCACCGAAGATTCAAGCACAGAAATTACAAGATTCGGGAATTGGAAGAGGTTCCACAAGTTGCACCTAAACCGACACTCAACTCTTACATCATACGCAAATTGAACTATGAAAACCCGCACATGGAGTTTTAAATATTAAAGACCCGTTTGGTAGGCATCTGGCTAAAATAGGCTGAGTCTGATAAATCTATATATATATAAAAGCACAATCGTGCAACATGCTGAACAATCCTGACCATAGATGTATAACACGTGTGTTTTATCTGTAAAATAATTGACGGACCAGTTACTAAATACGTGGTGCAAGTATAGACAGTTTCCACTCGGCCACTCCTATGCTAATTGCCGAATAGCTAGCGGTGGTTTCCTGATCGACCAATCCAAACCAACCAGCTACACATTAAGTAACCACCTGGCCGGCACTTTAGATTGAATATTATATTATATATATATATATATATGACAACACAAGTAGGTAGTATCATGGCGGTCGAGTGCTGAGAGTGCATATGAATTAGATCAAGTTGAACGGTTGAAGTAAACCCACTATCCTAATTCATATGCATTTACCCTGCGGCTGAGATCAACTGCCTAAGGATCAGAGTGCATTTTTGCATCGGTGTTGTGTTTACTGAATTTTATTTATATAAGAAGTAATTGGATCCAAGCTTACTCAAAATACTTCAGGTATTTTTATAAATTAAACGTACGTAATTTATTTACTCTTTAAGTTTAAGCCACATGCTAAATTATGGGTACGAGTAATTGATTCATATATATACTTTTGTGTAAATAATGATATGGGTATAGACGTATAGTCTATGATGTACTACATTTAATTTATTCAAATTTAAAATCACATTCAGATCAATCACATGTATGGGTCAAGTAAGTACTTATTCATGAAATCATGAGATCATATCTGCTGGGCTGGTGCTTAATTTTTATTAACTACATAATCTTATGTCAATATACTTAAAATATTTGTTTAATGTTGCATACGGTAGCTTTTACGATATAATCACGGAATTTTAAAAAACCACGTAGTTCTAACGTGGAGTCTCATAAATAAATACACACTTTAATTTGTATGAAATACGTAGTATGAAAAACTTTATCAGATGAAGCATGTAAACAGGTATATATATGGTATATCCTCTGTCTTAATCAAATATTATGCCAAAATGGTTCATATATTCAGAACGAACTTGCATAAATCACTAAAAGTAAAGATGTTAGAAACCTAGAATTAAAGTTCATTTCTCCCTCAGTCCCAAAAGGTTTGTCAATTTGATTTTTTATTTGTCAATAACAATCAATTTGGATCAATGATATTTTTTAATACGAAATTATTTTGAATATATGAAAATTATATCAAAATGTTCTTGATTTAAAATATTTTCATAAAAATATAAAATTTAATAGTTATAAACAAATATAAACACAGTTTGGTTTTCAGTGTTATAGTACTTTTTAATTGACTAAATATTCCTACAAACCATAAAATTAGCACACTATAAATTTTAGCCATAAAAAAACTGAATTTATCTTTTGAAGAAATTAGCATGTCGTTTATATTGTTTCTCTTTGTATTTAGTTACTTTTATATATGTATTTATTGAAAAATTTTATATATGTTGAATGTTACCGTATGCGGAGTATGTAATATGTAGTAATATGTTATTCCAATATATTTTGAACTAAATATATCTTACATTAATATTTTAATTTATCGAACATCGTAAAGACAACAAAGAAAAAATTTATCCCGTGCATCGCACGGGTACAATACTAGTTCTCATAAAAGAAAAGTGTCTCGTAACAAATTCAATTTAGCCAATAAGCACAAGAGGCCAGATCAGGCTACCAAACGCAGCCTAAACCAGCCACATTACTCTGCATCTTTTGACTTAGTTAAATCTACAGAATAAAGCACTCCCGATGGTGAGGTGAGGCGTCTTAGGGCAACGACAAAACGAGTCTGAATATGAGATAAAAATGGTGTCAGCAGGGTGATAAACTTCAAACGAATAATGAACATTTTGTGTAGTGATATTTGAATTTTTTACCCATTGAAATGCAACAAGTGTAAACCAACAGCCTGGCAAACCAGATCCTTTACTACTCAATAGCTGGGTATCACAACAAGAAAATGTCAATTAATGCATCAACAATTCTTAATGTGACAAATAGGAACACTATATGCACACGTGTTCTGCCAAATATAAAGGCCACATTTGAATGATATAGTTGAGGAAAAGAATTGGTGCGCTCCAATGGAGTAATACTCTCACTGTGTGGCATGTTTTATTGAATGAAGAGAAAAAAACATAGTGTAAAAACTTGATTTGTTCAGTTAGTATACAACGCATAAGCAGAGAGTCAACATAACGAAGAAGAAAATGAGAGAAAGCAAGTCGTATAAATATACACACTGTTCATGGTTTTCTTGAATACGGCTAATGAGAGTGAGAAAATAGAAATGAAAACCATTGAAAAACTTGAAAGGAAAGAACGCTTGGGGATGAAAACTTGATTCAATGTTCAAACTCAATATATCAATTTTAAAAATATGCTCAAACTCGTTTTGGATACATGTTTTATATCTATAATCTTTATACTGTAAATCTAAATAGTTGTGAAGTTTTAAACAAATATTACTTCTTTTTTTAATGATAAGCTGAAGAATAAGAAATTATTTTCTTAGCATTCTTCCCATTTACTAGAATTTGGTGTTCTAAATAGAGCCTGAACATACCAAAAGGAGGAGGGAAGCCAAACCAAAAATCCCAGACATTGATGTACTGATGAATTTCAAATCTCGTCCAGCCTGAGAGTTCATAAGAACATTTCATATAAACATTACTCTTTACTTATAAAGAACAAAGTACATTTTAGTTTGTGTTATGTTTTGAAAAATCATCAATTGAAGCATAAAGGGCAATTATTTTTATATACTCCATTAGCCACAATACAGAGAGATTGTCAACATTCAACACTTGTCTTTTGTTATCCTCTCACTCTTCGCCCTTCTATATTGTTCCATGAATAAAGTCCAAGCCCTTATATGTTCTTGTCATTCACATTCCTAGACAGGAAAGCATGACGCACATTAACCGAAACATAACTACATCTTGGTGAACGGGTTTCCCGGGTCCATTGGCTGTAGAGAACAAAATACTACCCTCATCTAAAACAGTCATGTTTGACCAAGCCACCAAGTACCGCTATTTATAATTTTATAAGGAACAATTGCTACAAACCAGTAGTCTTGCTAATATTTTAAAAACTTATTTTCCTTTTAAACTAAAAAATATCAAATGTAACAACTCATCTTTGCTCAATTACATTAAATTTGATCAAACATGATGATCCAAACATGACTCATTGTTTGGGAGAGAAGAGTAAATCCGTCAACCCAGGGTTAACAGGACACTATTGAGATAACATAGACCAAGTGAACATTCTAATGGAAGCTAACATACCAGCAATGTTCCCTCAAGGCTGTGGACACTGGGCGACACACAAAGTGAAAGGAAGTATGGAATCAATATGCGTTGCATCTGGAACAATTGAAAGTTGGAATTAGTTTCAAAAAGAGGTTGAAAATAAATCCAAATTGTCCATCGTGCAAGCAAAGATAAATTTGTCCCATCCATCCATTAAGAATTTAAAAAATGCATCGAATTCGATACATATATTTGTATTATTTGTGTGACACATCCATTATTTTCAATCCATAGGATCAGTTTTAGAAAACTTTGAATTCCATGGGAACCATTGCATTTCACATTTATTAATGGTTTATTTTTGTGTTGGATAATATGTGTGCTCGCATGCTGATGTGTCGTTGTAAGCATTGCTCAAGAATCTCTTAACATGCAAACAATATTAAAATGGATGGATTGGATAAATTATATTAGATAAATCATGGATGGATTAAATGTTCTAATGATCCATAAATGGATTACTGTTTTTCTATCAATCCTTTGATTTTCATCTCAATAAAAAGCAATCTAATACATCCATTTGTCACTCTTACTCTAAATGAGAATGATAGGCACAGACACAAATCACAACTAAAACAGTAAGAGAATACACAGATCTGATGAGCAGAGAGGGAAATAGATGTTTATTGATGAAATAGGTAAGCCGTAGGCAGTACAGGGACTTCTTAGGCAACCGGGACTTTTAGGCAACAAGGCAACAGTTCTCAAAATAACACCTACCTATTATTAGCTACCCAACTTACTATTTATAGTAGTAGGTCCACGCAGGGACTAAAATAGATAAACAGACTCATTAAATGACCCAGCCCACTTAATGGACTTCAGACCATTTTATTTCTACTTTCAAATACCCTATTAAAATACTAAATAGGCAGATTCCTAACATTACTCCCCCCTTAATTAACCACCTTGCCCTCAAGGTGGGTAATAAGACACAGCCTTGATCTTGAACTTCCTCTTCATCCTGGAACCTCCACCTTCCCAGTACCTCCTTGATGGTTTCTGCTCTAGGAACTTCATTTCCTTCGCTTTCATCATCACATCTTTCAAAGCAAACAGGAGCAGAAACTGGGTATTAAAATTTCCTGGAATTACACTTGAAGCCTCTCCCTTGTAACCAATCTCTTCATGTACAAGTTCTAAGGCAGACATGCTGTGAGGAGTTGTAACTCTCAATGGATCAAGGAACAAACCAGTTTGAACCCTTATAAGAACTCCCATACCAACTTCAAATGTGTGATCAATTCTCCTCTTCCCATTAATTCCTTCTTGTAGCATTTCTTTGATAATCCTCTCTATATCCTCTTTTTGGCCTTGTGGGTATCTATATAACCTCAGGTTAGGTACTTCTGCTCCCTCTTCAATGTTAATAGCATGGTCACACTTTCTAGGAGGAGGTAATCCTGGTCTGGGAGTAAATACCTCAGAAAATTCTGCCATAATTCCTTCCCAATTGGAATCTTTCAGCTGATTTTCCTCTCCCTCCATTTTTCTGCCTTCCCAGTAGATAAGATAGCCATCACCAGCCTCCTGTACAATTTGTGACATGGTCTTCAGAGATACTTTCATAGATTTTGACTTAGAGTCTCCATGAATAGCCTGACTTAACCCCAGCTGATGCCATTTTATGCTCTGCTTCTGAAAATTGATCTCCACATCCCCCAATCCAGTCAACCAATCCATGCCAAGAACCAAGTCCGTTCCCTCTAACTCCAGCATGTAGAAATCTTGTTGAATGACAGCTCCCTGCAGGTTCAGAATTATTTGTTCACACCTGCCCTTGTTGGAGATCTCATCACCATTCCCAAGCTGGACCTTGTAGCCAGCAATGGTCTGATAAGGGAGGGTTAACTGCTCTACCACTTTCTGAGATATGAAGTTGTGTGAGGCTCCACTATCAATTAGAACATCTACTAGTTTCTCTCCCTTAGCCCATTTCAGAGTCCCCTGCACCCTAAAAGCCCTCTTAGTGGGTAGTCCCTCTTGGTTCATGAAGGTTAACTGCATGGACTTGGATTCCATGGTGATCTTTTCTTCTTCAGGGATTACCCCTTCTGAGTTACCCAATTCCTCCTCTCCCTCTGAATCTTCCACCAACATTAGTTTGTAATTCTTCATTTTACATGAGTGTTCTCTACTCCAATTTTCACCGCATTTGAAGCAAAGCCCCTTCCGGCTTCTATCTTGGTATTCTTCTTGTGTCAGCTGAGGCCCTACTCTTCTTATGTCTGAGGAATTTATTTCTGTTCCCTTCTTCCCATCAGGAGTAAACCAAGGTGGGCTTCCCCTGTTGTCTGGTGCATTTCTGCCACCAGTTGGTGGCCTTGGACTCCCAGGCTTGAAGTTATAGCCTGCACCCCCAGCTGGTTGTCTGTAGTGCAGGTGCCCCTTATCTTTCCCCTCTGTTCTCTCTACCATTTTTCCCTTGCCATTGACAGCATCATTCCTTTGCTCAATCAGAACGGCCCTGTCCATGACAGCAGCCAGAGATTTGGAATGGTGAAGTTTCAGCTCAGCTTTAATTTCTGCTTTGAGGCCATTGATAAAAATACCACGTAGCATACCCCTGTCAATGTTTTTCTGTGGGGCTATTACCATCTCAAATTCCTCCCGGTAGTCTTGTACAGTCCCCGTTTGTTTCAGGCTCAACATGGGTCCAAAAGGATTTTGTAACAAGTCAGGCTGGAACCTGCGGATAACAGCATCCTTCAGGTTTTCCCAGGTTATTTCCTCCGCCTGTTGCTCCCACCACTGGTACCAATTCAAGGCTCTATCCTCCATAGCCACCATCGAAACCTCCACCTTGTCTTCCTCTTCAGTTTTATTCAATCTAAAATAGCGTTCCATCCTCACTATCCAGTTGTAGGCACCCTCCCCATTAAACAAAGGTAGATCCACCTTCCTACCCGTGTGAACACGACGATGGAAAACTGGGGAGTGTACAGAGTTACCTCTCAATTTCGACGAGCTGCTTGGTGATCGCGAACGGTGGCGGTTCTTTGATCGCGACCTTCCCCTGGGCTGATCGTCCTGCTTATACGCTGCCATCGAGGCCGCGACACTCGTCTGGATCTGTTCGTTCATTGTCGCGACCAGGGTGGCGATAGTGGCCCTCATCTCCTGCTGGAACGCCTCCATCTGTTGCTCCATATTAGATCTCGTTTTTACCATCTACCGTTGAAACGAGAGTTCTACAGTAATCGCACTTCACTTGCGATCCCCAGGAGCGATTGCTCTGATACCAATGATAGGCACAGACACAAATCACAACTAAAACAGTAAGAGAATACACAGATCTGATGAGCAGAGAGGGAAATAGATGTTTATTGATGAAATAGGTAAGCCGTAGGCAGTACAGGGACTTCTTAGGCAACCGGGACTTTTAGGCAACAAGGCAACAGTTCTCAAAATAACACCTACCTATTATTAGCTACCCAACTTACTATTTATAGTAGTAGGTCCACGCAGGGACTAAAATAGATAAACAGACTCATTAAATGACCCAGCCCACTTAATGGACTTCAGACCATTTTATTTCTACTTTCAAATACCCTATTAAAATACTAAATAGGCAGATTATCTCTTAACATGCAAACAATATTAAAATGGATGGATTGGATAAATTATATTAGATAAATCATGGATGGATTAAATGTTCTAATGATCCATAAATGGATTACTGTTTTTCTATCAATCCTTTGATTTTCATCTCAATAAAAAGCAATCTAATACATCCATTTGTCACTCTTACTCTAAATGAGAACTGACAGTTGTCTACTACAACAACAACATTACCCTAGTTCCGCAAAGGCTCCCACCTACGATGGGGTAAGGGAGGTCAGATGTACGCAACCTTACCCCTGTACTAAAGCACAATGAGACTGTTTCCGAAAATTGCGTCGAAAATAGCATGGACTGAGTGATGCTTCATAACTATGACGCACAAACAATTTAGTGAGTCATTTTGCTTTATTACGTCATATTCCCACGCCAAAAATAGTGAGTCTTTGGGTCCATTGGTGATGATGGAAATTACCGACAGCTGTCTGAGTAGATAAAATCAACAGCTAAGTGAACAAACCTCTTGAATGACCATGGGGTCAGGTGAGAATATTTTGGGGAACAACCAGGGAATTGAGGTTCCAATACATCCCAATAAGAATCCATTTAGTGCAGCAATCATCAACAATGACTTGAACAGCACTCGAGCCTGTTTGAACCATAAATCATTCAGAACATTATTTCCTAATTGATATCTGGAATTATATGTTGGAAAAGATGATCCAAATATCTAAGCAAAATGCTTATAAGGAAATGAAGCATGCAATCCATGAATGTACCAATGAGGTTTGTAAATTATTAGAAAGTTAGGGATTGAGTTTATCAGAAGATTACTTTGAAAAACACATATAACCATATCATACCATGTCACAAGAAATGCTCAATTATCGCAGAACTCAGAACTCGGAAGCAATCTAAAAGTTTTTCCTTTAAAGTCAGTAGAATAAAGATAAAACCTTCGACAAATTTCGATTAACTCCATATATCAGCTCGGGCATAAATGACTGTGCTGTCTGAGAGAGAGGCTCGCTCCATACAGCACATAAACAGAACAGCTGTATCATGACCTATATTGTATTGAAGGTTATTAGTATTTATGCTCATAATATTAATTACGCATTCAGGTGCGTAAAGAGTCCATGCAGCCGGTAAAGAGTCCCACCATAAGGGCATATAGGGGGAGAGCCTTAACCTGCCTTTAGCAAGAGGCCACATCCAAGACTTGAACCCGTGATCTTCTGATCACTACAGTGACACCTTAACCGGTGCGCCGGCGTAATATTAATTTTTCGAGAAAAATGATCCAAAAGAAAAACAAAACAAAAAATAACCTGATGGCCAGCAAGTACGTGTGTTCCCATTGATGTAATGCAATAGACAAGCAAAGAGTAAAATGCCACCTACAAGTTCAAATTTATAAGGTGCAGAGTTCATCAAGCCTATTAAAAGGTGCACCTAACAAGAGTAGCAAATAACTGAAAACCTTAGACATCATTGTTACAAACACTGGGCCTGCGAGAATGAATAACTGCAAAAGTTCCTCACATGAAGGAATAGAGACTGCAAAGCCATTATATCCTTTCTGGTTCAAAGCTTCAATCATCATATAAGCAGCAACCACCTAAAATTTGCTACTTAATGATAAACATATCTAATAGAGATTATTTGTATTATTATTAAAGATAACAATGAAATTTAACAGAGATTATCTCCCTCTGTCCCTTAAAACTTTGCCAACTTTCCTTTTTTGGATGTCCCACTAACTTTGCCACTTTCCCTTTTAAGTAAAGAATTTGTGGTTCCATTTAATTTTCTCTTCTTTGCACAAATCTCGACCACACAGTTTTTACTTTATTAATCTCCGTGTCGGTCAAATTTGGCAAAGTTTTAAGGGACGGAGGAAGTATTAAAGATAACATTTAGATTTCGGCATACTTGTGACACCATTGTTGCCCATGCAGCTCCTGCAATTCCGTAATTGAAGAATCTGCACAGAACTATATCTCCAACACCATTAATAGCACTGGCTACTGCTAATGCTTTTAAAGGTCCCCATGAATCTTTCATGCCTAGGCTGTGTGTGAGCTCAACACAGAGATATAAAAATTCACCAAGTTAACTCATAGACTAAGTAAATTTTTCAAGCAACATTTGAATCTAATTACACATGCATATGTGCGTCTGAGAGATTATATACGCACAACAGTTGAAATGTATATGAGTTGATCTTATCACCACCTTAATTAATCACGACTATGTGGGAGTCAATGACATGAAACTTTATAGTCTCAAATAGTTAGTTGTCTAAATATATTTAAATTCATGCACAAATCTCATATGAGTCAAGAAACCTTGTATTATTATCACTGTTATTATTCATATATCTGCTCTAGCCAACTTCTCAATTAGCATTTATCTCATTTTATAATTATTCTTATTCTGCTTTAGGCAACTTCTTAATTAGCATTTATTTCCTTTTATAGTACCATGAGTATTATTTAATAAACAACCAATAATTAATTCTCGTGGATCTTGACAAGGTCGGACACCGATTAATTCTAGCTTAAGCTTAATTTTTTATTACTCCCATATTCTCTATTTCCTAGATCTGAAACGAGATCACAACCACGCTCGTACAAAAATTCGGTTTCAACCATCAAATTTCAAAACAAGAAACAGTGAGATGAAATTTCAAAAAAATACACTATAATAGGGTTATAAAATCTATTCTGCTTAAATTGAAAATATCATGAGACGGGGAGATGAGTTAATTAAGCTAGTTGCTATAGTGATGGCCCATTACAAAATTAATATTGTAAAATCAATGAATTTTATAAGATTACAATAAAGGTTAGTCCCATAGATCACTTCTGTTTAGCATTCGTCTAAACAGAATAAGAGAAATTGTTTCAAACCTTGCACTTTGGGTGACCAATCCAACTAGTATTGCTGGCCATGCTAGCCCTCGAATCTATTAAAGGGAGAGTTTAATATTATTAAATTGTAGCTGATAATAATGCAGCATACAAACCAAACAGTTGGACTATTAAATAGTCAAGCATCTTTGAGGTGGCACATGCATTTCTCAGAACCAAATCCGCACAGTTTAAATGGGAAAGAAATACCAGACAGCAGATAAGATGATATGCACATAGTCCCATTGGCCATACTTTACTTGAAAACATTAGAAATATAAATTACTATTACAAGGAAAAAGACATAGGAATTTACTTATTCACAAAAGAACCTGAACATATGTATTTGCCGCGCTTATAATTTCAGCATTTCTTGCCCCCGCAAAAGCTGAATGCCACATCAGTAATTTCATCACTCGCCAGACTGAATATGCTGCTAATTAAATATCATAGACCTAAAAAGTACTAAGAAGTTTCTATTACCAGTTAGGGCCAATGGACCAAATAATCTTGTAAAGAAAAGCATTAGACAACCGAAGGTCAATGCAACAAAAAGCAATGTAGATATTTGGTGTTGAACTTCATGTTTATCCTGCACCACACCAAAAGCACAACCACAGCCTGTTTTTATGGGCAACAACTACACAACTCTCTAGCAGCTAATGACATTAATGGAACTTAGCAGTGCCAAATTGTTCAAATTGCGTACCTGTCTAGCTAGAGCAGTAGCCACCAAATTAGAAGTAGCAATTGAAAGAAACATAAAAACGTAGCTTGCATTATCGCAAAAAACTGTCCCTGGTCCTGACATTGTGGAATTCAAATGAACATATAAATGCGCAAATCTATTCAAATATTCACTTGTATAGCTAAAAAAAGAGCTGAAGAACATGCACGCAGGAATGGGCAATACCTAGAGCTGCTAGCTCGAGTGAGCTTCCTTGCCCGACAATAGCAGTGTCAATTAGGCTCATCAACGGACCACACAACCAAAGCCCCACTGCCGGCCCAGAGAACTTCACAATTTCCACAATTTGTGTCCAGATGCCGTTATCTGCAGAAAACTCTTGTACCTCAGCCTTAGACTCTAACATGCGGGTTGAATTCTCTGGCTCCTCGAAGCCTTCATCAGGTATATGTACATCTCGACTTTGACTGGTGCAGGCGGTGGTGACTACGGTTTGACGAAAGCGGAATCGAGTCCGTTTCAGAACGGGAGAAGCGCGCAAACAATCGGGTGGGTTGTCGGTGCGGGCTTTCCGGCTCAAGCTATGAACTCCGAGTTGGACTGGAAATGAGAAGTTGAGTGTTCGGATTCCGAGGTACATATTGACGTTCAGAGCAGCGGCGAGCGGCTGAGCTGCCAGAAGAAAGATTGGACTTGGCTACTTTTCGCACCGAAACATAAAATACTTCAAATTTTCGCGGCTTCAGATAAAGCGTGAACAGGTAATGCTGGGATGCTGGCTATGGTGTCACGAACAACCGTCCGTTCAAATTTGATGCAGCCCTTCGGTTTTCAGAACACGAATCACTCATTATTTGTTCACTACTACTCCCTGATTTTAATTTCATTCCACAGTACAAATAAATAAGATGTCCCAAACTTTGAATGAGTGTGAGATGATTACCCCAAACTTTGTATAAAGAATTATTTTAATACAATTTTCAAGTGTTATTTCTTTTAAAAATGTAAATTTATTGTGTTAATTGCATAATTTAAAATATTTTAGAATTCATGAAAACACAATTAACATTATAAATTTCCATTGTGAAATAAATAATGTACGGCCAATCTATATAATTGAAACACTTTTAATTTGCTATTTTAAATTATACAATTATAACCCCATAAATTTATATTTTTGAAAGAAATAATATATGTTAAAAAAAATCTGTAGTGGTGCAATGACGATGTGTGGGGTGGGACAGTGATAATGGAAGGCAGCAGTGACGGTGCCATCGGGGTGGCGGTCAGAATTGTATGAAATTTACTTTTTCACCAATTACAGTGATACCCGCGTCAGAGATGTCATTGTGGAAATGTGACAGTGACATGAATATTTGGCAGTCACTTCATAATTTTACAAGTATATAACTATCTTAGTCATACTGTAATTTTGTCCAAATGTATATGTGATCACATTTTTAAAATTAGCTTTAGTTTAGTACGTAGTAATATTTAGGGAAAACCCATTTTTCCCTTACGATCAAGGTTCAAGTCCTCCTTGATTAAGTTATACTCCCTCCGCCCCAAATAGCTTCGTTGTATTGACTTTTTTTGTTCAATGGCAATCGACTCTGACCAGTAATATTTTTTAATATGAAAACTACATCAAAATGTTCCTTATTCAAACTATTTTCATAAAATTATAAATTTTAGAAATTATATACAAATATAATAATTAAAATTATTGTCCAAAATTTGTCATCATTAACTAAGAAAAGTCAATATGACGAACTTTTTCGAGACAGAGGTAGTATAACTTTTTCATCTAACTTGCCTAAACAGAGGCATATGCAAATAATACAAGTTACATACTTCATCTGTATTTTAAAGTTTGGTACACTTTCCTTTTTTGGATGTATTTTAAAATTTGTTAACTTTCTTTTTTGTTAAGTATTTCTTTTAATAATACGCAATTACACGTACTTTTCTACTTTTTATCTTCCTTTTCATATTTTTCCACGTTCTCTCCTACCTTTTTTTACACTACTACTATTTCTTCCTTAAATAATGTGTTCAAACCTATTGTACTGAACTTGTAAATACGAAGGGTGTACTAAAATAAAACTTATCTACACAAATATGACTAAACTTATTGCAATGTAGTGTCATGGTAACTTAAGAGCCTATTTGTTACGATGTAAAGTAAACACTTTGCGTGTAAAGCGTGAGCCCATTTTCTTCTTCGTTTTTTGGATTTGATCGGCACCCCCTCTGCGCGGGCGACCTGCGGACACGAATGTCGTCCGAAAATCTATCTTACAAAGATAAGATTTATTTTTTTATTCTTCTTCCAGTAATGTTCCTGTTTTTTGCTCCAGAACCAGCCCGCTAACAGGCTGTTGCTCGTTGTTACAACATTGAATGACCAACGTTCATATCCCTTAATTCTCCTTTAAATTGATAGTTTATGGACGTATTGATGCCAAATGTTCAAATCATTTATGTCCAACGTTCAGGTCCATTAAAACGAGCTTAACACACAACTAATTTGCAACAAGGCACGAAAACAACACAGTCTTCACATAGTTTTGAGCTAGAACCTCTTCCAGCTTTCTGAAAATTCCTAAGTGTTCAGTCTTTGTCCCTGTTCGCCGGAACAACCAGTTGTGTGCTCAAACGGTTGTTCGTAGCCACTATATCCTGGGTAACTATCGTTGCACCGCTTCTAGCACCGTGAGAGACAATGAATACATTTTAAAGAAATTGTGTGTTGCACAAGCTTTGGCTTTCTGTCCTTGTTTATGTTTTTCTTGCTTATTTTATTTAATTAAATTCTTTATTTTCCGATTAAACACTCAATTCAACCAACAATCTCAAGCAAAATTTTATTACATTGATGTTTGTCCGATCTCATGAATAACAGTTTGTCATTCACATACTTTTTTCCAAACCTTTTCCCTTGTGACACAAGTCCTAAACGGAATAACGAATGAACGATAATATTTTTGAACTTGAATATAAGCACCAAAAAATTTGTTTTTCTTATAACAGTTCTCATAATTTTAATCATCGTTCTGTTCAAGAAGGGGCTTCGGGCCTAATTTGATGGTTGTCCGTCTAGTTCTTGTTAGAATGAATATACATGCTAACTGTTGTTACAAGTTCATGAAGTCAAAACAGTGGATTTAAAAATAGGTTAGACATATTGCCAAACATGTATTTCTATTTTACACATATGGGCAAACATGTATTTCTATTTTACATGTCTGGAATAGTGTTCGCCAAAAATAGAACCGTTGAATACTCCCTCTGTGTTTTTAAGAATAGCATATTAGGTTTAACACATTATTTAAGGAGTAAAGCAGTAGGGGTAATGAATAGTGTAGAAAAAGTCGGAAGAAAGTGTAAAAGTATGAAAGAGAAGATAAAAAGTATCAAAAATAAAGGTAGTTGAGTATATTTTCTAGAGGATAAACTTACCAAAAATGGAAGTGTAACAAAATTTTAAATATTTTAAATATTAGGTTCACTTTTTTTTATCCTATTTAGAGAATTTTTTATTTTTCTTTTAATATTGTTCTCTTTTTCCATTCTTTCCTTGTAATCTATTTTCTTATATTATACGGAGTACTCCGTATTATATTTTTCCCTTTTTTGCTTCCTTTTTCCCTTTGCAACTTTTTTTAGGTTGCCCATTTGAAAAACTTGTAAAAGTTCTTTTATACGATAGTAATAAATTAGTTAAGAAAGGCAAAGAAATACACATTTGTTTCCGGGCATAATGTGGGCCCGATTCCAATAATGTAGACATACTCCGTATGAGGTATGGGATGAGTTCAAGGATGTTTATAGCGAAATAGACTAATTAGAAAAGTTCGTTGATTAAAAATGTGAAACCTAGCTTACATACTTGAAGTGGGCCCTCACTTACTCTATAAATAGAAACGTCGTCCGACATCTATCTTCAACCTAGCTCACCTCAAAGGCTCAATTAATTCTTTTCCTTTATTTAAACTCCAGCGATTAGCTCTCTAACTTGGAGTTGAGAAATTCTGAATCGCGAATTATTAAACCTTACTTATCAGCTGGCCTAGCTTCATCAAATTAATAGCTAGCTAGTTAGGTACGTACGTAGTATAATACACTACGGCCGGTCTACGGGCTTTTATATATATACACACACTTTATACTACGTTCTACGTATATATACTAATGGTGATTGTTGGTTTCCAGTACTCGTTGAAATGTAAGAGCCGCCGCCGCAGCTCCAGTGGGCGTGAAGATGATTTAGATGACGACAAGTGTGGTGGTATGAACCTGCGGCTAGAACGTCCAGATATGGATGAGGAAGAGGAAGAAGATAGTCATGGAAGCGACGATGACTATGAGGGAGATGAAGAAGATGATAGTGATGGAATTGAAGTAGCGGCGATGAGGATGAAGATGAGGATGAGTGTCATGCGGAAGAAGAGGAAGAGCAACCAAGTACGTCATATGAGTATATGACCAAGATCAGCGTGAAAAGGAAGTGAGAGAAACTACGAAAGATTACTATAACCAAAATGAGAGTGGATATGAAAGCGTCAATAGCTAAATATAAAGGATATGATTAAAAGGCAGGTAGGCACGCATAGGGGCGGACCGTAGTACAGACCCAGGAGGGCAGCCGCCCCCCCAACAAAAAAAAATTCTAGGGTATATATACACGAAAAATAATTTTCACCCCTTAAAAAATAATTTTCGCCCCCCCAAGACGGATTTCCTGGGTCCGCCCCTGGGCACGCGGGCGGGCTTATTGAATGTGTTTAATTTCTTTGGTTTGTTGTTGTTTCTGGAATTCCATGCCAGTATCGATCTCAATGGAGCACCCATTCTATCACACTTTAATTCTAATCTATATCTCTTAAAACTTATAAACACCAATGAGACTAATGTTATTTTAGGTATGAAAAACTTGTTAGTTTAATATCATACTTTTGTCTCGGGGGTGACATCCTCCCGTTAACACAACCTCTCCCACTCAAATCACCTCTGTTTCTCCCCTTACATTCCATCACCTTCAACCCCGATTCATCAGGCTAGGGGCTAAGAAGTCGCTTCGTTGCGCTCATACACAAGCCCGATACCATCGCCAGCGTCCCGGAATCTCTAAAAACGTAGAAGCACCAATGAGAGTAAGGCTATTTTAGGTAGGAAAATTTGTTAGTATAATATCATAGTTTTGTCTATATGTACTTACGACTTCACCGAGTGTACTCGCTTTTGTTTCCCTCACCAAACGGCCGTCATCCTCCCGTTAACACAACCTTTCCTACTCAAATCACCTGTACGTCTCCCCTTACGGCCTGTTTGGATTGAGTGTTGAAGGGTGTTAGCAACGGAAGTGTTCAGGGGTGTTGGTCTTAACACTTGTTTGTGAGATTTTTTAAAAAAACATTGGAGTGTTAGTAAGTGTTTAAAAGTGTTGGGGGAAACTGTTGAAGCATTTGTCCCACACCGGAAAGCTATAAAACAATTAAACACTATATAAGGCTTTGGGCTACTCCTCCTATCAGGTTGACCTTTTAGGATGGAACCTCGTGCTTTAACATGGTATCAGAGCCAATTCCAGTTGTGGTTTGACGACTTGTTTAGCACCATGATTAAGGGTAACTTGTTAAGAGTTTGTTTGGACCGTTTATACACCCCGATATTGTCCACCCCGATATTGTCCAGCCCGGCCGGTTCGAGCTGAGGGGCGTGTTGAAACATTTGTCCCACACCGGAAAGCTATAAAACAATTAAACACTATATAAGGCTTTGTACTACTACTCCTATCAGGTTGACCTTTTAGTATGGAACCCCGGGTCTTAACAGAAACCTCCCTAACACCTCAATAAGTGACCTTTTTAACACCCCAAATTGGTGTTTTGGAGTGTTGGACAAATCTTACCCCTTTCATATTTCTTCCTATAGCTATTACGTCGTCTCATCCTTTGATCGGCATTCACAAGAACGCAACAAACAACTGATTCTACTGTAATAGTCATCTATAGTTGGAGAAGAAAGAATCCCATCCGGTGAGGGTAGCCAGAATGTTCTTTCATTCGTTTTCTTCGTTAAAGATTTGAGGCTGCTAAGCTATATATAAATTGCCATAAATCCCTATAAGCAAGCAAATTGAAAGGAATATGTCGTCTGCTCCCTTGCTCAAGTGCTTCGACGAGCATCAATGCATCATGCTTTTCTCTACTAGTATTTGTACCCGTGCGATGCACGGGACAATAATGTGTTTATATTTTTTGCGTGATTTTTTCAAAGTAGTTAGAATTATTAGTTAAATATATTCCCAATTATCAAGAAGCATGCTCCACCGTAAATTCGAATTATATTTCCCTTAATTTGAATATGGTTTTGTCCACCCTTTAAAGTACATATGTTATCAATTCACTAACTCATTCCAGACTGGCAGACTTTCAGTTCTCCACTCCTCGCACTTTTGCATAAAAAATAGTAATGGGATTAAAAGTTTAAAACCACGTTGTTCCTAAGATGAAAATAACTCATCTGTTTTAATTTCATTCACTGCCAATTCTAAATTATAAGGCGTGTGGAGGGAGGGAAGATGAATCACATTATCTGGTTATTTTGGGAGGAACAATCAAGAAATTACATATTATTACTCTCTTTATCCCATAGAAATCATATTATTGTGTTTTGTTGTGGTTTGACTTTTATACTACGTATTATACTACTCAGTATCTTATAAATCATACTTTTAAGAATAAATTACAATATTTATGGATTTTTAACCATCCACGTCTATGCATCAGATGATCAGAACTTACACATTTACACTATTACAAATTTACAACCTTACTGTCAATGATGTATTATCATATATAAGACCCACATCACGCATCAGATTTGAAAAATCTTATTTTTAACATGTCATGATCAAATGGTAAATGCGTACCTGTATGTGATTCTATGAAGATACATCTATTTCATACGTAGTACTACATTATACATATTATATTTGACATCCTTTTTTTTGCAGGGTACTTCTATTGCTTATGGAAAAGCAAAGCTTCAAACCCCATTTCTATTGGAGTTATTCATCTCATTGATAAACAAATGAAATTATATTCGTAAGTGATGTGAGACCTCTAGATTGGAATTCCATTTTTCCCTTAGGATTCGCGTGCTCGAAGCGCTGTGAATTCGTTGGTTGATTTGTTGACCAACTGCATGGGCGCCTTGTGTCATTAGGTTCGTGTTAAGTTTATGTTTGGCTTTAGCCATGCGAAAAACCAAGGTCATTTCCGACAAAGAAGTCCCTCTTCTGGGGACAAGTCTTCCTTCATTGGGGGAGCATAATGAAAAAAAGAAACCGATGTGATTCAACGATCATAAATGTACTCGAAATAATTTGAATAAGAGAATGAACTTACCCATAAAGGCCATAATACTGCGGAGAACAAAAGAATGATTAAAGGAGGGCAAGCAGTTAAATACCGAGTACTGCGTAACTGATTTAAAACGACGTGGCTGTTACAATTTGCAAATATTGCCCAATAGTTACCAAAATTAGAAATTAGAAGCAGCAGTTAATTAATGAGCACGTAAATTGTCTAGGGGGGAACAGTTAGGGGACAGACGGTCCCCTTTTTATTTATATTCCGTATATATAAAGACTAGTATCTCACTCGTGCGTTGCACGGGATGCAATTTGTAAACAATGTAAATATAAATATATTACGCATTTACAAATTTGTATATAAAAATAAAGTACGTAGTACAAATTATCGTATAAATGAGTGAAATTATAAGCAAACAATAACAATTACTCCCTTCACCCCTTAAATTTCAAAATAATTCCATAAATATTACTCTTTAAAATGTGATGGACAAATATATTACTTATTAACTATTAGTGACTACAATTGTGTTCAAAATTTACATCGTAGTAACTAAATGTAAGTTACTGTGATGTAAACTCTGAACACAATTATAGTCAATAATAGTTACTAAGTCACATTTTTGTCCATAACCTTTTTTAGTAATATTTAAGGAAAATTTTGTGTGGCTAACATTAATTTATCTTATTGCTAGTTAAACACAACCATACATTCACACTTTATTCCCAATTTCTTAAACTATAATCCAAGTCAAATCGGAAAGTACTCTCACAAATTTAATTAGTACGCACATTACAAACAGTTGAAGATTTCCTTACAACATTTTTTTGCAATATTTCAACCTTCATTAAGGGTGGACTCGGTTCGGGCCGGGCCCGGTTCGGGCCTTGAACCGGCCGGGCCTCGGTTCAAGGTAGGGGAGGCCGGAACCTGCCCGGGTAAACCCCGGGTCCGGTTCGGGCCGGGCCGGGCCCGGTTCGGTTCTATATAAATTTTTTTTGGGTTCTCCTAATCAACCCCCTACCCTCCCCCTCAACCCCAAACCACCCCAAACCACCTCAAATGGTCCAAAATACTCAATCCAACCCAAAAATTTAAAAAAAATTCAAAAAAAAAAAAAAAAAAACCGGCCCGGACCAGGCCCGAACTGGCCGGGCCGGTTCACCAAAATGAAGGCCCGAGCCCGGAACCAGTAGCCACCGGGCCGGGTCGACCCGAACCGCCCATGGGCCGGGCCGTCGGGCCGTCCGGCCCGAGTCCACCCCTAACCTTCGTTTTTTCATACTCAAACTTCAAAGTTTCTCATCTTGTGAATATTTAGAACAAACATAACTAATATAACCACTCCAAAGTAGCTACAATTTTGGGATGTTAGTTAACTATTCAAAAATGAAATGAGTTCAAAACTCAAATTGCACAAATCACTCAAAAAATTGTCAATGATTATTGATGATTGAATTACTGAAAAAATGATAATAATGTGAAGTTAGCTCGAAAGTGATAAACTTCATCCAACAAATAATTGAATATTAATCATATTAAGTTCCGGAATTTGAGGCGTGAAAAATCTTGTCACTATTTCTTCTCATTGTTAATGAACTAATGAAATTACATCCAGCTGCAGAAGAAACTCACTCAAAATAACTGCTCATAGAAATATCAATAAAAAGAATCGTTATAAATCATAAGCTACAGGCCGATATCTTTATGATAAGCTAATTTTGCAATAGATTGAAAATGTAATCATATAATCCATATTATGTATAGGTTCCTCTAAAAAAAACCTTAAAAATCTCACAACTTATGAGGAAATGAAATATTGGTCATAAGTCTTAGATCATAACACCCTCCATTTTAATTTTAGAAGGTTGGTCAGAGCATCAATCTACATCTTTAATTTGACGGAATTGATTTTTTGATATGACTGAATTAGATTAACTTGATGAAAATTAAAGGAAATGATAAAATGAAGGTACAAATGTCATGACATGTTCATTTAAGAAGCAATATTGACCAAAATGTACAATGTACACTTTTTATCTCATTTTTAAGTGACAATACTTTTAATCGGTAAGAAGAAAAAGTGACTTGAATGAGTTAATTCCAAGAGTGGACTTCATTATATTTTACCTGCAAAACTCTTTTCTACCACGGTTAAGCCTCAATATTACAATCTATTGCACAATCCACCTCTTAAGAATTACAACCCATTTTACATAGCTTGTATCCGACACCTCATGTCTAATCTTTACCCCCCCCCCCCCCCCTAAAAGAATGATAATATATAACCACAAAAAAAAAAAGAATGAGAAATATATTTTTATTATCTATAAATATTCTCTGGCATGAGCAACATGATTACCCCGTTAAAGGTACAAAGCCTAGACATTAGAAAGCTTGAATGACCTTGCTCGCAAGAACTCGCTCTCTTCTTTCTACATAGCTGAAAGGGAACCATCCAGCTTTACCCTTGCATTCACCTTCTGCCCAACCATTATTTGAAACCTGACGATGTATCTAACCATTAGTATTCAATTTCTCAAATTATGAAAATATGACCAATCATATATGTGGCCTTCTAGTGATGAACTGGAATATAAGAGTACAGGATACTTATAACCTTTCGTATAACAATGCAATCTCCAACTGATAAATTAAGCTCCGCATCAGACTCGGCGTGATATGAATACATCACCTAACAGCAAAGCGGAAAATAAGAGATTAAGGCTCTGTTTATTTCCAAACTTTCATGTGTTGGCCCTCGAAAATATTTTTGTTAGATCCTTTAGGGCATATGTTTGGATCACGAAAAACGAAAGTGAATAAAAACGGACACAAAATTTTGAAGAGCATAAAATTTGAGTGAAAAATAAAGAAAAGCTTAGACTCACTAAGCATATTTCAGATGTTTGATCGAACTTATCATATGCAGATTATCGTTTTCATATTTGTTTCCAAGGTTAAGACCAAATATAGGAAAGTTAATTCTAAATTCTTAGCTTCTTTCCTCTTGCCCTATCATTTTCAGGGAGCCAAATACACCCTGGAGTTTGTGGAAAATAACACCCTCTTCTGAAAAGAGGGGACATTTCCATTAGCAGATCCATTTTTTTCTGTATTTGTAGGTTAAACATTTTATTGCGCATACACCAGCTTAATTTTAGAAAGACAGATTCTCAAAGAAAACAATACCAGCATCAACTTTTTGCAATGCAATCAAACACTGTAAGCACTCACTATAGTGCCTTAAATTTCTTCACTCAAATCCAATAGGAAGAGAAAACAAAAATGTTATGGAAAACTTACTTCCCCAAGAAAGTATCCCATGCTGTCAGTGGGCCCATTTTGCATAGGAGAAGTAGGTACACTGTTAACTTCTTCATATGATGGAGGTGGAGGAACACTATCTACACTAGGAGATTCTTCAATTCTTTCACGCTCTAATTTCATCTGAATAGCCAAAAAAGGCGATCAGCTTCATTATAACCTTACAAAGTTCAATAGAAAAATGACAGAAGCAATACGCCAATACCTCGCCTTCTAAATGTTCAAGTATCTGAAGAACTCTAAGATGGTAAGCACGTTCTAATTCAACCTAACAGAAATAGCAAAACTAATGTCAACTACTTTTATTTGTTAAGCATACTTTGATAACTTCAAGTAGACAACACAATTTTCTACCATGTCAATTAGCCGGTGGAGTGTAAGCCTCTGCTGTTGTGCTTCGACAGCGGTCAGAGCAGAAGCAGCTTCCTTTCCCAGTATAGTCATATTAGATTTCAGATCTTGCAGTTTTGCTTCTGCTGCTTCCAGCTTCATCTCCATGTCATGATTGCCTATTACATCCCTCAATTTTGCTTGTCGTTTGGATACTTCAAGAGTCTATCTAGGTTATATGCATGCTAAAATTAAAGATTATGTAGCCAAAATTTTGTCATCCAACAATCAATAGCTGGTAAAAGTAGTAGACACAACAATACCAATAGAAATCCTGATAACCATGAATTTGCAAAAGGATCATTTAGAGAAAAACGCTCAGGTAAAATACATAAGGGTATGTTTTGATACAAAAGGCGGAAATGATAAGGCAAGTTATTTCTTAATCTTATGTGGGTATGTTTGGAACATGGCCAGCAATTTTTTGAGGGTGTGTTTGAATCCTGGAAAATGCTATCTAAAGGAGGGAAATGACAAGACAATTTATTTCTTATGTTTGGTATTACCTCACAAAACACAAAGGAAAATGGAATAAGCTAAATGTTTTGTAAAAAACATATACTAATATATATTTAGATTTTTTAATTCTAATATAATAGAAATAAATAAATAATAAGTCTAAACAGAAATATAAATAAAACTCTTTGAACTTATAAGACCTGTCTTATTTTCCAACACTTATTTCCCTTCCCATTTTCGCCTCATTTTCCCTCGTATTTCCTTTCTGTAGAATTCCCCGTGCTCCAATAGGACCTTTAGAGTTGGAGCAGGATGGGAACCCACAGAGAGAGAATTACAAAATTCACCACCTTGTGCAGTTGTGTGCATCGACAGTGTAGAGAGCTGAGGCTTGACACTTGTGGACTAAATACATTTACTTTAAAAGGAAACAGTCTCTAATCTAATTAAATGAGACAAAATAACATCCAAAAACCAGAAAATAGCATATTTAAAAAATTTCATTTGAATACCTGTGCTTCTATCTCTTGGCGCATCCGGTCATACTTTTGAGCCAGATGTCGTGCATCTTCCAATGGAGCACCCATTACCATAGCTCTCAATGGCTCTGCAACCTGATAAAGAAGGCACCAACCAACTATTAATTATGGGAAAATAACTTTAAATAATAACAAATTAACAACTATCACCGATCAACCAATACTAATACATACTTGATACTTTAGAAATAACTATTCATAACGCAACTATTTAAGTATTTAAAAAAGTGATATGAAGATATTTCTAACATAAATTTTGGTCACTTTATTTATCACAAAATGATATTAAACATTTCAACCATCAATCAAGCTTTGTTTGGAGGTTTACTACCAGTTTTGGATGACTTGAATTACCGGATTAGATGTTGGAAAGTGACTCCGTTTTATTTTATTATATATGAAGTACTCCGTATTTGAATAGTTGGGGTATGAGATAAATATTTTCATAGTACGTATTATTGTTGGTAGACAAGTGATAGTTGTTATTATTCAAAATTATTTTGTCTTAACTTTTTCCAGATACACTGGATTAACAAAAAATAAAGAATGTTTACAGGGAAAGAAAACAAATACTCCGTATTTTTTACAACAAAGGGATAACAGTTCAAAAAAACGTTTTTATTAATAATATAGTAAAAGTTGAACCCACACCTCAAAACGAAAAAACAAAACATCAAAGTTTTATGGAATTAAAATTTTCATGATGGTGCATTGCTAAGTTGTCAAAGACAGTGCAGTGCGATCCCAAAATCATTTAGCTTGAGTTGTTCCTTTTATACCCAAGCACCCGAAAGGGTATCTTATAAGGAAAAAATAGCTTGAAAGAATGAAAGAGATCAACTTCAGCGTCTCTAACTACTTATCATAAGCTTTTACAACATTGGGAATCTTTTAAACTCTAAAGAGCAGCACGGTTCACGTTGGTGCCCCTGCAAAGCAAGGGTCCGGGGAAGGGTCCCATCGAGCCTTAGGGGGAAAGTCTTCCCTTGATGAGGCCACTCCCAAAACTTGAACTCGTGACCTCTTGATCACATAGAAAAACTTTAAACGATGTGCCAATGCTCCCTTTCAAATCTTTTGCACTCTCCATTCCAAAAAGGCCGTGTTTGGACATAATGTGTTTATTATTAACAAGAGGAATTGTATTGGAACTTGATAAAAATAGTGATATGCATATATTAAATAACCTGTGTGCCAAGGGATTTCAAAAGATTTCCGCGTTCCTGCTCCATGTGAGCACGAGCTTGTGAAAAACACAACGCAGCTCTTGATAACGTAATATGGTTAGTACATGTGTTGCCAGACCCATATTTCTTGCTGTCTTCCGATAGCTTAGTTCCTGTTAGGGAAACCATTTCACCTATGACCATGTGATCCCTCTACTAGTGAATTTAAACAAAGACACTGAAGATTTGAAAAATAACCTATCTCAACTTGCTTGGACCCAGTAAAGATGTAGCCTTCGACTCCACGAACAATATCCCTTTGTAAATGCTGAAATGGCAATGGCAGGAAATGTTATTTAAATATAAAAAAATCAAGGATTATTGACTTATTTTATCCCAAACTATCATCAAATTAAAAAATCTATCCTATTCTTTCACTTTTATCCAAAAAAGACTCAAGCTTTATATCTTTCCAGAATTATGCTTCTCTTTTTTGTTTTTTCAAAATTACACATTTTTATCAATACTAATAAGATATAAGCAATACAAGTTTGTAAACTCAAAACTAGAAAGAAGTGAAAAATACTACTATGAAATATAAATATGATTTTCCTCTTAAGTTTTACTAATTCATTCATTGAAAATGCAATTGTGAAAATAGTTGAAGTTTGAGTCTTTTCTAAATAATAGTGAAAGTATAAGATAGATTTGTGAATTTGATTATAGTTGAGGATATATTTAGCTAATAATCCAAAAATCGGAAGGGTGAAGCAATAAAGTGAGGAGATCTAAATCAGAGACGCAGATTAAAGACACAATATAGCCAACAAAGAGTTACTTTATCTATATGATGCAACAAACCTTAGCAGCCCTGGTGGATATATAAAGCATTTCCAGTTTCTGATACTGTAAGAGTTCGGCTTCATCAGTCACAATATAATCCGATCCTCCATACCCACCAGCTCCAAATTGCTTGAGAACAGCCTGCAACCAAACACAGAAAATAAAAATAAGAAATATCAAAACATTAACTATCATAAAATCACCAACTCCAATCCCAGCCCCATATTGCAAGAAAAAAGATCAATCAAACGGAACACAGATTGGTGCGCCCAGATATGGGCAGACAAACTTCATAATGACTGCACATAAAGCATCACAACCAGGGGCGGAGTTAGGGGAGGGCCAACCTAGGTCTGGCCCACACCAAATTTAAAAAATGACTTAATTATTAAGGTACAAATTCTGTGTAAAATTTTATCCAAAAATATTCTTTGGACGGCCCAGTCCGGGCCCTGGCTCTGCCCCTGATCACAACATTAACAAAGTGGTCACTGAGCTGCAATGCAATCCCTACTTTGAGAGTTACCATCACCGAAGTACAAAAGAGAAACACAGGCAAACAGCCAATAAGCCATATATGTGCACATCCTAGGAAAGAACTAATAAAAATCGAAATTGTAGTAGAACCCTGAAAATTAAATGAGGCCGCATTGATACATGGTGATTCGAACTCGGCAAAAATGCATAAACTAAATACATAAAAGTGATAAAACAAATAAACGGCAAAACAATAGGCAAATTTGCATGGAAAAGACATCAGCAGATAACGAAAAACATAAAGCAATTAGAATAAGATAAACACGGCCATGTGGGCAACAATCGGATTGCAACACAAAGGCACATGCATATACAAATTGACGATTAGTAGTGAGGAGAAAGCGAGTCGGAGTGATATCGTACTTGCTGTTGGCGAGCAACCTGTTCCCTGAGCCACGATGCTTGCCTTTTAATTGCTTCCATTGAAACTCCGACGAAGTTTATTTCGAATAATAATAATAATAATAATAATACGCCTCGTGGATGAAGAGCGGTGGCAGGATCCTGGTTCAGTGGTTCCAACGAGCGGAAGAATTTGGGTGGCAAATGGGAAAAACGATGTTCCCGGCCCCATATTCAAACCCACGTCCCATGCTCATGGCCCCACCTGCTCTACGCGAAACACACAAAATTGTTTTTATCTAGTTTGTACTTTGTACGGAGCATTTTATTTTAAATTTGTAAAATTAAGATGTTTTTAATTGAGACCAGATTATATGCAGATATGATCATAATAGATCGGATCAGACCAGATCATATTTGGACAGTTATAAAACACAAAGATCATACATCTATCGAATCGCACCAAAGTATTTCACACCAGACCAGATCATATCACACCAAAAAAATTAGTCTAAATAAAAACATCCTTACCCAACCAACTTGTAGTTGTGTAAATTATATTCCTCGTTCCTTAAAATTTTATAATCTTTCCTTTTTGAACTGGCTCGAAAATTTTGGTATTTTCCTTTTTAATCAATTAATTTGCGGTTATTATTATTTCTCTGCCAGTACAAATCTCAACACACAATTTTACTTTACAAGTATTATTTTTCTTCTCGTTCAGTATGATAAAGTTTTAAGAGACGCAGAAAGGAGTCTTTCCATCCCAATCCAATTTATTAAGGTTGTGTTTGGTATGATGTAATGCAATGCAATACAAAATGTAATGTAATGGAATGAAGTCTCTATTCCATTACTATGTTTGGTTACTTAAGTAACAACTTTGAATTGTAATCAACATCACATAATTATGTTTGTTTAAATTATCTACATGAGAATTAGAACCATATATTCGTGTGTGTGTGCGCGCGCGTGTGTGCGTGTGTGCGCGCGCGCGCGTGTGTGCGTGTGTGCGCGCGCGCGTGTGCGTGTGTGCGCGCGTGTGTGCGCGTGTGCTCGTGTATCTTTGTGCTAGCATGTGTGCACGTGTGTGTGCGCGTGCGTGTGAGTTTGCGCGGGTGTGCGTGTGCGTGTGTCGGGACTGCGGCCCCAATTTTTTTAAAAAAAAAAACATTGATTGGCTGCTAGGTGGGTGGGGCTGGGGGTGGGGGAGGAATAAAATTCGAAAAAACAAATTTAAAAAAAAAATGTCCGGCCTGGTCCCGGTACAAACCCGGGCCGGTACCGGGCCTGCAACCCAAACTTTTAGTCCCGCCCAATCTCGTCCCGGGCCGGGCCGGTCCACCCCTACGTGGTATAAGTTGTAATCTCAAATGCACATCTTGTTTAATGTAATACTTATCAAACATATCAAATAATGAGTTCCACATGTGGAATGATCATTAAATTATGGTTTAAAATAAAAATGACATACCAAACATCGTAATCAAATCAACATGTAATGCTCATTACATTACATTACATGATTGAAACATGGCCTAAAGGTTTAAAGAAAAGGAGTTGTATACTAGTATCAAAGGAGGGAGTAGTTGTTGGGGAAAACACGACCCCCGAGCTCTTCCAGGATCACCAGCTCAAAGGACTCTTGTACATTTACCCACCCACTCGTAACACAAAGATTCAATTTTACAATATCACTTTGTATTATACAATTGAAATGTACAAGAGATATTTTACAAGTAAATGGGTAGCTCACATCACTCTTTGTATGAGACTACTTCACTCTCACATCCCTCTCTATAGGAGGCCTTCACTAACTCAATAGCCCTCCTCAAGGATCTCTCTCTCATCACTTGAGGAGGCTCTCTCTAGCCTCTCACTCTAGGACCTCTTCATGGCTCTCACTCTAGAGGCTCTCTCATTTAGGAATGAGGAATCTCACCCCTATTTATACAACTCATCTCAAAGCTTCTCTAGAACTTTCTATACATCACTACATTTCTAGATTCTTCCAAGAACTATCCACAAGCTTCTCTAATCTTCTAGAAGGATCTAGAGAACTCCACATCGCTTGAGAATGTTCTAGAGGCTTCCACAAATTTCCGCACGATTCTAGAGAATTCCACATTTCTCTAGAAAACTCCACATTGTTCTAGAATATTCTACACTCTTCCACACGCTTCTAGATAATTACACGTCTCTCTAGAAAGCTCCAGAATATTCTAGAACATTCAATACTTCTCTACACACATCTAGAGAATTCTAGACATCTCCGCAATATTCTAGAATTCTCATTAACTTCTCGAGGGAACCCAACAGTAGTATCAAATATGGAGTATATAGTTCTGCTTTTTTAATATATGTGTGTTATTCTCACTTGGTAGGAAGGGTTGTCACCCTTTTCTCATATCCAAAAGGTTATATGGATGGTGTTTCTTCTTTGAGCTCATGCTTCGTAAAAATACGGAGTAATAACTAAACATTTCCGGATGGATCAACTGATTTATGTAAACATTTATCAAGTGGTGTACTTTCATAAAATTTTCATATCCACTTTTTTATATAACCATTAAACTTTATAATAGTATACACCCGCAGTATTAGATAAGTAGCATTTGACACCTAGCTAATTTTATGGCAAGAATAGCCAAATCGGTTAGATATGAAACATGGAGATTAAAAATTGTGTGTTAATATCTTAAGAGAGTCTGATAGGTATCGTTCATCAAATCATGTCTTCATCTGAGACTCGTGTATATCTTCATGTTCTTTGCAGTCTTGCAGACATCTTACGTAAGACTTAGTTGAAATGATTGACATCCTGAAACTTATACAAAGCAGGGGTATATAAAATACATAATGGGGGGGGGCATTGGGTAAACAGGAGGTCGTCATTAATCTTTCATTTATGTACTTTTTTGTGTGTTTATGGTCTCTTACAGGGGCGGAGCTACTAGGGAATTAGGGTGGTCAGCCGACCCCGCTGAAAAGTTAAGAGTGTAGAACTTTTAAATATCTTCGATTTGATAAATTATGGATCTCGTAACTCATTACGAGTAAAAAGTTATGACTTCTGCAAAATCAACACTATTTAAGTTTGAAATTAGTAAAATTGTGATGCGTAATATTAATTATATTCACAAAATAACGTGTAATTCTCGTTACTTACGTGACATAACTTAGGGACAGAGCAAAAACAACACATTTTACTGCTACGAGTGCCTACTCAATAAATGATTCTTTTCTAGTAATAAATCTTGATACTAAACCGAGTAAGATCGAAGAGAACCATAGAGTACTAGGGTAAGACAATGGGTCTCATCCGAGGTACTCAACTCAACCCGTATAAAACAAGTTTATAATATATGTGACATATACGAAGTATATTAACAACATACACTCTATTAGTTTCATTTAAACTATCATTTATCAAAGCTACATTCTATTCGGGTATTGTCTAAAAATAATCTACCGTTTTGATTCTATGTAAATTTGATTTCGACCCCGCTGAGTCATTTTTGTGGCTCTGCCCCTGGTCTCTTATACAATGTTTGTGCTTATTAAAAACATATATTGATTACTATGAATGATGAACGTTGGATAATACGACAATTTAATTCTTTTTTTAACATAAATGAGCACCATTCGACGGAATAGCGTTTGCCAAATGACTTGCAATAAAATCAAGAATAGTCTTGGACTCGGGCCGGGTGGCCCAACCCGGAACCGGCCCGGGGGTTCCCGGTGCGGGCTCGGTCACCCAAAAGCCGAACTGGCCAGGCCGGTTCGGGCCCATTTCCGGGCTTTTTAATTTTTTATTCAATTTTTTTATCTTTCCGGGTTGGGCTGGGTATTTTGGACCATTTGGGGTGGTTTGGGGGTGGGGGGGGGGGGGGTTAATTAGGAAAAGGGAAAAAAATTGACCTGAGGCCCGGCCCGGACCCGGTGGCTACCTGGGCCGGTCCCGGGCCTCCTTCAGAAAACCCGAGGCCCGACCGAGCCTAGGCCCAACCCGGGTCCATGAGTGATCAAGAACCACAACATAACTACAATTGCACCTATGTTCTGAGTGAAACACATGTCTCACATCAATCACATGAACGACATGATTCACAGATCGTGTGCAAAAAGAGCTATTCACGTTACTCTTTATTTGAATAATGTGACGTATTTTTGCTCCTTGAAAAAAGCGCAAAAATTTTATTAGATATGTGTATTCTTGTTCATTTTGTTTATTGAAAAAAGCATATGGAATGGCAATAACTGTGGACTGTTCAGAACATAACAATTCAATTAAGTTTGGCAATTTAAGTAATTCCGTATTTAATACTACCTCTGTCCCATTTTATGTGTCTCCTTTTATTTTGGCACAATTTTTAATAAAATGGACGAAATGGTAAAAGTTGTGGTTGAGATTTGAGTATAGTAAGTGAAATGTTGTGAACCACATATTTCTTTCCAAAAAAGGAAAAGTGACGCTTATTTTGAGACAACCCAAAAGGAAAATAAGACAGGTAAAATAGGACGGAGGAAATAGTCACTTGACTGGCATAGTGTTTTGATTTTTTTGGGCGATAGAAAGAAATAAATATGAAATGTTAAATCTAACTTGAACTCTTGAAGTGTATAACTTCAAGATTGCGTTGCGCTTATTTGATAACTTTTAGAAGAAACTTACACCAAAATGCATAAACATCAGATGAATTATTTGAACTCGAGACTCAAAAGATTCAGATATTACTGGCATAACTCATAAAACTTCAAAGTATGTGGGAAAAAACTTCAAAGTACGATAGTATGTGAGATTGATCAGCCAAAATAGTTTGCTCTGTTCACTTCTTTATTTTAACTTAATAATGCTTGTACTATTTCCAAACCAAAATAGTTCAGAAACATAAAGATCAAACTGGACCAAATTGTGATTAGATCATATGCTATACACCAAATAAAACCCGAAGAAGAAAACAGAAGCATTCAAATAAAAACACTCTTTCTTACCAGGTAAGAGCGAAGAGGGTCCTTTAAGACTTTAAGTAAGCTAATGAGTATAGTGGATTTTTTAACTCCAAATTGAATTGCCATTAAATTTGAAGATTTACAGTAAACACACACACCTACATAGTTTGAGGAGGATTGACAACTAAAACAATATATTACTTAAAAATAATGTGCTTTTAGCCTAGTTCAAGAAGATTACAGTGGTTCTTTCAAACTTTAGAGTTTGCGATTATAGGAAGAATAAAAGATTACAATTGTTCCATAAGAGGGGATTTTAAAAAAATCAAGCCCCAAGAAGTATGAACTGTGAATGTCAAATTCTAAAGTTGTTATCTTCTTCTAGGCACTCAGCGCACCTCTTAGAGGCTCAAAGAATCGCAAAGAACATTCCTTGTGCTTACAAATATAAACGAGCTATTGCAAGGCCGACAGCAGAGATAGAAACAAGAGTTCCTATGCAATATTTGATTACTTCATACTTCGCCGCTTCAAGTTGAGCCCTTAGTTCATGTATTTCCTGTTTATGAGTCAATTCGCTTTTCATAAGAACGGAAAAAAGCATATACTTACCTCATCATTTATGCCCTCTTATTGTGCAACAGCCAAAGACATTTCAATTCATTCTTTTGAAAATTTTATATAAGCAAATAAACTAAATACTTATAAACTACATAAAAAATTACAAAACGAATAGTAACCTAACTATTTGTTAAATAAAGAATACTAAGAAATTAATGAAATTAAGCTATAAAAGATGTAGTTTGATCAATTAATAATACTACCTCCTTTCCAAATTAGTTGTTCTAGTTGCTATTATCTAGTCAATTAAGTTGTCTTTTAATTTCTATTATCAAATTTATTAACCATTTTTTGTCATTTTCAAGTTTGAATTGTGCGATTCAACAGAACTTTTAGTGTTGTTTCCGAATATGCAAGTTTTATTTATTAACACTAATTTATGTGTTATTAGAGGAGAATAAACTTTGTGCTCTGACAACCATAGTAATTCATATAGGGCAAGTAATATGGAAAGAGGAGTAACTTAGAAAAGTAAAATGAGACAGAGTACGACTCAACAAAGGAATTAGAACGCACTCGGTCAAGCTTGTTTGTAAGGTTAGTAGTTTCTGCATTTTGCTTTGCAAGCTCATCACGTATGCGTCTGCAACAAGAATGCAATCAGTATGACAGAGTATTAGAATCAATAATAACAATGGTAGTAACCAAATTATGATCATAAGGATTTTTCCCCATACCCTCTCTCAAGATTTAAATCTAAACGCTGGCCAGCAGTGAGCTTATCAACCTCATATCTGTTAAGCATGTGTACCGATGTCACAGGATGAATAAAAGATGGATTGGCACATTATAATATAATGGATGCAAAGGACATACTTCAGTTCACTTCGCATCTTCTCAATGTCATTCAGGAGTTTTTCGGTCTCACGTTGCAGCAAAGAAAAATGGTGTTCCTACAGTCGTAACAATTTGATTAATTGACACACATAATTTAGAACAACAAAAAGACTTTGATTTAATATGTAATGTGTAGTAAATAAGTTCATATTTGTATACAGACTTTGCAGAAGGCACACCTTTATTACATACTTACATACCGACATTGCAAAAGGCACATCTTCATTTCTTTTTCTAGAGCAAGGAATGACATGTGATGTTCAACTCTTAATAATCATAGAGTAGCTTAGGCAGGCATCAGATAATCATCCTAGTTCTTAGTTCCACTCCATATGCACATTCGACTCAGTATGACTAACGCTTAAGGAGGCAACACCATTTGAAAACTGATAGCTTGTTTTGAAGGCCCATAAATTTTAAAATGAATATGAATTTTTCAAACCATCTAGAAACAGTACTAAATTGCTAACATTACCACTCAAGTTAATGTTCTAAAAGCACATCTGCACACAGTCCCATTATAACTATAATACTCCGTAATTGAAGATACAAAAGCAACTCTCTGATGGATGAATGAAGATTCATTTTAAAAGATGTTGCGTTTTGCTACTATCCTTTTGGGCACTTCTCCTGGGCAATATTTACAGAACCTTTTCTTTTCTCTCAGTCTTAATTATTTATGCACATTATGTGTTATTACAATACATGAATCCAATCAATCCATTCACCTTACAAAGTTTTAGCAGTTAATAGACTCTGAAAGTCTTTGATGAACCTAAATAGGTAATTCCTAATAAAAGCAAAAGTTGGTATAGAAAACAAATTCGGAGTAGTTCTTTACCTGAGAGCTCTGCACGGCAGATTTAAACTTGGAAATATCAGCTTCTTGAAGCATCTCAGACTACGAAGAGAAAAGCAAAGATCTTTCAACAAGGCAAACAATTTGTTTAGCCATTTTAATTTACAAGAATTTAATCCATATTTGAACACTAGAAACTTCCAAGACACAATATACAAAAGAGTAGCTAAATATGAGAAGTGTTAAACTCACCTTCTGCATCTCAGCCTTTGAAACCAAAGAACGTGCATTGTTTTCCAAACTGTCATTCAGAACTTTAGTAATGGCAGATGTTATAGCCTCTGCCTGGTTTGACGGTACCCCTTGTGCTTCTAATCCCCTAACCTATCAGTAGACATAATTCCAATAAAACAGCAAGCTAATGCAAGTTCTTCCAAAACAACAGATCAATCGTTCCTTTAGACGTTCAAGAAACTATAATAGAAAACAACTAAGTCCAAATACGCAAAGAAACAACTTCCCATTATTATATTTACTACTACGTATGTATCTTTCTGTTTATCCTCGTCTACATTTCAATTTAAAAGGAGCGGCTGTTCCAAAATAATAGGAATGTTTTTTTACTCATATAATATAAACAAAAAAGCAAAACAGAAACAGTAACAAGACCACTAATTACCAGAGCAAGAGTATCCACTAGAAAAGCGCGATTTCCACTGGATTTTACGAGCTCTGAGATCGGCCTAAACTCGTATCTATTCGGCGAACGAGTGATAGAAGGTGGGCTATACAAACTAGCACAACCGACGACTTTAGATCGGAACTTATTCACAGCCGAGGAACCACAAACTTGAGACGGATTGAATCCTCTAGCGCCTAATTGAAGAACGAGCTTCCGAACCGCCATTTTCTTATTTCCAAATTTCTTGACAATCTTATGCAAAGCCGTGCATTATCTCTGAGATTCGCCTCTCTGTCCGATGAGAAGCTAAATTTAAAGGACCGTCCGATATGTTCTTTCCTCAAGCGTCAAGGAAGACAGGTTTTGTAAATGGCGCCTTCTTGAATGGGAAAGACGGACATGAAAGACAAGAAAAATGAGTTCTTTCGCAGTCTTGGGAAGCAAGATTTTCACTTTCTTTTCTTTCAGAGGGGAAAAATGGCAAAATAATCGAAGGTAAGATTTTATTGTTCAAATTGTTTGCACCTCTTTCTAAAAACCTTTGTTTTTGCACCGAATACGTAGGAAAAGAAAAAATGCCCCTCCATCAACCTTTGTGTTGGCCTTCAACATATTTCTGATCGGGGGCAATTTTGTCTTTTCGTACGGGTTGGGATGCAAAAACAAAGTTTTTTAATAATGGAGTGCAAAGTCCAATTTGAACAATAAAATGAGATGCAAACTCAAATTATCCCATAATCAAACCTTCGAGGGCGTTTGGTACATCTTTACTGTAATCAAACCTTCCCTGCAGGGCATATCAGCGTATGGGTTGTTTATTTATTTTTGGAAAACTCCAACGAAAAAGTTAATTAAGTCCTCATATTTTTAGAAAAATCAATCAGATCTCTAAATTTTGTAAAAAATTTCAATTGAATTAATTAGCAGATTATCTGTCATGTTAAGTCGTCCTATATAGTAATTTCAACCACTTCAACCAGCAAATGTAATACAAACCTTATTTATTTTTATTATCTCACAATTTAGCGTGCAAAGTTAAAAGACATGTATTTGATAAAAAAGTTGAATGCTAAGACTGATAGAATTTTATTTGATTATGCTAGTTCAGAAATATTCAAATTTAACAAACTGTGGCCAGAAAATTAGGTTGTATGAAAGTGGTGTTTTTTTTTTACTCTAGGGGGTCTGGGGGAGGGGGGCTAGGGGCCTGTAATAATTAGGGCTGAAACTCAATCCATTGAGTTTCAAACTCTTATGTGCCTAATAGGTTTCGAACTCGAGACCTTCCACTAGTCACAATAACCTCACAACCAACTGGACTAGAATGATTTGTTCGCACAAGAAT
Organism: Cuscuta epithymum; assembly: GCA_945859915.1. NCBI lineage: Eukaryota > Viridiplantae > Streptophyta > Magnoliopsida > Solanales > Convolvulaceae > Cuscuta > Cuscuta epithymum. The sequence goes on along the minus strand of CAMAPF010000141.1, from coordinate 1,460,129 downwards.
ATTAAGCAATAAAAACATTAGGAACACATAATATTATTTGTGAGTGGCTTGGGTGTAGCTCACGTGATCGGAAATTCGGAAGTATCACAATGGAGAGGCCTCAAATTTACCCAATCAAAGGCCGTATCTAGAACTTCACTCTATTTTCATCCGTATATGATAAAAACTCAATTTATATTATGTTAAATAATTGTTCAGCCATTTCAGCGGGCCAAGAGTGGAGTGTACTCATTTTAAAATTTTTGTGATCAAATTTTTTTTCGAATGAAGAGAATATGTCCATTAATCAAATTAGGAGTTCATTAAGTATCATTTTCGACTTGTGGTTTTCTGTTTATTGAAAACAAAAACTAAAATTTAAAACATTCCTGCTTATATATTACTACGTATTTTCCACTTTATTTCGCACATATTCTTAGAGCAGCTGAGCAGTGATCTGTGATGGTTAATACGTCTTGCGTAGTATTTTTAAAGCTTCTTAGAATTAAGGGGTTAGAAAGATACGACTATAGAATGACAAAATAAAAGGACACAATATTTGAATATGTTGATTCATCGCTAAAAAGATATGTTGAACTGATCTTGTTTGGTCTGATCTGCCAAGTGTCTTGTCTCTGTTAGTTTAAATCTCATAAACTAACAGAGGCCGTAGATACACATTTCATAGTCTATGCAATAAAACATGGTGGGAAGCCCAAACCCACAATGACTTTTTCGATAAAGTCTCATGACAAATATCAGATCAGATCAAACTTAAACAGACCAGATCATATCAGACCAACTTTCCTAGTTATAAAATATACAGAGACAAGACACTTAGCAGATCAGACCAAACAAGATCAGTTCAAATCAGACCAGACCATCAAATTACAGTCCAAATAAAAACGTTTCAATTCCTCATCAAAACATTTGCCTTAGGGCCGTACCAAAACCTTGCAATAAGTATACAAAAATAGTTAAAACACTGAAAACACCTGGTGTCGGATAGTACTTGACGAATAGAAGTGTTCGAAAATGGAAAGTTCTTTTCGATCGCCCGTGTAAAATGGTGTGTACTAAAAACGTGTACAAAATGCATTTTCTTTTTTTACATATTGGTTCACACTTTTCATATATTTGTTATCTTGGACCATACTACTTGATACGGAGTAATACTTCGTATATATTTCTATTATTTATACTACAACCTTTTATGTTATTATAATCTATATGGTTTTGTTTTTCTTATAATTTTTTATTCTTTATTATTCTCATCTTTCTAGCTACAAACACATAAAAGTTATTAGACATCTAATACATAATCTATCATTTATATTAATTTTGTTTTAATAAGGTAAAGTTGTAAGAATTTAATATGCGTTAGAATTTAATATTCATTATAATCTATTATACGTAGTATTTAATGAAAGGGAAAAATAATTTGAATATCAAGAACTTTAATTGGTTGTGAGATAAATACCCAAAACTTGCATACTCCGTACGTAATTTTGTGTTGTTCTAAAACACACACTTGGATGTTTGTACTCTTGTCACTCTGAGGACTTATTGGACTAGATTTGGTTTACTCGAGAGGAGTAAAGGTTCAAGTGTGGGAGTGTTTGATATGCACTAATTAGTAGTGCATAAATGTATGTTTTTATGTTTGATTTGTGTGGATTGTTTACCGTTTTATTTAGTTTGTAAACATTTGTTTGATTTTAGTTTTAATTGTATTTTAATTTTCATTTGTAAGTTGTAATTTGTAAAGTAGAGTTAGGAATTATGGTGTTGGAAAGAAGGACTTTGAAGTGAAGAAATATGATATTTGACTGCCCAGGAGCTAAAACCCAACCGGGTAGGACCTTGCACTCGGTCGGGTAAGAAGTGAAAACCAGAGATGCTCAAGAAATTGCCAGACACTGTCGGGTCAGATGTGATCCGGGACAAAACGACGTGCTGAAACACAAGAACGTGGAAAATATTTGATTTTGACCGGTATTCGGTCGGGTACCCGGCCAAAGGTGTTGAAAACACCTATAAATAGCACACTTTTCCTTCACTAATTTTCACTCCTTCTTCCATACTCTTAAGCTCAACTTAGAATAGAGTGGTGGGAAAGTTAGAAGAATGACTAAGGGTCGAAACCTGCAGCGGCCGTGTGGAGATGACAATTCCTGCGTGTCGGGCTGGACCACTGGTGCGCACGGGTACAAGGTCTACCACCATTGGCTGACTGAGTCACATTGATTTACAACCTCCCAAATGCCTTTTCGGGTCGGGTGTGGGGGCCCTTGAGGTTGGAGATTCAACCTTTTTGGAAAATTGACTCAATAAGTGGAGAACTAAAAATGTAACTATTATAATAGTTGAAAGATAAAAGTGTCATTTTTATGAAAGTCGAAAAGTTAAATATGGAAGTTTTTAAAGATGGGTATTAAAAGTGTCTTTCGCACAATAGTCGATAGGCTAAAAGTAGAAAAATTTAAAATCAAGTATCAAAAGTGTGTGTGACATAATAGTCGATGGATTAAAAGTGACAAAATTCGTGTAATGAACTAAAAATTGCCTACTTTAGGTGGACAAAAACGGTTGTTTCCGGACCAATAACACTTTTGGTTTGGGTTTCATTTCTCACTAGTTTGAGACTGGTTTTGGTTTTCGAATGAAAACCACCTGTTTCGGACCTTCTTTTGATATAACTTCTAAAGTCGTTCTTTGTGTATGCGTCGCTTTTTACATGCAGACACTTATGCATGTATATATTTTTAAAATGCATTTTTAGGATGAATTGATATATAGAACATGTTTCTATCTTTGATAAGGTTTCGGTTTTTGTAGGATGAATGAGGTCTTCTATGATATAAGAATTTATCATGAAACGGTACCATGATTTAGATATGCGGACTCAAGGACCTTAGTACCTAACATTCGTTTTTGAAACGAGACAAAAGCATACCATATTGAAATCTTTTCGAAAATATTAAAGCATTCAAGGATTCTTGAGATATGTGTTTTTGTTAAGGGGAAAGTAATTTAAATATCCTAAATTTTGAAGAGGTGTGAAATACGTTTCTCAAATTTGTACATGTGATATATATATATATATATATATATATATATATATATATATATATATATATATATATTGGTTCAAATAAGAACACGATCTTATGAGAAAAATGAGAACGAATCTGGACCGTTAGATTTGTCTCAAGTGAAATTCAGTGTGCATTAGATGAAACTGTAACGTGCATTAGGTGAAATTGAAATGTGCATCACAAAGGGTACGATAGAGTGACATTATGTGCAGTTGAATTGTGCATTACGTGAAATTGAAATGTGCACTAGGTGAAGCTGAAATGTGCAGAATAAAAAGTACGATGTGATGTTATTTTTGTACTTTTTTTTCGCATATATCAGTTTCATCTAATGCACACTTGAGTTTAAATTTTTATTTTGCACATTTCAATATCATTTAATGCACATTTCAGTTTCACCAAATGCACAATTTAGTTCCACATAATACAATCCAACGGTCCAGATTCGTTCTCATTTTTCTCCTAAGATCTGTTCTTACCGGAACCGCTCCCTATATATATATATATCAAACTTTATTTAAAGAGTCATATTGACACCATGATCACATAGTGTTTCACAAATATAATTTTATGGTGTTATGTACACAATATAAAATACACAAAACACAAATCAGTTATGAAGATGCAATTAAAACTAAATTGAACCGGATATAATATTATTATTTCACAAATTAAATTTTAGAATGTTAATTGCATTCTAACAAAGCATAGATTATTTTAAATCATGTACGTAGTCATTCCAATAAATTTGTATTTGTAAAAAAACACACAATCATGGTGCGAAAATATTTTTTTATATAAAGTTCGGGGTATTAACACTTGTCGTAGTTCGGAGGATGACGAGCACTTTGTCGTAGTGCGTCAAAATAAATTGATACTAACACTTATACGTAGTGTAGGTGAAGTAGAGTTCGTATCCACAGGGAAATGAATAATTCTCTTTTTAATAAAACTAGTAAATAAAAGGGGGGGTTTGGGATTGTTGGAATTAATTTAATTGAACACTAAAATGAACAACTTATATGTGATTTAATTCAAGAATAAAAAGGATGTGATCTTGCTGCTTTCCACGTGTTGATATATTTTAGTCGATCATTGTTATATCTATAACTTATCTCCTCTCGAATACTCAATCAAGGAGTATCTCCAATTCATCGAGGGTAGTTATTAACAGTGACCGTTCATTAATAACCCTTACTATTAGTCAAGTATAGAACACCGCCATATACCGACTTGATAGTAGCATTAATCTCTTAACTCCTTGATGAAATCAATTGAGATTGATAACCTCAACACAACGGTTTCAGTTTAACCAACACAATTCATTCCTCTTATGTTTATTAACCACGACTGTGCATTAATAAACCGAAGTTACTTACTTGTGAAACCATCAACGATTAACCATCGGTTCGTTGATCATTTCTAGTACTAATTAATGTCCAGATGTTAGCTAATTGTCATCTTAGCAACACTCCCCAACATTAATATAGAGATAGATTAAGGGAAGAATTAATATTCAAGGGAAGAAGTTAAGAAAATAACTCACAACTTTAATAATCAACAAGGTTCAAGAGCAACACCAAGAAATGGCAGTTTAGCTCTTTATTTGGAGACTAAACATGCTATAAAAATATAAAAGAAAATACTATTCTAAGTTGAGCTTAAGAGTATGGAAGGAGTGAAAATTAGTGAAGGAAAAGTGTGTTATTTATAGGTGTTTTCAACACCTTTGGCTGGGTACCCGACCGGGTACCGGTCAAAATCAAATATTTCTCCAGGTTCTTGTGTTTCAGCACGTCGTTTTGTCTCGGATCACATCTGACCCGACCGGGTGATTTTGAGGACCCGACTGGGTGATGTAGAGGACCCGACCGGGTCAGGCAATTTCCTGAGCATCTTCGGTTTTCACTTCTTACCCGACCGGGTGTAGGTCCTACCCGGTCGGGTTTTAGCTCCTGGGCAGTCAAAAATCATTTTTCTTCACTTCAAAGTCCTCCTTTCCAACACCATAATTCCTAACTCTACTTTACAACTTACAAATGAAGATTAAAATACAATTACAACTAAAATCACACAAATGTTTACAAACTAAATAAAACGGTAAACAATCCACACAAATCAAACATAAAAACATACATTTATGCACTACTAATTAGTGCATATCAATGGACTGGGCACAGATGGCCCGAATCGGGACCGAACTGAGACTGGTACTGGTCTGGGGCCGGTTTGCAGGGACTGGTATCGGCCCGGTACACGGACAGGTGGTTATAATGGACGGGCTTCGGGCAATACCACTCGGGCCCGTCTTGGGTCCATCCCTAACTTGTAGGAAATTCTAATTGAATACTAAAAGTGCCGCTCACAAATTTGTCAAGGACTAAAAAGGAAAAAATTGAAAGTCGAGTACCAAGTGTCACTGACACTAGTTGAAAGATTGAAAGTGAAAAAACTCTTCATTACACTGCTTATATCTTACTCAATATATAATATTTACAATTATATAACAAACTGACAATTGACAAAGTGTCAAACATGCCCCAACTAAGTTGCAAATTATATCATACAGTCGGTTGTACTGTGCGTACGGTACAGCCGGGCTTTCAGTTCGAAGTTTGTAGATCGCTAGCTTCCATCGCTGTTTGTTAGCTGCTCATTCGATCATTCGCACTTCGTTGTTCGTTGGCTGCTCATCACTCACCGTTGTGCAAAGACGACAGACTGGCCACTCGCAATCCTCCCGCAAGAACGCAACACTCAGACTCCTGCTTGTATAGGGCTAGTTGCACTCTTTTTTTGCACTCTTTTCCTTTTATTCTTTTTCTTACATAGGTTTGCTAAGTTTGATCACTTGTTGGCTGCAGCTTAGAAGAAACCCAAGTTGCACGTAGTTGTACATATATGATATATGAGCATGCAAAAAATTTGAGCATAATAAACATTTTTAATGAGTTTGATTTTTTCAATGCTCATTTCGTAATTTATGTGTGTTCGTTTGATATTGATGTACTACTCATTTTAAAATGTCATATTCATGCATATATCAAAAGTATAATATTACATTAAATTCACATCTTGGATTCATACGAATTTATTGTAGATATTTTTAAAAATAAGAAAAAGAAAATGAATATAAGATATGAAACCAATATCACAAATTCACAATACTCATTATTACACTCTCAATACTCAATAGAATAGATCTAATGCTCATTAAACATGAATTAATGCTCATTTGTCGAAACTCCAACTAAAGAAATTTAAAGCACTTGGCAAAAAAAATTTTTAAGCACTTGTATATTCAAACATGACAGTAATAGCTTATTAATGATATTTTAAAATTTTAAAAACAAAGTACGAGAGACTATGAATACGCAATGAATGAAGGCTATTCCTAGCTGGACCTCCTAAGAGTTCTGATTTCTGAACCTACACTTTGCTCCACCAGTTACCCAGTGCGCTCCTACAAACAAATCAACCAAAAAACAGCATATTGCTGGTACTAATGTTGAAGCGGGAAACAAATGGCGCACAAAAAAAGTTGTACCCTAATGTGCTCAGCGTTTACATCTTCAAAGCTCAAAATGGCCTATGGTATTGAAAACATAAAATAAAAAAAAAAAAAATACTGTACATAATCCATCTATTATCCACCAAAGAAATAAGATACTATGGGAATTTTTCTGACTAGGCATGACGATAATCACACCGAGACCCTTTCCTACACCGTCTATCTGTATTGTAGGGGCATAGCATTTGACGTTTATTAAACCCTCCTCTAGGTGGACCACCACCTGATGCCTGTCTATTATTCCAAGACCTTCCATCATTGAAGCCAGTAGTATTATCTCCACCCTGAGGGCAATTGTCTCTAGGACCTGAAGCAGTTGGGGTAGCCCAACCCGGATTTGCATTAGGGGGAGCCATGGCTGGAACACTGGGATTACCGGCCATTGGTTGTGGGACCCACCCGGGATTCATATTCACCTGAAACGGTCCAGTAGGCATTACCCAACCTGGATTCACATTGGGTGCGGCCATTGCTTGAACAGGGGCTCCCCAATTCATATTCATAGCTGGTGCAGGCCCAACCCAACCCATGTTTGGGTTACCCTGCGGCATTGTTCCCCATACTGCAGCAGGACCATTTTGTGGCATCCATTGTAAATTAGGCATGGGTTGGGGTTGAATATTAGGTTGACTACCCTGAGTTTGACCCATCCAATACTCAGGTTGGGGCAAAGCTGGAACACCACCTGTATTCGAGAACGTAGAAGCAAGGTTTGGAACAGCAGGCATAATACCACCACCCCAGTTACCATACCCACCCTGAGGTTGCCCAGGTGTTGTAGGGACAGTACATAAAACATTAGCATCTACGTTTGGGTTCTGAACCAGATGCGGATTTGGGTCTTGGGCTGCATGTTGATTGTGGACCATCATCATGGTAGCTGGCGGTTCACTTATTGCAGTGTTTGTCATAGGGCTAAAGCCGGTACTGGAATGTGTCAAAGCGTTTTCAGAGTTCATTAATGGCTGTACACCAGCACTCACAGATGAAGCCAAAAGAGGAGGAACGCCAGCTGGCAACACCAAACGAGACGGCTCGGAGATGTGATTTTCACCAGGAAATGAAGTTGGAGATGGAAGTGCATTATTAGTTTGTTTAGGAGTGGGAGAAGGAAGGTTGAACGAGTCATTACCACCCCACATTTCACCGCTAACTCCAGCCGGAACCAAACCACTGGGAGCATTTGGAGACACAAGGGTCTGGTCAAGATTTGATCTTTCTCCTTCATGTTTTTGCAGTACAACACCTGCCAAAATTTTATTTTCAGTCACTTTCTGGAACCTTCCGGCCAATGCATCAGTTAGAAGGATAGATTCTTCTTGCTTTTCTGTTGATTTCCATATTCTCAGATCTGCCGGGAAGTATCCAGTGTTGTTCCATTTCCGAAGCTGGACAATAGAAAAAGGTCCTTGATTTTTCCCAGAAGGGTCCTGGTAATGCCATATTTTTTCAGTTTCATTGATTTTGGCCCCACCACCATTATCTGTGGCCTTTGTTGTGGGAGTAACAGGAGAAGAAGACATTGGTACTACACCACCAGAAGTCATTGCAGATCTTGAAATAGTAGTTGTAGAATTCCCCTTTTCCATATTTATATAATCAAGTTGGTCTCTATCTCCTCTTCCTAGACCTAATGAATTTTCATTGATTATTTCACTTGCATGTGTAGCATCTGCACCCTTGGCCAATGTATTTTTACTAGACGAATATCTATCTGGTTCCCAATTTTTAGATTGCATTTTACTACCAACACTGATGTATGGATCTTTGGGAGAAAAGTTGCTTCGAGGAGAAATTGGATCTCTCCCTCTCCAGTTAAAGCTTGAATCTCTTGACCTGGTATAACTATCTGCACAAGCAAAGAACATATTAATTACCAACATGAGGTTAAAGACTAAACATTAGCTAGAAGTTCAAACAATAATCACCTCGTCTATAGTCATCAGTAACAATGTTGTCATCATCTTCAGACTCATAACTTGGATCCATTTTTGGATCGTCGTGAATTTGCGGAATATCATCCAGTCTCCGTTGACGCTCCTCAGGTGTTTTCAAAAGTGCTAATTTTTCCACGCATTCTCTAAGTGTAAGCAATAGTTAAGGCATAATTGGACAGAACTGGTTTAAAGAAAAGTTGAACCCTTTCTGAGGGAAAAATTTACTTTTAATGGAGAGATGTCATTCTCATTTCTTTCTTGCTAGTCGTGAGTAGTACTTGTGAGGTGATCTACAAGTTGGTTTACTTTTTAATCATTTTGCTAGATAAGCACCTGATCAAACCCAAGTTTAGCATCTTGATTGACAGCCGAAGAAAAAAAGCACCAGTTTTTATAACTACTAGGGCTTTTATCTTGCGGAGTATTTGTTTCCTCGTTTTCAGTCCATTGTTGGGCTCCTTTAGCCCATACAAACAAAAACATAACCATCATTTGAAATGGATAAAAGATAGCGCTTATTAGGAAATGGGTAATCGACATTCAAAAGATCAAAATTCCAGGAAACAAACAAAATATATTGCATTCAGCAGATTCTAATATTATACTCCCTCCGTCCCCCAATTAAGTTCCCCCTTTCCTTTTTGGGTAGTCCCTGAATTAAGTTCTCCTTTCCTTATTTGGCAAATTAACTACATCAAAACAATGCCAAACTGTGTAAAAACAGTAAAGTTTACCCCCCGGTAAAAAAATCCTTAATAAGTGTGAAAAGCAATGGTGAACTTAATTGGGGGACGGAGGGAGTATGTAGAAAGAAACATATTTGACCAATAACTTAAATCTAAAAATACTGTTTTGCAACTAATTAGATCTTTTAATATTTATTTATATAAGAGAAAAAAATATAGTAAAGTGAGTTTGAGCAAATATCTAGAGAAATTTAAAACCAATCCCCCCCCCCAATAATTTCCTTCTATGTTTCCCCTTATATTTCATCCCCAAGCATTTTCCAAGTTCCATTTATACCCTGAAGTGTAAGGATAAATACGGTCACAAGACATAGGTCATATTAAGTGCAAAATTCCTATTGTCCAGAAAATTGCAAGGACCGGGAAGGCTCTATGTGGATAGAGATTAGCAATTAAGCAAGTAGACACTTCACAACCACGCCAAGCTCAAAAATCATAATACACATACTGAGTTGACAATGATAAATTTATTTATGCAGAGAGAAAAATGAAGACTGCACATGGAGAACATAATAAACTTAACAGGGTGTTGAAGGAACAATCTAATCAGAAAGGATATTCTTTACGGCGCCCCTTTTCGCTTGCGCGATCTCGAAGATTTGTTATACGCAGGACCTCTGATTCCAACCACTGCAGATTAATACAGCAGGCATGATAACAAAACACAGTTCTCTAAGACACATCCTTATACAAAAAAAAGTAGTGCATTTTGAGACAACAAGAGCACACTACAGCGGAAAGTGTGGTGGGGTAATGCAGGACTTTAATCATTACTCATCCTGATGATATTCAGGTTAAACATGTAATAATACCTGCAATCCTTTAGCAGGAGTTATGCCCTCCAGTTACATGGGAATATCATTGTGTGTTTGTGTTTGTGTTTGTGTGTGTGTGTGTATACACAGGCGAGAAATGTGTCTAATGTGAGAAATGAGAATATTCTTAGCCGTCGGATTTACGTGTTTCACTAAAATAACTTCATGATGCACTTGGATTTGGTTTTGATGACGTTACACTAAAACAGGTTCATGTTACACTAACGACGTTGCACCAAAACAGCTTCATGTTGCACTAAAGAGATGCATCTTTTAGTGCAACATGGAGCTATTTTACTGCAACATAATTGAATTAATACGTAAGATTCATTATCATTTCTTACTTAAAGGCTTCTTACAAGAACCGCACCCTATGTGTGTGTGTGTGTCTGTGTATTCAATATACGAATGTACAAAAAAATAGAAATGTTCGATTGAGGAAGCATCACAATGGTCGTCATGGCATTGTCTAGCCAATGGTTGCACGCCCAAGTGGTGAAGAACGTCCACCATGGCAGGTCACCTTGCATGAAGAGTGCAATGTCTGACATCGACGAGGCATTCACAACAACGCCCTTAATTGATTATTGATTTATTGCCAAATCAATTTTGATCCGCAAACCTACCTGTTTTCTCCTAACTAATCTAACATTATTGGACTTCAAAAAAGAAAAAGAATGAGAAAGAACTACAGATAAACTGCTGCTCACCAAGAATGAATGCAATTTCCTCATATTATTATTTACTTCTACCCTTTTCTTCATTTTTGTTTCCTTATTCATCTTTGTAGTTCACGTTCTCTATATTACTTTTTTATTCTTTAGATACTATCAATCACATGAATCACATCACTACTTAGTCTAAAGTTTTGTAGTTCAGTTTTTTGGATATAGAAATGGAAATCTTGTTTTGAATTACTATGAGAAATTAGTAACTCATGTACTATAATTTATAATATATATTATATTCATAATTCAAATACTGCATATGGCTACTAGATACCTAATTGCCAACTAAGCAAGCAACTAGTCGCCTGAATGAGAAGTTGGCTTGCCTTTTACTGGCATCACAAGTTGCGTAGCCACTGTGATAACTTTATTCAGTAACTATAAATTTCTTCTTTCTGTACAGCAAAAAATCCACTAGTGAAAAAAGCTAGAACGCAATAATAAACTTACATCACTAACTCTTGCTTCATGCACTTCCATGGCCTTGTCAAGAATCACACCCTGAAAATGGGTAACTCGTGAGCAAAATAACAATATCATGAGTTGAGCTAAACAATATAACTAATTGTGTTTACATTTCTTACCACTGTGGGCCTCTTAACAAGTCCGCATTTCATGCTTTGTCGTAAACGGTTGCATTCATCCTGACAAAATCAATGCAACTCTTTGTAAACAATATAACAAAGACTATAGCGGAGTGGGAGATAACTACAAGTACGCTTAAGTAGAAATAGGTATTGGATTATTATGATCATTATACTAGGAGAACCTATAGATGAAATGACTTTAGAAGTAAGCCACCAAAAAATGACAACGCCTTCCTCTAGAATGAACCTACATTGTTTAATACTCTCTGTTTTTTTGTTTTCCCTGAATTCCTTTTTGGGTAGATTTTTAATATTTGCTACACTTACCTAATTTGGCAAGTTTTGCCATACCAAATACATAAATGCCATTACATTTTCATCTCCTCTTTCTTACTTTTTCTACTTTTTCATCTTCTCTCTCCTACTATTTTACTCTTAGATTCCATGACAGCCCTACTAGTTAAAAAAGGGAGGGTGTATTAAGATTTACCACAGTTATGCACATCTGCAGAAATGATGAACTTTGTGAAGAGTGTGCATAGGACATAAAAAGATGTAGAAAATGAAAACCCAGCATTTTCATTTGAATTAGATGATAAGGCTCAAGTACTGTAATTAAGCATTTAACCAAAGCACGAAGCTAGGAAAGATATTAAACGTAATTAAAAACAGGAGAATGACAGAAACATTTAGTTACATTGCTACAGAATTTCCGTTCCCAGTTTATTATGGAATTAACTAGATGAAACTTTATTTATTTGTATTCAGTTTTATTTTTATTTCGGGAATAAGGCTTGGATGTTGTTATTGTATTTGTATTTAGTTTTAATGGATGTAATAGGATTAACAGAAGATTATTCTTCAAAAGATTATCTGAAGGTGTAATATGAAATTTAAACGGGTTTTTTGATTTGTAACCGTGGGGACATGTTAAGAAGCAATTACTGTTTATTATAGAAAATTGTGTGGTTTATATTAATTCTTCTTTCCTAGATAACCCTTGAGCGCAGAATTTTGTTACCTGAAAACAGTATAAAGAGCAAAGGAAGAGAGAATAATGGGACAGAGGGAGTTAAAAACTACTGAACCATTTATCACCTCAGTGAAGTCTTGATTTGAGATTGTATCAATGGATATGAGCTCTGTCTTGTTCAAATTTAAGATCTCAAGCATGATATCAGTTGTTCTCTTGCCGACCTTATATGGATCAGAAGTTCTGCTCAGACCTGTAACAAAGTCTATTTAGCTCTACTGACTTAATCCAATCTAATTTGAATTAGGCATTAGCAAACCAAAACCTTTGAGGCTTTGACTTCTATGAAAAGAAATTTCAAGGGAGTCCCAAGTATATAACGTCAAAAGATGCAAACTGAAGAAAAAACTACTTCAGTTTATTCTTAATTGCAATTGCACCACAAGGCTTTTCACGGAGATTAAAAGGGAGTAATAAACAGTGTAGGACAAGTAAAAAGTAGGAGAAAGAAGATGAACAGTAAGAATGTTCTGCCACATCTGTAACTGTCCAAAAAGAAAAGTGGAGCAACTAGCAAGTAGTAAAAACTTCCATTAAAGGAAAATGAAGCAAGTAAAAATAAAAGAGTACAAATTTGTAAATCTAGGTAATCACCTATGACTTGAACAAGTCTGTACAGATCTTGCTTTTGGTTGTTACCCGAGATCCTTATTCTCACAAAGGTACCAACAACTTTGTCCTGAAACTTTTCCTCATCTTCAAGCAGGTCCTCCATTAATTTCCTCCGAGCATATATCAGGCCAATGTTATGCATGTCAATAGCTGCATAATCATCGAGATTCGATTGTGGTCCTCGATTATGGCCCTTTTTGCGCTTGTGTTTCCTGTCTTTGACTTCCTTCACAGGTGTGTCTTGATATTCATCTGCCTCCATCTCGGTATCAACAACAGTACCATGGGCATCATCAGTATGAGAATCCTCCTTTAGAAGAAAGTGAGACTCCAATAATTTTAACATTTCAAAATGCATAACGCGTGGTTTTCCAAATAGTCTTTGGAGTCTTGAATCACACATTATTTGACTCATCTTATTTGGAGTTCGAAGTTTGTTTCTTTTTATATACATGAGCAACAACCTCTGCACATCAAATTGAGAAACTGCTGTGGTGTCACCATTTCTCATGTGCTTAACGAAATCAATCAGCTCTTTTGATCCCCACTCACTGTTGCTAGGTGTAGATGTGCCTACACTTCCAGCAATTACAGGCGAACTGGTCATATCATCTTCTTTTGAAAGGGACTTTTGTTTTTTGTTGATCTTTCTTCTTTTTAATCTATTGGCGTCAACCTTCTCACCAGAACTTTCAGAACCAGAATCTCCGTCTTCATTATGGTCATGCTGTTGTTCATTCTGCTCTTGTCTATTTCCAGACACGTCAGATCCTTTCCATGGACTTTTGGCCTCCGCAATTTCTTCCAAAGATAAGGACAGTCTCTCTTTCAAGTCCATATAGTAGTCCTTGAAGAGATACTCCCAACTACTCTTGTCATCGAAATCTACAAGAGACTAGAGCAAATAAGAATCATGTGAGTATTGGTTTCAACGGGTAAAGCACTATATACACAAATGAAATTGTTTCAACGGGCAAGTCGGTGTTATGATACTACCAGTTCACCAAATAACTGTATATTTAGAGAGTAACATGCACTTAAAGTTGAAACTACACATGACTAAAGCATGTATCGTCAACTAGCAAAATATGTTTACATAACTCTACAACATCAAGACAGTAGTATACCTTTATATTCTGAACATTAAGAAGGGACAAAAAAACCTTTTGTTTGAGGTAAATCATTTGAGTATTTTTATGTGAAAAAATTGTTATATGCATGTATCTGAATTAACTTGAGGATGAAAATATGGCACAAGTGCCAAACATTCACATATATCAAGTGAAATGGAAAAGATATAGCTTGTGTGAATTCCCTTTTATCATGGTTATGAAAGAAAAACAAATCAGAACATTCTATTGTAGCAGGAGTTAGAAGTGCCAAGAAACAGCATAGACACTCACGGCTTGTTCAGATGAGATGCAAGGGAGAACAGTTAGTGGAAGGGAATAAAGTCTGACAAATGAAAAGAAAGGAAAAGGAGGAAGGCAAAGAGAAGAGAGGATTAAGTTGCTACTTGCTACTCTGTTCGTGTTTGGGAGACTGGTAAAATGTGGAGGGAAAGACAAATGCATATAGTGCACCTAGGTACCTTACAAGAAGAAAATAGTGTTCACAGAAGGAACCAAGAGTAGAGGGTGTGATAGAAGGTGGCTGTAGATAGGGGTGGGTCGGTGAAACCGAAAATCGAATAAAAAAAAATCGGGTTATTTGGTTTTCGCATCTCAAAACCAAATTGAGCCGAACAAACCGAACTTTTAAAAACTTGCTACTCCCTCCGTATTTAAAAGTTCCCTACACTTTCCTTTTTTAGCTGTATTTAAAAGATCCCTACACTTTCCCTTTTTGGTAAGTTTTTCCTTTAAAAATACTCAATTACCCTTACTTTTTCTACTTTTTATCCTCTCTTTCCTACTTTTTCACCTTCTCTCCTACTTTTTTTATACTATTCATTACATTTACTATTCTACCTTAAATCTTGTGCCATAACCAAACGTAGCGATCTTTGAAATACGGAGGGGGTATTTTATTTATTAATCATTAAGTATAATATTTTTTTAATTCTTAATTCTTAATTCTAGAAAAATAATGTTTGATACTAGGTTTATTATGATTTGCAAGATATTGACATTTAATATTTATGGTTTAATTAAATGAAACGCTTGTACATTCACTTGAGTCTATTGCTATGATACTAATATGTTGATATTTTAAATCATAACTTATATTTTACTTGTTGTTGCATGACAATGATATTTTGTTGATATATTATTTGTTATGTATGTTTGTTATCACATAACTTTTTATATTGAACAAATATGTATTAATACAAACTATACTTTAAACAACATAGCTGAAAGCGTGAAACTTTAGAGTATAAATAACTTTGTCTAAAAAAAAGTAGAATAAGTTATTCACTATTAAGAAAAGTCTTTTAGTAGAAAAGAAAATGAATTAGTGGACACAATATTTACAAATAAAATTTTAACTTGCGAATGCACTATATATAATTCACAAATAAGCTCATGTGTGTAATTAACTTAGAAAATGTTTAAATTGATATACATGTACTCTCTAATTCATTGCTTGGAAGTGCATTTGTTTCTTCTCTCTTTTTTAATTATGTTTTTGTATTGTATTACTATTAATTATAGTTTGATGTAGTTTATTTATTTATTTTTTCAATTACTGTTTTTTTAATCGACAAAAATATTTTTGCAAAATCCAAAAAACCAAACCGAACAATCCTTGGTTCCAATTTTTTGACCATAAAAATGAACCGAACCGAACTTTTTAGTTTGGTTCGGCATTTGGTTTTAGGTGAAAACCGAACCGTTTGAACCGAACCGACCCCTAGCTGTAGAGGGTGAAACACACAACAACAAAAATGGTATAATTATAACCTCACCTCCCCTACACTCCAAATCGGAGTGTAAGAAGGGGAACACCTGCACACCCTTACACAACCTCTATTTCCTTCATGCTTTCTCACCCCTCCAAAAACAGGTAACCATCTACCCTCCTCTCATTGCATTGCTTACTCAGTTACACCTCCATACACTCCATCCAAACAAGTTGTATATGATCATACGCTAACTCCAAACAAATCATAAATGATCATGAAACATGT
This sequence comes from Cuscuta epithymum, assembly GCA_945859915.1. Classification (NCBI taxonomy): domain Eukaryota; kingdom Viridiplantae; phylum Streptophyta; class Magnoliopsida; order Solanales; family Convolvulaceae; genus Cuscuta; species Cuscuta epithymum. The sequence goes on along the minus strand of CAMAPF010000141.1, from coordinate 1,443,893 downwards.
TGAGCACATTGTCAACCCAAAAAGGGGATAACAATGATCATGTCCAGAGAACAGCAATGATTCACTTTGAGTAGAGCACTTTAGAAAGAGATTCAAGGATTATAAAGGCACATACATCTTCTTTGTCTCCTTGTTGCTGCTTGCTTTCGATAAGCCTGACTGTTCTCATACAGTTTTCACAAAAGCCTTTGTTTCCTCTAATACATAATATAACAGCACTTTTGATGCACCCCTTGCATAAAGAGTAGGTGCATGTATAACACATGTACTGTGCATTCTTCTCACAAATGCTACATAGATGCCAACCTGAAATTGAATAAAAGTGTGATGTGTAGTGTCCATGGATGGACAATAGGGAACGAGTATTTCAAAATTGAAAAGTAAAAGATAGCCACGCAGTAGAACATGATAGCAAACGAAAATGTCATGCTAACTCATTCACTGAAGATAATAAAATGAAAGAATTGAAAGCATAAAATAATAATACTAAAAGGTCTAGCCAAGTAGCCATAAGCCGATAATATTATTAAATAGGTCACCCAAGCCATCAAACCACTACTCAGATTTCAAATTAAAAAATAAAACTAATTTACTATAAGGAGAATAAAATTTTGAAAAGGGGAGGGAAATAAATACATTTCCAGATAATTTCGATATTTCCCAATTGTGTACATGAACCAATTGACACAAAAATACAAAATATAACATCCATTTGTCCAAAGAAAGGAGGAAAAATGAATCCCTCAACTTTTAGGGGGGAATAGCTAAACACAAAAATCATAAAAGCTGGAAGAAATACATCATTGAACTATATATGAGAGAACATATATGCCCCTTAACTATATATTGGAGAACATATATACCCGCAACTATTTGGGCATAAGATTATATATGCTATGGTTTCATAATTTGTGTGTTTAGTAGTTTGAAAAGAAAGTTGATGGGTATATGGTGTATACATATAGTTCAAGGATATCTTTATAGCTTCTCCCTTTGTCCAAATAGGTTGCAGATTTAAAATAGAAGATCACCAGATTGTTTTGAATGAAACTGTGGATTATGAAAGGAAATAGAGTCAATTACATTGAAAAACTATAACTCTTTTGCAAATGACCAAACTATGAAGATTGAGATCTTAATATAAACAACAATAAGATTTTATTATGAATGTAAAAGACACAAATTTACATTTAATAATGATCTTGGATTAACACCAAGATACCAACATCATTAAGTTATTATATAATTACATTATGGTGGCTGTTTACGTTATAAATGCATATATATATTTCTAGAAGTGAAATGCAAAACCACTCACCACAATTCCAACGGCCCTTTGCCCGAAAAAATGCTTCATCACGATTAACACAAGATGGATGATATGCTTTTGGGCAACCCCTAGTAGCACAAGGAAAGCATATGATCAGCAGCATATAATAAAATAATTGTGTACCTCAGAGCTAATACTAATCCAGTAATCCATCCCATACAGGAATCATATTGGACTTAAGTAGCATGGAAGCATGAAAAGGGAAACATGGTAAACAACATCTATAAACAAAAGAATACTTATAATACAGCTTTCCTTAGAGTTTCAAAGTTATGGAACGCTACCCCTAAGAGTTTTGGGCATTTTAGAATGAGAACAAGATGCAACGCAGCAATGTTATAACTCATAATGACCCATGTGCTTTAAAAACTTTTTAAATAGTTTAACCAAAGCTATCATTTCAAACTTGATCATTGCTCTAGTTTGTCACATCTGATAAAAATTTATCTTCACTTTTACCATGAAATAAGTGACTCTTTTTTAAGGAAACAGAAAGTCATAAATATTGTAAACCAGGATGGAGAGCATAAATGATGTGTCAAACTCACCTGCGGTCACAAAGTACGAGATCTCCGCCATCAAAGCAAATGAAGCAAACATCTTCTTCTGTCACTTTTTTTGCTGGAGTTCGTGAGGTTGTCTTAGGAGTAGAAGGGCTCTTAGAATTCTTCCCCTTTTTCCGCTTACCTACAGACGCTTTACCTGAGTCTGCAACATCAGTTTCAGTCTCAACTTCAGTATCTGCAATAGTAGTCTCTTCAGCCATAGTCACCTCGTTTTCTCCAGATTGAGGGTCTTCTTGTGAATCCTCGCATGTTTGAGCAGAAGGAATATCCCTGTCCTCAGCCTCCATTACATCATCTCCATCTGTTTTCCATTCTCTACTGGCTTCCCCAGTTGGAACTGAGTCATCTTCACCATCATCAGCTTTTGTTGTGTACTTTTCATCTGTTTCCAATTGTCTACCAACTTCCACAGTTGGAATGGAGGCAGCTCCATCTTCCTCGGCCTTCATATCATCCTCTCCATCTGTTTCCAATTCTCTACTAGCTTCCACAGTTGGAATTGAGGCAACTTCGTCTTCTTCGTCCTTCATATCCTCCTCTCCATCTGTTCCCAATTGTCTACTAGCTTCCACAATTGGAATTGAGGCAACTTCGTCTTCTTCAGCCTTTGTAGCCTCCTCTCCATCTGTTTCCTCTCTACTAGCATCCTCACTTGGAGTTGAAGCAGCTTCATCTTCTTTGTACTTTGTTGCATCTTCTAGATCTGTTTCCATTTCTCTACTAGCTACCGCAGTCGGAAATGGATCAGGTTCATCTTCTTTGTCTATTGTTGTCTCATTTCCACTTGTTTCCATTTCTTTATCAGCTTCCATGGGTTGAAATGAAGCAGCCCCTTCAACTTCGACCTTCCTTTCGCTTTCCCCATCGGTTCCTGATTCTCTAGTAGCTTCCACAGCTGGAAATGAAGCATCTACATCATCTCCAGTCTTTGTTGTGGTGTTTCCATCTGTCTCCAAGTCTCTATTAGCTTCACTGGTTGGAATATCTGTAACCATTAAATCCACTGCCTCAGAATTATCACCATCAAGCTGAAAATTGTCAGAAGAAGCAAAAACAGTGGCTGCTCCAACCTCAATATCCAACGCATGTTCAATGTCTGGTTCTAAAACTGGAGCCGGGTGTGGCACAATTTCATTAAGTGACTGGCCCGTAGTAACAATGGTCTCGCATCCACTTTCTGGTTCCAGATGCTCAAGGGCACTTACTTCAGTCTGCACGTGAGACTTAGATTCTGATGTCACAACCGGAGCTGCCTCTACCACGGCCTCTTTATGCGTATCATCATTGCTATTAAGAACAGTCTCCTCTTTCGCCCACACCTCTTCCTCTCTCCCCTCATTACGAGAGCTAAACATTTCGGCAGCGCCTTCATCTCCAACTCCCACCTCCATGGGAGGATTAACCATACCAAATACAGCCTCCTCTCCAGTCCCTTCCTCAATTCTCAAATCAACCGTATCAGCGATAGACTCCTCTCTATGTCCCGTCTCCATTTCCATGTTGGTCTCCGGAGACAATGCATCAAAGGTTCTTGGAAGCCCGGTACCGGCTTCGTTGAGCACATTCGGTTCCGGATGGGAAACGTATGGTTCCGTTTCAGTGAGGTTAACACCCCCGTTCGCCTCCTCGAGCAAGGGTTTATCCACCTTCGGTACAGTTACTTCCCCATCGGCCATGGCAAAATCGATTCCAAACCCTAGCAGTATGTTTTTATACCACTCTATTTGGTTTTCTTGGATGGTCAAGAGAGAGAAATAAAATGTACTCCATCCTTAAAGAAAAAATCTTCATTTTTGGTCCGTAACAAAAAAATCTTCTCACTTCTAAACCTTTTCATCATACCCTCAATAATTCTAAAAATAATACATTATTACAACTACTTTTTTTATTTATCCTGCATTCCATCACATTATTCCACTATCTTCCCATCATACCCTCAATAATTCATATCCTGTTTCACTATTCTTAATCTACCTACTTTTGAAATGGAAAGGTTTTTAAGTTACGCAGATAGTATGGTCAACGCCACACCTGGTGGAGAGAGCAACATTTTTCCTTCAAAATTGCTATGGGTACCTCAAATGGTACCTCATTCATACCTCATATAAAAACCCTTCCCCATTTTCACCTCACTCCCTTTCCCATTTAAAAAATTTACCCCCAACTCTCTTCTTCATTCCAAAACTCCACACCAGCCCTCTACCAACTCTCTGCACTCCCCTGCGACAACACCATCCCCTCTTTCTCACTGTGACAACACCGGCCAACACTCCCCTGCGACAACACCCTCCGCGACAACACCGGCCAACACTCCTTCCGTCTCACCCTCCCCTCGTCTCATCCTCCTTTTTTTTTGTGTTTCGAACGGAGAGCTACAGTGTTAGGGCGAAAGGAGGTCATCCATGGACACCATTTACAACCCTCTTCAATGGAGTTGAGCTACAGATTGTCCACAGACTCCCCCCAGTATGCCTCTTTCTCCCTTTTTCATCTTTCTTCATTTTTTTTATTTAGTTTTTAATTCATATGTAATACTCTATATATATCTTGCAATGTTAATGGTTGAATATCTTGTGTTATTGTGATGAATTTGTGATGTTTATTCTTACAATTTTAGTCCAACTATTCTAGGTCATTAATATGCCCATAACATGTTTGTTGAAATGCTTAAATGAATTTTTTGTTTATGTCCTCTTATGCTATAAGGATTTTGGATTTTTGTTTTACTAGTATAAGTTTCAACTTTAAATTGTGCATATTGTTGTCTGGTATATTACTTGAAGTGCATATATGGTTGACTTCTCTTAGTAGTTGGTAATGGGTTAGTATTTTAAAAATTGTTTGTAGTTGTCTTTCATTTGAAATTAGTTGTCTGGCAAGCCATTTGAGTTGTCTGTCACTTCATTTTGAACTGTTGCAACTAGGTTTGTAGTTGTCTTTCACTTCATTTTGAACTGTTGAAACTTGGTTTGTAGTTGTCTGTCATGTGAAATTAGTTGTCTGGCAAGCCATTTGAGTTGTCTGTCACTTTATTTTGTACTGTTGAAACTTGGTTTGTAGTTGTCTGTCATGTGAAATTAGTTGTCTGGAAAGCCATTTGAGTTGTCTGTAGGGTATTCAATTCAACCTTTATTACAATACATAAATTGTCTGTATAAGGGTCATAAATATCTTGGTTATACTTGTCTGTCTACAGCATTTTGGATTTTTGTTACAATCCTCTTATGTTTTAAGGATTTTGGATTTTTGTTTTACTAGCATAAGTTTCAATTTTAAATTGTGCATATTAGGAATGTTTCAGATAGTAAGTATTCCAAACCTTGAGTTATTTGAGTTGTCTGTATTTGTTTTTTAGACTTGAGGAGTTGTCTGTTACTTGCAAAATAGACGTCTGTAATTGATATTTAATTGAATTGTCTGTCATTTTCTTGTTAGTTGTCTGTATTTGTTTGAGTTGTCTGTAATGACTTGTCTGTCATGTTGTTGTGATAAGTCTGTAAGAGTAGTGAAGTTGTCTGTCATTTTAAAAATAGATGTCTGTAATTTATATTTACTTGTCTGTGTTAAGTGTCTGTCTGTGCTTTATTTGTCTGTCTGCAGATCTGGAGAAGTTAATGCTTACAGATTATGACTACACCAACATGTCGAACAAAAGACTTGAATTTGCTATTGAATTTTGCCGCTTGAAGAAGGCTGAAGCATAGAGTGTTAGAGAAATGTATCGATTTTGAACTTCTGATATTTCTAATGTGTATTTTTTTTACAAACATTACATATTACAGTTGGGGAAATGGGTCAAATATTGTACAATGTTGAAGAATTGGATTGGTTTTTTGAACATGTGTAAGTTTTTGCAAACATTACATGTATAATTATCCAGTTATGTGTGTTGATTTTTTGTGTGTCTGGGTACCGTATTGTTTGTATGTGTAAACTTATTGTCTCTCTGTATAAAACTAATGTCTGTCTGATTATTCTATTGTCTGTCTAGATATATGTATTGTCTGTCTTTTTTACGAAACATATGCCAAAAATGGTAATCGATAACAAACTAATGCATGTATGTGTATACCTAATGTTAACAATGATAATTCACAACAAATTAATGTTTCAATCCAACCTCTTATTATCAAACATTGCGTTAGTACGAGAAATTAATTAACTTCTCAAAAAACTGGTTTCTTCATACCAACATCAGGGCCTTTAATACAACTGTTTTCTTTCATTTCATCTGTTATTCCAAATGAATATAAATGTTCAAAATAATAAAGTTCCACATTTCTAAGGAGTTCCTTTGTTTCCTCCACACTCTTCAATCACCACAAACGAATAGTGTATTGACATCTCTTGTTCCACATGTTTGCATATTCACACTTTGGAACCAAGGGCTTTCCCATGAACAGGTGCTCTGCAAAGGATGCAACCATCGCTCCACATTCTTCGGACCTGTAGATAGACTAGTATAACCAATACAGATATTTACGATACATACAGACAATTTATGTATTGTAATAAAGGTTGAATTGAATACCCTACAGACAACTCAAAAGGCTTGCCAGACAACTAATTTCACATGACAGACAACTACAAACCTAGTTCCAACAGTTCAAAATGAAGTGACAGACAACTCAAATGGCTTGCCAGAAAACTAATTTCACATGACAGACAACTACAAACCTAGTTGCAACAGTTCAAAATGAAGTGACAGACAACTCAAATGGCTTGCCAGACAACTAATTTCACATGACAGACAACTGCAAACAATTTTTAAACTACTAACCCATTACCAACTACTAAGAGAAATCAACCATATATGCACTTCAAGTAATACACCAGACAACAATATGCACAATTTAAAGTTGAAACTTATACTAGTAAAACAAAAATCCAAAATCCTTATAACATAAGAGGACATGACATAAACAAAAAAATCATTTAAGCATTTCAGCAAACATGTTATGGGCATATTAATGACCTAGAATAGTTGGACTAAAATTGTAAGAATAAACATCACAAATTCATCACAATAACACAAGATATTCAACCATTAACATTGCAAGATATATATAGAGTATTACATATGAATTAAAAACTAAATAAAAAAAATGAAGAAAGATGAAAAAGGGAGAAAGAGGCATACTGGGGGGAGTCTGTGGACAATCTGTAGCTCAACTCCATTGAAGAGGGTTGTAAATGGTGTCCATGGATGACCTCCTTTCGCCCTAACACTGTAGCTCTCCATTCGAAACACACACACAAAAAGGGGGGGAGGGTGAGATGAGGGGAGGGTGAGACGGAAGGAGTGTTGGCCGGTGTTGTCGCGGAGGGTGTTGTCGCAGGGGAGTGTTGGCCGGTGTTGTCACGGTGAGAAAGAGGGGAGGGTGTTGTCGCAGGGGAGTGCAGAGAGTTGGTAGAGGGCTGGTGTGGAGTTTTGGAAGGAAGAGGAGAGTTGGGGGTAAATTGTTTAAATGGGAAAGGGAGTGAGGTAAAAATGGGGAAGGGTTTTTATATGGGGTATGAATGAGGTACCTTTTGAGGTACCCATAGCAATTTTGTTTTTCCTTTGGGTTACCAATTACCATTGCCGGTTGGCACCTTCATTTTTTCTAGGGAAAACGGTCAGCTCCTCGAACATTCTTAGGTCAAATAAGTCATTATATAGGAGGTTCTGCTCGGCCGTCGCGATTTGGGGCGGTTCCCGGTGGAATTTTTTGATGAAAAGTTTTGAACATCTTATTCATCAAGTCTAGTTTACGCATACCAAATTTCAGCTAAAACTTCAATCGGGAACGCATTCAAATAAATGCACAGTTATCTTCAAAAATTAATTTAAATGTGTTCCTGATTGAAGTTTTAGCTGAAATAAGATGCTCAAAAAAATCCACCGGGAACCGCCCCAAATTGCGACGGCCGGACAGAGCCTCCTATATAAAGACTTATTTGACCTTTTTATGAAAGTTCGAGGACCTATTTGACAGTTTTCCCATTTTCTAGGGTAAACGAATTTGAAAATTTCAAATTAAAAGTCTGGTGTTGTCGAAACATGACATTAATTAGTCATATCTTGATAATAAAACATGATAGTCATATTTTGGTATATACAAAAGTTTTCAATCATATTTAGGGTAATTTTCCCTTTTTATTGTTCTCACTCTTATATAATCTTTCTATGAAAGTTTCCTTTTTGTGTGTGAATTCTGTTCACATATAAAATGTCTTACTACCTCCGTCCCGGTGGACTTTGTCAAATGCAAAGTATGTGAGAAATAAGAATAGTAAAAATTGTGTGGTTGAAATTTGTGCAGAGGAGAGAGAAATGTGTAGAACCACAAATTAGTTGCTTTAATAGGAAAGTGGCAAAGTTTTTGGGTTAACAAAAAAGGTAAAACTGGAAAAGTCCAATGGGACGAAGGGAGTATTTTTTTTATGTGGAAATAGAAACGGTTTTCCTTTCGGTTTGCCACTTCCAGACCGGTTAACATCTTTATTTTTCAACCATTCTTGTTGTACTCACTCTTATACCCGCATATGTGAAGGCTTCTTTTTGTCTGTGAATTCCCTTCAAAGACATATTTTGTCTGTGAAGGGAATTCACAGGAAAAAAACATTTCACAGACATGATGAGTATATGGCATGGTGGGTATAAAAGTGGGTATGAGTGTGTTACAAACATCAAATTTCTTCATTTTTAAAACAAAATCCTATTAGTATATACTACTTAGGTACTTAGTATCAAAATGATTGGCTAGTTTATCTATCTTTAGGGCTTGATAGCCACTAGTTTTCTGATGGTCCACTAACGTTCTTGCGAACGAGGAGCGGGGCCGTTTATCGGTCTGGATTTTGGACGGTGTTTTGCTACGCGAGCGGCAGAGGCTAGGCAAACGAGGAAGAAGGGGATCTCGGTCGGTGGTTTTCGGCAATCGCAGATCGGCGGCCAAGTACTCGAAGTCGGGTCGAAGGAGCAGGTAAGGCGGGAGACCAGACACTCAGTTGTTGGATGGAGAAGATCGTTGAGCAGTACAGAAAGATGAGTACGTATGGAAGAGGAAGAGGTGGACTTCGACCTGGATGACACCGGTATCGAAGAAAAGTCGGGGAATGAGGCTCGGCCGAGTTATCCGGTGGTGGGAGTGTTGATAACGGACATGAAAATAAAATTCCCAGTGTTCAAAGATCTTATGTCATCGTTGTGGAGAACGGGGAAGGGTGTAGAGATCAAAGAAATATGCTGTGATAAGAGGTATATTTTTACTTTTTATCACCCGGTTGATATGAAACGTGTGCTTGATGGTGGTCTCTTGCAGTTTGAGAGAAATTTGCCGATTCTGAAAGAGAAATTAAACCTAGTGATATCCCGCTTAAAATGCGTTTGAATGAGACTGAATTTTGGGTGCAAGTTCATAATGTTCCATATTGTTTACTGAATTTAGGCATTGCAAGAAGGGTGGGAAATTTTCTTGGCATGTTTAGAGTGTTAGAGTGTGCATGAATGTGGAAAGGTCCTTGAAAAAGGGTACAACTCTTAAAAAAAGGAAGGTATTGTGTATTGGGTGGACTTTAAGTATGAAAAACTGTCGAACTTTGGTTTTGTCTGTGGAGTCATAGGCCACTCTGAAAAATTCTGCCCACTAGCATATGAGGAAGGTTTTGTGTTGGAAAAAAGGTTTGGTGTATTTCTTAGACCATGTAGCGGGGTGAAGGCTAGCCCAACAAGAGGAAATAAATGGCTTGTGCAAGGGTCCTCAAGCTTGAACAGGTATCCGCATGGACAGGAAGAGAATAGGTCTGACGAAAGATTGAAGGGAGTGAAGGAGGATACGGCGTTTTCAGAAAGCAGCTCGCCTAAAGATGGAGTTCTGGGAGCTAACGACGAGCCTGCGGGGGAACAGAAGCGTAGACGTATCTGGGAAGCGGTGCATCTTTCTGATCGCCTAAAGATACAATTTCTTTAAGCAAGGCCACTTTGCAGCCGACTGCACAAATGAGAAGGCTTGTAAGAACTGTCGGGAGACTGGACACCTGGCAGTTGACTGCCCGAATGACCCTGTCGGGTATAGGGATGCTGGGTTTCGGGATATGGTGTGTAGGAACTGTTCACAGTATGGACATATGAGTCAGGATTGCATGAGGATGGTGCTCTGTCAGAACTGTGGCGGGAGGGGGCATATGGCCTATGAATGTCCATCTGCAAGGTTCATAGACCGCTTTCCCCGCAGGTATTGAATGAGTATGAGTTGAACATTATCGTTGCTCTATTCACAGCCATACATCATTGTTTTTCAACAGGAGTTGTACTCTTTTTTCCTGGAGATTTATTTACTCATTTTATTTCAAGAAAAACCCATGGTTGATTTTTTTTGTTACTTTTCACTGTTGTGTGCCCTCAAATATTATTTTGGCTAGACTATTCTGGAGCTTTTTTATTATACATTTATGCACATTTTGGATACTTTTTCACAATTTTGATCTATTTGTGTGTTGAAAAGGGTTTCTTCTTTTTACACCACATCCCTTAAAATTTTGTCTAGCTTTACTAAAATTGAGGGAAAGTGACAAAATTTTTGAGTTAATAAAAAAAGAGAAATGGGTCAAATAAAACCATCTACTATCCTCAAAGGGAAAAAATAATAATACCCTAAACTTTGCCCAAGTGTGAGCTCCCCACCCTATACTTGTCTTGTTTTAAAAAATACCTCCAACTATTTAAGTTTGAGATGCTCATGCCAATTGGAACGATATATTTTGGAAGAAAATATTCCTTGCTCTATTAGGCCAATCGGGCATGGTATATATACATGCACGAGATTACCGAAGCCATGCAAAGCTAACGGTTGTAATCTCAAAACGTAAGCCTAAGAATATGCTAACCATAAATATACATGATGTATCTAGTTACAATTTGGAGTAGATGCAATGATACAAATAAAGGTAGGAAATAATATAATTTAATAGCAAACAAATGATTTGTCTAGGAGCAATAGTAGGCTACGGTTAATTCACCCCCGCAGTTGATACGTGAGGAGGTCGAACATGGAGACTGGAACGGAAATCGTCGAAAAAGATGTGTGGCAGGCCTTTGATGAATATGTCCGCGAATTGATGACGAGTGGGGACATGTAGAATACGGACCTCGCCACGAGCCACTTTTTCCCGAACAAAGTGAATGTCGATTTCAATGTGCTTGGTCCGTTGGTGTTGGACCGGGTTGCCCTCCATGTACATAGCGCTAATGTTATCACAGTACACAATGGATGCTTTGGTGGGGGGGGGTGTAGCTCAAGAAGAAGGTTACAAATCCAGCATAACTCGGCGACAACGTTGGCAACACCGCGGTACTCGGCTTCGGCACTAGAGCGAGAGACAGTGGTTTGACGCTTGGAGGACCAAGAGAGGACGTTGTCACCTAAGAAAACACAGTAGCCAGATGTGGATCGTCTTGTGTCGGGGCACCCACCCCAATCAGCGTCGGTGTAGGCCGTGAGAGAGTGAGACGGGGAGCGATGGAGGTGTAACCCGAGATGAGCAGTACCACGTATGTAACGAATAATTCGTTTGAGGGCGTGAAGATGGGGCTCTCGTGGGTCATGCATAAACAAACAGATTTGTTGGACGGCATAGGAGATATCAGACCGGGTAAAAGTGAGATATTGTAAAGCACCGGCAAGACTACGGTAGAGTGTAGGGTCAAACCGCATGTGCCGTGGAGTCCGGCTCGATGATCGTGTGGAGGAGATCATGAGCGATGGTGCCGTATATCCATTGGACGACGACAGCATCCAAATGATCCCAAAGTGCCTTAGCTTCGATTGCGGTGGCTTCTTGTTCAAGCCGCTGCTCCAACGTGGTGGGGGAGGCGGGAGGTTGGGTAGAGGAGGCAGCGGCGTTAGGGAGGATATGGTCGATGACTTGATAGGCTCGAGCCGTAATTTTGAAAAGTTCCGCCCATGATGAGTATTCCACGGTGTCAAGATTGAGAGTTATGGGAATGAAGTTTTTTATATTAGAGATGGCTAGGGCCGGGTGAAATTTTGGGGAAGAGGAAGACATTGCTAGAGAAAGGAAAAAGGAGCTCTGATACCAAATTGGAACGATATATTTTGGAAGAAAATATCCCTTGCTCTATTAGGCCAATCGGCCATGGTATGTATACATGCACGAGATTACCGAAGCCATGCAAAGCTAACAGCTGTAATCTCAAAACGTAAGCCTAAGAATATGCTAACCATAAATATACATGATGTATCTAGTCACAATTTGGAGTAGATGCAATGTTACAAATAAAGGTAGGAAATAATATAATTTAATAGCAAATAAATGATTTGTCTAGGAGCAATAGTAGGCTACTGTTAATTATGCCCTTGATGATTCTAAAGGTCCAAAGAAGCATCCTAGTTGACATAATTTTTCCACGTTGACCGATTCTTGGATTATAGATAACAGAGAAGACGATGATTGCCCTCTACTAAACTAAAACAACAAACATGCACTAGCTGCACCCGAAATGGATTTAAAACCCTCTTCATCCGAAGGGCTTCAAATCTGAGATTTTGAAGAAGCCTGAGAGGGCTGATATGTAATCATTCAAGTATCTGCGGTTTTTGTGTAATTTGTGGTGAATCGGCCCAAGTGATAATTGTAAGAAGCTAAACACGGAGTAACAAACAAGAAACTGTAGGATCCGAGAGAAAGGTCTGGGAGGCACCACAGAGCACTACAAGAAGCCTATAATAATCTTCATTGTCGTCCATAGCTGCTTGTGGAATCATAAGATGAGTTTCTAGTAAAGATATGTGTGGCTGAGATAGAGAGAGAAGTTTCCCCGGTCAAAGACCAACGTGGAGTCATGTTAATTAAAAGATGGTACACAGTTAATACAAATTGAGATAGTTGGTGGTGTATTTTTAGCCAAGACAAGTATATGGTGGGGAACTCACACTAAAGGAAAGTTTAGGTTATTTTATTTACTTTTCCCATCCTCAAATGATCACATAAGGCCATGTAATAATAAAAGTGTCATCAACATATACTTGCTTTTAAAAAGCAAGCAGATAAGGTCTAATGACCTGCGACTCACCTGCTAAACCCGGTTACAACTTACGTTTTTTCAAATCAGCTGGTTGTCATCCGTTCTAATTATGGGTGGACCGGGCCTGGGCCCGGCCGAGGGTTGGATGTTTTTGGGTAAGGCCCGGGAGTCAACCGGTTCCTTTTCCTTTTTTGTGTGTTTTCTTATTTATTCCAACCCCCACCCCACATCCCCCCCACCCTCAAACCCCTCGGAAACACCTAGCCTAGCCCACCTAAACCCAACCCCCCCAAAAAAAAAAAATAATAAATCCCGAACCGAGCCCGGACTGGCTGGTTCGCATTTCAGGAGTCCCGGAACCACCCCCGGTTACTACCTCGGGTCGGGCCTAAGCCCGGTATCGATACCGGTCACCCGGGCCGGGCCGGGCCCGCACAGTAGTGGGCCGGTCCGGTCCCGCACAGTAGCGGGCTGGGCCGGTTCCCAGGCCAGTTGGACCAGACCGGCTCCATGCCTAGTTCCAATGGCCAATCATCCTTTTATTTATAAAATCCATCTTCTCAACATACATCGTTCTCCTTTGCGCCAGAAGAACATAGGTTTATCTCTAATCTCATTCAACAATTGAAATTAGCAAGGCTGAGCATATATTCAACCTCTATCAGATCAAATTAACAGGTGGATCATAATCAGTACTACAAACCTTGTATTTATTGTCATTGTGGATTAAAAGCTCCTTTGTGTGGGAAGGGAAGGTGGCCGGAAATTGTATGGGTGTAGTTGATGGAAACTAAGTTATTTTGAACCAGCGAAATTTGATTTTTATTTGTTTTAAGATTAAATGAATTAGTTTTTTAGCAGGTTTAATATTTTTTTGCAGGGATTGCTCTTGAATTTTTGCACTTTGACTTATCTCAAGTAATGTCCAAGAAATTTCCCATGGCTTTGTTGGAGGAAAAAGCCACTTGCGGTTTACAAAAAAATGAAAGAATTGCGGAAGCAATTTCAAACTCCACAATGTCATGTCATTTACATACTCTCCATTCTTCAAAAAAAAGAAAGAGTTTGAAGTTGTAGGAACAATTTGCTCATGCTCGTCCAATTCAAATTTGCTGACTTGGAAAAAATAGCCAAGATTGGCTAAACCGGGTCTCAAACTTTTTAAAAGTAAGTACGAAGTATATGTTAATGACACTTTTATGAGTACATGATCTTATGTTATCATTTGAGGATAGTAGAATAGTAGATGGTCTTATTTGACTCATTTCTCATAAAAAGGGGAAAGATGGTAATATGAAAGCCCTCGGGTCTCATAAATTTTTGAGGGAAAGCAACAATTTTTTTGACATAATAAAAATTATCAGCGACTAAAAAATAAATAAAATAAATGCGAATGTACGAGATTGGATTTGAAATTAAATTGCAATGGAAATAAATCTAAAATTTAGTGGTTCTTTCAAATTAATGACAAAAATGGAACATAGATTGATCCCAGAGCAATCAGATTTTGAGGCTGATCAAACTTAACCACATGAAAATTATTTCAGTGAGCAACGCAAATCAATACTAAATTCTTATCGCTCTCGCGGTGTAGAGTACAACGATTTAGCGAGTCGGACTGATCTCTCATGCGATAAACTTCTAATGATGTTTTTACTTGGACTGAAATTTTCTAGTCTGGTTTGAACGGTTTTGGTTTGGTAAATGTCTGCTCTCTGGTTTGGTAAATTTTCTAATGATGTTCCTACTCACAAGGTTTGGTTTTGGACTGAAAATAGTCCAAGTAAAATCATTCTAAATCGTTACCAAAGCGAGCGAGCGTACGACTCCCTAATTGTGTTAATCTCTTAGAGAGTGGTGAGTCTTGTGTGAAAGTGTCCTATAAATAATTTAGATCTCTCTTAAATTATTTTATATGCAATTATAATCCTAGTGGTCATTCCAGGTTACAAAAGATAACAATTAAATTATTCACACACAAATTAAATAATAATCATGCAATAAATGGATCAAGAACAAAACCTAGATCCAATTATGCTCCTTCATTAATCTCAAATCCCTAATTAAAACTACTCACAATTCATATTTGAATTAACAACATAATTGGGTAAGTAAGAATCAATTGAAATAAATAACTTACAAACAATCTCAAAATCTTGAAGATTTAATGCTGAAAAAAGAAGAAATTTTGTTCCTAAGCTTGTTTCTAAACTCTCCCACCTCAAAATAAGGGTTTAAATACAAAAATATGATATTTTGGGTGTTTGTATCCGCACACGGTTGTTCATACAGCGTGTGCACATAACATAAACCTCCAGCACGCACGGTCTGCACACGGCGTGTGCATAGCCGTGTGCTCGACCATCGTAAGTTTTTTCACTTTTCTTCTTCACAAATGGACTTCTCAAGTAAGGTGGATCATCTTTTCTCCATAATTGACCTCTGAAGTATCTCCAATCATCCAATCAAGTCTCTAATGTCGTTGTCGGGTTCGATATCCTCATTTCCTTGCTAAAAATACCAAATACACAAGAAATTCGGTGACCATAACTTGAGTTAAATTAGAACTTTGTGACACACTTTTGATAGGGAAATTATATAAAATCGATCCCAACACACATAAAATGCGTGTTGAAATACATACTTGTCATTATACTAATGATATCATTATCTATGATAAAGTGTAACGAATGGAGGTTGCACATATTTTGAAAATTGGAGTTACTTTAACGGTCTTTTTCATACGTTTTTAACGGCGTGACCCTCTTGTGATAACAGAATTCAAACACATGAACCACTTTGATAAAGAATGAAACACATGACCCTATCTGAAAATGGGCCCAACCACAAGTACATTTTCCGTACTTTTCCCTTTTTTTTTATCAAGGACCAAACCTTGATAATTATGCACGAGATCTTGCATTGATCCCAACTTGTAAAGTCAAACTATGGATGAATCGGTGAGATACGGAAACTAGCGACAACCCACAACAATCCATGAAAATCACCCACTCCTAAAGCACAAACAAAATCCAACCAAACAACGAAGTAGCATGATCGAACTCCAAGATCGAGTCAATGCCACACGAACAACTCAACGGGAAACAAACCCTGCATGTTGTAGAGAGAGAATAATACTTTTGGAATTGAAAAGTGTAATTTTGGGATTTTTATTAAAAAAATGCCATTTGATTTAAAATAATATATAACAGTTGGGGGGGATAACATATTACATGAAAAATGCTATTTGATTTAAAATAATATAATAGCTGGGGGGAGATAACATATTACATGAAAAAAATGCAAGCATGCTAGAACAAATAAAAAAGGAATAAATATGTCTTAAATAATAGGAGAATGAGTGTACATATCCGTATTTTACATTTTTGTGATTACTTTAAAAAAAGTTCATGAATATATACATTCTAAGGGGTATAGTTGAGATGGATATTTATTTATTTTGTCAAAATAATACTTTAGGTTACATAAAAAAAGTTACTGATGATAATTAAGCAGCTGATGTGTAGCATATATTGGACACACAACTATTTTTTTATCTAAAGAAGTAGAGTGTCAAACCACAAAAAAGTGGGAAAATAAAATAATTAAGCACAAACTAAAAATTAAAGTTGAGAATGCATTTCTTTTGTTTTTTTTGTTTGGAAAAGAAATGAAATAAAAGTGATTGAGATAAGAGATTTTTATCAACACAAAGTTCAATCAATAGCAAGAAGGGGTAGAAATTGATAAGTAATTGTTCAATGATTATGTGAAAGACGTAATTGTTAATTTTATTCTTAGATAAATTGTGAGGAGTTGTAGATAAATATTTTAGGACCCAACACAAGTCATTTAAAATAAGTAACTAGTTATCATTCCTTAGTGATGGTCAAAACGAGACTAATTGTTTAAGTGCAACATAAACCTTAATTATTAACTACATTAGTTACCCAACCCCGTGATGTAAATAATATAATTAAATAATTAAATTCACCCGTAAAACTTCAATCTAGAACAAAATAAAAGAAGTTCAACGGTGTGTTCACAAAGTGTTCATTTGAGTATTAACAAATACTCTGTAATATGTTTATGATTGAGTATTCATAATATATATCACAAACACAACATAAATTATGTTTTTGGACACAACAATCTAAATAGAATAAACTTAGCAGTTAAAATCAATGCAAATTAAAACATGATAAGAACAATTAATAAACCAATTTCTAGCCCCCAAATTTATTTAGCTATACGTGCTGGGCAACTTAGAAAAAAGATGAATTCATGATTAAGATACAAGATTCAAAGAGATACGGAAGATCAAGCTTGTGATAGATGGCAATCCTTGGAGCTTTGTTACTAATCTTGAATAAGAAAGTGACTAGTTATGGTTGAAGATGGGTAGATGATTTGGGGTTGAGAAATTAAGAGAGAAGAGAAAGAAAATATTTCTGGGATGTTTAGAGAGAGGATAGTTCAAAGTTTTGTGTGGAAGAAGATGGATTAAGACCATATAATGATAAGGTGACAAATCATTAACTACTAAGAGGTGCAACCAAGTGTAAACAAGCGTAACGAAAGTTGGGTGATCTGGCGTTTCGGAGGTTGTAGGTTCTAACCCGCTCTTGGACTTCTTTGATAAAAGCATGTTAAATAAATCTCTAGCTAGCATTGCATAGTTTGACATTTCAGCTCACTGGTTGATCCCCGACCTTTCCTTTGACTTGTGATCAGGGTTCGAAACCCATCTTTTACTTTTCACTTTTTTCTCCGTTTCTTCAATTTACTCCTCATTTGCTTTGAAGGGAACTCCCCATTTATTAACTTTCACTTGGTATTCGCAGATGACCGTTTTTTTAAATCTTTTAAAGCTAATAATTTCAATTTTGGCACTATAAAACAAATTTTGCAAGTGTATGAGAGAGCATCGGGGAAAGCTATAATTTTTTTGGAATCCCGAGGAAAGGAGCACAGAACAACTACTTAGGGTTGCCAACTTTGGTGGGCAGGAATAAATCAGCCATTTAGGGTTATCTTCGGGACAAATTTTTTAATAGAATTAAAAATTGGAACAACAGGTTCCTTTCACGAGTCAGGCGAGTTGTTCTAATCAAGAATGTTGTCGAAGCATTGCCAACATACGCGACGAACATGTTCCTACTATCAAAGGAGTTATGTGACGAAACTGAAAAATTAATGAATGAGTTCTGGTGCAAAGGAACAAAATTTGACCAGAAAGGCATAAAGTGGCGACGTTGGGAGGCCTTGTGTAAACCGAAAGGTGAAGGGGATTGGTTTTAGAAGACTTTGAGAGTTTAACTTGGCTATGCTCGCGAAACAAGGCTGATGAGCCGGGTACTTAAAGCACGACATTTTCCTAATACTGAGTTCCTGAAAGCCCGACTAGGGAGCAACCTGTCCTTCATTTGACGGAGTATTTTTTTTAGACATAACCGATCCTACAAAATAACGTTAGACGAAGGGTGGGGAATGGGAGAGATGTGCAAGTTTGGACAGACGCTTGGCTCCCGGGACACGGATCCAAAAGAATTCAATCGGCTAGACCAACGAGCATTCGCGATATAAATGTGGCAGCTTTACGATATAGTACAAGAGTTGGAATCGGGAGAAAATATTATCCACTTTTAATAATAAAGAGAATGCTTTAATGTTAAACATGCATGTTAGTTTAGTGGTCAGGAGGGATGAATACTGGTGGACGGGAGAAAACGATGGACTCTTTTCCGTTAAAAGTTGCTATAAACGATTAACCTTTATCCCGCCTTCAGGGGGAGGGAGTGGCTAGACACGTTTGTGGGAACTACAGGTACCACCTAAATTTAAATATTTTGCCTAGCAGGTGTTGGATGGGTCTTTACCAACTGTTGACAACTTGACGAAGAGGGGTGTGTCAGTGCCGAAAGAGTGCAAAGTGTGCGACAGTGCAGCGGAGACCCTGGACCATGCTTTGCGGTCCTATACCCGCGTCCAAGATCCTGTGGAAGAGTGGTTTCCACAACAGCTTCAGCAGCCAAGCCAAGAGAACAGGTGCAAATTTATTTAGGGCTACCACTTGGGTAAGCCTCCCAACGTACTTCTAATTTCATACTCGTTTTGATTACTTTGATACCCTAAATATCCCACAACCTGCTTTTGAGTTACCTCTACTCTCTTAGCTATCCCAGGGCATAACCCCCCACTCTACTTCCCCCCTTTTCCTCTACATTCATTCATTCATTATAATCATGAGTAATTTTCTAAACAAGTAATTAATCATTGATCTAGTGCCTCAAGAATCACTTAATTAGAGATCTCACAATGATTATTTTCTAAAGTGTCACAATGTGGGGTACTTGAGAAGTGTGACATGGACATGGTGTTTATCAACATCTGTTAGTCACTGATATATAAATTTTCATCCAACTTTCTACGTTGTTGAATAGCTGATGTATTATATATGAGGTTATTGATGGTAGTAGCCCTTGCACATTTCCATAATGTGGTTTTAACTTTTAAGGGCCTTCCTTTGAAAACCAGCAACCCCCATATTCTATTCCAAATGTCTCACACAAAATCTAAAACACACGCCATAATATATCATAAAGCACAAATGAAATTTTGGCTCCAGCTTGCAACATCTTATTTAAACTTGCAATTTTGCATTCTAAAACTCATATCCAAACTTGTTTTAATAAATATTGCGGGATGTGTCCCTTATACACCAAATTTCGAAATCAAAAGCCTACTTACTCCAGTTAGGCTCGATTTACTCATAAAATGCTATCTTTACACAAAACAAACCGTTGCGCATAATGGAAGTGCGTTTAAAACTATTGAAAATTGAAATACGCATTAGATATTTTTTACACCAACATAGTAGATAAGATGAACTTTTCTTTTATCAAAACTGTTAAAATGTTATAAAGTGATCTTTTTACATAAAAAAGAGTTTTCCAACAATTGACTAAACTTCCTTTCGAAAAAAATAGTTGACTAAACTTAACCAATTTGATGATATCCGACAGAATTTAACCAAATTCAAACATTTACCAAAAAAATCATCATAGATAAATGCATGCACCTTAAACCAGTGTCATGCGGCCACGTGGCCGACGACAAGAAATTTCGCAAGGCCAAAATCTTCGGCTAATAACTGTCGGTCGGGTCGGTTCGCACCGGCGCACGAAAAGAGACGTTGACGCACCATGAAACCGACCACTATGTCAGTTACCGTTTGTGTTCTTTCATCGTCTCCATTTGCGTTTTGAGAGAATTTTTCTTTCTTTTGTGTTCTTCCCCACTGTCCACTGCACAATATCTGTTTCTTTTCACCTTTTATTTCTTGAATTCCTTACCTTTTTTACTTTACTTTTTTTTTTGCTTTATACGTCGCTTTACCAAAACTCTATGAGTGCGATTAATTTAAAGTTTCCAGCTTGAAGCTCACACTAACTTGACTTCACATTAATTTTTTTGCTGCCGGAAATAGAATATTCCCCCACCCCATAAAAATTACTTCTTTGAATTCTTTAATGAATACCGTAATAAATAAAAAACCCGGCAAACTACATAGAATATTGGTCAATGGATCTGATATTTTTTAATGTAGAATGTTCGTAGCTTTCTGAAGGGGAATTGAATCACAGATTGTGAGTTGTGGGCCTGTGGCCATTCAAATGGATGACTCCATCCGGCCATCTCTAAGTTCATCATCATCAGCTAGCTTTTCTTGGAATCATCACAGAAGGTGAAAACTCTTCTTCATCTGAATTCTTGCTTGGATACTGAATGGGATCTGGGACCCACCCTTATCTGGGTCCCATTTCAGCAAAAATACCTGTGGGGTGTAGCAAAAAAGGATGTTCATGTTTTTGTTTTGTTCAACTTCTAAGGTGTTTGCTTAATCATGGTTCTGTTGTTTTTTATGTGACCTTAGCAGTTACTAAGGTGTCTGAGAAAAAGGAGGGTGGGGAGGGGGTAATGGGGGCCATTAGTGGAGAAGAGTTGATGAAGTGGGAGAATATGGAAGAAGGTGATGGAGTTGGAGGAGAAGAAAGGATTTTGGTGTTAGTGAGGTTAAGGCCACTGAGTGCAAAAGAGATTTCAAGGAATGAAGTTTCAGAATGGGAATGCATCAACGACACTACAATTTTGTATAGGAACAGCATCCAGGAGAGATCTGTCCTTCCAACTGCTTATTCATTTGGTATATGAAATGATCTTCACCCTTCTTAAACTCATAGTTTGACTTCCATGCTTATTACTTTTATACTTATATATCAGCATTCTAACTGTTAAGTCATCCCATCTTAGTTAAATATAAAATGTAGAAACAGACATAAGGTTTAGACTACTTATAAGGTTAATCTTTAGATGGAAACTTCAAACTTTAATATGGTTAAGGCTCCACACTTGATAAATGCAACAATGAGCAAACAGACTTCTAGATTGCTAAGCTCCATCAACCCACCCCCTTTAGATGGAACTAATCTTGGTCCACCCCTTTCAGTTGGAACAGCTGATCTTGATAGTTAGTGTCATTTTAGAAGGTTATCTCTCTTCAGATTTGTTATTGTTTTCTGATGTTTATCTTTGTCATTGGCTTCTTCCTTGAGGCAGATGGAGTATTCAGGGGTGACTGCTCTACAAGAGAAGTGTATGAGGCAGGAACGAAAGACATTGCCCTTTCGGTTGTTAGTGGTATCAACTGTGAGTAGTAATTTAAACTTTATTGCCTTCAAATGATTATTAAATAACAATTCCTCACTTGACCAAACAGGCAACTTATGATTTTCCTGAATTTCCATTCAGCAACTATTTTTGCATATGGACAAACCAGCAGTGGCAAAACATACACCATGAATGGAATCACAGAGTACACTGTAGCAGATATATATGATTATATTCAAAAGGTAAGCTGGTCACAATCTTGAGATATATAACATCTATGTTTTCCTATAATATTACTAAAATAGAACTCATGGTCCTAATGTCATTGAGAGATCATGATCACTGCAGTACAATATTGAACTTCACCACGGTCATTACAATTAGTGTGAAAATACCACTATGGTTAAGTATTAAAAGTCACACTTTTGTTCATAATTTGTATTTTAGCCATATAATGTTCATTATTTTTCAATATAATAATGCATATCCTTATATAAACAATAGATTTTAACTCCAGTGTCGGCTGAAGTTTTATTAGTTGGGATCGATCACATAATTCAGTTTTGCATCATTGTTGAGAAATAAAAACGGTGATAATCTTTTTTCTATGTGTCCAGCATGAAGAAAGGGCATTCATATTGAAGTTTTCTGCAATGGAAATCTACAATGAAGTAGTTAGAGACCTCCTCAGCTCAGATAGTTCTCCCCTAAGATTGCTTGATGATCCAGAGGTGAGATTAGGCTTCTCTCATGTATGTGTGATTAGTTTACATTACTTTTTTTCTTTTCCTGAGGATTTCTAATTCATTAGAAAGGGACGATCGTTGAGAAAATAACAGAGGAAACCCTCAGAGATTGGAGTCATCTGAAGGAGCTCCTATCCATATGTGAAGGTATGTGTTATTATATATTAACAATAATGGTCAGAATTTATAATTTTCTACGGAGTATTTCTTTTACACGTCCTTGTGATTCTCACAGCTCAAAGACAAATTGGGGAGACTCACCTGAATGAGACAAGCTCCAGATCCCATCAAATCCTGAAATTGGTATGAATGCATCCTTTCCTTTCTTTACTAGTAATACTTCTTATTTGTTTGGACTCCTAATGTTTTTATTCTGAACTAATGAATTGTTGTTCCGTAGACAATTGAAAGCTCTGCTCGTGAGTTTATAGGGAATGACAAAAAAACAACCTTAACTGCAAGTGTGGTACGTAACTATTGATTTGCCACGGACAACTTTTTATTTTATCCCTTCCTAACCTCCAGACCTCAATTATCTAAATGCAGAACTTTGTTGATCTTGCTGGAAGTGAGCGGGCATCTCAGGCTTTATCTGTTGGTCAAAGGCTAAAGGAAGGCTGTCACATAAACCGTAGTTTGCTCACTCTTGGAACTGTCATTCGCAAGCTAAGGTTGATCCCCGCTTTTACTCATAATATCAGTTTATCAGCACCCTGACACCAACTTTGTTGGATATAGATTGCCTAAAATTTATAATGGCTAGTTGCTTAATAAATTTACCCAAGGGGTTTGGTCAAATTTACATGTGCTCCTTGCGATTTCTAAAAATAACAAATTAGCCCCTTGACAAGTCAGAGTTTTCGCAAATGACATTCAATAAGGGGATATAATGTCATACGAAGGAACTGAGCTTTTGGACTGAATTAGCATCACTATTTGTTTTTTTTATAGAAAGCTTTAAACTGGACATCACGGTCACTGCATAGTCACTGCAAAAATCTTACCACGGACACTGTAATGTAAAATAGAGCATCTGCATTCACCACTGGTCAAATAACATTCTGATCATTGTACATCGAAAGTCATTTCAAGTCATTACATTCTTAGTCATATTTAGGTCATTATCAAAATGGCATTTTTAACACTATAAATTATTGAACAAAACACAGTGGCATACTGTAAACCATTGCTTTGATTTTCTTGTAACAGTAAAGGGAGAACTGGTCACATTAACTATAGAGATTCTAAGCTAACACGGATTCTGCAGCCAGCCTTGGGTGGCAATGCAAGAACTGCTATAGTATGCAACTTGAGCCCAGCAAGGTGTCATGTTGAGCAATCACGGAATACTCTCTTGTTTGCTTGTTGTGCTAAGGAAGTGACCACTAATGCACAAGTCAATGTGCTGATGTCTGACAAGGCCTTGGTGAAGCACTTACAGAGAGAGGTAGCTAGATTAGAGACCGAACTCAAAACTCCTCCAGGAACATGCTGCGATCATGTGTCTTTGTTAAGGAAGAAAGATATGCAGATCGAAAAGGTTATTGTTCTCCCCATTCAATTTGTTTTCGTCCCGTCCGGAGTGAAAAGTGAAGTCTTGATACATTTTACTGCCCAAACATATTTTTTTTGCATCATACATTCATAGAACACCATCAGTCCACCACCATGAGTTAAAATGGCGTGGTCTATCAAAATCATTTTAGGGTTTTCCCATAACATTATTAAAATAGAGCTGATTGACAAAGATATGACCGTTCACTATAGTGACTTCAAAATACTATTGTGGTTGGTGCTTGTGAAAATGTTACATTTTTATCCATTATTTTTATTTTATCCATATATGTGTCATTATTTCAAATCTTTTTCCATAAAATCATCATATCTATAGTTTGCACTTAGTCATGGTTCAGCATGATAAGTTAATTTTTTAAACTCTGCTATAGGGTCCGTTTGGAAACTGAGAATAGAAGGAAATAAAGTTTTGGTGAAAAAGAAGAAGTTCATACTCAGGAAATCAGCTTTATATATGTGTGCAAATTCATTTTATTTATATAGATCTAATACTTGCATGTCATTGAAGTTTTAATTGAATTTGATTTTCTTTTGTATTGTCCAAGGTAGATAAAATATAAAAAAAACCATTTCAGTTGGCATCTTTTTTCCATTACCTACCATTATCCTGGCTGAAACATGGCCCTAATATCTCATGCGAAAGAGAGCTGATTCTTTTGAAAAACATAATTGTTGCTTCAATCAGTCAAAACACCAGTCCTGAATATGCTACAAACCATGATAATTTTGGAAGGTTATTCACATCATAGTCTGTATCGCTTCTGCTGCAGTTGGAGAAAGAGATTAAAGAACTAACAAAACAACGTGACTTTGCTCAATCACGAGTTGGCGATTTGTTGCGGTTGAATGAAAGTGATCAAGATTCAAGCAAAACGGTTTGTTCTATACTAATATTTCTCTCTCTCTTAAAACTAAAAAAACTAAGCTCAGAACAGCATTTGCTTTATAGAATGAAGTGTCTCATATACACTTCATTTGAACGGTTTGCATATTTGTTACCCATTTAGGGTAACCTATTTATGTTCATTTTGACCCATTTATTGACTTGCAAATTGTTCAATCCGGTTCTCCATGAGGGGCATGTTAAGTGTACATTGAATATTTACCAAATATGTGTGTTATAAATATACAAGTACACAGGTTAAAGCTCTCTTTGTGTGGGGCAAGTTAGGCCCTATTTAATATATACTTTTTTGTCTTGCAGCTAGAATGCAATTCTTCTTTTAAACCACTTGAAGACACCACATGTGAGGATGAATGCTCGATATCCTTTTCAGAAAATGGAATAAACTCTGCTACGTCTAACCAACAAGAACAGATAAATTTTGATGAGATACCAAACAAAGGAAGTCCAGTGGTTGGAGTGTCCAATGATGGACAAGGCAGTAGTAGTGATCACGAGGTATCGCCAAGTTCACCTATACAAGCAAGTGGTATCAGTAGTCTAAATGAATCATCCAAGCTTTCCGTGTCTAGTAGTAGTGTGAAGGATTCTAGAAGCGTTAAGTTGACCAAAAGCAGAAGCTGCAGAGCCAATCTTATGCATGACTCTGAGATGGTTGAAAAATGTGAGATAACACTTCACAATTGGTTTGAGAAAGATTTCACTCAAAGACTAGAGAGAGGCTTAGAAATGAAAGAGTGTAAATCAACTTATTCTGATGTCAGCAAAACTAAACTATCAAGAAACAATTCACGGTCTTCCAATTCTACTACTCTCATAGATAAGCTTACAAGCAAAAGCAGTGCCCGTGGTAAAGAGGAAATCCCAAGTGTTGACACCTTTGTTGCTGGTCTGAAAGATATGGCTAAGCTTCATCAGGTGTGGATTATAGAGCTTTCCTTAACGTTTTTTAACTGTTATTGAATTCTTCATCTAGGACCTGTCTTTTACCCACCTAGGTGTGAGCCGTTAGATATGTTTAGGCCATAAGCCAAATATGTTTTTTTGGCTTATATATTTCTTACATTCTGCAAGTATGACATTATTATTATTGTTATTATATTATTATTAATATTATTATTATTTCTATTATTATATTGCTATTATTATCATTTAAGATGTTATCTTTTTAGTCCCTTTTTACGGTAACTGCATGTGAAAAAATAATGTGGCTCACAGAACTTCACTCTGACCTTTTCATGCTGCTCTTTTTGATGAAATTGAAAGTGCGAATTGTGGGTTTTGTATAGCCTTAAGTCACATAATTGCTGTAGATGGGCTATGGAAAATGGGAATGACAGTGAATACAAGGAAGATGAGTTAAAAAGAGAACAACGTAAACTACATGTATGAAAAACAATTTTTTCCCATGTCCTGAAATTAAAAATCCCATGTTTGAAGGGATATAAAAACATATTGAAGTTTTTTTTTTCTTTTCCCTGGATTCGCCCTGTTTCATCCTTCCTTTACTCTGCTCAATCCTAGTAGGCCTGCCCCAGTAGGCCTTCCACCTAGCACTTTTAGAGCATTGTAAATTTGTTTTTGTTTAGCAAATGAAGAGACTTAACTCTTTGACTTAAACTCCATTCAAGGTTGAGAAGGCAAATATCCATGATAATAGCTCAGCAGGGAATGTGAAGGATGTAGGATTATTGGATCAACTGGCGGCTTCTTCTGATTGGCCTGTAGAGTTTGAAAGGATGCAGAAAAGGATAATTGAACTTTGGCAGACTTGTAATGTATCACTGATCCACAGAACATATTTCTTCCTGCTGTTTAAAGGTGATCCAACGGACTCCATTTACATGGAGGTTGAGATTAGAAGGCTCTCCTTCCTCAAAGAATCATTTTCCAAGGGAAACACTGTTGTTCAAGCTGGTAAACTGCTCACGCTTTCATCAAGGTATACTTTCCTTTTCTATCCATGAATATTCAAGAACTGATTACTCTACTTTAAAATGTTTAGCATTTAAATGTAACTCTAAAAAGTATTTCTTTTTCATTTCATTATGTCTTTAAGATATACAAAGAACTATGATTATGCATGAAAAACTGACCATACAATGTAAATGAGCAATTTAATATTCTCTCATCAGACTAAAAGGTAACTCTTTTCTTTTATTGGCATGACAGCCTAAAAGCTCTTCAGCATGAAAGAACGTTGCTTCGCAGTCTTATCAATAAAACCTTAATGGTAGATGAAAGAAATGAGGTCTACGATAAATGGGGCATCACATTGAATTCAAAACAAAGGAGACACAATCTAGCCCACCGTGTTTGGAGCGAAACAGATGTGAATCATGTGAAAGAGAGTGCAGCAATTGTTGCTAAGCTAATTGGTTTTTCCGGGCAAGGAGAAGCTCTCAAGGAGATGTGTGGACTTAACTTCACTCCTCCCGTCGTCACACGCCGGAGATCCTTTGGCTGGAGAAACAACAGCATGGCATCACTCATATGACTCTCAGCGATAGCGTTATGGAAAAAACATAAACAGAAGGTATTGAGCGTACTAATTAGAAGACTTGGAGAGATGAATTGTCCCGTTTTTGTTCCCGGGATGGGAGGGATAATGCTGACTTGAACTTTGTATGCTTCAATCTATGAGAATTGTTGGTTAGTTTATAGCTTTAAGATGTAGGAACTTGTGCATATATTTGTATTCTGTTATAGACTGCTCCTTACTGGAGTTGTGTTATGTAATATATATAGATATAATTTGTCTTCCCCCCCCCCCCCCCCCCTCTCAATACGAAACCCCTTCCTTCATTTTTTTTTAAATTTTAACGCTAACGTTCTAAGTTCAACACCACCTACATCGGAATTTAAAGTTCACATTTCAGATTATTTTGTAATTGAAGTTAAATATTTAAGATTTAAATCAGTATTAATAATTAAGATTTACAAAATTTAGAAAGCACATTGAATGTATGACAAAGATCACATTTGACTATGGTAAAAATTTAATGAATAAATTAGATATTGAAAAAAGCTTGATTAGTCATTAAGTCATTAAGTAAGGAAGGGAGCAATAAGTATTTATTACATCCATTTCAATTTATTTGATCATTTCTAATTTATTTGATATGTCATATAGTTGTATTGGAGTTCCTTAATATGTACTCCGTATGCTTTAGTTATTACTACTAAATTAAATATATTAGAAGAGAAGAGATAACAATTATTTCCATTGACCCTCATAGAGTCATAGTCGTAAATGAGATAAGAAAATTGAGATGCAGGCAGTATATTCTTTTTCTTGTTTGATATATGAAGCTATATGAAGTTGTAGATCTACTATAGCATGTCATGACATAGCATTTCATAAAACGCTATGAATTGATAATTGATATGACAACGTTTTTGACTTTTGCAATACTACCAAAAGTCAATCCATTATGCTACTTTTGGAATTGTTTTAAAAGAATTAGGTTAGCAATTATATTTAATACTGACTGAAGATTTAATCAATTTCAAAAGTTGGTTGAAATTATAGATCATTCACAATGTTTGCGTTAGGAACATAGAACGTGTGTAATTAGTCGTACATGAAACAGTTAAGAATACAAACTAGTATACATTTATATTATACTTTAGTAAACTTAGAAGAAGAAAAAACACTCTCATACATGTGTTTCTCTTTGAGATATTGTTTTACTTCCTTAACAACTTCTCTTTATCGGATCAGATCAAATTTTGTCATACTTAAATATACAAGATCAAAATAGAAAATTACAGTCCAATTTGTGGTCAGGTTATAGACAATAAAACTTCAAAATTTTCTCATTTTCGGTTCCTCGACTATCATGTCAAGGACACTTTTCATATTCGACTTTCAAGTTTTTCATTTATAGTCTTCGACAGTTGGGCAAGAGACACTTCGGACTTTAACAGTTCCCCCTCATTTAGTCCATGAGTATTACCCATATTGACACTTTTAATCATTCTAATATGATTTTGATACAATAAGTGAATGACTAAAAATGTCACTACTATAATAATTGAATGACCAAAAGTATCACTTTTATTAAAGTCGAAGGACTAAATGTGGAAATTTTCAAAAACATGCACCAAAAGTGTCATTCGCACAACAGTCGAAGGACTAGAAGTAGAAAAACTCAAAGTCGAGTATGAAAAATGTCAATGACATAATTATCGGAGGACTAGAAATGACAAAAACTTTTCTTAGAACTGTGAATCTGGAAAATGATAGCCTTGTAATTGATCACTTTTTTTGATAGAGCCTTGTAAGTTGATCAGTTAAAATGTGAAATGGTAAAATGGTAAATACGTATTTTAATTTTCAATATTGCTTGACGTACCCGCTCTTATACCTTATATCCATCATGTTTGTGAAGATTTGTTTTTGTCTGTGAATCCGGTTCACAGACAAAATATGTTTTATTTTGTCTGTGCAAATTTTGCACAAACAAAATATTGTCTATGAATGGAACTCACAGACAAAAAAACTTTCACAAGTGAGTATAAAAGTGGGTGGAATGTTGGATAATTGGGTGGAGATAAAAAAGTGAAAACAACCTTGAATAATGTTGGGATTTAAATTACACAGTTTCTTAATTTTCTTCAACATGCATATTCAAGAGGAAACCACCTATATTGTTATTATTATAATCATGATCGTTACATCAATATCAAAGTGACCAATACTGACTACAACTTTCACCTTTCAACCACTACTAATAGCCCTACGATTAGATATAGTGACGATCACCCCTAAAGGAGCATACAAATTGCTAACCACTAGACGGACTTAATACAACTATTGCTGAACAAATAGATCCGCCCCACTAACCATATCAAATTTAGCTAAAACTCCAGTCATCGTAATAAACCTAGTACCATGAACTTTAACCAAAAACAAAACGATAAGAACAAAGTACCTTATTAAAAAACTAAACCTGAATAAAATGAAATTAAAAAAGATAAACTGATGGATCAGCTGACCCATGACGACGACGGGAACCCTAGTCTCGCAGATTCTCCATGGCGGGGCGGTTTATGAGGGGGGCGGATTATCATCACTTCATCTTCATCCTCCATTGCTCGGATTCCATCCGCAGCCCTTGACTCCATAGCCTCCATCAGCAAAACTTCGTCCTAAACATTCCTCTCCATTCTCCCATACGCCTTAGCTAGTGATCCAACTTCCTTTTGTTCAAGGTTGTCCTCCATCTCCACCTTTTGTCCTCTCGCTTTGCTTTGTCGACGATTTGCACACCGCACTCAGTCATCTGAGTTCTGCCGTGCGGTCCATCCAAGTACTCTCCGATCAGTCCTCGTCGAACGAATAGAATCGCCAACCCAAAAAGAACTTCGCAAGCCTAGAGACCCCTAGGTGCGAGCCGTCCGCTGATGAGTGCTCAATGACATGCATATTCTAAAATTAGTGTTATGTTTTTTCAAATTATGTTTAAATAAATTCCAAAAATTAGATTGTACAATATTTCTTTCATATTTTATTATTTTTTCCATAATAACTTTCAGGAAGTGCTTTACTATTTCCATAACTTTTGAGTTTGTTTTCTTTTTTCATGTTGTCTTTAATGCCTTTTATCCACTCCCCTTATTTTTGCACTCTTTTTACATAATTCTATATCTATTGATCTCCTTGAAAAACTTTAAAAAAAATATTACGGGGTAATCTTTATTCCATTATTCCTTATTTTTTTCTTCAAAATTTATGGTCATGAATTATGATCCAAACTTCGCTTAAATGAAATCAAGCACTGCTTTGTAGGGCTCAAATCCATCCACGGTGGGAACTCTTCCGATTCCGCCATACGCTGCCACTACTTAGCTAAGTAGCAATGAGCTAAAAGAAGCCAAACAATTCTTGGATTAAGAATGGAGTTTTGCAGAGCAACTTCTGCCGCGGCTACCTTGTCTTGGGCAGCCTCCATTTCTCCTCCACTTCACATCTCCCACTCCTTCCCTGTGTGTAAACAAGATCCAAATGGCACATAAATGTTGATTTTTTAAAAAAACTTTCGACTTACACTTTAATTCTACACTCACAACTCGGTCATTTTCAGGAAAAGGGGCACAAGAAATTGAGAGTTTGGTGTCTCAGCTCCAATGGTGAATCTGTTTCTTTTAATAAGGTACTATGTTGGCTACTTCCTCTAACTGCTAACATGTTTTCTGTTCATCAACTAATGAGGTTGAACCATTTACCTTTGCTTATCAGCATTTCTTTTGGTTCCTTCTATCAGTTATGTTGATAAGTTTTTGTTTTTATTTTAGTTGCATAGTAAATCAGCAACAGTCAGTAGTGAACTAGTGATAAATGTGAATATGTGATAAAGTCATAAAGAATAATATAATTGTCCATAGGATGTTTGATCAGCTATATAGAGTGTAAATGTTTCTACACACAGAAGAAGAGCTAACAAGAAGTCTAATTTCCATGAGGTAAGTTGCGTAATGTACATTAGGAATGTAGCATCTTAATTTTAGAGTACATCTATTATTAAAATACGACAACTTGGAGGGATGTCAAATGTGCATGTGTGATGTTTATATCCATTTTGGGATGAGGAATCACAGTTAAAAAAAATTATTTTTAGAATAAAAATAGTTAAGCTTTCTTTTTTAGCAATGAATGAGTCATATACTCATATTTATTGGGGAAAAACAGCTATCCCATATGTAGAAATGTGTTATGTTTTAGTCCTGTTTTGATAGTGTTAGCTTTTAGTATCACTGTATCAGAAAATCACATTTGGGTACATTGTTTTAATATGCCAACCTCGTTTTATTCAGGGAAGCCAGATGATTGTATCCGTGACGGGGGCTACTGGGTTTATTGGTAAAAGATTAGTGCAGAGATTGCATGACGGTACTGATACTTTCATTTGACATTTTGACGTTTACATGTTTTGTTCTTGTGGAAGTATAAAGTTGCGTAATAAGGGTACCTTGACTGTGTAGTTATATTTTTCTTGGTATAGTTGTTGTTATATTAGATTGTTCCAAATGTTGCGTGATTTGATTTACTAAATAGGTAAATCTGTTGTTTTTTGTCTGCCTTTCAAGTGTAGAAAACCATCAAATTCGTGTGCTCACGAGGTCTAGATCAAAAGCTCGATCAATTTTCTCTGGTAAGAAGGTAATGGTTATTTTAATTTCATATCCAAGTTCACCTCTTTTGCATGATAGCTGTCTCTGGCACTAAATCTGAATCTCCCTCACTTTTCTTCTACCCTTCATTTCAAATAACTCTGCTATTTCGTACCAAATGTTTGTTTTAAAATTAAATGTGCAGAGAAAGACTTTCCAGCAATTGTAATTGCAGAGGAGCCACAGTGGAAAAAATGCATTGAAGGTTCTACTGCTGTCGTAAATCTGGCTGGATTGCCCATAAGTACAAGATGGTCAGCAGAGGTGTAAATTTGTTCTTTAAGATAACAAAAAACTAAATATTTCACATATTTATGATGCATAATGCTTTATCTGTGAGATTATTGTTTTGTTAATATCCTACTGTAACAGATCAAGAAGGAAATTAAGGATAGCAGGATCAAGACCACCTCAAAGGTTTTATTTTTCCATTTGCTTAGGGTCCATTTAGAACTCAAAAAGTGCTAAGAAAGAAAATATAGGAAAATATTGAAGGGAAAAATAAAAATAAAGCATAAGAAATCTGAATATGCAAGAAAAAAATCCTTAGCATTAATCATATTTCATTTTTATTTGTGTTTTCGAGGTGAAATCCCCAAACATAAGAAATCAATTTTTTTAACACCCATCCCCTTTCCTTAGCACTTATGGATCCAAACATGCGCTATGCCGCTAAATCAATTTTGACTGGCAACAATAAAACAGCCAACTCATTTTCTAGTTTCCAAGCTCATTTGTAACTGAAAATGGCAAATCTATCAGTTACCTTTGCCGTGTTCAAAGATGAAGAATCTCCATATATCTGTAGGTTGTGGATTTGATAAACAATTCATCAGATGGTCAACGTCCTAATGTTTTGGTTAGTGCAACAGCAGTTGGTTATTATGGTATGCAATTCCCCTTCCATATTAAACTCTATAAACACTAATTTTACAGCTGCATTTAGAGTTGTATTATGCTTGGGGTCATTGGGTGACCGGTTTATGATAAATAAAAATAATGAGCAAAAAATGTGATTTTTTATTGTGCAATGACTGGTAGTATTTTTGTATTGATTATAAAATTGTGTTATTTATATAGTGATCACAGTGACTATGATGATATTTTAGTTTACTGACATGGTAGTTTTATTGCATTGACTAGATTGACCATATAAATGTATTTGTATTCATGAATTTTGTTTTAGTATTAGTAGGAAAGCCCTCTTATATGTGTGATTATGTAATTTAATTGATTTCAAATCAAATCATAGGTACAAGTGAGACACAAATTTTTGATGAGCAAAGTGCATCAGGAAATGATTACTTGGCTGAGGTAATCCATTTACTATGTAAACCTGAAGGATACAAATTAACAGTTCATCCTTAGTTGTTCATTGTAATTCATAACCAACTTTTAGAGAAAAACAATTACTAGGTTTGTAGAGAATGGGAAGCCAGTGCTCTGAATGTTAGTAAGGATGTCAGAGTAGCACTCATCCGAATTGGTGTGGTCCTTGGAAAAGACGGTGGAGCTTTAGGTACGTTTTCATGCGCTCACACAATGGTGTATGCGGAAGGGATAATATATTCAACTCTTCCTTGTCCGTTGAAGGAGATGGATTTTAACAATATACTGTAAGAGTCCATTTGGAATTAAAAGAAATGTTAGTGAAAGAAAATAGGAAGGAATATATAGAGGAATTTTAGAACAGAAAGACTATGCTCCGATCCTCGCTGAGGGAACCAAAACGTTGAGGGAAATATGAATGTGATAGGTACCTCCAGAACTCCAGAACAATTACCGAAAGATTAATAAGAACAGAAGAACACTTTATTGAATCAAGAAGGAAATGTACAGTATCGGTAACCTAGGCCGAAGCCTCCCAATGAGCCGAAGCCCCCCAAAAGAAAGAGAATAGATCTCGATCTTCCCAAGTCCCAAATGACAAAGTCTAAAACCGCCTACTCTACCTGCCCAAGCTTATTCTATTTATACTCAACTTGTACATTTACTATTATTAATACTCTATTGGACCGGGTCCCTAACAAATCTCCCCCCTAAACATCCACCTTGCCCTCAAGGTGGGTGATAGGACACAGCCACAATCTTCTTCTTTTCTTTCATCCTAGCACCTCTCCCTTTCCAATACTGGAGTGATTGCTGGACTTTTAGTTTTGCTGCTTTCATCTTCTGCCACATACATTTCACAGCATGATTACCACTTGGGTGGCTTTGATCAAGCAAAAACTGGGCGTTACTAATCACCAATTGCTCAATCTTCCATTTGCTAAGATCTCTTGCCTCAGGAAATAACTCCAGCCCTTGGGTTTTAGTGGCTTCACTCCTTAAATTTGTAACCTCTGTCAAGTCTTTCTTGGGACTGTATGGTCTGATGTTGGGTAGGTTGGTTCTCTTTAAGATATTTCTTGGGTGCTCCCAGGTTCCTTCATGAAACAGACCTCGAGTTGATTTCCAGACTTCAGAAAATTCTCCCACCATCCTATTCCCGGTCTCCTCCTGAGCTGTTATGGGCTGTTGTTTCTGCTCTATACTTTCACAGTATTGCAAGTATCAATCCCTTGTATTCTGTAGATTGTTAGTGATAGTTTTCAAGGGAACGTCCATCTGATTTAGGGTAGTATCTCCTTGGATAGTATAATTCTGCTCTTGTTGTCTCCATTTTAAAGTCTGTTTCTGGAAGTTGACTTCTATATCTCCTAGGCTAGTTAACCATTTCAGCCCAAGTACTACCTCAGTAACTCCCAACTCTAACATGTAGTAAGTTTGTTGTATTCCCACTCCTTGTACCATCATGTTAACTCTATCACACCTGCCAAGATTGGTTATACACTCTCCATTCCCAATCTGCACTTCATGTCCCTGAATATGACTGTAAGGTAGTTTCCATTTCTCCACCAATCTGTGTGATATAAAGTTGTGGGTTGCCCCACTATCAATGAGGATGTCCACAATTTCTTCACCCCCTGACCATTTCATTTTCCCTTTCACCCTAAAGGTTTCCACAGAAGATATGCCCTCTTTATTAGGAATTGGGAGCTGCATGGTTTTCAGATTCATTGGTGAGGTCTTTTCATCATCTGAGTCCCCTGATTCTACTTCAGTTTCAGCTTCACCTTTAGATTGTTCCATTAATATCATCTTATAATTTTTCATCTTGCACACATGTCCCCTTCCCCAATTCTCTCCGCATTTGAAGCATAGTCCTTTCTTGGTTCTGTCCATTAGTTCTTCTTGTGATAATCTAGGACCATTTCTTCTCATGTTCTGCTCTTGCACATCAGTATTTGTTTTGTTATCAACTATAGCCTTGCCCATACTAACAAAGTTAACAGGTTGGTTCTTCCATTTATCTTCATCCTCCCAATTATGATGCTGATTCTTACCATGCCATTTCTTCTTCCTTTCATCTTTGTTCTTCATGATACAAACTTCATTGTTCCCAATTATGACTGCTGCTAATGTTCTGGCAGAATGCAGCTTCAGCTCAGCCCTAACATCACGCTTCAAGCCATTTAGAAATGCTCCTCTCAAAACTTCCTCAGTTAAATGCCTTTGTGATGCCATGGCCACTTCAAACTTATCTCTGTAATCTGCAACGGTTCCCTTCTGCTTCAAGCTAAACAACGGCCCCAGAGGATTCTGCACCAGTTCAGGCTGAAAGCGCTTAGTTAAATCTTTGGTAAACTGCTCCCAGGTTTGGTGTTGTGCTTGACCTTCCCACCATTGGAACCAACTCAGAGCTTGGTCCTCCATAGCCACTACAGCAACATCAATCTTTTACTCTTCTTCAGTCTGATTCAAGCGGAAGTAGCGATTCATTCGCACAAGCCAACCGAAAGCATCTTCCCCGTTGAAAAGCGGTAAATCAATTTTTCTACCAATCGGATGATGATTCCGATGATACCTGTGATGATCGCGACTACGATGAGAAGTAGAATGATGATCCGATCCTTCTGAGCTGTCGCTGTTCCTCGCATGTCTGTGTTGAAAGGTGCGATGTGAGGAATTTGAGTGATGCGATCGAGATGACGTGTGCGACGTAGTTCGCGATCGATTTTGGCTTCTCTCCGCCAAAGTCGCGATCGCGGCACGTATTTCTGCTATATCCGTCGCCATAGCCGCATGAGCTGCAGCTGATTCCCGTTGATTTCTTTCCAGCTCGTTCAATCGTCCTTCCATTTTAGCGCGCGTCAAGGTCATCCAGCGATCAACGTGCTCTGATACCAATTGATAGAAACCTCTAGAGAATCCGAAAGTTCATTCACAAATTATCAATCAACAGGATTCTATTCCAAGCATCAAACAGATTAGAGTATCAAACAAAGTGAAGAGATCTTATTAATCCAATAAACCGTATACACAGTCCCAAAGAAGGAGTTACAACTCCAACTGATAAACTTAATACATCAGTATGTCTTTCAAATGTCTGTTCAAACTCATTTCATTTTAAATACATTGTCTAAGAAATCTAAACAATTGCAAGATTTAAAAGTTTTGGATTTCTTTGGTATTATCCTAGCTTAAACCAATATAAAAGAACCATTTTTATTATAGTGTGTTTGGAACCCAGAAAATGCAAGGTAAAGAAATAGGGAGGAGAGTATTTGGGAAATTCGGACGGAGAGAAATGTTGAGGAAATCCATTTTTAATTATTTTTTGTATTATATACGTAGTATATAATAAACAATCTAAACTAATGTAAAAAAAAAAAGTAAAACATCACTCATATTTCATTTTTGAAAATAAATCTGAACATAAGAAAATATATTTTCTAAACATTTACTTCCCTTTGTTTATCATGTACTAGGATCTAAATGTAACCTTGCTTATACCCCAGTTTCCAAGATCCAAACAGTCTTAAGATACAAGGGGAGATATTCCAAAATTTAAAAAAGGAATGGATTGATATGGGGTGGGGTAAAAGAGATTGATCTCAAAACATTAGGCAACATCTGCCTGCTAAAATAGAAACACTACTAACGATTGTGTATCTCCCTTTGAAGCTAAAATGGTTCCGCTCTTCATGATGTTTGCTGGGGGACCTTTAGGGTCTGGAAACCAGTGGTATGCATTGTTTTTAAAACACTTACTTCCTTCCACTTTGACTGGTTGCTTGTCACGTAAAAGCTATCAGATCAAGATGTCACGGTTCTGATCCGCATAATAGATATGGGTGCTATGCAGGTTTTCATGGATTCATATTGATGACCTGGTGAACCTCATATATGAAGCACTATCCAATCAATCCTACACAGGTCATAGGAACAACTGACCCCTTTCCTAGCAAAAAGACTGAAGTATATTGTTGCTTCCGGTTACTCTGAATTATTAATAAAGACTTGGTTATTATATCCTAACAGGAGTCATTAACGGAACGGCGCCAAATCCTGTAAGGCTGGGAGAGATGTGCAGCCAGTTAGGATCTGTTCTAGGCCGCCCGTCGTGGCTTCCAGTGCCCGATTTTGCTCTGAAAACAATTCTTGGTGAAGGTGCCACCGTGGTAAGCACCAACAAGCTTGTTTTTCCGCAAGTTCGCTTGTTGAAATATTTGCCTTATACCAGTTTCATGTAAAACAATAGAATTAGTATATAATCTTTACGTTACTCGTATTATTTTAACCTAACCCAAACCTTAATATTTTTTAAAGCCATCCCGATTGTTGTATAACGTTTGTTTTGCCCATTTATATATCTTCAAGTTCTTCTGTATAGTTTAGGCTAAAGAGCCTGTTGGTTTGATATAAAATAGGTATAAGGTCATAGGTATTACTCCTTTAAGTTAAACTTTTAGAATGGAACCTCATTTCGTATGACATGTTTGGCTTATGTCAGAGACCCTTTCTCGTGCTAAAAACGCTGCTGTTTATAGGTTTTGGAAGGGCAGAAGGTGATTCCTGCTAGAGCCAAGGATTTGGGCTTTGAATTCAAATACAGTTGCGTGAAGGATGCTTTGGAAGCAATAATGTCATGAAGGGCTAACTACTGCCTTCTGGTGCTGCCTGTCACACGCATATCAAAATTCTTAATTATAATGATCATATAATCTTTATAATGTAGTGGCCAACTTGAATTTCGTTTGCCAACTTTTCAACAAACAGTTCCGTGTACTATTTTGTCAAATGCCCAACTCTATCACATACATGTATTTCGCTTCCTTTTCCATCTGTATACGGATTATGGATGCTTTATTCTGAGAGAATAAAACTCTTGGCTTATACTGTTATTTGGGTCAAACCCAAATGTGATTTAGTTCTTCGTTATCAGATTTCAAACTTCCAACGAAATTCTCTCCTTTGTTACTTGTTCTAAACTAATAATAAATTCTGGGGCCTTTACCAATAAAAATCTTCTCTGTTTTTTCTGTAAAATGAAAAACATGTTTACTTTCTTGTTTTCAAAAAAAAAAAAAAGATATTTTACAAGAAGCTGATGCATGAATAGTGTTGGAGCTGTTGGCTCTATCCTTTGAAAATCAACGTGTTGACCATATTGCTCCTAAGTTGACCACGTTGACCATCTAGCTCCGAGAAATGACCTATAAAATAATCACTAAAAAGAACTAAAGATATGTTAGAAGCTCGAGACGCGTCAGACGCTGTCCTAAGGAATTATTTCCGGCGTACG
Source organism: Cuscuta epithymum (assembly GCA_945859915.1). NCBI lineage: Eukaryota > Viridiplantae > Streptophyta > Magnoliopsida > Solanales > Convolvulaceae > Cuscuta > Cuscuta epithymum. The sequence continues at coordinate 1,405,269 of CAMAPF010000141.1, read as the reverse complement.
GAAATTTCCCCCAGGATATAACGAGCCCTTCGGTATGAGACCGGCAGCAGAACTAACGAGAAGAAAATAATTATATGAACCCAGTAATCATTTCAACAAAATCATGATTTGAGATATACTACGTATCTCTTATGTACTTCGTATAACATAAACCATATGGAGTCCTAGAGTCAGCCGAGCAACAAGCATGGAATACTTTATCAAGAAGCTTAACACCACACACCTCTCACAATACATACGTATAGTACTGGTATATATATTATGTTCATATTAAAGCCAATTGTTATAAAACCCATGATCCATGCGCTCCTCTTCCAAATATACTATTGTTAGTAAAGCCATTCACTATTAATATACTATTAAATATAGTAATGAAAGCCACAACTCATGAAACGGTTTTGATAGAAGCTCAAAGGCTCAATAATGCATATTTATTTTTATTAATAATCAATAATTAAACTTCCTTAAAGATAGTGTTCAAATATGTGTTCAAATGTAATGTTTAGCATTTCATTTTCACTATAGGCATAATTTTAATATGAAGAGATAAAAGTCGAATGTATATATAAGATGTATAAACATTTATTATTAAATTAGTGTGTGAAATATTAATTAAGAAAAGTAATATTTTATTCATTTGAAATACTCTCAATTTTTCCAACAACCCCCCACATATTTCAAATGAATAATTTTTAAGTATTTAAAAACAACAATTCCTTACTGGGTTCATATATGGGGTGAGGTTTTTCAATCTGGTGTCGCATAGACTTGAACCAGATCTAGACGTCTAAGTCTTTTATTACCGAGTCTATTAGTGTATATGTTCTTGAGACAGTTATTAGGATATTTGAGAGGTACCATTAATGATGGCATATTTGATTGAGATTATCCGTTGTAAAATAATCAAGACAACGATGATATATGTTTTATTGAGAATTATCCATTGTACTAGAGTAGTACAATGATGTTATGTGAGAATTATCCATTGTGCTATAATGGTACAATGATGGTATATATTTTGGTGAGAATTATCCGGTGTACTAGAGGGTTACATCGATGTTATATTTTATTGAGAGTTATCCGTTGTATTTCCGGGATACAACGACGACATCTGAGTCGACTCGCATGAGATAAATTAAAATAGTGGATATCCATTCATCCTTAATAGTGGTGCAATGATGTTTGAGAATGGAATTATCTCCATTAATTTTGTGAAGTTAGAAGGAATTAGCTACTCCTTTGAAAGAATCCCTAGGACGAAAAATGATAACCGAAACATCAAAGGAAATGAGACTGGTGTCACTTGAAACAAATGGGGATGGGAACCCAACTTGTGTGATTGGAGATCCCATGAAGCAAGTTCAAATGGGTAATAACAAGTCTTCCATTTAGTTCTGCTAGCCTAACTAAAATTGTCCATTTCCATGATGTGAGATATAGGCTAGAAACTGCATTCTTTGAGAGGGTGAGCTAAAAGCTCTTAATGATTATCATAGCCTTTAATTTTGGGGTGGTGTGCAAAAGCGGTACACACTTGATGATATCACCTATATGAGTGTGAGGTGGGGCCGCCTCCATGAAGCATGACAAAACTTCTAGAGCACTCATGAAAACCAAGCACGCGCATGGCCTTACGGCGCACAACAGCGTTTACGCGACTCGAGCTATGTTATTTTCTAACGGTTTTTAGCAGGTTTATCCGACCAATTATTCCAACAATCTCAAGAAAGTATTTCCGACTGGCGAAAACCTTTCCCCAAGATAAAACGAGCTCTTCGACGTAAATCGGTTACAGAACAACGGGAGTAGACACTTGTTAATCCAGCAGTGTAATATTAGAATAGATTGATTCCCACGTAAAAGAACCATAGCAGCTCCTTTAAATACTAGCAACAAGTAAACGTTGCTGCCAGGTGAAAGGTTTGCACAGACAGATTGTAATTGCTCAATAAATGTTTTAAATGCCTTTATATTAAAATAATAACGTTTGGATAGTTTCAAACGTTCTGTTTATTATTGAAGTTTTAAAACTTAACGTTTTGTGGCAGATAGGTTTAAAGGCTAAAGATTATCACTGATCATTTACATGCAATAATGCATCACGTAAACCGAGCCTCAAAACTTAAACGTTTGGAGTACTAATCATAATCTTTAATAATAATAAAAAGCTTGCAGCTCACAAGTCTCAAACCGTTTTGATAGCAGCTCAATTATTTTTGCTCAAACTTGCATTAACGAATAAGTCGAACGTTGTAAAAACTGAAGAAGATTAAGTGTTGAGAAAACTTTATTGGGTTAAATTTAATGATTAATAATGAATAAAATAAAATAAAATATTTATTCATTTGAAATACTCCTAATTTTTCCAACAATCCCCCACATATTTCAAATGAATGTTTTGAGATTTTTGAGAATTTAGTTTAGAAAATTTCTGCTGGATTAAAGGAATGAGACTTTAAGTTTGGTATCCGTAGACTTGAACCAAACCGAGACGATTAAGTCTTAATAAACCGAGCTTTTGGTGAAACGTATAGTTTCTTGAACCAACAAGCTACTATTGGTGAATCAGTGTCTTAATGGTCATGTCTTACCCCCCACAATTCCTCGTTGTTAACGCCGTTGTGCGCCTCTAGGCCATGCGCGTGCTTGGTGTTCTTGAGTGCTCTAGAAGCATTGTCAGTGCTTCATGGAAGCGGCCTCACCTCACACTCATATAGGTGATTTCATCAAGTGTGTCCCGCACTTAACACACCATTCATAATGAATATGAAAATCACTAAGAGCATCAGCTCAACCTCACAGAGTAATGCAGTTTAGCCTTTCCCACATCATGGAAATGAACATTTAAAATAGGCTAACAGAATAAATAGAAGACTTGTTATTACCCATTTGAACCTGCTTCATGGGATCTCCAATCACACAGGTTGGGTTACCATCCATATTTATTTCAATGTGACATTAGTCCATTTCCCTCGATGTTTAAAATTAATCATTTAACGTCCTAGGGATTCTGTCAAAGGAGTGGCCAATTCCTTCTAACTTCACAAATTTAATGGAGATATTCTCAAACATCATTGCACCACTTTTAAGGGTGAATGGATATTCACTATTTCAAACTATCACATGCGAGTATACTCAGATGTCATCGTTGTATTCCCGGTAATACAACGGATCAGATAATCTCAATAACATTTACAACATCGATGTAACACACTAACACATCGAACAATTCCCACTTTGCTATATATACCATCATTGTATCAATATAATACAATGGATAATTCTCAAATATCATATTAGTATGCTTCTCCGGTACAACAAATTATCCCAATAATAATTTATCTTTGTTGCATCTCTCTTATACAACATACACATTCCCAATCAACGATACCTCTCTAGTATCTCATATCTCATTATAATAATAGTAAACGATCAACATTCTACCTTAAAATTATTTTTATTATCTTAAGAACACCGTGCAGTTATTACACTATTCCAAATAACTCAACTTTTAAGGTAACTTTCCTAGTTCTCAAGTTTGCAATTATGCCACACAAATTTCAGCAATATATATTGGCCACACAATTTCACTAATATATTTTAATTGAGCCCATTTTCCTTTAGAATTCGGCACCCCATATCCCCACAAATTTTATGTTCCAAAGTACTTACGTAGATGCACAGTCCATCTATAATACACCCAGAACAATTATAAAAATTAATTGTAAACATTTGCCATGAAAAGAAAAAAATTGAGATGATAAGATAAGTGGATTACTTAGCCACTCATGACCTCTCCTCAAATGTCCTAAAAATACCACTAACAGTCTAACATGCACATGCAAGAGCCATAGTTGAAGTACGATAATATTTAGTAGCTCTCACAAATTTGAGAGGATTAACAAAGCAGATTAATGATTAAAAAAATGGCAATTCCAAGTTTCACTGAATTTCCCAATTGCTATTTGAATTACTAAGAGCATCTCCAATGGTATAATGTGCACGGGGCACACGTGGCATGAGAAATAGCCACATAAATATTAATAAATAATTTTTTTCTCTCCTTATTTTAATGATTTTATACAGATTTAGTAAGTTTTTCTCTACAATGTCAAAGAAACCGTCTAAATGTTGACATTGCAGTTGACATTGCAGGGAATAACTTACCAAAATTGTATAAAATCATTTAAATAAGGAGAGAGATAATTTATTTGTTAATATTTATGTGGCTATCACTCATGCCACATGTGCACCGTGCACATTTTAGCATTGGAGATGCTCTAAGGAAACACTTTCCGAAGATCCCAACTTAATTTAAACCGTTCATTTTAATAGTGAAAAGAATCATTACGTGGCCCTAGTATACTAACCGTGAACATTAACCATCTCAACACAATTCATAAAACATTGTAAACAAAGATTGTATTTATTTAATGGAAATTTCATAATTTAAAGACGTGCATACAAAAGAGTAACATGTCACGCAAGACTTATTGATTAAAACAAAAAACAACAACTTATTTCAATACTTCAGAAACATTCAACTGAAACAATCCCTGATTGTTGTAGCCTCTACCAATGAAGATGTTGTTTTTTGTCAACACAACCTTGTCAGATTCAAAGCAAACTTTTATACCAGCTTTTCCCAAAAGAGAGACAGAAATCAGGTTGGTCCTGATTTCAGGTACATGGAGTACTTTGTTCAGTGCTAGGGTTTTTCTTGATGATACTTTCCGCTGAAGTCTACGGTCCTGCCATGCAACTCCATGCCTCACCGGTTCATGCCAAGCCTTTTCCGGATATATCTAAAATTGAAGTTTTTTCCGGACCCAATTTCAAAAGGTGGCAGGAACGTATCTACTCTACGCTTGATGTGCATGGGGTTGCCAACGCACTCACAGATACCATGCCAGATGGAAAATCTGATGAATCCATCAAACGACTTCAACAATTCACTCATGCAAACAAGGTTTGTCGTCACACCATTCTTAGTACACTATCTAACGAACTTTTTGATGTATACTGCACCAACAAAGTGGCAAAGGATATTTGGGATTCCATGATTGCAAAGTATACGGCTGAGGATGCCGTGAAGCAAAAATTTGTAATAGGAAACTATTACAAATGGGAGATGCAGGAAGGTAAGGACATCACAGCGCAAATCCACGAGTACCAAACGCTCTTGGAGGATCTCAAAGGAGTACAAATTGAGTTGCCAGAACCCTTCATCGCCGGAATCCTAATTGAAAAGCTCCCAGAGTCTTGGAAGGATTACAAGCGGGATCTTAAGCATAAGTTTGGGCCGATGACTTTCAATGATGTTGTCACTCACATTATCATTGAAGATACTAATAGGAGGGAGAGCTCCAAAGCTCAAGCAAGAGAATTCACTTCAAATGCTAACCTTGTGGAAACTGAAAATAAAAGGAGGTACGCTAATAATAATAATAATAATAATAATAATAATAATAATAATAATAATAATAATAATAATAATAATAATAATAATAATAATAATAATAACGCCTAATTTCAACAAGCCCAAACACACTACCAACTTTAAAAAGAAGGGAGATTGTTTTGTTTGCGGGAAATCCGGTCACCATGCGGCTCAGTGTAGAAAAAGGGCAACTGTGAGAAACAACAATCCACCTAAATCAAGTGCAAACTTGGTTGAAGGTGATGATATAATCACTGCGGTTGTCTCACAAATTTGTTTAGTAGCGGATGTGAAAGAATGGGTAGTAGATTCCGGAGCTACTAGACATATTTGCCAAGATATAAGTGTATTTTCCTCCTATACTTCAATAGGGGATGAAGAAGAATATGTGCACCTTGGTGATTCTAGAACAACCAAGGTTCATGGAAAGGGCAAAATAAATCTTAAGCTCACATCCGGAAAAACCCTAGCACTGAACGAAGTACTCCATGTACCCGAAATCAGGACCAACCTGATTTCTGTCTCTCTTTTGGGAAAAGCTGGTATAAAAGTTTGCTTTGAATCTGACAAGGTTGTGTTGACAAAAAACAACATCTTCATTGGTAGAGGCTACAACAATCAGGGATTGTTTCAGTTGAATGTTTCTGAAGTATTGAAATAAGTTGTTGTTTTTTGTTTTAATCAATAAGTCTTGCGTGACATGTTACTCTTTTGTATGCACGTCTTTAAATTATGAAATTTCCATTAAATAAATACAATCTTTGTTTACAACGTTCGACTTATTCGTTAATGCAAGTTTGAGCAAAAATAATTGAGCTGCTATCAAAACGGTTTGAGACTTGTGAGCTGCAAGCTTTTTATTATTATTAAAGATTATGATTAATACTCCAAACGTTTAAGTTTTGAGGCTCGGTTTACGTGATGCATTATTGCATGTAAATGATCAGGTGATAATCTTTAGCCTTTAAACCTATCTGCCACAAAACGTTAAGTTTTAAAACTTCAATAATAAACAGAACGTTTGAAACTATCCAAACGTTATTATTTTAATATAAAGGCATTTAAAACATTTATTGAGCAATTACAATCTGTCTGTGCAAACCTTTCACCTGGCAGCAACGTTTACTTGTTGCTAGTATTTAAAGGAGCTGCTATGGTTCTTTTACGTGGGAATCAATCTATTCTAATATTACACTGCTGGATTAACAAGTGTCTACTCCCGTTGTTCTGTAACCGATTTACGTCGAAGAGCTCGTTTTATCTTGGGGAAAGGTTTTCGCTAGTCGGAAATACTTTCTTGAGGACAGCGTTTACGCGACTCGAGCTATTTTATTTCTCTAACGCTTTTGCAGGTTTATTCGGACGAAACAAACAACAATCTCAAGAAAGTAGATACGTTCCTGCCACCTTTTGAAATTGGGTCCGGAAAAAACTTCAATTTTAGATATATCCGGAAAAGGCTTGGCATGAACCGGTGAGGCATGGAGTTGCATGGCATGGAGCTGCGTGGATATTTCTTGGGCAGCGGATTCGGAGACTCCTGAAGTCTTCCCCACGGGAGTGTCGGGAATAGAGATGAACTCCTGGGCAGGCTGTTCCGACGACATGCTACTTTCTTGAGAGGTGTATCGTAGGTGTAATTTTTAGTCGCCGATAATTCCTTAGATTGTTGGCTCTATCCTTTGAAAATCAATGTGTTGACCATATTGCTCCTAAGTTGACCACGTTGACCATCTAGCTCCGAGAAATGACCTGTAAAATAATCACTAAAAAGAACTAAAGATATGTTAGAAGCTCGAGACGCGTCAGACGCTGTCCTAAGGAATTATTTCCGGCGTACGGAAATTTCCCCCAGGATATAACGAGCCCTTCGGTATGAGACCGGCAGCAGAACTAACGAGAAGAAAATAATTATATGAACCCAGTAATCATTTCAACAAAATCATGATTTGAGATATACTACGTATCTCTTATGTACTTCGTATAACATAAACCATATGGAGTCCTAGAGTCAGCCGAGCAACAAGCATGGAATACTTTATCAAGAAGCTTAACACCACACACCTCTCACAATACATACGTATAGTACTGGTATATATATTATGTTCATATTAAAGCCAATTGTTATAAAACCCATGATCCATGCGCTCCTCTTCCAAATATACTATTGTTAGTAAAGCCATTCACTATTAATATACTATTAAATATAGTAATGAAAGCCACAACTCATGAAACGGTTTTGATAGAAGCTCAAAGGCTCAATAATGCATATTTATTTTTATTAATAATCAATAATTAAACTTCCTTAAAGATAGTGTTCAAATATGTGTTCAAATGTAATGTTTAGCATTTCATTTTCACTATAGGCATAATTTTAATATGAAGAGATAAAAGTCGAATGTATATATAAGATGTATAAACATTTATTATTAAATTAGTGTGTGAAATATTAATTAAGAAAAGTAATATTTTATTCATTTGAAATACTCTCAATTTTTCCAACAGGAGCTGGGTCGGGTTGGGCCTAGGCCCGGCTGGGCTTTTGATGTTTGAGGTGAAGGACCGGCCCGGGTTACCACCGGGTCGGGTCGGATCCATGTTATTTTTTTTTTCTTTTCTAATTAACCCCCAACCCCCCTACCCCCACCCAAAACACCCAGCCCAACTCAGGAAAAAGCCCAAAAAAATGAAAAAACAAAAAAAAAGAAGACCCGAAGAGTGGGCTAAACTGGGACCGCCCCCACCCTAACCCCCGGGACCGGGCCTAGGCCTGGAACCATAACCAGTTCACCGGGCCGGGTTGGGCCTGCACAATAGCGGGCTGGGCCGGTTCCCGGGCCGGGCGGCCCAACCCAAGACTATGCACGAAGGCATCTCTCTCTGCAAAGCGATCGTCCGAGGAAGGTTCCCACCACAAGGGATCAAGTCTTCCACTCGATATTTTACAAGAAGCTGCTCCCATTACAAATGAGCTTAATTATAAATAGCATTGTTTACTTAATTATTAGCGGTTAGAAATACACTCGTACTGCCTCCAAGCTCCGTTATGTCTAAGAAATTCATATTAAAATTCAATCAGAATTCCAGTTTAATAAACTATTGAAAAGTACTACGCCAAAGTTAGTAAGATACAATACTTTATTTAACCGACTTCCCTATTACACCTTGCCCCTAGAGCTTGCTTGTAGCATCCACTCTAATTAAACTATCTCCGGCTTATTCTGTACTCATTGACTCATTGAGCATGTCGTTTGAATGTTTTTATTGATTTTGGCCAATTTGACTTTTCTTGGTCAATGACGTTAAAGTTTAGACAATGATTTTATGTATTATATTTGGGTGTAATTCATATAATTTTCATATTTTAAATAATTTTGTATTAAAAAATATCATTAGTCAATATTGACCACCATTAATCAAGAAAAGTCAATTTAACCAAATCTTTGATAGGAGTATGTATTCTGAACTAGCATAATGAGGTAAGAATAGTAAAAAGTTTTTTTATTTTTTAAAAAAATGGAGTAAAAGATTTTATCAAAATTTGAGGTATGTCATGACCTCGACAACTCTTAGGGCCTTACTGCCTTAGCCACGCCCTTGGGTATCAGACAGGGGCGGAGCCAGGATTGGGGAGGGAGGGGGGCCGAGATAAGTACGACCGAAACAAAAAATGTAATGTTAATATCAAATGATGTATTGATACTCATCAAAATTTTCGAAAAACATTATTCCTAGTACGTCAATTGATATTTAGAACTTCTCTCTTGCACATCATGGAAACCATGGAAATTATATTAATTGAATTATATATATAAAAAGTCTTAAAGTATTGCCACTAAAATTATCAATATGTTATGATGTGATACATATTTAAATTCTCGGAGAAATAGTTTAATTAAAAGGTGCATTTTGTGCAATAGAAAAAGTAAAAATAGCTCGTTTCCCGGTTTTAACTCTAAAATGTTTAATTTAAGTATAAAAATATATTTACAAACGTTGATACTAACTTTTTGAATTTAAAAGTTGTAAGTGTTTTCTTAAGAAAATACATCCCTTATAGTTCAATTCCAAATTTCTCCTATCTTTTTTTAAACGAAATTTCCCCTATCTAGATTACATGAATAAAGTCATTTACAACTCAAGTTTAACTTTAATTTTACCTCCTGTTTAGTTTTACATCCCACAAAATGAACTAAAAGTCTATAAACGTTATACTTAAATTACATGACATTTGTTAAAAAAAGTTATTGTGAAATGAGGCCAAGTAGAAAAACTAAGCAATACTAGTACTAAAAAAATGAAATCTGGGAGGGGCCATGGCCCCCTTGACCTTAAACATCCCTCCGCCCCTGGTATCAGACTCTTAACTATTAACCCACCAAAGGATCACGAGTCCTCCAACTCCCGACTGACCTCTGGTGGAAAAATCATTATTGGGAGATGTGTCAATGTAGAAGACTGATCTTGGTGAGAAACTAGCGGCTTTGTCGAACTGATAACTTCAGAGCCAAGTTGCACATCTAGCGATTTAAAGGAAAGGGTATCACACACTTCTAACTGATACTTGGTTGCATCACACAACATATTCATTGCATGAAGATCAAATACATGTGGTCCATGTGGACATTGAAGGTAACTCCCAAAATTCCAAAAGGAGAATCCACAACCCCCCACCCCCATCCCATGAATATATAGAAACATATGTTTTTGAGAAATTGCGACTTCTCCGCAATGGGCTGTGTGAAAATTAATCCACATGCACAAACAATAAAATGTTCACTGTTTGAGCGTTTTATTCAATCCGTATATCTGGCCACCAAAGAAAGACAACTGAATCATTCACTTGCTAATGGAGAACCATTGTGTATTTCTACTGTAGCCTAATTATAACTGTTTTCCTTCAGCACACAAGAGTTTGGAATACCCTGCAAAAACTCCATCCTTATAGCGGGCTCTCGGGAAAACCGTCCCAAAACAGCAACCGTGGCAGTGTTACTCCCGACTTTTTCGATCCCTCGGGATATCATGCAAGTGTGACTCGCTTCCACAATTACCATTACATCCTCCCCTAGGACAGAAGCAACACTCTCTGCTATCTGTCTCGTTAGCCTCTCCTGCACTTGCAGTTTATAACCATGAAAATGCACTATAGACTGCAGCATTGGTTTGACTCCTACCCCTCCACCTCCATTATTTGAACAACATAAGTATCCTATATGCACAACCCCATAAAATGGAAGAAGATGGTGTTCACACTGTGACCAGAACGTCAAGTTCACCTCCGACCTGATCTCTATTTGTGGATCCAAAAGGCCCCTAACTAATCCTCCATCCGGTTTCTCCATCTCCAAATCAGAATTCTTAAAATCCATGAACCACTTGACAAAACGGGTCGGGGTTCCTAAAAGCTCTTTCCTGAATGGATCTTCACCCAGAGACTGAAGAATGGACCCGACCGCGCTAGTCATAACCGAATTCAGCGGCGGCAGAGGCGTCTTGCACGAAACCTTGGAGGGACAAAAGGGTCTTTCACCATCTCTCGCGTCTAAACATATTCCTCTGAGTTTTAAAAGGCATAGAAAGTCGGACCACACATAAGCTTTATCATCCTCAAAAACTCCAGACCCAGAAGTGACTTGGATCTTGACCCACCCGTGATGGAGATGGAGGTGGGAGCACTGTAAGAGGAGGGCGACACCCGTTGGATTGATCGCTTGTTGTAAGGCGCCACACACCTGATCACATAAGCGTTGGGGGTTCTGAAGGCGTTTGGCGAAAATGTCTGCCACACGGGAGAGCTTGCTGAGTCCTACAACACGGTGTTCAGAGGGTACATATCCTACATGGCACTTGATCTGGAAGGGGAGTAAGCAAGACTCACAGTAAGAGAAGAGATCTATGTCACGGACAATCACAAGCCCGCCGGCCCCACCTGCCTGACCCACCCCTGTTCCCAACCCAACTTCTGGGAATAAAGCACCGTGTATAACATCATTCACTTTTTGTCTATAGCCTGTAAAAGATATGCAACAATAAGTTATCATATGTGAGTCATGCCAATTTCTTCATCTATGATTGTTTAAAAGGGGCAGAAATTTATCAAACATGTCCCTACAATTGCTATTTACAATGTTTTCAGTGCATTAATAGAAGAATTATCAAGGCTTGGATGTTGTTGTAATAGAAGAATTACTGCGTGCTCAGGACATTGTTTTTGGCTCATTAGCCAGATTTTCACCAAACAATAACTTACTTTATTGGCTTGCTGAATGAGATTTATGATGATGATAACAATAATAAAAGTGGTAGTACTAAAAAATGGAAGATATGACACTTCTACCCATATTTTTAGGTGTAAAGCTCTTCAGTACTCAACAAATTAAGAAAATATATTCTTAATACACTTTTAGTAAATTGATAAAACTCAGACAGATTTAACGTTACAAAATTAGGCTCTAAATCACGCAGTTCTTCTAAACAAGAGTAGGAGGTTACCTCAAAAGCTAGAAAAATAATGCAACTTACATATTAATCATTTTTTTGCAATTTCAAATTTTATAAAGAGAAGAATGAACTTCCAAAAGCTTATAGTAGATAATCCAGTAGAAATCCACACCATGATCTATCCTATCTAGTTTCGTAAAGAAGACAGTTTATTAGTTCCCCATGTAAGAAACATAAAACTACTATTTTACCTTTGTACTGATGGGTGCAGAAGAGTTTAGGTTAACTTGTCTGGCTGGCCATCTAGGCCGGTGATGATGACATTCACGAAGCACCTCATCTTTGTTAACACTTTTTAGGAATTTAGTAAAGAATAACAATATAACATTACAAGTACTATTATAGACCATAGAAGCCTCACCGTTCACAAACCTCTTCATTTATAAACTTGCTATTTGTGAGCATAATACAAGAGAATAAAGGATACCCCTAAACTAGTCTAGAAATGTTCGGATATAATCTTAAAAACTGATTGTGCTCCCTCATTGAGCAGTTACAAACAGAATCTAATCGTGGGATGTTTGGCTAAAAAACACAGACTTTGCTGCATTGACTCTGCTCCTTCATTAACGGACACAAGCACAAGCAAAAACTCCTTTTGTTCACATTTAGTTGATCATATATGGATTAGCCTTCTATATTTGTAACATTGTAGTGACAAAGGGCTGGCATAGATGAAAAGGTAAAAAGGAAAGATCAAATTTGTGGATTCTTATGTCTGGATATTTATGCCTTTTGATATGATAGGAGTTGCTTAAAATGAAAAGTAGAACATGCAACAATAAACTTTCAAGACATCAGGGTGGAACAACTAAAAACAAGCGGATGTGGTATTAATTCACATATACACAAAGTAAGTGACAAACACATACATACACATTTATAAATTGTTGTAATATGATATCACATAATCTATAATTTTGGTCATTTTATTTTCGCACAAGCATTAATTTCAAACAGACCATCCAAACATTCATCTTATAAGCCAGATTTTTTACTTAACACTAATTCCTTTTTTAGGCGCTGGATTGAATTGGTTAATAGTGAAAAAGGAAAGACTGGAGATTCTTTTTGGCTAAAGAGAATCATTTTTAGCTTTTCTTTCAATGATTTTTGCTTACTTTATGGATAAAATATATTCTAAATATAACTTTTTTAAAGTAGATTCAGCAAATTCAACCATTGTAGCCATAACATTAGCAACTTTGGCAGATTCACCAGACTCAATCAATTTTTGTGCTACCAAGTATTAATCCCAAATCAAAGTGGCCTATATTACTATGAGTTCTCAATAAGTTAAAACCAATAAACAAAAACCATAAATTTGTTCCAGAAAGTCGATAAAAACAAAAGTGCATTATAAAACAAGTAAAATTAGAGGTTCAGATCAATAGGGAAGGGAGGATACCTTTGGTGCCTTCACGAAGAGCCTTGGCTACCCGAAAAGGGGTTTTTCTGAGACCTTCTCTGTTGATATCCTCACCTAGACATTGCAAAAGGACTCTTACAGAATCCTCAATAGCCATACTTTCCAGTTCATCCTCAAATCCTAGATCAATGCAATCTCCAAGACCCGTTCCATTATCAAGCTCCAAACTGTATTGCTCCTCAACTAAAGCTCCCATTGACAGAACAAGAAACCAATGCTTTTTTCCCTATAAAATGAAATCTGCAATTTTTTTAAACAAAGCTCCGACAAGAAAAAAAAAAGCAGAAGAATTTCAGCGAAAGATCTAAACTTTCAGCTACCCAAATCACGAAATTGTCAACCCGTCGATAAAATTCTGGTACGGCTAAGCCTGTGGTTTCTTGCTCAACTATATAACAAAAAAAACATTTTAGGGAGAAAGAAAATGAAAATTGAAAATGGTTTGACCTTACGAAGGTTAGGGCTCGTCGAGGGTCAGCAGCAACCAGGATAAGAAATCAGAGAAATGGAGTATGGGATTCAGCTCTGTCAATTAATATTGGGATGTGTGATTAAGAAAACACAGTAAATTTTTAATATCTATTTTTTTTCAAGCACAGAAATTAAGAAAAGTGGAACTGGTTTAAAATCCATTGTCTTTCTCAATAACGGACCAGCCGATTCAAATAACTTTCACCCATCGAAAGTTTATAAAACTATAGTGGAGAAGAAGCAAACCAGCAGAACAGTCTATAGGAGTCTTGTGAGGAGAAGAATTGAATTGAAATTCAAGAGATATTTCCTATCTGGTAGAATAATCAGAATTTCCGAATGTACTCATTCTCCGATCCGCTATAATGAAGTGGGAACGAAGACCAGCGAAGAAGATGTACAAAGGTGCAAACTGCAAAGTTACGCAAATATCCTTAACTGTTTACTAGGCTTAAAATGCACCTCATTAACTCATTTTGATGATAGGGTGAAAAGTCAAATGTTTTTTAAAATGAGGTACAAAGTTCAATATCAACCAAAAAGTGAGGTGTAAAGTCAAATTCTCCCTTACAAAAAATTTACAAATTTGGATGACGGATTATGTTTGCTGGTTATAAATAGCAGATTCAGTCAGCGCGTAATTAGTTGACGGGTTGTTCGAAGATGTTTAGTAATGTAGTTGTTTGATGAAAAATTAGTAGAAAACGTCATATTTCAAAACGCTAACCGAAAACTCTCCTACTAGCAGTTTTTCCATTTCAGCGACTCCATCGAAAAACGCTACTGTCGAACAGCTATTTACCAAATAGTGTTTTCAATTATTGAAAATGCTAAAAGAAATCAAACAACCATTTTTTGACTGAAACGTATTTACCAAACACCCTCTATAGAAATATACGATGTGTTAAATTATACTCCGTAGTCCGTACTACCCACTTCATATAAATGTTGTCGTATTCTTTTTCTAAAGGATTTTGAGGATTTTGTAAGAATATACGGAGTATATACCTGTAATATCATTAATGCTCACGTCCAGCAGTTTAGAGAGGAGCTGCCGTCTAAACGCCGCCGTTTGGGGTGGTTCTCGATGAAATACTTTAATGAAATTTTTTGAACATGTTCCTCATCAAGTCTAGTTTATCCTTAAAAAATTTTAGCTCAAAATTCGATCGGACAAACATTTTCTATGTATAATTTGGCACAATTTTTTTTGTTTTAAAAAAAAAAACTTCAAAAAAATATTTAACTGCCTTCGCGATCGAATTTTGAGCTGATTTTTGTGTGGATAAACAAGACTTGATGAGAAACATACTCAAAATATTTCATCAAAAAAGTCCACCGGGAACCTCCCCAAACAACGGCATTCAGACGGCGGATCCTATCCATCATGTTTACTTATTTTTTCATTAAGTTATGTTTGGAATAAGATGTCTGTCTGTGTTAAGACATCTCTGATTAAGTGACGCTGAGATAACAAGTTGTTTACTTTGTGTGCTGAATAAACCGTCTGAATCATGTTAAATAACCAATTTACCCTTCTGTCAGAGTCAAGTGCTAAACATGTATTGTATGTTTACTTTTCTTCCTATCAGCTATTTTATCCCACATATTCTTCATATAGTGTATGCTTTGTAGGCTTCATTGTGCACCATCTATGATGAAAATATTTTGTCTACGATAGCAAGTGACCAAGCACATAAGAGGAAAATTAATAATTAAGAAAGAATTAAGATATAGACAAGTGAATTTCAAATACTAACGCAGAGATTGAATCTTCACACATACTCATTGAATTGAATTGGCATACACTTTGAAAAGGGGGGAAAGAGGAATCATGTCTTCAAATTTTATATTACATTTTAATATAAGGGGCAAACGTATGACAATAGAATTTAATACCTAAAAACCATAAGTACGAAAAGATGATGACGAGAAGAACAAGGAACATAGGAATGAGTAGAGAATTTAAAAATGATCTAAGAAAATACCTAAAGAACCTGATATGGAGATGAAGGCCTAATTTGTGAAGAAGAAGAAGATCATAGGATTTCTTGTGTTGTGTACTGTGCTTGCTTCTCGTTGATCAGATGTAGACGAAGGGTGATGTTTTACGGGGAGAAATATGGTTAAAAGGGAAATATCATTAAGAACAAGTGTATGTAAGAGAAAGAGTGATGTTATCTCGCTGAATAAGACATATTTCATCTGAACGAATAAGTACATTTTTTCATTAAGTCCTTGATAAACTCTTTCACTGACTGAGCGAATACATCACTCTCTCAATTCAGCTTATTAAGTCACAAGTAAACAACCCCTAACTCATTGAGAAAAATCTAACTGGATCGTCAACTGATGACTATAGAAGTTGAAACGTAAATTACAAATCAATTTTGGGACGAGGTGAGTGAAGTATTATTTATGCATAGGCATATTGAATTACTCAGTCATGAAAACCATTGTTTAATTTGACTGGACGAGTGAGGTATTATTTATGCATAGGCATATTAAATTACACCGTAATAAAAACCATTGTTTAATTTGACTTAGTATTATTTGAAAATACGATATATACTTATAATAATATTTACTTGTAGTCCATTAAATTAGATTCATTAATTGTTAAATTCATTAAGGATATATTTGTTGTGTATGTATGATGATGTTCGCCACCCATTAGCTAAGAAATACTTTTTTTTTTTTTTGAGAAAAGAAGGATTAACTATTATTAACTGCATCGTTGCTCAGTACATGAGAGATAAAATTAGGGGGTAAATCAACCCAATAAGTGCTACCAGACATAGAACAGGCTGCTTGCGCTAACACATGAGCCGCCTTGTTCGCTGATCGCCTAACATGAGAAAAAGAAATCTCAGAAAAGGAAGACCGAAGTTCCTTCACATCCCCTGCCACAATCCCGGCAAAAGAGACGCTAGTGCCATTCAAAATTTCCGAAATAGCCTTAGAAGCATCAGACTCAACTTCCACCCAATCCCAACCATTCTCTTTCACCCAGCTAAGAGCTTCCCGAACACCAACCAGTTCTGCTTCCCATGGAGACAACAGTCCCTGCCATCGAATAGAAGCCCCTGCCAGAAATTCTCCTACCTCATTACGCAGCAACCACCCCAACCCGATGCCATCCTCACGAACAGAAGCATCTACATTAAGCTTAACCCAACCTGGCCGAGGTCGTTTCCAAAACTTCACCTCCTTCGAGTTTGGTACTGCCACCTTTTTTTCTTGCTGTTGTGCCAAGATCCAGCCTTCAACAAAAACCTGGGTCTTCATCAACAGATGTTTTGTATCAGCTGAGACTCCCTTCCAAACCCGATTATTCCTTTCACACCACAAGCCCCAACAACCCCAAATCAATTTACACAAATCATTCTCCCTTTTCGCTTGAAATTCAATCCGCAACCTTTCCATGAAATTAGAAGCCGAGCCAGTTGCCCACTTCCACCGCACAGCTCGCCAAGCTTCATCAGCAACAGAGCACTTACAGAACAAGTGGAGCAGAGATTCCTCGTTTCCACCGCACAGCCCGCAACTTTCATTGCAGTCAACTCTTCTTGTCCTCAGAATTGCAGTCGTAGGAAGAAAACCGCTACACAGCTGCCAAAAGAAACACTTGATTTTAGGGGGAAGCCTCCACTTCCACATCACAGTCCAACCCTTCCAAGAATCTCCCTGCACTTCACCAACCAAAGCTCTATAACAGCTCCGAACAGAGAAACGCCCGGAATCCTCCCACCTCCAGCAAATTTTGTCCGGCACATCCCTATAGCTTATCGGAATCCCTTGGATCAGTTGAACATCACGCTGAGTGAAGAGGTCACAAGTAGATCCTGATCCCACTTAGCCCCATCCTCAATTCGCAAGCTCTCCACCTTGGCTGCTTCCAACCCCAGAACTGGGACCGAGCATACCCTTGGATTATTTGTATTTGGAAGCCAAGGATCGCTCCAAATATTTATCTCGCTCCCTCGACCCACACGCCAAAAATAACTGCTACGGATGACCTCCTGCGTCTGAAAAATGCTTTGCCAGATAAAAGAGGGATTAGAACCAAGCTTAGCAGATAAAAAATTCCCATCCCGAAAATACCGAGCTTTATACACCTTCCCAACTAGAGAGTTAGGCTCAGTAAAAACCCTCCAAGCCTGTTTAGCAAGCATAGATAAATTAAATTCCCGCAGTTTCCGGAATCCCATCCCACCATAATTTTTAGGTTTACAAAGAGCTTCCCAACTACACCACCGAATTCCTTTATTAGACTTCCCCTGCCACCAATAACCATTCATCATCGTCTCAATCTCCTTACATAAATCTTTCGGGAGTAAAAAAACATTCATCGCATAATTAGGCATAGCCTGGATGACCGTTTTAAGCAAAACCTCCCTCCCTGCTCTCGACAGAAAACGATTATTCCAATTTTGAATACGATTAACCATCTGTTGTTTCAAATAAGACAGAACAGCCCTTTTATTTCTCCCAATTAAAGCCGGCAAACCCAAATATAATTCCTCATTACCCGCCTGCCCTACTCCCAACAACTCCATTAAACCCTCCTTATACTCAGCCGTTACATTTGGACTGAAGAAAATTTTTGATTTATTTAAATTTATTACCTGGCCCGAAGCCAAAGCGTACTTGATGGAGTATATGGCCCAGGAACCCCCGGCCCATAGACTCCTACTTCTCCTACACAAGTCCATTGAGCCCAGAGAACAACTCAGGCCCAAGTGTAACGGCCCAAACCTCGAAATAGCTCATAATACACACGGGGATGCCTTCGGCCTCCTTGGCCGAAGGCTCCAGAACTCACAGAATAGCCTTTTCGGCATAGGAAGCTACTGGGAGAAAACGGGCGAAAACATGACCCTTCGGAATTGTTACGCCCTCGGCATTGTTACGCCTTCGGTCACACGGGGCCTTCGGCCGTACAAGGGTCCTCACCACATGGAGCCCTCGGCTACACAAGGAGCCTTCGGCTACACCGGGAGCCTTCGGCTGAACTAGCTCAATCATCGAAGATTCCTTTTAGAGACAGCCAACCACCGCATTTAATACCACGTCACATCCGCCAACCGCATTCAATGCGGTGGACGTACCACTGCCGGTGCCAACCGGCTGATGTGACCCTTCGGCCGTTGGATTACTGACACGTGTCCTCTCATCGCATTTATTGCTGCTATAAATAGCAGCCCTTATTCTCCTTGTAAACCACGCTGAGTTCATTTAATAAAATCGACTCTCTCTCCTCCTATTCGCTCTGACTTCTCTCTAGTTATTTCCGCAATAACCCCTCGGATAAGATACCCCCCGGGTAGACTATCCATCATTTGGTGCTCTCATTGAGAGGTCTGAACTATCAAGTAAGAAACCCTCCCCCTCTACCAAACACAAAACACTCACCAAAGATGGGAAGGACCACCCGAGCCCAATCCAAAACCCTTGAGGAAAACTACGTAGCCCCCGGCGAAACTAACGGGGCTGAGGCCTCCAACAGGCTCTTAGTACCCGAGGGTGGTGTCATCCTCGAATTAGAGCAAGCCACCGCTGACCTACGCCAGCAGCTGCAGAAGAATACCCCTGATGCCCGCATTGGCCTTGATAATCGAAGGAGGGATCGGAGTGAGAACCAAGTTCCCCCTCCGGCCCTGGCCATCGATCTTCAGGCTGCCTTTGCGGCCTTTGTTCAAAACATGGCTCTCAATTCCGGAGCCCTCGCCTCTCAGGCACCCCTCCAGCCCTACGCTGGAGGAAATGTTATTCAATTGCCACCACTCCCCCCTCTGTTCAACAATCCTCCCCCGGGGGTTGGAAACGCCGAAGGGGTCATGGCACAAGACACCGCCTCCCAAGAGGCCCAATCCAGGGATAAACGTCCCTTGATGAAGGAGAAACCCCGGACCTCTGCACTTGAGAGGCTTGGGGGAGCTCCCGGACGCCGAGGGGTCCAAGACCGCCTCGGCAAACAAGAGTTCAGCAGGCCACAGGAGAGTGGTGCCTCCGCTTCGGGTGCCGAGGGCGTGCCTCCCCCCAGGAGCAAAGGCAAAGCCCTCCTCCACGCCGATGACGCCAGGCACCAAATCAATCAGGCGCAATCCTTCCGGGCCAACTCCCAAGGGGTTGCCCCGAAGGATCCCAAGGACGAAATTATCGAGGCCCTCCTCCGCCAACTTGAGGAGAATCGTCAGGCACCGCCGACGGCTTCCACAGCTAGGCCAGATCCGGAGTACGCTGACCTCCGGGAACAGGTGGAGGAAATGAAACGTAAACTTGCCGAAGGCTCAGGCGAGCCCCTCATTCAACTCCGCACTAGAACCCCCTTCACCCCAAGGGTGTTGGCGGCCAAAATCCCCCACAAATATCGCGGGCAACCCATCAAACCGTATGAGGGGAAGACAGATCCCCAAGAGCATTATAGCCGCTATCAAAATAGCATGATGATGATGGGGGCCTCAGATGAATACTTATGCCGTTGGTTCCTTTCCACCTTGGAGGGACCAGCGTATGAGTGGTTCAACCGGTTGCCCGAAGGCAGCATTGATTCTTGGCAAGAACTTGCCCACCGCTTCCTTACGCAATTTGCTGGGAGGCATCGCTCAAAGAAGCACTTCTCCCACCTTCTGAATGTGAGACAACAGAAGGAAGAAACCCTTCGGAGTTTCCTGGAACGCTGGAGGCAGGCCTCCCTCGAGGTCGAAGGCGCTGATGACAGGACACTAATGGCCCTCTTCCACACCGTCCTCCGCAACGGTAACTTCTCCCGGAGCCTCATTACTGATCCCCCCCGCGATTATACAAAGGCCCTTCAGCGGGGGGACCGATATGCTGAAGCGGAGGAAATCGAGAAGGACCGCCGCAACACGGATCCTTCTCAGAAGAATGAAGGCAGGAATCGGCCCGGAGGACCTCCCCCTCCGGTCAACCGAGAGGCGCAGTACAACGATCGCCCCCGAGGTGGCCAAGCCAGAACCGGGGGCGGTTACAAGAATAATCCGAAGGCATGGGCGCAGCCCGTCCTCCTTGAGCACCCACGCACTCCCTTGACGCATCCCGTCAGCGTCATCCTTGATCATGCAGAAGAGCGGGGGCTCGTTGAGCGAGACTCCCGTACACCCCTCGAGATCTATGCCATCGGCCCTGATGAGCCATATTGCCGCTTTCACCGCCACCATGGGCACAAAACCGACGACTGGCACCAACTGAAAAACGCAATTGAGAGGCTGATACAGGCGGGCCACTTATCTCAGTTTATCAGGGGCCCTCCTCCCCAGGGCCCCCCTCACCATCAAGGGCCTCCGCCGAAGGCTAACAAATGGGTGAACCCCAACACCATCCCCTTGGGGAACCCACAGGGGAAGAAACGTGAAATTGGTGGCCTCGACGAAGAGGGGGAGGGCTCCCATCAACAATACAAGCGCCATATTCATATGATCAACGGCGGCAACACCGGAGGCGATTCAACAAGCCAAAGGAAGAAGTGGGCACAGTCCCTCTACATTGGGGAGGTCAATCACGTGCCCCCTACTAAAAGGCCAAGGGCGGATCCCATCTTCTTCACAGATGCAGACCTCCCCTCGGGCTCTCTGCCGCATAGGGATGCCCTCGTCATCCGCACTGAGATCAATGACGCCATCATCCACCGGACTTACGTTGACACAGGGAGTTCTGTCAACGTCATGTACCTTAGTACTTTTCAAGAATTGGGACTCGACAGGGGGTCCCTTCAGCACATCAACACCCCCCTCTCCGGATTTACGGGGGACAGCATAGACGCCGAGGGCGTCATCACACTCATGGTCGAATTCGGCGACGGATCCCATAGAGCCAAGCTCGAAGTGGAATTCGTCGTCGTCAACCTCGACTGCGCACACAACATCATCCTCGGTCGGCCCGCCCTCGAGGACTTGGAGGCCGTCATCTCTATGAGGCATCTCTGCCTCAAGTTCCCCACACCCACCGGCATCGGCTACTCGAGGGGGAATCAGAAGCTCTCCAGGGCCTGCTACCTTCAGCTCACCAAGAAGGTTAGTAAAACTGAACTTCGTGTTGACACAATCACCACCAAAGCCTTAGAGGAAGAAGAAGGCAGGCCGAGGGCTGAGCCTGCCGAGGAGACTGAAGACCTGATACTCGATCCGGCCAAGCCGGAGAGAGTCCTGAAGATCGGAGCCAAGCTCCCCGAAGACCTGAAGGCTGGCATCACCAAAGCTCTCCGCGCCTACTCCATTGTTTTTGCATGGGGGCCGGAGGATATGCAGGAATTGACCGAAGGGTTATCACCCACCGCCTTGCGGTGGACCCTTCGGCCAAGCCAGTGCAACAACGGAGAAGACCCCTCTCGGCCGAGAGGAGGGAATTTGTGAAAAAGGAGGTGGCCATGCTCCTCTCTATCAAACACATCAAGGAGGTGAAATACCCTTCTTGGTTGGCAAACGTAGTCCTCGCACAGAAGCCTCCTACTTTCCGCATGTGCGTGGATTACACGGATCTCAATAAGGCATGCCCTATGGACCCCTTCCCTCTGCCAAACATTGATCAACTAGTGGATGAGACCGCGGGATGCGAGATCATGTCATTCCTCGACGCATTCCGCGGATATCACCAAATCTACATGCATGAGGAAGACGCTGAAAAAACTGCCTTCATGACACCCGAAGGCATCTTCTGCTATCTTGTGATGGCCTTCGGCCTCAAAAATTCAGGCGCCACCTACACACGCATGGTGGCTAGGGTCTTTCAAGCTGTCCTGGGACGCACCATGGAGGCTTACGTTGACGATATGATCGTCAAAAGTAAGAAGGCAGGCACCCACGCCGACGACCTCCGGGAGATTTTTGCCATCATGCAAAAGTTCAACCTCCGGCTAAATCCAAAGAAATGCACCTTCGGCGTGCAGGGAGGAAAGTTCTTGGGCTACATGGTCAGCCGAAGGGGTATTGAGGCCAACCCCGAGAAGATTCAGGCCATCATCAACATGGAGCCTCCACGCAACATCAAAGAAGTTCAACGGCTGACGGGTCGCCTGGCGGCCCTCAACCGATTCCTCTCTAAGTCAGCCGAGAGGGCCCTCCCCTTCTTCCAAATCATGAGGAAGACGGCGGGTTTTCAATGGACATCTGAATGTCAAGAGGCCTTCGACGAACTCAAGAAGTACCTCTCTTCTCCCCCAGTGCTCTCCAAACCAAAGATGGGGGAGACTTTATACTTGTATCTCGGTGTTAGCCCTGCGGCCATCAGCTCAGTGCTGATCCGAGAGGAAGACGGCATCCAACATGCCATCTTCTACGTCAGCAAAACCCTCCGGGAGGCCGAACTCAGGTATTCTCCCATCGAGAAGACGGTGCTAGCCATCGTTTGGACCGTCAAGAAGCTGGGCCACTACTTTCAAGCTCATCCGGTCCAGGTGCTCACTCATCAACCCCTCGGCGCCCTCATGAGAAGCCCCACAAGTTCCTCCCGAATGGTAAAATGGGCCATCTTCCTCAGTCAGTACAACATAGATATCCGTCCGAGGCCTGCCATTAAGGGCCAAGCCCTGGCAGACTTCGTAACGGAATGCACCGCGAGATCAGCAACAGACGAGGAGCCTTCGGCACCCCTTGATGAGTGGTGGACCCTCTACACCGACGGCTCCTCAGCCACCAAAGCATGCGGAGGAGGGGTAGTCCTCATTACACCCGAGGGCTTCCGCGCCTATTATGCCATCCGCTTCTCCTTCAAAGTCTACAACAACGAGGCCGAGTACGAAGCCCTCCTCTGTGGCCTTCGGCTGGCAGCAAATCTGAAGGCTAAGATGATCCACGTCAAGTGTGACTCCAAACTTGTTGTGGGTCAAATTTCCGGGGAGTACGAAGCTAAGGAAGGAAGGATGAAACAATACAAGGAAGCGGCTAAGGAGTTGCTCAAAGTGTTTGAGGCACATTCTCTCACCCAAATACCGAGGGCTCAAAACTCCGAGGCCGACATTCTATCCAAGCTCTCGGATGAATCCCCCGAGCACCTCTCGAAGATTGCAAGAATTGAGGAGCTCAGCCTCTCAAGTATCCACGCAAGCCCCGTCATGAGCATTAACCTAAGGCCGGAGGATTGGATCTCCGACATCGTCGCCTTCATCACCACAGGGCAACTACCCCAGGACGAGGCCCGCGCCAAGTTAGCTAAGCTGAGGGCTCCCAGTTACACCCTCGAAAACGGGAGGCTTTACAAGAGATCCTACAACGGCACCCTCCTTCGGTGCCTTCATCAGGATGAGGCCGAAGTCGCCATGGAGGAAGTGCACAGTGGCACTTGCTCAGCTCACCAGGGACCCTTCTCCATGTCCCGAAGGCTCATAGTTCAGGGCTACTTCTGGCCCACGATGGCTAGAGATTGTGCTGACCTAGCCCGAAGGTGCACCGCTTGCCAACACTTTCAGAAGGCCCCCGGCAGACCAGCGGTCAACTATGCCCCCATCAGCACCGCTATACCCTTCTCCAGATGGGGGATCGACTTAGTAGGCCCTCTGCCGAGGGGTACCTCCAACAACCGGTATATCATTGTGGCCATTGACTACTTCACCAAATGGGTGGAAGCCGAACCCCTCGCCAGCATCACTGAAGCCCGGTGCCGCCACTTTGTTCTCAAAAATATTCTCACAAGGTTTGGCGTTCCCCAACAAATTATCTCCGACAACGGGACTCAATTCGAGGCAGCCCCCTTCTGTGCCCTCCTTGAGGCTTGGGGCATCAAGCACACGTTCTCTTCCGTTGCCTACCCTCAGGGCAACGGACAAGTAGAAAATGCCAACCGCACCCTCCTCGAAGGGTTGAAGAAGAAGCTGGAAGCCGAAGGGGGAGGCTGGGTAGAAGAGCTCCACAACGTCTTATGGGCCTACCGCACCACCCCTCGGCGCGCAACAGGCGAAACACCCTTCTCCCTATGCTATGGCTTCGAGGCTAAGGCTCCAACAGAAGTGACTCTCTCCACCCGAAGGGTTGAGCAATATGAGCCCGAGGCAAACGACGCCAACATGGCCCTCGACCTTCATCTCATCTCAGAACGCCGAGAGCAAGCTTTTCTCAGGGCCGAAAACTATAGGAGACAAGTCAAAGGATACATCGACGCTAAGGTCCGCTCCCGGGAATTCCAGGTGGGAGACTACGTCCTCCGACGAAGGGAGGCCAGTCTACCCACCGAAGGAGGAAAGATGACACCCAAGTTTGAAGGCCCCTACATCATCTCAGCCATCATCAAACCGGGGACATACAAGTTAAAACGTCCTAATGGGACGGAGATTCCTAGACATTGGAATGTGCACCACCTAGTGAAGTTTTACCAATGAGTGGCCAAGCCCTCATACTCAACAAGTGTAAATGATCAATGGCCCAAGGCCCCATCTGTTCTTGAAGAATAATCAAGAGGCCAAGCCTTCATCACCTACGTATTGTACAAACGGCCCAAGGCCCCCCTTCTCTCCTACACATGAGTGGCCAAGCCCTCATCTCTCCACCAAAATAGGCCCAAGGCCTCTCCCTCTGATGAGGGGGAACAACAATTTAGGTACCAAGTACCAAGTGTATGGGTCACCCCCATCACTCTTTGAAAACACCAGAGTGTTTTCTCAACAATCAGGCATACACTATGCATACTTTTACATATTCCTCCTAAAAAAAAAAAAAAAAAAAAAAAAACCGGGGGGTTCAACACCCCTCGGCCCGGCTGGTACCAAGTGCCCCCGGCTGTTTGTGTTCCACACACAAATAAAACCCTTCCCAGGAACGCTTTCCGCGCCATCCCCCAAGGGGAGGCAGGCAACGGACCATGTCCCGGGCCCAGGATTCGACTTCCACAAACGAAACGCTCCCCGCGCTATCCCCCAAGGGGAAGCAGGCAACAGACCATGTCTCGGGCTGAGGGGACGACTTTCAAAACCGAGGCGCTTTCCGTGCTATCTCCCAAGGGGAAGCAGGCAACAGACGATGTCTCGGGCCGAGGAAACGACCCTCAAACCCTTCGGGATATCGGAAGGTCATTCCCGAAGGGGGAGCCAACGGTTCGTTCCGTTGCCTCCCATATAGGCCAAGCCTTCCCTAGAAACCAAGTTTCTAGATGCCTCTCCTACACCATCTTAAAAAAAAAAAAAAAAAAGATGTGTAGGGGGGAAGGAACTCCCCGAATACTATTCTCCCCGGAGGCTCAACACTTCGGATATACATTCCCGGAGGCTCCTACAAATTCACAAGAAAATCTCGCAAGCAACAAGTCATCTGGCCACAAGACCGGAGGCTTCACTGCGTAAAACCTTGGAGTACAAGAATTCCACCGAAGGCATAAGAAGAGGGCTTACTATCAAAACTTCACCTAAATTTGACTAAGTCCTAAATCTGGCTCGAATCGAAGACACCATGTTACATACCGAAGGCTACACAAAGTTCTAAGGCAAGCTAAATCTATTATCTACACGAACCGGAGGGTTCATGCCAAGGGAAGAAGGATCACCAAGCTCATTCAAACGATCTCAACAAATCTCAGAATTTCACTGAGTCCATAATCTTGGACCCCTCGGCAACTGTACACACCGGGGGCCCAAGCGACCCTTACGCCCGAAGGTCCACTACAACACCTATTGAAATTTTGTGGAAAAACGACTAAGTCCACAAATGTGGACCCTTCGGGAGGGCAATTCTTCACCTACAGACTCATGGCCGATGGCCTCCCACACTACTTGGCAATAGCCAAAAGCTACACTACTAAACAAAGGATTCCAAGCTTCCCGGAGGCATTAGAGGCAACTTCACTTGGGAAATTTCCTAAATCTAATTCACCTTAGCCCTCGATCCTATTGCTACAACCCGGAAGCAATCCCAATGGTTCATCACCGAAGACATGCGATGGAATTTTACTTAGGAAATTTTTCAAAGTCCACAATCACAAGCCTCCGGTGATTCTGCAAAACGTCCGAAGGGTTCTAATCAAGTTTTACTTGGAAAACCTTCTAAGTACACAAGCAATGACCCCCCGGTTATTCTACTTTACAGCCGAAGGGTCCTGGTCTGGTCTCACTTAGAAAATTTTCTAAGTCCACAAACTTTTGGCCCTCGGGAAACCAGGCAAGGGAAAGGAGAACATACATTCATTCATACACAAACACAAAGAGAAACAGGGGCATACATTCAAGTTCAAGATAAAGGAAACATTCATTCACAAAAGCCCGAAGGCACAATCATCCATCAACAAGAACATTTTAAAGTGCAAAAGATGTTTGTTTACAAGGCATGGCCGAAAGCCGAAAACCTATGAACTATTACAGGAGTTTATACTTGAGGAAATTCTAAGTTCATGCATCCTTGGCGGCATCTTCCTTCGGCCTCGAGGTCGCATCGTCTTCGGCTCCTTCATCATCGCCCTCGCCCATCAGCTCAGAATCTTCTAGATCTGGCCTCTCTACGCCCTCGGGGAGTGGAGCTCTTACATCCGGTTGCAGGGGGGGAAGACCATAGACTGCAGGGTCAAAGTCCTTCGGCTCAGTTTTGAAGTGCCTGGCTAGCCTCCTGTATATGAGGTTTTGGGTAAAGAACTCGCCGCCATCATAATAATCTTTGCCCTTCTGGGCTAGCCACATGGCACCCGGACCCTTCGTCCATTCGTCCACCGAGGCCTCCACCACTGACTCCACCCATGCCCTCCGGTCTTCCGCCTTCCACCCATCAGCAACGAAGGCATCGACGGCATCTTTCTCTGCCTGGGCGACGGCCCCCTTCTTGGCTGCCTCGGCCTCCTCGGCGGCAACCTTGGCGGCTTCGGCAGCGGCCCTCTCTGCGTCGGCCTTCCCCTCGGCTCTGGCGATCACTTTATTATTTTCGAGGATGCCGTTGAATGCCATCTTCTCCAGCCGGAGGGTCTCTTGGGCTTCTTGGAGTTGCCGCCGGGACTCCGCCAGGGCTTCATCAGCCTGCAACTTCTGCACCTGGTATTGCTCCATCCTCTGGAGCAGTTCCCCAAGCCCGAGGGCAGCCTGCAAATCAAAACCGTCATACAACAATGATCAGCTTGGTAAAGTAAAAATACACCAGGTCCGTCAACTAAACAAAAGTTAAGAGAGAAACTTACAGTGACAGAGGCTTGGAGCACCTTGGCACTGAGGGCGTCATCCTTCGCCCTCGAGAGCACCGACTTGTCAGTCGGGGGCGTGGCACCCTTTAGGAACTCCCTCGGGTTGAGGGTGCCATGCATGATGGCAGTTCCCTTGGTGATGGAGAACTGCACATCATCCCGGGGCCAGGCCAGGTTGGTGCCTTGGTCCCCGGGGGGAGGAAGAGCATTTGCTGAGGGAGAGGAGGAGGAGTGCTCTTCGACAATGACGAGGGGGGCGTCCTTCTTCTCAGGCCCCCCCTTCTTTTTCTTCTTCTCCGGAGGCATCACGCCCTTCCCGGCATTTTTTCTCTTGGGCTCCGCCTGAGCTCCCCCGGCGCCGGCACCAGCACCAACAGCTTTTGAGGGTCCCTCACCCTCCGGGACCCGAGTGGCCCCCTCTCTCTCGAAGAATTCATCGACGGGTTTCTGAACCCCCGTCTCTTTCTTCTTCTTCGGCTCCTTGGCCAGCTTCTTCTTTAATGCAGCAAAGTTGGAGACATCCATGCTGATACCTGCAAGAAAGTCAAACCAGAGGGGTCAATCACAACAAGAGAAGAGAAATAAGAGCATGCAAATATCCTAAGTACAATAAGGCAGACCCTTCGATAACTACCTCCAATGCTACCGAGGGCTCTCTCGAGGACAGGGTACTGTTCGTCCTTTTCACCCAGAAAACGATACCGCCGGAAGCCGAGGGCCAGCAGATCTTCCGGGAGGGTCGAGTCCTTGACCGTCACATGCTTTGTGGCCCCCGGCAGCAAAGCCGCAATCTTCTTCCCCTCCCTCTGGAGTGCGGCGTTTCCCACCTTCGGATGCCGCCTGAAGTGGTTGCGTAGTTCCCCCGGAAATGGATTTTCTGCCATCTTGACGTAGCAGAAGCGATCCTTCCATCCTTTGTGGGACGAAGGAACGTCATCGAAAAGCCTGAAGGGGGCGAGCTGCTGCAGGTTGGCGAATCCCTCGGAATTGGTGTGCCCCCCCCGGCACAAGTTGAAACTTTGAAAGAAAAGATCGAGGGTCGCGGTTACCCCTCGGGATCGGCACAGCTGCAGGAAGCCAGTTATATAGGAATGGCTGTTTGGGGTTAGCTGGCAGGGGGCTAAACCCACATACCTCAGGTACTCGAGGAGAAAGGGATGCAGCGGAAACCGGAGGCCCATGGCAACCGACAGCACATGGACCGCAAAACAACCCTCCGGAGCTTGTAGCAGGAGATCATTGGGTCCCGGTTCAATCACAGTAGCCGAGGGCCCCACGTGCAGCTGGGTAACGTAGCATTCGGCCCGGTCAGCCCTCGACTTCAGCGCGAGGGCCGCAGTGTTCAGCCATGAATGCCCCTCGGGTATACCTACGGGTTTCCCGCAGTCCACGGCGGTTTGCTTGCCTTTCTTGGGAGCCTTCGTCTTCTTCCTCTTCTTCCCTACTGCAACACTGAGGGGCTCCGGATCTAATGGCCGGGAGGTGCTCGCCTCACCGGAACCGCGAAGGGGGAGGACAGCGACAGTGACTTCTTGCCTCTCCTTCTCCTCCTCTTCTTCCGCTACCTGCAGCGCGAGGGCCATTTCCTCATCCTCGATCACCTGCTCGAACTCCTCCGCCTCCAGCTCGGTGCGAAGGTTATCTTGGACCTCTTCGGCGACAGCTGAGTCATTGTTCGCCGAGGACTGCTCACTAGAGGACTCCGCATCCGATGAACTTTCTTGCAGCGCCGACGGCTCCCTCGAGATATCTTGTGAGTCGCTTTGCGAAGACATATCACCCGGGGAAGTTTCGAGAGGATTAAGGAAAAATACTACTCAAGCACTCTAACCGAAGGCTCCTAGAAGCTCTAAACACTAGATCTAAAGGAATGGAAGCAAGAAATACGCCAAGGAACAAGAACAAAGGATGAACTGACCTTGGATCGAGGAAAAATCTGGGGTTTGATCGAAAAGGGGACTTTCTCTCTCTAGAAAATTTGACAGAGCTTCGCCTCAAATTCTAAAACGCGCAAGGGGATGAGTTTGGCTTGGGGTATATTGATAAGTCCGTATTTAGACACGCATTTGATGCGTGTCCGGGTCGGATATTGATGGTTTTCCTGGCTTTAAGGCGTTGCAAGTCTCAATTTTGGCTCAAGTTGTGTTTAGCAGGCGTTGGATCGAGTTTCATTGCATTTGGAGTTGATTTGAAGAAGTTAGAGACCGACATCGGCGCTTAGAGAAGCAATCGGGAAGAGTTGGAGAACATTCGAGAGAGATTTGAGAGTTTTGGAGGCCACCGGAAGGTTCACGGCGAAGATTTGATGAAGAAACGGCCTTTGGATTGATTAAAGAAGTATCCAGGAGCAAACGGGGAAGAAAATAGCAAGAAAACGGTTCTAGAGCAATCCGCGCGCCCCGCGGTGCGGTTCCGCACGCCCCGCGGGTGATTCTGAGAGCAAGAATTCAAGAAGTCTGAACCGCACTATGTGCGGCCGAAACCGCACACCGCGCGGTCGAAACCGCACACCGCGCGGCCGAAACCGCACACCGCGCGGTCCAGAAATAGCCCCCAGAAGTACCCGCGCGGTTGCATAGTGCGGCGCCCGCACACCGCGCGGGCGGAGCGAAAGTCGGAAGACGGAAAAACGCGCGCGTGACCGCGCGGTGACCCGCACTACGTGCGGACGACCGCGCGGCCTGATTTTCGGCCCGTTTTCGGATTTTTCTATAAATAAGCCCCTGTTTTGCCTGTTTTTAGGGATGAGCTTAGAGAGATAAACCCTATTTCGATTTTTGAGAGCTTTTCAAGCCTTGTTCTTCAAGATTAAGGGATTCTTTGTAAGTTCTATCTTTTGAATTAATGACAATTATTTCTATTCATCCCAATTCTGTTGATTCTTCAATTATGAATTGTGAGTAGTTTAATTAGGGATTTGAGATTGATGAAGGGGTTAATCATGATTGATGGCTAGATTCTTGTCGGTTTAATTGCATGAATGTCGTTTAATTTGTGTTTGAATAATTTAACTGATATCTCTTGTAACCTAGACTGCAGCTAGAATTACAATTGCATGTAGAATGAATTAAGAGAGATCTAATTTGTTCTAGGACACATTCACACACACTTAATCGTTCGCTAAGAGATTAGTAGCGATTAAGGGGCCGTAAGCTCGCTCGTTTTGGCAATAATTTAGGATCTTGTCGCATGAGAGATCAGCCTGGACCCCTAAATTATTGTACTCTACGCCGCGAGAGCGGTAAGAACTTAGTAATGATTAGCTAGGCTCAATTAAATTAAATTCATGTAATTAGGCCTGATCTGCCAGAAATCTGTTTACCCCGGAATCAATTCCTATTCCCTTCGTCGTTAATTGAGAAGAAACCAATCTTTTATTTTTATCGCTCATTAGCATTAGTTTTAATTTTAAATTCAACCAATCAATCTCGCACATCGCATTTTAATTTATTTATTTCTGTTTAATCGCTAAATTTAGTTAATCTTTAATTCCCTTTTGTCCGTCCCTGTGGAGACGATACTCGTACTTTCAACCACTTTTCTACAACAATTTTTAGTGCGAGAAAACTCACATTAGTTTTTGGCGCCGTTGCCGGGGACGGTGTCGGATTTAAGGGTTAAGTAATTTTAGCGACTTGTTTTTAGTTTTTCGTAGGATTTTTGTCTACTAACCTTGCAGGTCAGATCTGTTTATGCATACACGCTCTAAGAAGGGAGAATCACTAGTCCCTCTTAATCCTGAGATCGAGAAGCTAGCTAAACAGAACCGCAAGGCCTTTAGAGAACAGAAAGCAACCATGGATCATCCATCCAATTCTGGAATAGCTGGGACGTCTGATGTCCAAACCACTCCTGGTAATCTGGATTTTTATGTTAATACCTCTCCCCAGTCTTCACAAGAAAATTCACCTAGAGCTTATCCGGGGTATCAAAATCTTCGTACCCCATTCTTCCCTCAAAATCAGTCCACTCCACAACTAAATCTTCCACCACTATATCAGCTCTTCCAAAATACTTCTATTGCTCCCGAAAGCACTTTTCAAAACCAAACCTTTGGGATGCAAGGTCTAGGGCAAAACAATCCAGTCTTTCAGCCCAGACAGAACCAACCGCCAGTCACACAAAATCCACCCCTTACTCAGCCACAAAATCAGCCTTTTCAACCCCAATATCAACAATTCCATCAAACCCAACCTCAGCCAAATATCACCAGTCCACAACCCATTCGACCCCAACCAGTTCATCAGCCAAGATATCAAGCTCCTCCTTACCACAATTATGTTCCACATGACAATCCGCTCTATCAAGGAGAGAGCATTGCAGATTTCCTTACTCCGGACATCACAGAGTATGACAGCATTCAAGTGCAGGGAATTACTGCACCCCGCTATGAGATCAACCCAGCAGTGATTAACATGGTGTCCAATAATCAGTTTGGAGGGAGCCCTACAGAAGATCCAGTGGCACACATTACAAAATTCTTGAGGATGTGCCAAACTTTTAAGATTCCTGGACTAGCTGATGATCAGGTACGGATGCTATTGTTCCCTTTCTCATTGAGGGATGACGCGCAGAGGTGGTTGGATAGCAATCCACATCACCATATTCAGACTTGGGATCAGCTGCACAAGGCCTTCATAAAAGAATACTTCCCAACATCAAAGGCCATAAAACTGAAGAAGCAGCTGCAAGATTTCAAGCAAGGTTCGTTGGAAACATTGGCAGAGGCGTGGAAGAGATTTAAAGTGCTGAGAAGAGCTTGTCCTCAAGGCAAGTTGACCGATAGTGAGATTCTTTTTTGCTTCTATAGCGGAATTTGCGATGAAGGGAAGATGATGCTTGATGCTTCGGGTGGAGGAGCTTTTCCTCAATTACCATCTGAGGTGGCGGAAGAATTAGTGGAGAAGATTGTTTCTAATAATGCTTCATGGTACAGCTCTCGGGACACACCTCACCAGAAGACCCCGGGGTTGTATGAGATCAGTGATAATTCGGCCCTTTCTGCGAGAGTAGATGCTTTGACTAGCATGATTCAGAAGCTTGCTACAAGTGTGGAGGATAATCAAAAGAAGACGAATCTTGCTCTCTCGGTGCCCAGTGTTAATATGGTAGCCCCCGTTCCTATTAGTCCCTCTTGTACTATGTGTGGGGGACTCCATTCGCCACATGAATGCACTATGATGGCACACTCGGCAGCCCCTGGAGTAGAGCAAGTTGATGCGATGAATTATCAGCGACAGGGCTACTACAATCAGCCCTACGGACAGCAGCAACAAGGGAATTACGGGTATGGAAATCAGCAGCAGCAGTCTAGAAACTATAATCAACAACAAACATCTCAGTCAGTGTAGAGAGCTTTAAGAAAGAGAGTGAGCAGAAATTTTCTAGCATAGAAGAAACACTCAAGAAGCTGCTGCAATTTCAACAACAACAGATGCAATTTCAACACCAACAAATGCAAAATCAACAGCGAGAGCAGCAGCAAACAGACTCAAGGATGCAAATAACTGAGGCAAGGATACAGAACATGGAGACTCAAATGGGGCAAATCTCAAAGGCTTTATCTGAGAGGCCTCTGGGATCCCTCCCTAGTAATACTGAACCAAATCCAAGAGAACATGTTCATGCAGTCACCTTGAGGAGTGGAAAAGAGCTAGAACCTGCTGCCATGGCAAGGAAGCCCGTTGAAGTTAATGACGTACCTGCTGCACAAGAGGAAGAAAAGGAGTTAGAAGAGGGACGAGAGGTGGCAGCTGCACCAAAACAGCCCGTTCCGGTTAAGAATTACACCCCACCTCTCCCCTATCCGGCGCGATTGACAAGGAAGAATGATAGTGACCAGTTTGGTCATTTTCTGAAACTCATGAAACAAGTCCAGCTCAACATTCCATTCGTAGATGCACTAGCACAGATGCCGAAGTACGCTAAGTTCATGAAGGATTTACTCACTAACAAAAGGAAGTTGGAAGACGCGTCAACGGTAAGGCTTAACGTGGACTGTTCAGCAGTGATTAGGAGGGATCTACTAGAGAAGCTTAAGGATCCAGGTTCTTTCACTATACCTTGTTTAATAGGAGATCTTACTTTTGATAGGGCCTTAGCTGATTTGGGTGCAAGCATTAATTTGATGCCATATTCCTTGTATGAGAAGCTTGCACTCGGTCCACTTAAACCAACGCGTATGTGTATTCAGTTGGCTGACCGTTCAGTCAAATATCCTAAAGGCATTATTGAAGACGTGTTGGTTAAAGTGGACAAGTTTATTATTCCTGTAGACTTCGTTATTTTGGACATGAATCAGGATCGAGAGGTACCATTGATTCTGGGCAGACCATTCTTGGCAACTGCCCGAGCACTTATTGATGTTGGAGATGGTAAGCTTGTCCTTCGCGTTGGGGATGAGACTGCCACCTTTGATATGTCCAAAATAATGAAGAGGCCCTGTCAGGATAGTGGAGAGTGTTTCTATTTGGATGACATAGATTCACTGGTGGAGGATTGCACCCCGAACATGCTTTCCAATGAAGCCCTTTCTGACCTTTTGTTTGAGGATAGTGAGTCAGCAGAGGATCTTGAGCCCCTCCCTAGTTTTGACTGTCTTATGATAAGTGGAGAGGAGGACTCAAGTGATGCTAGTTCTGTGCAGGGAACGGAAGATGATTTAGATAAGGTGGAGAAGAGAAATTTTCAGCCCGATTCCTTATTTGTTAGTCCTTCTCCATTAAATCTAAACTCTCTTCCATTCCACCTTAAGTATGATTTTATTGATGATAATCCTGACCCCCCTTTCATTCTTACACCCGAGCTAGAGCCATCCCAAAATTTTTCATGTTTTAATTTACTTAGTGAACAAGGGGAAGTTCTAGCCCGAAAATTTCTTGACATAGAGGGGAGTTGTCCATCCTTTGACCCATTCTTTGCTAAAGGGCCGGATAAAGGCCACAATTCATTCTGTTGCTTTACGGGTAACCCTGAGATGCGTAATTGTTTTCATGAATTTAAGGTCTTACGCCATCTCAGGGCATTTGTTGATAAGAGGTTTGATTTGTGGAAGACTAATTTTCTGAGTGGGAGTGTCTTTGATTGAGTTTTTGATGAGGTGGTTGCGTCGGGCAAACGACGTTAAAAATAGCGCTTCTCGGGAGGCAACCCGAGCTTATTTCTACTGTTGCTTTTGCTTTGTTTGTTGTTTGGTTGTTTTGCTTTGTGTTTTTGTTGCAGCCCAGGGTCTTGTTATAGGGAGGATGTGCCGAGGATCATTGACTCAATTTAGTTCTTGTAAGGAATAAATGTAATTAGATTTTGATGATGCTATAGGATTAGAAAGTTAGAGTACCCCCAAATTAGATTTTATGTATTAGAATTTTTAATTGTAAGTATTAGTGTAGTCGACGATCAGAGTTGCTCTACTTTGGATCAGATCAGGAGTGCATCAGAACTCTTCGACCAGACTTGCTCTATGAGAACTGCTCCATCAGAGTTCTCTTACCAGAAGTCCATCAGAGTTGCACCATGAGAGTTGCTGATAAACTTGGACATCTGATAGCCAATGAGATCTACAGATCAGAGGGACTCATCAGCGAACCTATCAGAGTCAGAGTTCAGTCAGAGATCAGAACTCCATCAGAACTCAACTCATCAGAAAGCCATCAGAATCCAACATATCAGAAGAGCCTGATCAGAGCCCGACGAACACTTAGAAAAATCTCAAGCAACATCCAACAGCTCTGAATTCAACGGGTAAAAACATCCAACGGCTACAAGACTGTGCATGAAAGGAAAGCTTTTAATGCACATTAAATGAGCCTGATACGCTGAAGGATTGATTGCAAATGATTGACCAAGGAATCCGGGAAGATATATTATAAAAATAGAAACCTTCCAAAACGGCGGTCAAGTCAACAGTACGCGCATTTAATGCAGTTGTCTCCTCCTCCAACGGGCAGACAACCTCAGTATATAAGCTACACACCGAAGATCAGGAAAACAACTTTAGCCACAACTTTTGCTCTGAACTTCATTCTACAAGCATTCTTGAGATTCAAACTTCATAACACAAAACAAGAAAAAGCTTACGTTGGGAAGATTCAACCTCACAATCTTAATCCCCAACAAGAGCAAAGTTCATCCTGTTCTTCAACACTTCAAGATCTTCATCAAATATCTTTTGTGACGAAGCAAGTTGGAGGAAAAACTCTGTTTTTCAAAGGATCTTCTGCAAAGAAGGGCGTCCAAGTAACTGCAGTAGTGAAGTGGTGATACTTCCGGGAAGCTGAGTGAAAGGATCAGCCATCAGGACGTGGAATTGCATCCTGGGTGGCATCTAGGCTTGAAGAAGACGAGGAGTGCTTCTTAAGTGCTAGGAATTAGCTTTGTAACTGATCTACTTCAAAGCTAGTGGAACAGTGGACTAGAGGAACGAGTTGTTCCTTGAACCACTATAAAATATCCGGTGTCATTTACTTTACTGCAATTTATATTTCTGCACTTAGGATATTAACTGATTAACTCTAAGACTTGGAATCTGTGCTCAGCAGATCTTGTTTTCAGAGTTATCAGAAAGGCATCTGCCTTAGTGTTTCTGAGGCTACCCGGACAGATCAGAATCCGCTGCCAAGGCTAGTTCTGATATCAGAACCAGCCTTTCTCTGTCATCAGAATCAGACCTTCTCTTATAAGTCACTTCGGACTTAGAGAAAATTTGAAAAATTAACCAGTCTATTCACCCCCCCCCCCCTCTAGACTGGTTACCATATTAAACGGGACCAACAAGTGGTATCAGAGCCTCCTTGTTCTTGTAATCTTTCAGGTTACTCTCTGAACAAAGATCCACTTGTTCTTAGCCTCTCCTTATTTATTATAATGGATAATTCTCTTGCAAAGCATCTTATGTTCACAGATCAGAAGTATGATGATTGGAAGATCAGAATGAAGGCACATCTATGTGCTCTTCATGATGAAATGTGGGAAGTCTTGGAAAATGGCCCCTTTATCCAGTTCATGAAGATCAATCCTGCTCACTCCATTGATAACTTTCAGCCCCAGATGATTGAGAAAGCCCGGTCAGAATGGACCAAGGAAGAGAAAAGGCAGTACAACCTAGATAATATAGCCAAGGACATTCTTTACAAGGCTATTGATGAAAGATACTTCAACAGGATCAAGAAGTGCAGAACTGCCAAAGAAATCTGGGATAAGCTGGATGAGATTGGAGCAGGAGATGAACAAGAAAGGGACAACAAGCTGACCATTGCAATGAAGAAGTTTGATGACTTCAAACTCCTACCAGAAGAATGCATTGCTAAGATGCATGAGAGATTGCTGATTCTCATCAGTGAGATTTCTGAGCTTGGGAAGGAGCTCACCATCAAAGAGGTCAACATGAAGAT
The DNA here is from genome assembly GCA_945859915.1 of Cuscuta epithymum. NCBI lineage: Eukaryota > Viridiplantae > Streptophyta > Magnoliopsida > Solanales > Convolvulaceae > Cuscuta > Cuscuta epithymum. Next base: position 1,367,933 of record CAMAPF010000141.1, on the reverse strand, counting down.
CCTCAGGGGACTGCCCTCAGCTTGGAAGATGAAGGTGATTGCAGTCCAGGAAAGCAAGAACATCAAGACTTATGCCACTGAGAAACTCATCTCTGATCTCAAGGCTTATGAGTTTGAGATGCATGAAGAGAAGGAAGAAGTTCCTGATGAGAGGACCACCACTGCTCTCACTGCTAGCACCTCAAAAGTAAGTGACTTTGACCCTTCTACTCTGTTATCTGATGAGTATATGGCTGCTTTTGCCAGAAAGTTTAAGAAGTTTATGAAGAAAGATGGAAGGAGTCCATCTTCCATCAGAAGACCACATCAGAAGACCAAGTCCTCTGAAAGCAATGGAGAGTACCTCTGCTACAACTGCAGACAGCCTGGGCACTTCAAAGCAAACTGCCCCTATCCAAGAGTGTCCAAGAAGCAAGGACATGAAGATGAAAAGAAACCAGATGATCAACACAGAAGAAGAAGAGCATTTGTCTCAGAACAAGCTGAGAGAGATCCACTCTCTGAATCAGAGTCCAGCTCAGACTCCGACTCTGATGAAGCATTCTGCTGCTTGGATGCAGAAACTGAAGACCTTTGCCTCATGGCACAATCAGATGATGAGGTATGCTCTACTTCTAATTCTATTTCCTCTTCGGTAGGCACAGCCTTAAATGATGATCCAATGTCATCATTCTGGGAAGAGTTCCAAACTATCCAAGCCACTTATTCTTTTGTTAAAGAAGAGAACAGTAGGCTGAAAGTTGATATCTCTGATCTAAGGAAAGAGACTGAGTGTAAACTTAATCTCTTAACTGAGGAAAGAGATATACTGAAAGCTGAAAATGAGTCTCTTCTGAAAAGAATAAGAGACATTGAGGAACTTGAGAGTAGATATAATAGCCTTCTGAAGATGCAATCTTCCATGAAGAATATTGGTGACTCTCATAACTTCACCTCTGGCCTTGGATATGTTGAACCAGAGTCTGGTGAGCCTTCTGTAAGGCCTAGCACCCGGGTTGCTAAAGCTAAAAAGGTCATAGTGCCACAGACTCTGAGCCCCAATTGCCATGCTAGTACTTCTGGTACTAAAGTTGTTCATGAGAAGGTCATACCAGAAAAACAAACTCTAAAGGCCAAACCAAAACAAAGTTTGAAAACTAATGAACCTGGCAGACACTCTAACAAAAGGAAAAGTTTTCAGAACAATAATAATCAACGGCCTAATCCAATCAGACAATCTCATGACAATGGTATCAGAAACTGCTATCAGAAAGGCAGATATCAAGAGAAGATTAACTATAGGCAGAAGAGGTTGTCTGGTCAACCTCAGAAGCCTAAAGCTAAGCGCTCCTCTGATCTTGATAGTATATGGGACTTCTTTCCAACAAAGAAGGCTATGCAGAAGTATGCAAACAGAAAGCATGATCCTCACAAGCATCTGCCCAAAGTGAATCATACATCTGTTTACTACAACTACCAGGTGGACAATGGGTACCATCCACCGAGGTTTCAGTTGATGAGACCAAAATGGTACCAACTACCGAGACTACATTACCCCCCAGGACCCAACATTGCTTGGGTACCTAAATCTTCCTTTTAATCTTGCAGGAACTGTGTGCTGGAGCCATCTCAGAAAAAGAATGGTATATTGACAGTGGATGCTCCAGACACATGACAGGTGACAAGAGTTGCCTATCAGAGTTCCAGAAAATCAATGGACCCAGAGTCACTTTCGGTGGAAATGACAAGGAAGGGCAAACAAAAGGAAGAGGGAAGCTGATCAAGAACCAGATAATCATTGAAGATGTCTCATATGTCAAAGGTCTAAAGTTCAACTTGCTGAGTGCTAGCCAATTCTGTGACAAAGGCTACACAGTTGAATTCACCAAGACCTTATGCTATGTCAAGCATGAGACAACCAAAGAAGTGGTTCTTACAGCCAAGAGAAGGAAGAACATCTATGTTGTTGACTGGCAAACAGCAAAAGATGGAACTTGCCTGATAGCTAAGGACAATTCAAAGCTAAGCTGGGACTGGCACAAAAAGCTTAGCCATCTGAACTTCAAAACCATCAACAAACTGGCAAGGGAACACATTGTAGATGGTCTGCCTGACATTGTCTACAAGAAGGAGACCCTCTGCAGTGCTTGTCAGAAAGGCAAACAAGTGAAGACCTCATTCAAACCCATAGCTGGAGATCTTTCTACCTGTCCTCTAAATCTGATCCATATGGATTTATTTGGACCAGTTGAAACTCCCAGTGTTGGTGGAAAAAGATATACTCTTGTTATGGTTGATGATTACTCAAGATATACTTGGACTGTGTTTTTGACTAAAAAGAATGAAACTCTTCAGAAGCTGCCATCTCTGTTAAAGCAACTTCAGACTGAGAAGAATATGAAGGTCAGAACAATCAGATCTGACAGAGGAACTGAATTTGTCAACAAAGTGATCAAGGACTTCTGTGATCAGAATGGCACCTTCCATCAACTTTCTGCTGCCAGAACACCCCAACAAAATGGTGTTGCAGAAAGAAGGAACAGAACACTGAAAGAAGCTGCAAGAACTATGATTGCAGAATCAGGTTTGCCCATCAGATACTGGGCTGAAGCTATCAACACTGCATGCTACACTCAGAACAGAAGCATGATCCACAAAAATCATCAGAAGACCCCCTACGAGCTGTGGAAAGGAAGAAAACCAAACATCAGCTACTTCCATGTGTTTGGATGCAAGTGCTACATTCTAAACAATGGAAAGGATAATCTGAAGGTATTTCAAGAAAAGGCTGATAAAGGTGTGTTCCTAGGCTACTCAAGTTCAAGCAAAGCCTATAGAATACTCAACAGAAGATCTCTACAAGTTGAAGAATCCATTCATGTCAAGTTTGATGACAGCACCTCTGCAGAAGAACTATCAGAGACCTTGCAGAAAATCAATCTTGAAGATAAGGGTTCAGAACCATCAGAAGAGGCCATCAACAATCCTACATTCCCAACTCCTCCTGCCAATCCAGTTCTGATAGACAAAGATGAAGATAAAGATGATGTATCAGAAGATGAACCATCAGAATTGCCTAGACAGCAACTGTCAGAACCTGATCTAACTTGGTTAAGAGACCATCCTCCTAATCAAGTGATTGGTCAAGTTACCAGTGGTGTTAGAACCAGATCTGCATCAAGAAGAGAAGCCATGTTCACCTGCTGCATATCTCAAATGGAACCAATGTGTATGGAAGAAGCTCTAGAAGATTCAGACTGGATCAATGCAATGCAAGAAGAGCTTACACAGTTTGAAAGGAATGAAGTATGGAAACTTGTTCCCAGACCAAAGCATCAGAATGTCATTGGAACCAAGTGGGTATTCAAGAACAAAGTAGATGAAGAAGGCAACATTGTAAGGAATAAAGCAAGGCTAGTAGCAAAGGGATACTGTCAAGAAGAAGGCATAGATTTTGATGAGACCTTTGCACCTGTAGCAAGACTGGAAGCAATCAGGATATTCCTAGCCTATGCTGCTTACAAGGACATCAAAGTATACCAGATGGATGTCAAAAGTGCATTTCTGAATGGAGAACTTGAAGAGGAAGTCTATGTTGAACAACCTCCTGGTTTTGTCATTCCTACTCAATCTTCTTGTGTCTACAAGCTTAGAAAGGCCCTATATGGTCTTAAGCAAGCTCCCAGAGCTTGGTATGACACATTGTCCCTATTCTTAGTGAACCACGGGTTTACTAAAGGAAAGGTGGACAAAACTCTATTTCAAATTTCTGTTGCTAATCATATTCTGTTAGTGCAAATTTATGTTGATGACATTATATTTGGAAGCACTAATCCAGAATTATGCAAGAAATTTTCTCAAGTTATGCAGAAGAAGTTTGAAATGAGCATGATGGGAGAACTCAGTTATTTCCTTGGATTGCAAGTCAAACAAGTTCCTGAAGGCATCTTTATCAACCAAGGGAAGTACACCAGAGATCTCATCAAGAAGTTTGGAATTGATGGAAAAACTTCAGTCAAAATTCCTATGAATGCATCTCAAGGCATTGGACCAGATGATGAAGGCAAAGATGTTGATGCAACAACTTATAGAGGAATCATTGGATCTCTCCTCTATCTGACTGCAAGCAGACCAGACATAGCTTTTGCAGTAGGAATCTGTGCCAGATACCAATCAAAGCCCAAGGAGAGTCATCTAGTTGCTGCTAAGAAGATTATCAGATATATCAAAGGAAATCCAAACGCAGGACTATGGTATCCCAAGGGAGGTAATTTTGAACTAATTGGTTATTCTGATTCAGATTTTGCAGGTTGTAGATTGGACAGGAAAAGTACTTCTGGTCACTGCCAATTGTTAGGTGGGAGACTTGTCTCCTGGTTTAGCAAGAAGCAGAATTCAATCTCAACTAGCACTGCTGAAGCTGAATACATTGCTGCTGGAAGCTGCTGTGCTCAATTGCTCTGGATGAAGCAACAACTCAAGGATTATGGAGTGCAAGCAAAGGAGATCAAGCTGCTGTGTGACAATACCAGTGCCATTGCCATCACTCAGAATCCTGTGCTGCATTCAAGGACAAAGCATATCGAGATCAGACATCACTTCATCAGAGATCATGTGGAGAAGAAGCACATTTCAATTGAGCATGTCCCAACTGAAGACCAGCTTGCAGACATCTTAACCAAACCTCTCTCAGAGGCAAGGTTTAACAAGCTAAGGGAAGAATTGGGAATGATGGATGATCTTCCCAGAGATACTTGAATCAGAGTTGATGAAGTATCAGATGTGGATTCATCAGGACACCCCATCTCTGATACCCGAAGCTCTTATTCATCAGAAGCTTGTATCAGAATTGAGAAGGATCAGACTTGCAAAAGTCAGAGTTGCAGGAAGGATCAGACTTGGTATTCATCAGAGGCACCCATATCAGAACTCTTCTATCTCTGATACAAGGGCTAATACCTATCAGAGTGGCTGTGGACTTAGAAAAATTTTCTAAATTTCGGGCGAGACTATTCAATAAACCGGAAGTTACAATTTTACCCCCGGTAATTATTACCATATTTGGAAAACGGCTTTCCGCCCACATTCCATTAAATGCGACCTCGAAACCGCAAATTATATCAAACGTCCACTAACCCGAACTCATATATACTCAGTTTGTAAACCTAAACCACCATTGCATCTTATCTCTCTTCGTTTTCAAGCTTTCTGAACTCTCAAAACCTCAAATCTCAGAAATTTCTTAATCCCTACCCAAAAATGAAGTTCATCAACATCACCGATCTTACTGATGCTGAAGCAAAAGCTCTAGTAAGCAATATTGTCACCGGAATGAAGGTCGACATGTCTTCATTGCCATTGTTGGCAGAAAACCAGGAAACCATGAGAGTAGTCATTGCTGGAATGAATGACTCCCAACTGAGCAAAATTGTGGCTCATCCTTACGAGCACTTCAGCAACATTGACGTAGCTGAATTCTATCTGAATGCCTTCGTCTCCGACAACGTTATCCACTCTCAGGTTCAAGGCAAGAATCTAACGATCGATGCTGACGCTCTAAACGAGTTCTTTGGCATTCAACTCGACTCCCAGGACATAAACACTCCAAATCTCATTGATCTTGAAGATGTAAATGTCTCAGTCGAAGCTTTTGTTGACACCTACTGCCGGGAGGATGCCACAAGAGTTGACAAGCTCTACATGAAGAAGAATGTCCTCAAGAAGGACTTCGAAAGGCTAATGAGCATCATGCACAGATGTTTATGGTGCAAGACTGGGTCAACTGACCAGATGAACAATGCCAACTCCAAGGCCATCTATGCTGTTCACAGGGGAATGAACATCAACTGGGGAAAGGTACTGTTCCAGTCCATCTCTGAATCTGTGTCTAAGAAAGACAAGAAGACTGGCCTCTTCTCAACCAAGATGGGACATGGACTTCTGATCTCCAGACTCCTATCCAATGTCAACATAGCGCTACGAGAGGCTACTGAGGTCAACCACATGAAGACCATCTTCCTCACAGCCTCCCCCAAATTCAATGTGGCCATTGCTGCAGAACTGAAGAAAACCAGCAAGCATGAGCAGAACAGGGAAAAAGTAGTTGAGAAACCCAAGGCTGTCCCCAAGAAGACCACTACAAAGGCGGCAACCACCTCTGAGCAACAAGAGGTAAAGCCTGTTCAAACTCCAAAGAAGAAGAGAACTCCGAGGTCTAAGATTGCCTCTTCTGAGAAGATTGCATCAGAAGAGGATGCATCAGAAAAGGAGAGATCAGACTCGGCTCCTAAACTCTCTCCTTCAAAGAAGCAGAAGCAAAAGAGGAGAAGAAGAGCAATCATCAGAAGTGACTCTGATGACTCTGCTTCTGATCACATGCAAAGGAAGAAGAAGAAAGAAAGCACCTCTCATCAGAAGTCAGAAACTCAGGGGGAACCTGAGCCGGAATCCTTACCAGACATGCCTCTGATGACTCCATCAGAAGTTCATCAAGCATCCCCTGTCAGAGAACCTACCACAGAGTTTCATAAGGCTCTGGATAAGCAGTTTGAGCGTGTGTTAGCTTGGAGAGAATGGAGAATGGGTCCCCTTCAGAAGATTCTTCAATTCTTCCCCTACTATGAAGCTGAGGAAGTTGAAGTCCTCAAGTGGGTGGGAACAGATGATGTCTCACAATGCTTTGACATTGAATTTCTCGAAGCTATTCTAGAGAAGAAGAAAGCCAACTGCAAAGGCAAGGCTATTCTGATATCCAGCTCACCAGAGGAGCATATCAAGCCTCTATCTGAGCATGAAACTCCCATCTTTGAAGAATGGCTCATAGAAAAGAAGAGGAAGGAATCGCTGAGAAAGTATCCTTATCTCCCTCACTTCCATGGAGAACCATCTTCTGTCAATGATCTAGCTCTGACAATGAAGAATCTGATCAGAGAATGGAGAGCATCTCATTCTGAAGAAACCACTCTTGAGGTAATCCCTAACTCTCCATCTCCATCTCTTCAAATTGTAACAGAATCCCATACCTCACCTCCCAAATCCCCCTCACCTAAACCAGTCACACTAACCACAACTCCACCCCCATCTCCTCCTCAACCTCAGCATATCCCATCTCCAACACCCAAGAAATCACCCTCTCCATCACCTAAGAAACCATCTTCACCTACTACCTCACCCAAGAAATCCACCACACCCACACCATCCTCACCTTGTCATCAGATTACCCCCATCAGAAGCCGCTCACCCTCACCTCCTCCTCCTTCACAACAACAGAGAACCTCAACCCCTTCACCCAAGAAGCCCTCACCCAAACAACCTTCACCCTGCAAATCCCTTACCCCCATCAGAAACCGATCTCCTTCACCTCCTCCTGCTCCACAACATCTGATATCCCCTAACTCTCATCAAACTTTTCCTCATCAGCAACCCAATCATCAGAACTCTCCGCCAGCTCCTACACAGCAATCATCTTCTCCTGCAAGAATGCCAGCACAAACTCTTGTCACAGGCTCTGCTCCATTTCAACACTTCATGACAGACATAAAGCAGGCTGGGAACCAAATTGGCAAAGGAATGGAAAAGCTCCTGGAAGCTGAGTATGAGACTGATGCTCATCTCACCAGAGTCAGTGAACATCTCACCAACGGCATCAATATGCTGCTAAAGCATGTAGGCATCATTGCCACAGCTTTTGAGGTTCACAAGGACAAAACTACAGAGAGCCTGAGCAACATTGCCAAGGAGGTGGATGGAATCTCTGCCGTGTTATTTCATCACACTAAGGCCCTTGAAGAGCAAGACAAGGCTATCAAGAATATCTCTGATGCAGTAAGTGATCTTCAGTGGTCTCATGACAAAAATGCAGAACTTCTGCAAGATGTGGAGGGCATTTGCAAAACAAACAAAGAGTTTGGTCTCAAACTGATTAACAGTGGCAAGGAAAGAGATCACAAGTTGACTCTCCTTGAAGCCACTACTAAAGATATTCAGTCTGCAGTGGACAAACAGAAAGAAATCATTGAAGGACTGGCTTCTGTAACTCAGACTCTGCCAAGTGCTCTTGAAGTCATAAAGGAGAACCAGGCCTCCGAATTCTCAAAGATTGGACTCCTGCTTGGTGATCTTGCTGATGCCAAAAAGGGGGAAGATACTAGAGAACAGATCAGAACTGCAGAAGGATCAAGCACCAGAGCTCTGACTCCCATCTCTGGTACCCCTGATCCTGCTATATATTTTGAGAAAGCCAGGCAGAAGCAGATTGCTGCTGGTATTCAAAGACCTACTCCCCCTCGCCCCAAGAAAGGAAAGAAGATAGTCTCCACTTTCACTCTTGCTCAATGGCTTAACAGTGACCTAGCCAAGCCTGATGCAGCCCAGTTCCAAGAAATGAAGAAACATATGACCTCCTATCAGAAGGAAAATCTGATCCTAGATAAGGATGGGACGATTATCATAAACCATGGCGGGTCAATGCAAGAAGCAGAGGCTTGGTGGCGATTGAAAGTGATCCCTGGCAAGGACATCTCAGAAGCCATCAGAAACTACCTAGATTGCAAACTTGAACCTCATTGGAATGAATGTCAGAATCCAAGGAACTTGGCCTCCATCAGAACAAAGGTAAATACTCTTCTGAAGAAGATTGACGATGCAGAAGTTCAACTAGAAGAGGAAGATTCCTAAACTCTATCCTCTTGTTGCTTTAAATATCCTTTATTAATAAGATAACCTGCTTGCCTCTAATTTGCATGGCAATTTCAATTTATTTCTCTATTGCATTCTGATTATTTATGCTCTGATACCTTGTGCCATTTCTTACCTTATTAATCTGTTTGATTGTATCTTACTCTTACTATTTTCCTATGCCAAGTGCCCACCAAGATTTTAAATGAAAGTTTATACTTAACTTATTTTCCCTATGGTGAAAGGCACTTCTCTGGAAATAGTTTAAGGGTTTTGGCATCATCAAAAAGGGGGAAATTGTAAGGAATAAATGTAATTAGATTTTGATGATGCTATAGGATTAGAAAGTTAGAGTACCCCCAAATTAGATTTTATGTATTAGAATTTTTAATTGTAAGTATTAGTGTAGTCGACGATCAGAGTTGCTCTACTTTGGATCAGATCAGGAGTGCATCAGAACTCTTCGACCAGACTTGCTCTATGAGAACTGCTCCATCAGAGTTCTCTTACCAGAAGTCCATCAGAGTTGCACCATGAGAGTTGCTGATAAACTTGGACATCTGATAGCCAATGAGATCTACAGATCAGAGGGACTCATCAGCGAACCTATCAGAGTCAGAGTTCAGTCAGAGATCAGAACTCCATCAGAACTCAACTCATCAGAAAGCCATCAGAATCCAACATATCAGAAGAGCCTGATCAGAGCCCGACGAACACTTAGAAAAATCTCAAGCAACATCCAACAGCTCTGAATTCAACGGGTAAAAACATCCAACGGCTACAAGACTGTGCATGAAAGGAAAGCTTTTAATGCACATTAAATGAGCCTGATACGCTGAAGGATTGATTGCAAATGATTGACCAAGGAATCCGGGAAGATATATTATAAAAATAGAAACCTTCCAAAACGGCGGTCAAGTCAACAGTACGCGCATTTAATGCAGTTGTCTCCTCCTCCAACGGGCAGACAACCTCAGTATATAAGCTACACACCGAAGATCAGGAAAACAACTTTAGCCACAACTTTTGCTCTGAACTTCATTCTACAAGCATTCTTGAGATTCAAACTTCATAACACAAAACAAGAAAAAGCTTACGTTGGGAAGATTCAACCTCACAATCTTAATCCCCAACAAGAGCAAAGTTCATCCTGTTCTTCAACACTTCAAGATCTTCATCAAATATCTTTTGTGACGAAGCAAGTTGGAGGAAAAACTCTGTTTTTCAAAGGATCTTCTGCAAAGAAGGGCGTCCAAGTAACTGCAGTAGTGAAGTGGTGATACTTCCGGGAAGCTGAGTGAAAGGATCAGCCATCAGGACGTGGAATTGCATCCTGGGTGGCATCTAGGCTTGAAGAAGACGAGGAGTGCTTCTTAAGTGCTAGGAATTAGCTTTGTAACTGATCTACTTCAAAGCTAGTGGAACAGTGGACTAGAGGAACGAGTTGTTCCTTGAACCACTATAAAATATCCGGTGTCATTTACTTTACTGCAATTTATATTTCTGCACTTAGGATATTAACTGATTAACTCTAAGACTTGGAATCTGTGCTCAGCAGATCTTGTTTTCAGAGTTATCAGAAAGGCATCTGCCTTAGTGTTTCTGAGGCTACCCGGACAGATCAGAATCCGCTGCCAAGGCTAGTTCTGATATCAGAACCAGCCTTTCTCTGTCATCAGAATCAGACCTTCTCTGATAAGTCACTTCGGACTTAGAGAAAATTTGAAAAATTAACCAGTCTATTCACCCCCCCCCCCTCTAGACTGGTTACCATATTAAACGGGACCAACAGTTCTGCACCGACCAGCGCTATAGGGGAGTTTCCATGATTCTTTTTACTCGATGCGTAATGTTAACTTGAGTTGATTTTGAGCACGCGTGACCCTTTCCTCTTTACCCCTAATACATGATGCATATTTGGTCATCGAGGACGATGCCAAAGTTTAAGTGTGGGGGAGTGAATTGGGCATTCGGGCAGTAGTTGTTACATGTGATTTGCTAGAGTTAGCATGCGCAAGTGTTAGATGTATATTCATAGGAAATTCATGCAAAATTTTTGAAAATTTTTCTTTAAACTGTGTCTTTGTGAGCTGGCTAGCATTTTGACTATACTTTTAGAACATCTTTGAAGTGTTTAGGCTTAAATTGCTTGCACTATAATCTAGTTGTTGAGAGGATGAAGGCATTAGACACCCATTGAATTTTCCAATAATCATCCACCCCACCTGAAAGAACCCTTTAGGAGAAGCCATTTTGAGCCTGACCGTTCTTTGTTACCCAATTAATTAAGCTCCATAGCCAAATGGCCTATTTCCTTACCTGTGAATTTTTCTGACTTAGTCTTGATGTTTAGGGAATTAAGGGAGTAATTTGTTAAGTTTAGGGAATTTGTGTAGGAGCCATTTTTGGCATTGTTCCTATGCCCCAAATGGGGTAAGAGCAGTCACTTTTTAGGAATTTGATACTTTCGAGGATTGCATTGTAGGCCTGGATTCACTTTGAAATTAATGAACTTAAATTGCTATTTTTCCTTGGTGAGGCCGAGATTAGAATGGGGTAATGTCTAGTGAGAATCCGAAAGGTGAAAAATTAATATAGCTAGACCTCTTACTTTTCGAAAAAGAGAATGGGAGCCCCGGTCAAAAAGCGTAAGATGAGACTTGGGTATCTTTCGAAAGAAACGGCGTTCTCGTGCCAACATGACAAGGAAAACTAAACTTAATCAATGAACTTGGAGGCTATTGAAAAATTAGCTTTAGTCCTCCGCGTACTTCAAGTATACGTCAAAGCAAAAATGTGCCGAGACGGTTTAGCTTAGTTGTACACCATGTCTACTCTTTGCATAGGTTTAAATGATTGTTCCTAATTTGTGGCTTACTGAGTTCCTTGTTCCTAAAAATAGCCCTGAAGTTCCTAAGTACATTAAGTCTTTGTTAGAATATTCCTATCTCTCAAAATAAAGGGACTATTATTATTAACCATTCACCATCACATTCACAAGAAGTCATTCTGATCAGTAGCTAGCTTATTTGTGTATGCTGTCATTACTTTGAGGATGTTGTGAATAATTTTGTCAAATAGTTTAGCTTGAGTACAAAGGTGTAGTTTAGGAAAGAATTTTCTTGGTTTAGATTGGTTGTCCTGTGAATACCCCTTTAACTACGTGTGTATGCTAACTATTTTAAATTTCGTGTGGTGATTATCGTAAGTCCCGTTGTTCGATTTGCTTGAGGACAAGCAAAAGCTTAAGTGTGGGGGAGTCTGATAAGTCCGTATTTAGACACGCATTTGATGCGTGTCCGGGTCGGATTTTGATGGTTTTCCTGGCTTTAAGGCGTTGCAAGTCTCAATTTTGGCTCAAGTTGTGTTTAGCAGGCGTTGGATCGAGTTTCATTGCATTTGGAGTTGATTTGAAGAAGTTAGAGACCGACATCGGCGCTTAGAGAAGCAATCGGGAAGAGTTGGAGAACATTCGAGAGAGATTTGAGAGTTTTGGAGGCCACCGGAAGGTTCACGGCGAAGATTTGATGAAGAAACGGCCTTTGGATTGATTAAAGAAGTATCCAGGAGCAAACGGGGAAGAAAATAGCAAGAAAACGGTTCTAGAGCAATCCGCGCGCCCCGCGGTGCGGTTCCGCACGCCCCGCGGGTGATTCTGAGAGCAAGAATTCAAGAAGTCTGAACCGCACTATGTGCGGCCGAAACCGCACACCGCGCGGTCGAAAACGCACACCGCGCGGCCGAAACCGCACACCGCGCGGTCCAGAAATAGCCCCCAGAAGTACCCGCGCGGTTGCATAGTGCGGCGCCCGCACACCGCGCGGGCGGAGCGAAAGTCGGAAGACGGAAAAACGCGCGCGTGACCGCGCGGTGACCCGCACTACGTGCGGACGACCGCGCGGCCTGATTTTCGGCCCGTTTTCGGATTTTTCTATAAATAAGCCCCTGTTTTGCCTGTTTTTAGGGATGAGCTTAGAGAGATAAACCCTATTTCGATTTTTGAGAGCTTTTCAAGCCTTGTTCTTCAAGATTAAGGGATTCTTTGTAAGTTCTATCTTTTGAATTAATGACAATTATTTCTATTCATCCCAATTCTGTTGATTCTTCAATTATGAATTGTGAGTAGTTTAATTAGGGATTTGAGATTGATGAAGGGGTTAATCATGATTGATGGCTAGATTCTTGTCGGTTTAATTGCATGAATGTCGTTTAATTTGTGTTTGAATAATTTAACTGATATCTCTTGTAACCTAGACTGCAGCTAGAATTACAATTGCATGTAGAATGAATTAAGAGAGATCTAATTTGTTCTAGGACACATTCACACACACTTAATCGTTCGCTAAGAGATTAGTAGCGATTAAGGGGCCGTAAGCTCGCTCGTTTTGGCAATAATTTAGGATCTTGTCGCATGAGAGATCAGCCTGGACCCCTAAATTATTGTACTCTACGCCGCGAGAGCGGTAAGAACTTAGTAATGATTAGCTAGGCTCAATTAAATTAAATTCATGTAATTAGGCCTGATCTGCCAGAAATCTGTTTACCCCGGAATCAATTCCTATTCCCTTCGTCGTTAATTGAGAAGAAACCAATCTTTTATTTTTATCGCTCATTAGCATTAGTTTTAATTTTAAATTCAACCAATCAATCTCGCACATCGCATTTTAATTTATTTATTTCTGTTTAATCGCTAAATTTAGTTAATCTTTAATTCCCTTTTGTCCGTCCCTGTGGAGACGATACTCGTACTTTCAACCACTTTTCTACAACAATTTTTAGTGCGAGAAAACTCACATCATATATATAGACTTTCGGCCTCGAGAACTGGGCCTCGATTTAAAAAGGCCATCATTACGGGCCGCCGGTTCAGCCAATGGATGACTACCGCCCGCCTTCAACCAACGAGAACACGCCACGTCAACTACTCTTCCAACGGCTATATTGCAACGGCTATATTTCGCAAGCACTGGATTGCCCTCGAATTATAGCCTCCGGCTATCATTCACTACAGCCTTCAGCCAATGAATTCCGACATGGCGCCTTCGAGATGGCAGCCATAGGCACCTGGCTCGTCAATGTTGTCACCCCTCGGGATTGCACCAACTCATCATAACTCCTTCAGCCCGAAACTTGCCTTCGGCCTAAAGGAGTGGGGGACTGGGATACACCCCTCGGGAATCACACATGACCAAAAACGGGAATTCCCACATGCAAGAAGTCTACAGATAACACATGTAGCCCTCGGGTGCGTACACCATTACACCCTTCGGCAAAGCAAAATGTCAGAAATTTTCCACAAGTCACTTGCGGAAACGAAGCAGCCCTCATCACAACACATGCAGGCAATACACCTATGCTTTCCCCAGAAAACCCTCGACATGTGAGGGACTGAGGAAAGCCTTCTGCAGTCATACAGGTGTTATACTTCCCTCAGAAAACCCTCGACATGTGAGGGACTGAGGGAAGCCTTCGGCAATCAGCAGAAGACAAGTTCTCCAGCAAAGGCACCCAGCGAAATGATGAAGCCTCCAGAAGAATCAACACATCTACTCCTTTTCCCGCAAGTATCTTTCGGCAAAAGGAGTGAGGGACTCCTGATGGAGTATATGGCCCAGGAACCCCCGGCCCATAGACTCCTACTTCTCCTACACAAGTCCATTGAGCCCAGAGAACAACTCAGGCCCAAGTGTAACGGCCCAAACCTCGAAATAGCTCATAATACACACGGGGATGCCTTCGGCCTCCTTGGCCGAAGGCTCCAGAACTCACAGAATAGCCTTTTCGGCATAGGAAGCTACTGGGAGAAAACGGGCGAAAACATGAGCCTTCGGAATTGTTACGCCCTCGGCATTGTTACGCCTTCGGTCACACGGGGCCTTCGGCCGTACAAGGGTCCTCACCACATGGAGCCCTCGGCTACACAAGGAGCCTTCGGCTACACCGGGAGCCTTCGGCTGAACTAGCTCAATCATCGAAGATTCCTTTTAGAGACAGCCAACCACCGCATTTAATACCACGTCACATCCGCCAACCGCATTCAATGCGGTGGACGTACCACTGCCGGTGCCAACCGGCTGATGTGACCCTTCGGCCGTTGGATTACTGACACGTGTCCTCTCATCGCATTTATTGCTGCTATAAATAGCAGCCCTTATTCTCCTTGTAAACCACGCTGAGTTCATTTAATAAAATCGACTCTCTCTCCTCCTATTCGCTCTGACTTCTCTCTAGTTATTTCCGCAATAACCCCTCGGATAAGATACCCCCCGGGTAGACTATCCATCAGTACTCACTCAGAATTTCCTTCACGCAGGATGCTTCACCATGATTTGCTCTGAAAAAAAACAAACTATCATCTGCAAACAATAAATGTGAAATTCTAGGAGCTCCCCGAGCTACCGCAACTCCATGGACCCGTCCTGCCATCTCATATTTCTTCATAAGAACACTCAAACCTTCTGCAATTAAAAGAAATAAATAAGGAGATAAGGGGTCGCCCTGTCTCAATCCCCGAGTAGGAAAGATAGGTCCTATCTCGGTATCATCGAACGGGATGGAATATGAGACCGATGACACACATTCCATAACCAGTCCGATCCATCGATCCGCAAAGCCCAAATTATGAAGCATCCCCTTCAAGAACGACCACTCCACCCTATCATATGCCTTACTCATGTCTAATTTTAGGCTAACCCAACCTTCCTTACCTTGATTCTTTCTTTTCAAAAAATGTTGGGATTCAAAAGCAATCATAATATTATCTATAATGGATCTCCCCGGTATAAATGCACTTTGCTGCTCTGAGATACATAAATGTAGGACCTCCTTCAATCTATTTGCCAGGACCTTTGAAAAAATCTTATAAATAACGTTACAAAGAGCAATAGGTCTCCAATCCCCCATCACCTCAGGAATATCCTTTTTAGGAATTAACACAGTGGAAGACTTTATCTCCATTAAGACTTTATCTCTTCTTCTTTCTACGGGTTTATATAATTTTGATATTAATGTCAATCACAATGTGTACATCTAGACATTTTTCTTGATATTGTGGAGAAATTTTTACCAAAAACATATATGACCGTTCAAATAAGGAGGAATATATTTTATATTTTTGTTAACTGATATTTTGTTTCAATCTTTCTCATGTCATATGTGCACCGTGGACATTGTGACATTTGTGATATTCTTATTTCTCGTTCTTTTTGTACAGACAAACTTTTTTGTGTTTATAACATCGTAAATAACTCCGGCCAGAACTATGAATATCTCGATCCATAATGATTCAATTATACTGTTAAAGGCATCAAATTAAAGTTAAGGCAAGTTACTTTAGACGACCCTAGACATATACTAAAAGAAAAATTCTTAGTGTACATAGTACACTTGTACACACATTATACACAGAACTCTTCTAACTATCTGTGTACATAGACAATTATTTAAAAAAGTGCAACATTTGATACCAAAATCTCTTCCTAACTGCCCGTGTACAGAGACAATGTTCAAGTTTTGTGTACATCTTATGTACATCAAGAATGACCCTATACTAAAATGTATCTCTCCCATGACTATTGGTAAGTGTTGGAATTTTAACGCTTTAGGTTCTAGCTATAAGACGATTACAGTTTTTGTATTTTCCCTCTACATCCCGGATTTCATGCTTGCAAAGAATATCCCCATATCATATTCCCTCAAATAAGATGATAGAGTTTTTGACTTTTTGTTTGAAACGAGTAAAGTGCAATTCAACAGCCGCCAGAGCAACGCACCTACCAAGCACAGTTTTGCGACCAAGATTTGGGTTGGTGGTGTATCCTTTTCAAAATTCCACCATATTTGGTCATATGTGAGCAAAAATCCTTGGTCATATTTATACACCATTTGTTTACATCATTTGCGCATATATTGACATATATTTTCCACAAATGTATCAAATTTGTGAAGTTATCTCTGAAATCTAATTTCTCTTCAAAAAAAAAATCTCTGAAATCTAATTTTGTATAGAGAGTAGTAATTGAAATTGCTATTATGTCCAATTATAACTAGGGTTGTTGGTTTTTATGACACAAAAAATGATCGGGATTCTATTATGAACAAAAAACAATGTAATAATAATACGGAGTATGAACTTGAATTGAACCTCGTTTTGAAACACTAATAAAGTATTATAGTTCAAACTATTACAAGTAAAATTGTTGCATGGCTTGGAGGGTTGGACTCATCAGACCAGATCTGACTTCCGTAGTTATAAGAATCCAAAAAAATCAGACATTTACCAGACCAGACTTAAACATACTCCGTATTAGATTAGACCAGCAAATTTCAGTCCAAGTAAAAGCATCTTCAGTTCTCTTTGTACGAAAGATAACAAAATTTCTAATATAAAATTAGAAATTTTGTATGAATTATAGAATCTAGTAAGTTTATGGTGACATGCAAGTAGATAATTCTAATATAGATTTTATTTGGAAGTTTTTCCTAAAATATAACTATAATAATCATGGACAAAATGTGACTAAAGTGAATATGAGTATACATTTATAGTCGCTAAGATGTAATATTTGAACATAATGTACCCAAAATTAGAGGTGCATTTTTGTACACTGTCTACGTTTCTATAATACGTTTGGAATTATTTCTTCCATTTTCCTTTTAGAAAGCTAAATATTCTTGTTTAAAATTATCCAAATTAACACTAAGGGGTGTTTAGAACTGATTCAGAAATAGAAGCAGAATCAGAAATAGTTTTCAGAAGCTGGTACCTAGCTTCTAAAAAAATTGATTCTGAGAATAAATTAGAGTACCAGAAGTGCTTCTGGAATTTCACTCAAACACTTCAGTTTCTGCTTCTGCTCCCTAAAAGAGCAGAATTAATTTTGAGAATCAGATCCAAACACCCCTAACTAGACTTGGATCTGGATAATATACATGACCGAAAATTGGCACTAATTTATCCAATTGAGGTTGAAATTATTCAATGTGAAGTTGTGAACACTTGGTACTAATAAGATTAAAATTGAATCGACCTCGATCTAGATCTCTGTGTCACCTTACAACCAGTTCTAGATCCATCGCAGCAAAGAATACTCACCGGACAAGGTTAAACTATATGTCATGAATAACATGGTTTATTATAGGGCAAATTGTGAAATAAGTTCACCAAATTTTAGTGAAAAGTCATTGAGTCCATAGACTTTTTAACGAGTCAATTAAGTTCATCAAATGTCAAAAATTAACCAAATCAGTCATTTTACAGGTAACTAAACGGTTACCCGGTAAACTGCCAACGTGTAAGCCTAGGCGGCGGTTTCCTAATTTTTTTTCTAATTTCTCTTTTCTTTTCCTATTTCTTTCACCCCATTTTCTCTTTATCTTTCTTTCGTTATTCTCGGATCTGTTTTAGCCTTCAGCCCAGAACTCCATTAATGGCTATGTAGCAAAGAGCGGCGAAGGTGCAGTTGGAGGGCGGAGGTGGTGGCCTGGCTATGAAGGTAGAGGCGAAAAAGGTCGCTTTAGTGGAGGAACCGGAGGAGCCGGTCCGCCGGAGATGGAGGCTAGAAGTTAGTGACTATGGATGTAGATGCGGCTGATGGGAGACCTTGGAGGCGGTGGTTATGGTGGCCCGGGAGGCGGAGGTCACTGTAGTAGATGAGGTGGAGGCGGAGGCCCAAGAGGAAAAGGAGAAAAAAAGAGGAAAGAAGCAAAGAGAACATGATAAAGAAGAGTCAAATGCATAAATGGTATTAAGTATTGGTAATGTTGCATTTTGGTATTTAACTCATAAACGAATCAAAACGGTACCTTAACTATAGATAAATGTTTCGAATTGGAATTTTATTCAAATTTCCGATAAAAAAATCCTTCACAGTGATCATAATTTCATGTGTACAGTCATCCTAGCTATAGTGGCCATATGGATAAAAATAAGATGAAGTAGACTTTACACATAGAATTCTGGCCGTCACGTGTGATTTTTTGGTCGGAAATTTGAATAAAATATTAATTCAAAACATTTATGTATAGTTAAGGTACTGTTTTGATTCATTTAAGAGTTAAGGTACCAAAATGCAACATTACCAATACTTAAGGTACCATTTATGCATTTTTTTTAAGGAAAAAAAATTGGAACAGTAAAAATGGCCACCAAGGAAGTCCATGTAAGCATTCCACCGGGTAACCGGTAGATGACCTATAAAAAAGCCGATTTGGTGATTTTTTAATACTTCGTGGATTTAACTGACTTACTAAACTATACATGGACTCAATTGACTTTTTGTTAAAAGTAGATGAACCTATTTGACAGTTTTCCCTTTATTATAACTTGATCGAGTTGAATAATTTTAAGAAGATGTATATCCAACACTGAGAGCATTTGCAATGCTAAAACGTGAACGGTGCATACGTGGCATGAGAGATAGTCAATTAAAAAATAATAAATAGAATATATCTCTCGTTATTTGAATGATCGTGTATCATTTTTGTAAGTTTTTCTTCACAATGTCAAGCACAATGTCTAGATGTAGACATTGTGCTTAACATTGCAGAGGGAAACTTATCAAAAACACATAAAACCGTGGAAAGAATGAGAGAGAAATGTCATAAATTCAATTTTTTGTGTTTATCTCTCTCATGCCACGTGTGCACCGTGCACATTGTAGCATTGGAGATGCTATGAAAGAGTATGAAAATTCAAAATTATTTGTCCTTAATAGGGGTGGTTCGGTACGATATACCGAAGATTTTATCACATACCTTTACCATATCGTAAACTTTCGGTATGCAAAAATACATACTGTTACCATACCTAAATTTCGGTACGGTGAGCTACGGTATCGGTAAATTATCATGATTTAATATCAAATTACTCTGTATTATATATCAAGTGAAATATAGAAAATCAGTGTTAATAGTGATATACTAAAATTATTAATGAAATTAATTATAAAATGCCAATGATAACCTATTTGTGTTCTATTCAACTTTGAACAAAAAAATATTATAAATATGTACGGATACTTCAACACATGATATATGAAGATAACAACACATGCTGCTAAAATAATAATTTAAACAACATAAATATATTTGAAATAACATCGATCTCCAACAAAAAGTATAAATAATTCAAGAAACATATATATAAAGTCATTATCCTTGAATTAATGTTTTGTTTCTAGTTATTTTTATAATTTTAAAGAAATTATTGGCTTGGAATTACGGTATGACGGTATAACGGTATACCGTTTATTTCCAAAATATATACCGATACCATACCGAAGTAATTTGGTAGGGTATCATACCGTACCAAAAGTGTTGGTATACCAAACACTTCGGTAAATTCGGTATTTTTCGATATGGTAAGTCCGGTATACCGAAATTTTGGTATTTTCCCAGCCCCTAGTCCTTAATTTAGAAATGAGATAACGTACTCAAAGTCTCAAACCAGACATCACTGCTTGGGCCAAATATTTGGGCTGTATTACAGGGACTGCATGTTAGCGAGTAAATTAAGCTATGACAAATCAAATGGAGTCTATTTCAACCGAAGTCTGAATCTCTTTCTAATGAAATTAGTATTAATGAAGTTCAGTCATTTATAATCGACACTTTTAATTTTTGTTTATAAACCTCTAACATTTTAAAGTACTTATGATAAATTATTAATTAGTACTCCCTCAGTCCCAAATTGTAAGATACATTTACTATTCACTTGGTCAACATAAACCACTCTTAATTGTTTATTTTATATATCAAAAGTTTATGAAATTTGAATTATTTTTTGCAGGTTTTGTAGCGGATTTAATGTAGTTTCTGAATATGTAAATTTTATTTTCTAAAACTAATTTGAGCGTTGGCAAGGATCAATTTACTTTATTGTCGGTCAAACATCGTAAACCGTAAAGTATCATACAATTTGGAACGGAGGGAGTATAAGATATTCATCATCTAGATTAAATATTTCGAATTTAAAATATTACGTTCCAGAATCATCATCATCTGAATTAAGGATCATGTTTCATTATTTCAATGACATAGCACAACTTTTAATTAAAAAGTCGCGCGTGAACAGTAACACGTGTGAATAGTAGCTTTTAATTTTTTTTAATTTTTTTGTCCCAGTAATATTGCGGTGTAACTCGCGTGTAATGAAATGTAACTTACGTTGATAAAATTGTAATTGTAGATCAGTCGAATTGTAACTTGTCCAATACAGTGCATAAGAAATAAAACATTGATTTCAATATAAACAACGAAAAAGAGTCTAATTCCTTGATTACTTTATGTAAATAGCGAATTGTTTTTGTTTTAATATCGAGGCCATGAAAATGATTTGAATTTTTTTATTGTTTCAATAACAGAGGTTATTTTGTGACGTAACTCGTATTATGATAAATGTGACTCGTGTGGGTGCAAAAATGTAATTTACATGTATGCAAAATGTAACTTGATGAGACAAGTCCAAATGAAACTTGTGTATAACAAGATGTAATTTCACTTCCCCAGATGTAACCCGCGAATAAAATGAGGTAACTCGCATATAAAATGATGTAAATCATTTATAAAAATATGTAAATCGCGTTAAATGAAATGTAACTTGATGATATAAGATAGTATATAAAACTGAAGGTGATTGATGATAGCTCGAACCCTTTCTTCATCATTTAAATAATTAAGAACTGTCCTTTAAGAGCTTCCGAAGAAGAACCATTCTTCAAGATCTTTATTCTTTAACAATGGTGAAATCTCGCCTTCTTCAATTATTGGACAGTAATCTTTTTGTTTATATCTTCATCTTTAAATAAAGAAGCCGATTAATTTGAAACTTCGATGATAAAAATGTAAGACCCAACCCAAGAGACACTCTGATCATCACTGGCAATAGGTGAGAGATAAAACAATACCTCCGGCAACGCCTTCACCGTCTAAGATATTACGTAGCCAATTCATGTGATTGAGAGCTCCAGCAACGCCTTCACTGTCTAAGATAAAAAAAATACCACCGGCAAAAGATATTCAAGTGATCGAGAGCTTTCCGGAAATCGGCGACTGACATAAGGAAAGCGTGTTGACCGGAAGTTTTTAATACGAGTATAAAACTGTACCATTTTGGGATGGTGGGTCGATCCCACAATATAATTTGCCGTTTTCCTCAATTTCTTTTTTAATCACAACATGTTGACTTTTTGCGTTGTTCACATGATCTATTTTTATTACATTTTACGCTATTATTTTATGGAAATTATTATTTTTAAAAATATTTTTCAATTCATCTCATCACAGATTTTCAAAATCTATTTTTTAATATTTCTTTATTAATAGAGATTAAAATATATTTACGGCCAAATGTGTGTGTTGACAAATGTTCAAAGGTTGAATGTTGCATCTAAAAAAGAACATAGAAAATATTAAATATCTCATAAACATCAAGTCTCACATCTCTCCTCTTTATTAAATACTTCATTCGTCTCACTAAGAGCATCCACATTGATGCTACTTGAATAAATGGATTTTTAATGACACGTAGATTGACACGTAGATTTTTCAAAATAATCTCATACCTTCAAAATTATATCATTCATCATATCAAAATAATCAAATCTTTGTAGGTCCTGCACTCAGTAATTAATACTACATTCACAATAATCTTGATATAATCTGGATTCATATTTCAATCCCAAATTATTTTCTCAAATAATCTCACCAAGTAATCTTCATCACTCAATCATGATCCCAAAAATAATCCGCCACATCAACAATTTAATCCTCAAATAATCCTATGAATGGTGATGCCCTAACAATGCTAGGGAGCGACACACAAACTAATAAAAAATAATTTATGTGATTGATATTGAATTGATAAAGTAAAAAATAATTTATGTGATTGATATTGAATTGATAAAGTAAAAATAAAGTAAGAATGATTTAGAGCCACACAAATTTTACTAAATTTGATATGCGACAATCTTAGTGGGACGATCTGAAAAGGTGAAATGAGACAATCTTAATGGGACGAGCTACAATAAAGAGGACTTTTCGCACCACTTCTAATCTCACTAAGAGCCCGTTTGGTAGCACGAAAATCAGCTGATTTGGCTGATTCTGCTTAAATTTATGAAGTTCTGGCTGAAGTGGTTGCAGTTGCTGATTCTGGTGATTTAAGAAAAAAGTATTTTTAAAATATATTTTATTAATAAAACAAAGGAAAAATTATATGTAAAATAGCTAAAATGATCATCTACAGTAACTTCTTTTTTCTTTCCGTCTTGATTCTTGTACGAAGCCCATTATCTTCCCTTCATTTAATTGATTGTTTGAATTAGCATAAAAATTGCTAAAACAATTTGGCGCCGTCTGTGGGAAATCGTACAAGAAATCTATGGAAGGAACGGGCAACGAGATGATGGCTGAGTTTCATAAGCAATTGGAGGCGATGAAAGAAGGAATCCGGTGTGAAGTGGCGGAACGGATGGCTCACCTCCAGCGAGAAAACGACGCACTACGATGATACGATCCCAGGTGCACTTAATTAAGCACCTATCTCCGATAAATATGTTTGTTTAAGGATAATAATGATAAAAGATTCTTCTGTAACAATTCCACATTTCCGCAGAATTCTTCATTTCAGTTAGTCTAATCAGCCAAGAGTTTTAGGGATACCAGGGTTTTCTTTCAAGGCCTTGATGAGAGCATTCAAGTCTGATCTCCTGATGGTCTCATCCTGATTGGTCACAGATGTTGAAGCCATGGCACGTCTGGTGGAGCACATTGAGCTAGGAGTCACTG
This sequence comes from Cuscuta epithymum, assembly GCA_945859915.1. NCBI lineage: Eukaryota > Viridiplantae > Streptophyta > Magnoliopsida > Solanales > Convolvulaceae > Cuscuta > Cuscuta epithymum. The sequence continues at coordinate 1,344,491 of CAMAPF010000141.1, read as the reverse complement.
GTTCAGCTCCATCAGTTGAGAGGGTTGCTCTAGCATCCATCTTAAATCGTGGCTCCTTGAACTTGTTTGGCTTAAGGTGAGGATGAAGGATCCAACACTTATCCTTGATAAGTCCGTATTTAGACACGCATTAGATGCATGTTGATATCGGCTTTTGATGATTTTCCTAGTTTTAAGGTGTTACAAGTCTCAATTTTAGCTCAAGTTATGTTTATCGGGCGTTGGTTCGAGTTTTGTGTTGTTTGTAGTCAAAATCAGGGAATTTGAGCCCGGCACCGGCACTTGAGGAACAATCGGGATGATTTGAGAAGCATTTGAGAATGATTTGATAGCTTTGGAGGTCACCGGAAGATTCACGATGAAGATTTGAAGGAAAAAGAGCTCTAGGATTGGCTTTGGGGTCAAAAGAAGATGAATGAAGCTTGAAAACGACGATCAGGATGACCTTCTGTCAATCGTTCAAGCATATCTCTTTGTAGAAACATCTAATGTACACGATTCAAGTTCCATAGGAAATCCAACTTCAAGAGCGAAAAATGATATGAAGACAACTTTGCGAGAATCTGAGAGGAAGAAGGTGAAAACAGACGACGAAGTCAGATGATCTATGCTGCGATTTCAGAAAGACACATTCCACCGTTTTGATCATATCTCTTGATTGGATGATTCAAATCACATTCGGCAAATTGGAGTGAATAGAGGACTTCATTATCTACAACTTTCATGAAGGAAGTTTTGTCAAATTCGGAAGTTAAGTAGGCACGATCGTGTCTTCAAAGTCAGACACGATCGTGCGTGAAGAGAAAACATTGAGGAGTTACTGCCAGGCAGGCACGATCGTGCCTGGAGGGAGGCACGATCGTGCCTGCCCAAAATGCGCGTTTTTGCTCCGGAGGCACGATCGTGCCTGGCATCATGTCTGGCTCCGAAAATTCTAATTCGGCTCAAATTTCACCCAATTTTTCTATTTAAACAACCAGTAAACCCCCGTTTTCAGGGGGAGCTTAGAGAGAGTGCCTAGCACGAATTTTAGAGGGCTTTTCATCCTTGTTCATCAATCTTTTGGTATTCTTTGTAAGTTCCACCTTTTTAATTAATGACAATTAATTCTTTTTATTCCAATTCTAGTGATTCTTCAATTATGAATTGTGAGTAGTTTTAATTAGGGATTTGGGATTGATGAAGGGGTTAATCATGATGTATGGCTAGATTCTTTTCGGTTTAATTGCATGAATGCCGTTTAATTTGTGTTTGAATAATTTAATTGATATCTTTTGTAACCTAGAATCGCGACTAGAATTACAATTGCTTGTAGAATAAATTAAGAGAGATCTAATTTGTTCTAGGACACATTCACACACACTTAATCGTTCGCTAAGAGATTAGTAGCGATTAAGGGGCCGTAAGCTCGCTCGTCTTGGCAATAATTTAGGATCCTGTCGCATGAGAGATCAGTCTGGTCCCCTAAATTATTGTACTCTACGCCACGAGAGCGGTAAGAACTTAGTAATGATTAGCTAGGCCCAATTAAATTAATTTCATGTAATTAGGCCTGATCTACCAGAAATCTGGTTACCCCGGAATCGATCCCTGTTCCCTTCGTCATTAATTAGAAAGAACCCCCTAGTTTAATTGTTCGCATTAGTTTTATTTTCCAAACCAACCAATCTCGCACGACGCTTTTATTTTTATTTTCTTTTTAATCGCTGAATTTAATTAATTCTTGATTCCCTTTTGTCCGTCCCTGTGGAGACGATACTCGTACTTATACCACTATATTACAATCTTTTTAAGTGCGAGAAAACACGCATCAGTCCTTCATGTGACCTTTCTTCTTGCAATAGTCACAGATCAAGACCTTCCTCTCCTCTTGCTTGTAAGCCGCCTTGTTTGCCATTGCTTCCTCAGCTTGGTGGGCCATACATAGATCTTCTTTGCTTCCAAATAAACCCACAGACCCTTCCTTCTGGATTTGTGCACACACATCATCAAGTGAAGGTAACTTGTCAGTATGTGCTTGATGAGATCATTGTACGATGAGTTGAGAGTAAGCAATAACCCAAACATCTTGTCTTCTTCACGCCTAGAATTGAAGGTTTTAGGATCAACAGTGTGTGGTCTTAGCAAATCCAGCTCTGCCCAAAGGGATCTGAACTTGCCAAAGTGAGGTTGGAACTCTATATCCCCTTGACTGAGAGCATTGGGAGCTCCTTTCACTTCAAAACCCCTAATAAGGTTGGAGACATTTCCATAGACTGTAGGAATTTTGTGTGTTAGACTAAGAGCAAGAATGCAAAGAATAGAGAAAATGTAAAAAGAAAGAAGAGAGTTTTTGATAATAGCTTGCTTAATTTTATTTCATCATGTTGCAGCATTTAAAGACTCTGGGTCTTACAAGTTTTAACAACCAACAAGTGGGAAACAAACATCCACTTGCTAAGCAAGTGGGCAAGTGGGTACAAAGCCTTACACTCTTTCTACCTAGTGGCTAGATTGTAAGAGATAAGAAGATAAGTAGGGCCTTAATAAAAATATCTTAACATATGAATCTAGATAGACTTTTGCTCCATTCTGTTGAGTTACCAGACCACTAGCTTCAACACTCCCCCATGGAGCTAAGTTTTCGCATTCCAAGTTGTTCACACAGAACATCAAACCTGTGTTTTGGCAGAACCTTGGTGAGTACATCAGCAGTTTGCTCTTCAGATGAGCAAAATTGTAGATCAATTTCACCTTCATATTGCAACTGCCTTACTGAGTGAAACTTGATTTTGAAATGCTTCGTTCTATCATGAAGCACTGGATTTTTGATGATGGCAATGGCGGCTTTGCTGTCACAGAACATCACAGTTGCATTCTTTTGCTCCAATTTCAAATCAACGAGAATTTTTCTTAGCCAGACAGCTTGATTTCCTCCTTTGGAAGCTGCAATATATTCAGCTTCAGCAGTTGATTGAGCAACAACAGATTGCTTCTTTGACTTCCAACTGATCATGCCTGAACCAAGAGAGAAACAATAGCCAAACACGCTTCTGCTTTCTTCATCAGAGCCAGCAAGATCACTATCAGTGAATCCAATTAGATTAACTGGATTTTTGCCATAAAACACCCCATAATCTGTAGTGCCTTGCACATACCTGAGAATCCTTTTTGCTGCTTTGAAGTGTTGCTCACTTGGAGAGTGCATGAACCTAGAGAGTAGGTTAACTGAGAACACAAGATCAGGCCTTGATGCAGTTAAGTACAATAAGCTCCCCATCAAGCTTCTATAAACTTTGCTGTCAATTTTCTCAGTGCCATCCTCTTTGAAAATTTTTGGCCGGTCGCCAATGGTGTCCCAATTGGCTTGCATTCTGACATAGCAAACTTCCTCAACACTTCAGTAGCAAACTTCCTTTGATGGATCAGAATTCCACAGTCCATCTGTACAACTTCAAGTCCTAAGAAATAGGACATTAAACCCAAGTCGCTCATGTCAAATTTCTTCTTCATTTTTGACTTGAATAGATCTATCGTCTTCGCGGAGCTTCCAGTGATTAACAAATCATCCACATATACTGAAACTATCAAGATGTCTTGATTGTGTTCCTTCACGTATAGCGTGGCTTCACTTTTACTCTTCTGAAACTCCATTTCAAGCAAGCAAGCATCAAGTCTATCATACCAGGACCTAGGTGCTTGTTTAAGCCCGTAAAGAGCTTTATTCAGCTTGTAGACCTTGCTTTCAGAACCAGCAACAACATAACCCTCAGGTTGTTCAACATAAATATCCTCTTGCAAGAAGCCGTTTAAGAAAGCAGATTTGACATGCATCTAACTGACATACCTTCCATCCTTGTTGTGCAGCTAATGATAGAAGCAGTCTGATGGTCTCCATTCTTGCAACAGGAGAGAATGTTTCAAAGTAATCAACACCAGGATTCTGAGCATACCCTTTGACAACTAGTCTGGCTTTGTATTTGGATACAGTGCCATCAGGATTGAGCTTGGTTCTGTAAATCCATCTTACTCCAATTGCCTTCTTTTCATCGGGTAGGTTGACAAGCTTCCACGTTTCATTCTTTTCAATTGCTGAAATTTCATCTTGCATCGCATGTCTCCAAACTTCTATTTCAAGAGCCTCATCAGTACAAGTCGGCTCATGAAGTGAGAGATTGCATCTTGCATAGACATCATTCAAGGATCTAGTTCCTCTGATTGGAACATGATCAATGCGCTCGGATTCAGCATCTTCGAGTGCATCTTCAGGTTGTGCAGCTTCAAGAACATCATCAAATTGATCATCTTCTTCTATTGCCATCTTTTCCCAATTCCATTTCAAGCCTTCATCTATTCTGACATCTCTACTCACCTCCACTTTCTTGGTTTTCAAACTAAACACCCTGTAGCCTTTTGTAACAGAACTGTAACCAATAAAAATACCAACCACAGCTCTAGCATCAAGCTTGTCTCGCTTTACATCAGGCACATGAGTGTAGCATGGACTGCCAAACACTCTCAAGTGATCTAGTTTGGGTTTGTAACCAGACCAAGCTTCATATGGAGTCTTGTTGTCTAAAGACTTGGTAGAGATTCTGTTGAGTAAATATACTGCTGTGTTGACTGCTTCAGCCCAAAACTGTTTCGAAAGATCTTTTTCAAACATCAAGCATCTGGACATATTCATCGCACTTCTATTCTTCCTTTCACTTACACCATTTTGTTGAGGAGTGTAAGGATTGGTTTTCTGATGAACTATGCCGTGATCCTTCAGAAAAGATTCAAACTGATGAGAGCAAAACTCTCCACCGTTGTCAGTTCTGAAAACTTTAATCACTTTCCGTGCTTCTTTTTCAACTGCTTTCTTGAAAGCAACAAAGTGATTAAACACTTCAGATTTTTGCTTCAGAAAGTAGCACCAAGTTGTCCTACTGTAATCATCAATAAACAATAAAAAATAATTGCTTCCATTGAGTGATTCAACACTCATAGGACCACAAATATCAGAATGAATGAGCTCCAGCTTATCTTTGGCCCTCTTCACTCCATCTTTGTTGAATGAACTCCTGCTGGATTTTCCTTTCTCACAAACACAACACACGCCATCTTCACTAACAACGGAAGGCATGTTTTCAACCATGCTATGCTTGTACATTTGTGACATAGTTGTGTAGCTACAATGACCCAGCCTACTATGCAGTAATTTTGACTTAGAAACTGCACTAGGATAGGCTACATGATCTGCATTCTTCAGTTCTAGAGGAAAGCTTCTATCATGCATCTTAATAGTCATAACTACCACGCCACTCTTGTCACTAATATCACAAATATTATCATGGAAGGCCAACGAGAAACCAGCATCAACCAGTTGCCCCACACTAATCAAATTCTGAGCAATATTAGGCACATAAAGCACGTCTTGAAGAACTTTAGTACCTGAACTAATTTTGATTGCAGCAATGCCTCTTCCTTTGACTGGAAGAAATTCACCATTTCCCACTTTCACTCTTGAGTGATAGTTCTCATCAAGGAACTTGAAAATACTCAAGTCAGGAGACATATGGTTTGTGCAACCACTGTCTATCAACCATGAATCAGATTTTGGATGATTTACCAAGCCTCTTTGAACTGTTGAAGCCATGAAAAGGTTCTCTTCCGCCTCTTCTAGTTCTTCAGCATTCCGAGCTTGCTGTTGATCATTTCTGAACTTACAGATTTTCTGAACATGCCCGAACTTTTTGCATTGTTTGCACTGCACACCAGGTCTGACCCAACAATAATCAGCATTGTGGTTTGTTCTTTTGCAGTGAGGGCAAGGAGGATAAGTAACTCTCTTCCCTCTTATTTTGCTAGAATTTCCGGGCTGGAATTTTCTGTCTTTCTTTTCATCAAAGGAAACTTGCCTCGGCTGCTTTCCTTTGGATTGAGCAAGCAAGGCTCCTTCAGCAGAGCCTTCATTCCTCATGATTTGCCTGTCTTCAACGGCTTGAAGTGCACCGACTAATTCTGCAAGAGAGAAGGTTGACATGTCTTTACTGTCCTCAAGCGAGCTAATCTTGTGCTCAAACTTTTCTGGAACAGAACACATCACCTTGTCCACAACTCTCTTATCAGTGACATCTTCTCCAAGTAGTCTCATTTGAGTAACAACCTTTAGTACTCGACCAGAAAAATCTTTCACCAGTTCATTATCTCTCATTTTGAGAGTTTCAAGCTGCCTTCTGAGATTGAGAATCTGCATTCCTTTGGCCCTAATATCTCCTTGGAATTCTTGAGCAAGTTTTTCCCAAATTCCCTTTGCTGTTTTGTTTGTCATGATCCTGACAAACATATCTTCACTCAAGGCTGCATGGAGGTAAGACATCGCCTTGAATTTCTTCGAAACAGCATCAGAGTGTTGCTTCATTTGAGCAATTGTGGGATTTGCTCTCAAGGGCTCTGGATCTACATCTGTTTCTACAACATCCCATAAATCATGAGCTCTCAAATAAGCTTCCATCTTCACAGCCCAAATATTGTAATTTTGGCCTGCAAAAATAGGAGGAGCAATGATGAAACCTTTTGATTCAGCCATCAACACGTTCCCTTTCTTTTCTCAGTTTGTTTTCCTCACTTTCACTCGTGTTTCACTCACCTCACAGCCTCTCAAAGATCACTCAAAGTGCTTTGATACCAACTGTAGGAATTTTGTGTGTTAGACTAAGAGCAAGAATGCAAAGAATAGAGAAAATGTAAAAAGAAAGAAGAGAGTTTTTGATAATAGCTTGCTTAATTTTATTTCATCATGTTGCAGCATTTAAAGACTCTGGGTCTTACAAGTTTTAACAACCAACAAGTGGGAAACAAACATCCACTTGCTAAGCAAGTGGGCAAGTGGGTACAAAGCCTTACACTCTTTCTACCTAGTGGCTAGATTGTAAGAGATAAGAAGATAAGTAGGGCCTTAATAAAAATATCTTAACATATGAATCTAGATAGACTTTTGCTCCATTCTGTTGAGTTACCAGACCACTAGCTTCAACATAGACCTTGTAGAGAGTATCCCACAGCTCTTTGGTAGTCTCGCAGTATGAGGACTCCATGATAGCTGGGTCAAGAGAGCTGAGGTGGACTGTGAGCACCATGAGATCTTCCTGACCCCATTTGTCTTCATCAGCTCCCACCATCTCCTTTCCATCTTCTCCTTGAACAGTCTGTTTTGGAGCTGCTCCAGTTGAAACATGGCTCCATAAACCTTTTCCTCCAAGGGCATTCTTCACCATTCTGGCCCATAGAAGATAGTTAATCCCCTTTAGGGCCACAAGAATGTTGAGAGGTCTGTTGCTTTCCATCTCTTACATGAGTAAGAACAGGAACAGAGTAAAGCTTGTTTGCGAAAGAAGAAAATAGGTTTCAAGAGCTTGGTGTCGGTAACGTTCTCACTTAAAATTCTTGCTCGTCTCCATCATTATTAGTTAAACGTAAGACATTCAAAGCAAGACCAAAATATCGCACCATCATGCCATTTTGTGAAAGAGTCAACCACGATCATCATGGCATGACATGGCGACGAAAGGCAGTAAAAGTTCGAATAGATAAAGGTTTTTTACATCAACATAAGTAATATTGTATTATAAAAAAATACCTCGTAATAAAGAACTAATATGTACTCAGCTTTCATAGAAGTGTGTTCTTTGAGTGCTTACTTATTTTTTTAATGCAGCTTTAAGATCTTTATATTAATCTTTAAGGAATGTTTAATCCATAATTGCAAGTACATTGAATTTTTTTACCAAAAGGAAATTTTATTGAAAAATGAAGGGAGGATTAGGAGAGAAAGCAGAAAAAGAAATACAAAAGGAAAAGGAAAATGAATAGAAAAAGGGAAATAAAAAATAAAAATAGCTAGACCCAAGGAAATTGCTTAGATTGTGATCTAGTCCGCATGCTATGTTTCCTTTTGTTCTGCTGGGATTTGCAATAGATTTTGAGGTGTGCATTTAGATTACCAATCGTTAGATTACCAATCGGAAGACAAGTATCTTGAATGATAAACTGAGATTTATAGCAAGTACATTGATTATGTATATATTAGTCATTGAAATGTGAAAATCCAAAAGAAATGCACGCGACCATCTAGGAACTAGATCGGGAATACGCCAAGTAAGTTAGAATGAGACGGAGTGCAGGCCCTCGGTCTCGATACCCCCCCCCCCCCCCCCCCTCCCACATGCAATTAGGTCAAGTTGATCAGAAGCCGATTCAACATTCCAATTACGTCAAGGTTTCTACAATTCTACTAATCTAGGTTCTCGTCCAAACTGGTATAATCAAAATTGAATTTTTTATGTGTCATGTGTCTACCAATATTTTGAGTATTAATTCGAATTTTACCTTATTAATATTATTAACAAGTTTATAACTTTGTGTACCAATATTTTGAGTATTAAAACATTAAAAGCTAGGTCGATACATTGTATATAATATAATTACGGAGTATATAACTATATACAGATCCAGAGATCCTCAATTGGTTTGTTGATAGAATATAAACAACAAAATGGTTCTAAATGGAACTGTTTTTGGTTAAACAACCAAAGCTATTAAATGAAACGCCTTGAATCCCTTGATGCTACATAGTTTCTCTTCCATGAAGAACTTACTTAAGTTCTGATTTAACATAGAATTTTGACATTCTAAAATTTAACTATTTTAACTTAAAAATCTTCTACACGTAAACAAATGCAATTCCCCAACAATGTTTTTATCATTTTCACTCCCTAAATGACAAGATACAATATTCCTCGAATCCTTGTTTGCGCAAATCTCTGTCCAAATGTTTTTTAAGTATATTCAATTCGGCATTAATATGCCCAAAAGCAACAATGCGTGTCTGCCCATTGATCCAGTGTCTATCAATAACAAAGGCATAAGAATCTCACAATCTTCACAAAGTTATAGTTCAGGTTCCATATTCTCACAGAGGAAGGATAGTAGGTTATACGAAGTATATTCTTATCAAGTTATTAACGTCCCCATATCCATGTAAAACAAGACAATCCAGTTTTATCTATTTTGATACAAGATCTTTAGATCGACACAAGAACGATCAGGATATGACTCACATACCCAACTACCCTGGGCACCAGTTCTGGGGCAGTCATCTTCAAAGGCGGAGTCACCAGTAGCTAGAACCAGAATATCAGGGTACTGAATACGCCTGGGGCGTTACTGAATACTGGTTCCAATCAGGTCCTACCGATGCTGGGGCGATCAGTTCCTAGTCTCCAAAGGAGATCAACCATAGACAGAACCACAATTTTTAGGTACAGTTCGAGTTGCAGTACCGAATACCATCTCGAATAAGATTTTGACTAGTATGATCATGCTCGTGGTGACTTACAAGACTGGTTTCAAAAGAAAGCATTGCAAAATGAGTAAAGATCACCGGAAAATAAAAGCTGGAACTTTATTAATCCAAGGATAACATAGAAGAATGGAGATTACAACTGAACTTTGTTACATAAGAAAGATTCAGCTATGAGAGCCCACATTCTCACATATGCAGCTCAAGAAAGCAGGAGAGTACTCAACTTCCTGCCTCTAGGCATGCATTTTGTTTCATTCACGATCAACTACAACAGGGAAATACATATAATAATATAGCAACATATTATGGTAAATCAATGAAATAACAACAGAAACTTAACCCAACCAAGCAACTCAATACGACCATTCCTCATCCTCGCCGCCACAGGTCGAGACCGGATCACAAATGCCAGCAGAGGCATCAAGAACAAGGTAAGGCATGTTGTGGAAAGAGGCCGCAAGGCTGCCCGCAAATGCCTCCCCATTATCATCCTCACCGGGCGGCTGAAACTCCTCGGCACGGTGCTTGAGCGTCTGGAACATGATCTCCGGCTCATGACGCATCACTCGAAGCACATCTGCACAAGACGGGCCAGGAGCTGCCTTTGTCACCGCAAAGCCATGAGGTCCATCGCTCTGCGACACGCGGACAACACTGGGTCCACCAAACAGGTTGTGGTATCCTCCGAGTGCCTCCTCATATGCTCCCCCTAAGAACATCCCCAGAAAGTACCTTCCTCCACCTCCATTGCCAAGTTCATGAAGGGGTAAGCTTGACTCACCCCCAACAAACTTATCAATCTTTCCATCACTGTCACATGTCAAGTCGGAGAGTATCCCTCGGGCTGAAGGGCGTTCATCCAGACGATGGATCGGGACGATCGGGAATAGCTGACCAAACGCCCAAAAATCTGGAATCGAAGTGAAGACGGACAGATTGACATGATAAGTGCAGACAGGATCATAAGCTCCAATGGCCTTAGTAACGAAGTCACATATACCATCCATGGCAGCAAGCTGTTCAATGGTCAAAGACCCTTCTTTGAACTGGTCAACGCATCTCTGTTTAAGCTGCTCAGCATACACAAGACAGGTCTCATACTCGCCACGCATTGCGGCTGCGGATAAGTTCTGGTAATCCGCCCTGGCGTCCTCGTTTAGCTTTTCCACAAAGAATTGCAGATCAACGCTGTTCGGAAGACGGTTTTGCTGGTGGTGGAGAGAGTTTTTGTTATTGGCGGAAGAAACAGCTTCGAATATCAGAACAGAGTGATGAGAAACAATTGCTCTGCCACTCTCGCTGCAAAGAACAGGGTGGGCAACCGCCTTCCGATCACAGACATATCCCACTGATTGAACGACGGCGGAAGCATACTCTTGAAGTGTATAACCCACGGACAAATCAGAATCCGTGGATTTCGAACCGTCATAGTCAATTCCAAGACCGCCTCCAATATCAATGACCTTCATGTTGGCGCCCAGGCGGGTCAGTTCACAGTAAATCTGGGCGGCTTCACCCACACCGTCTGCTAGCAAGGCCGTTGACGGAATCTGCGATCCTATATGAAAATGCAGCAACTGGAGGCAGTCCAGCATATCTGTTTCTCCTAGCTGCTTCACCACCCGCAAAATCTGGGTCGTGGTCAGCCCGAATTTGCCCTTCTCGCCAGAGGTGGACCCAAAATGGCCAGAGTGCTTGGTTCTCAGCTTCGCCCGGATTCCAATAACGGGTCGGATCCCCATCTTACGGCTGATCTCGGTTACAAGATCCAGCTCCTCTTCTTGTTCAAGCACAATCACTGTGTTCAGAAGGAGCTTTCTAGCAGCCAAGGCGAGGGAAATGTACTCTGCATCTTTGAATCCATTGCATATCAACAGAGCATCCGGGCTTCCCTTGCATAGGCAACTCATAGCCAGCAAGAGCTCCGGTTTGGACCCGGCTTCAAGCCCGAACCGGAAACCCGACCCGAATTCCACAATGTCTTCCACCACATACCTGTCCTGGTTGCATTTGACCGGATAAACGCCTTGGTAATGCGACTCGTATCCCTGAGAATCGACTGCGAAGTTGAAAGCTGATTGGAGAGAGTCCAGCCGGTTCCTCAGCACGTCCGGGAACCGGACAACAAGGGGCATCTGCAAACCCAGCCCACCCAAATGTTTCGGGTCGGAAGCTTTCTTCACAACCTTCAGAAGGTCGATCTCCTGGTGTGAGAGGGTGGCGGTGCCGTGTGGCTTGACGGATATATCGCCGGAGGAGTTGACGGTGAAATACGGTTCGCCCCACTTGTCAATCCTGTACAGAGCAGATGACAAGGCCGGAGACCAATGAGAGAGATCGACGGACACCGCCGCCGCGGCAGCGGCTGCGTTTATTGGCAGGGCAGCGTCAGCGGAGGAGACGAGGGTCTCCAATGGAGGAAGAGATCTATCCCAAGCGAAAGCATAGCTGGGAGGAGGAGCGACGGTAGCGTCCACGCAACATGCAATGGCAGGCATCTTTTTATATTATATATTACTGTAATTTTCCCTTTGTAAATCGGAAAATGAGAAGAAGAAGAAGAAAGAATCAAAGAATCAGAGGCAAAAAAGGGTCGCTATTTTTACAAATTGACGGAAAACAACATAAATTTTCTCCGATTTTGTAAAGGTGGGGGCTTTAGAACCCGCCGAGGCCGGAGCCCCGGCTACCCCCGCAAAAGGAGCAAAAAAGGACCTGGATCAAAAGATAACACGACCCACTCTGACAACTACTCGACCCGGAAATCCCCACGCCGGCCGGTCAGAAGAAGTGTATTCGCCGGTAAGAAATTAAAGATTCCGCCGGCGACAAAAACAGATCGCAAATCTAGGAGTTGAATGAATATCCCAACATATAGATCTGTGGAAATGGAAAATGAATCGGAAAGATGAAGTCTGGACGATGACGGAAACCTAACGTCTTAAAATCAGGACGAAGCGTAACGAAAGCAGGGTGTTGAAAGAACGTTATCGCACGGATGTGAAGAAGGTGTGAATGAAGTGAGCGATATTTGCATGAAGGGTGAAGCGAGTTTATATAGTGGGGGAGATATGGGCCGTGGGCCCGCTTTCTGGGCCGCATCACTTGTAGCTGATCTTTGTTGAATTTCCCGTTAATCTCGGAAAGCGATCGGTGAGGTGCTGTTTGGGGATAACCTATTGTTGTTTATTTCGTTTTCCATTTCAAAACATAAAGAACATGTGAAAGGTATAAGGTGCTTGGACACAATTGCTTTTTAAAGATATTAATCATTGTTTGACACCCAGTATTCGTTAGAGATCCATTATTTCTCCCGATTACTAAGGAAGCAAGGCTATTCTTTTTAGGTTTATATATATATATATATATATATATATATATATATATATATATATATATGCTTTTTAGGTTTATATTATGCCTCGTTCTTTAATTCTTGAAACAGTTTGACTTTCACGTTTGTCAACGCACAAATTTGATTGTAATTATATTTAATTATATATTAGTAAACATTATAAAAGTTAAATTTTTGGAAATTCACATTTATAGCAATTCAATAACATTTTATACGTAATAATTTGATTATGTATATTAGTAGAAAATCGTGGTCAAAGTAAGGTCTGTGAATAATGCAAAAATCACAATGTTGCAAGAATTAAAGAACGGAGCAAATATATATTTATGTGTGATATACGATAGTAGTAAGATGGAACTTTTTTGTAAGAACTTTTAGGTTTATATTTATGATTATGCTATGTATTTATATGTTACAAGTCTATTGGTTCATTTGTCATTGTAGTGGGTTCATAATCAATTACAAAGAGTTAATGACTTCAATAAGCACTTTAAATAATTAATTAACTTATACCTATTTTTGTACCCACCATGTTTGTGAGAGGTTTTTTTTTTGTCTGTGAATCCCGGTCACAGACAAAATATATCTATGCAAATTATTTTGTCTGTGAATCGGATTCACAGACAAAAAAAAACTCATCACATACATGGTGGGTATAATGTGAGTATTAAAGTGTGGGTAAGAAGAAGCTCTCATATTAACTTATTCTTCTCATCTCTCACCCAGTTATTCATATTCCATTTCATGATTTTATCTACTCTATAAATACAGCGCACAAATGGTCTGGTAATAATTGTCCAAAGGAAAAAGGTGCAAATAGGCCCATGTACTAACCAAAAAAGGTCAAATAAGCCCTTATTTAGGAAGTTCTGTCCGGCCGTCGTCATTTGGAGTGGTTACCGGTAGAATTTTTTGATGAAATTTTTTGAGCATCTTATTCATCAAGTCTAGTTTACTCATACCAAATTTCAGCTAAAAATTCAATCGGGAAGACATTCTAATGAATTCTTGAAAATAACTGCGCAGATAGAAGCGCAGCTATCTTCAAGAATACATTTGAATGCCTTCCCGATTGAAGTTTTAGCTGAAATTTGGTATCAGCAAACTAGACTTCATGAATAAGATGCTCAAAAATTTTCATCAAAAAATTCAACGGGGAACCACTCCAAATGGCGACGGCCGGACAAAGCCTCCTAAATAAGGGCTTATTTGACCTTTTTTGGTTAGTACATGGGCCTATTTGCACCTTTGAATTCGGGTTGGGTTTAACGTTTAATACATCCATTAGGCCGGATGGAGTAGATATTTATGATAAAGTAGCTGCTTCTTCGGATGTTTTCTTTTGGGCTGTTTTCAGTCCCAGACCAGACCAGACCAGACTTAACCAGACCAGACCTGAATTTCTTAGTTATAAAATACACAGAGACCAGACGTTTACCAGACCAGACCAGACCAGTTCAGACCAGACCAGACCAGACTTAAACAGACCAGATCAGACCAGCAAATTTTAGTCCAAAAGAAAACATCCTTCGTGGCTTTTGTGCTTATGAAAAATGGCAGAATCAGAAATGTGATTGGATTTAAAGAATTCATATTAGGAAGTTAAGAATTAAAATTGCAACACACACTCTTCTTCCCATAAAACTTGATCAACATCATAAGCTTTAGACAATAATTTTCATTAGTTATTATATTTGCGACAAATTAATAATATTTATAGTCTAATAAAAGTATTAAAAAAAAAGAAGATTTCCATATAAATTTCATACTTTAAGTAATTTCATTTAAAAAAATCCCTCCGTCCCGTAAAGAAGTTCCCGTACGGTTTACGATGCTTGACTGACGATAAAGCAACTCGATCCCTGTTCACACTCGGATTATTTTTAGTAAATAAAATTTATATATTCAGAAACTAAATTACAACCGCTACAAAGCCTGATCAAGAAAATTTAAATCTGATAAAAGCTTGATATATAAAGTAAACAATTTAGAGTGATCTAAGTTGACCAGTGAATAGTGAATGAGAACTTCATTTTGGGACGGAGGTAGTATAACTAATCAAATTTAGCCATCACTAACACAAAAAAGTCGAAATGACTCAGTTTCGACGGTAGTATTTTTTTACTACTAAACATTTATTATATATATATATAGGAAAACTTTCCGGTAAGGTATACCTCACCGGAGCCGCCGTGCGGCCTCCACGTTTTGAGGGCCTTCCCGGTGGAATTGTTCGATGAAATATTTTGAGCATGTTCATCATCAAGTCTAGTACATCCATACCAAATTTCAGCAAAAAATTCAATCGGGAAGGCAGCCAAACGATTTTTGGAAGATAACTGCGTTTTATATGTATATAAAGGGTGCAGTTATCTTTCAAAAATCATTTGACTGCCTAACCGATTGAATTTTTTGCTGAAATTTGGTATGGATGTACTAGACTTGATGAAGAACATGCTCAAAACAATTCATCGAAAAATTCCACTAAATTATACCCACTAAATTACAACTTAAATTTGGTATGAATGTTGTTCGACAAACATTCTTTATACCCACTAAATTACAACTTAAAATACAACCTCAAAGGCACTTAAATAAATTGTTTAAAAACACCGTGCTTTATGTATACAAATAAACATCGCAGTGTTTCCCAATTTCGCATGACTAACTTTCCGATTGAATTTATAGTTGAAATTTTATGGGCATAAACTAGCCTTTATGAAGAACATGTTTAAAAAATTTCATCAAAAACTCTCACTGAGAAGGATCCCAAATGGCCTTGGTCGGACGGCAGATCTTTTTAGACCGACCTGACAAGATCAATACTCTTTAAGATAATACACCCAGGGGGAGGTAGAGGGGGGCGAACGGGCCTCGGCCCACCCCGAATTTGAATATTCTTTGTATTTTTAGTGTATAAATTTATGTGATGGATTATTTAATCTAGAGAGAAGGGAGAGTGAGAGAGATACAATGATATGTATAAATGAATTTCCAACCCTTTACACGGCTCCCATATGGAGTATTTATAGGAGAAAAGTAAGCTGAGCTTCCAGGCTTGGGCCCGACAGCCCAATTACATACAATAAGAGATCAATAAATTTCTAATAAATGATATTTAATATATATTCTAATGGGTATACATGAATAAATATAGTGTACAATGATGTAAATGTAATCTACTAAACATACGTGGGCCGCCGTACAGGCCCAATAGTCATGAGATTGGTGGTCCGAGTCAATATACTCTATCCGTATGTTAAAGAAGTTCTTTTCCAAAAACATTACTTATAAAATAATTAGTTGTTTTTAGCAGCATAATGCTTATCATTGCACATACTAGATATATGTATTAGACATTAATTAGATCATATTCTTTATCCTTACCTATACTTTTTAGGAAAAATTAATAGTAATAATTCCAACTATTGGCGGTCCTCTCATAATAATCCCAACTATTGATTATTACAGAATAATCCCAACTTTAGGGACCTTCCGCCAATAATGGTCCCTATGAATAAATTCTTGTAGTTTCTAAAATGGATGAGATGAGATATAACAAGTAATCCCTATAAATAATCTCAACTTTTAATTTTTACGCTTAATTTCTATTTAAAAATCACTTTTTATAGAGGTAATATATGGTCATGGACCATTATATTATTGGCGGATAGTCTATATAGTTGGGATTATACAAAAATAATCAATAGTTAGGATTATTTTCATCGGATCGGCAATAGTTGAGATTATTATTTTCAATTTTTCCTAATTTTTATTTAAAATATAATATACTCTCATTAATCTACTTACTTTGATGACTGTTTGTTGTGCTATTACCTAAACTCAAATTGTCAAACTACTTTCGCAATTTTCATCGGAGTGACGAATAATACTCAAATTAGTTCCAATTTCAACGCTGCAGTTTGTAGTAAATTAAACTTTTTGAGCATTCACATTGTATTGTTTATTTCATTATGTTACTTCGGAAATTTTAATACATCACATCTTTTATCGAGATGGCAATATAATCTAGAAGTGTGTATTTTAGCAAGAAAGATATTAAAAATGTTTTTAATTGGATTGAAATTTATTATGATCTGGTTTGATTTTTTCTTCTTCTAAATTTGGTCTAATTTAGCATGATCTGAATTAGTCTGGTTTGATAGATGTCGATTTGTTTCATATTTATTTTACGATTGTCAAAGTGTGATTACGTCTAACTTGACCATGCATAAAAATGCTTGTGGTCTAGGAGACCGAGATTCATCGATCCTTTGTTCTTTTTACTTCAGGGGTCTGGGGGAGGGGGTCTGGGGGGCTGGAGTAATTAGAGCTAAAATTCACTCGATTGACTTTCGAACTCTTATGTGCCTAGCGGGTTTCGAACTTGATACCTCTCACTAGGCACGATAACCTCACAACCAGTTGAGCTCAAATGCTTAATTAGATCTTATATTAAAATCAATACAATTGAAAAATGTCAATAATGATGCTGAGCAAGAACAAATTTATTCACCCCGTGAAAGATAATGACTAGACTTTTGAAACATTAAATAAAAGTTCGTCAAATATAATTATTTGTCAAAAAATGATTATGCATAATTTGCATAGTTGCATAGACATTGGAACTCTTTGCAAAGAATAGTTACAAATTTATACGTCTATAGTATACCTTTTGTGTATATTCCTTTTTTTTTATCATCAACAACTAGCATTCATTTCATATCATAACTTTCAGGATCATTACATCAATCAAAGGAAAAAAAATCAGTTTCCAACTAAACTCCAACAACTACGACTGTAAACCCTATGATCAGACTTAGAGTCGGCCACCCCTGAAAGAGCAATACGAATCGCTAACCATGCAATGGGCTTGACATAGTCATCCCTGTTTCCATAGATCCAAACATACTCAATGACATTAAAAAAGGCTGAATTCCCAAACAGACTGACAAATCTAACAACATAGGCGGTAACAAGAAACCAAATGACAAAATAATAAAAACTAAAAGGAGGAGGAAGAAACATGAAAAAACTAAATAAACAAAACAAGTATCTTGAACCCTAGCACCTCGTTCAACCTCTGGCGGTGGTTCAGAGGGTGTCCGGACAATATGGCACACAAGACGACAAAAACGGAAAACCCTTATTCAAGGGAGACGGCCGCGAAATAACGTATTGACAGACGTACGAAGCTGTTAGTAACTGTATCTACTTTTGTGGATTCCTTATTTTATTTGTGTATACAAACAATTCGTCAAAATATAAAAATTGTTTGTGTATAAAAATGTGTACATGAAATATCTCTCTGGAATCACATAGACAAACTCGGGCACCAAGATTTGTTTGAGATCGTCCATTTATGTGTAAGCTAAAATGTGTATAAATAATAAGACCAAAACAATGAGATTATATCAAGATGAGACGTAATGTTTAAAATTCTATAAATAGTACAAGTATTTTTTATTTGTAATTAGACAAAAATACTATTAGAGTTGTAGTAGTGGTGCGACCAAACTACCGGACCGCCGATGGATATTTTTTTGGAGACTGCAGCTGCCGATTTGCCGTTAAAATGCCGCCATCACTGTCGCCAAGGCGCCAACCACCGGAGTTCGTCAGCGAGCTACCCCCCCCCCCCCACCACTAGTGTGACACGCCACCAACGGCATAACATTGACTATGCAAGGGACATATGAGGTAATTAATTATATTAATTATTAAATATAATAGAAATGGAAATATAAAATTTAACCTTATTCAAGAATAACAAAACATATGATCCTTGTTTTGAAGGATAGTTAATCCGTACATTTTAGTCCTAGCTAATTTGAACCATTTCCTAAACCCTCTAAATAGTACTCCCTCCGTCCCATTTTACATGTCATACTTTTCTTTTTGGGTTGTCCCAAAATAAATGTCTCTTTTTCTTTCTTGGAAAGAAATATGTGGTCTACATCATTTCATTTTATTATACTCAATTTTCACAACAACTTTTACTTTTCCAATAACTTCATTAATAACCGTGCCAAGTCAAACTAAGACACATAAAATTGGATGGAGGTAGTATTCCCAAGTACCATATCTAAAATAAAGTCTACCTAACACCAAGAATTAATAAAGCCAAAATTAGAAAGAAACGGTGGCGGGATTCTTTTGTTCCGGACAGGCAGCGCCGAGTTGCCTCAGCGATGATGTGACGGACTCAGTCAGATTCCGTGTTGGGTTGACTCGCGAATCTTTAAGCAGCATCTGAATCGGGCGTTAGTTTGGTGACTGGTAATGAATTTGTGACTTGTAGGTGGAATTTTTGGTTCAAAATTGACTCATCCCATCCACTACGAAGCTTCGCATATTCATATCTCAACCGCCACTGATCGCGCCACGTGGTCAATCGCTTTTATTGACCACATCAACCAATTTCATTTGCATAATGTGGCAGATATATATGCACGACTGTCAATTTCCATTGGATATCTATTACCGTCTCTTATCATGTTTTGAATTTCCATTGCCAATTTCATTACCGTCTCTTATCATGTTTTGAATTTTCACCCACATACTGCAGTAGAGCACGTCAACTTTGGGAGGTGTTTGACTGTTTGCTAAAATTCGAAAAAAACGTTTTTTAGCTTTTGACTTCAAAAATGCTGAAAAAGTGTTTTCAAATGACAACTTTTGCTTAAATTAAGAATTTAAAAGTTAAAAGTTGAAAATAGGTGGAAAGGTTTTTTAAACTGTTTTTCACATTTTCTGTAACATAAAAAACACTTATTTTATCAAACATTATCAACTTTCACTTTTCAGAATCACTTTTTTCCCAAACACTATCAACACTTACTATTAATTATTTTTTCCAAAATCACTATGACAAAACACTTTTTGAAGTAGAAACAATCACAAACATTTCATTCCTTTTCCGTCATGTTCCAACGTCCATAAATTTCTTTATGAGAAATGTGCAATTTATTTGTCAGATAAGAAAGGACCTTAAGTTTTTATTATCAAAGGAAAATGAAATTTAGTTTTTTTTTTTAAGTTTAGAACGAAGTTTAGTTTGAAAAGGATAGTATGTAAATAAATTTGACAACTTATCATTCATCATAATTATATAATTAATAGGTGAGAACTCCGGTACTCATTCAAAAAATGGGGTACCGTACCTACCATTCACTTGATTGGTCAATATGATATATCAATTTTAATTTGGACTTAAATAATTCAACTGCAACATTCTGATTGGTCCAAGTGGACAAAGGTACGGTACCTTTTGGGTACCATAGAATCTACCTAATTAATACGTAGTAGATGTTAAATTAAATTACTCCCTCCGTTCCCCTAACTTTGTCCCATTTTATTTTTGGTGACAACTCCGGTACCCGTTTAAAAAATGGGGTATCGTACCTATCATTCATTTGACTGGTCCAAATCATTATATCATTTTTTAATTTAGATTTAAATAATTCAACTGCAACATTGTGATTGGTCCATGTGTGCAAAAGTATGGTACCTTATGGGTATCATAGAATCCACCTTTATTTTTTCCTCCGTCCTATTAAGTTTGTCATATATCAGATCATATTTGGTTATATTTGGGTGGTTACAATTTATTCTTACTTTATTTATACTTTATCAGTTTAAAGTGTATGTTTGGGAGTTTGAAGGGAAGATTTTGAAGGTTAGTCATTGGAAGGAAGGGGAGGGAAATGGTTGGAAACACTTCTTCTGGTTTGGGAGTACAAGTTTGAAAAGGTAAATATTTTTTATGAATTATAATTAAAATCACTTCACAACCATGACGAATTCAAATAATTGAGTTTATATTTATTTATAATTGAGCTAAAGTTGTCATTTAATTAGTTATCTTTCATAATCCCCCAATTTGGGGGAACTTGAAAATTAAGCATTTGAAGGATTTTGGAGGATTAAAAAAGCCCTCCAAAACCATTTCCTCCATATTTTTAACTCGCAAACATGAAAGAGAAGATCATAAACCCTTGTCAACCATTCCCTCCCCTCCAAAACCCAACTCCCAAACATACCCTAAAAGTTGTGTCATATCCGATCCTCTTGTCTCAAACATAATGAGACGGAGGTAGTAATAAATTTACCCAATCCTTCAAATTCTTCTATGGCATGAATTTGTCTGTAAGCTTGTACAATTACACAGGTCTCTCTAAATTCATACAAATAACAAAATTGATAAGGAATACTAGTATAATGTAAGCTTTTCAACATTAAAATTTACAGGAATGTAAACTTTGAAATTTAAAGATGTTGATATATTTCTCATACTTGCAAAAATAAACAATTAAGCTATTGTATAAATTGCGGACTACTTCTCTATGAGGTTGACATTTTATTATGAAACATTAGGGTCTTAACACCATATCTTCTATTGTACATATTACATATGCTCTACTATAATCGATTCACTACTTTTTTCAATTACTACGTATCTTATATTATACAATATTGATTTGAACTAGAATTAGATATACTTGAACGACGACAATGATTAGATAGTTAATCCTTATTTTATATTATTAATTAAAATCCAATGATGAGATCTGAAAGAGTATTATTTTAGGTAAAGGTGAGAGCTAAAGAGAGATGTGAGTGTGTGTATATATACACATATATATAGAGAGTAATGATCCGGTCAAGAGTTCCTGACCGGAACCGCCGTCCGTACCGCGGCGTTTGGCCGCCTTCCCGGTGGTTTTTTTTGATGAAATTTTTATGATATGTTCTCCATCAAGTCTAGTTTATCCACAAAAAAATTCAGCCAAAAATTCAATCGGGAAGGTCGTCAAATGATTTTTGCAAGTTAACTGGTCCGGAAAATACATATTCTGGACCAGTTAACTTGCAAAAATTATTTGACAACCTTCCCGATTGAGTTTTTGGCTGAATGTTTTTGTGGATAAACTAGACTTGATGGAGAACATGTGATAAAAATTTCATCAAAAAATTCCACCCGAAAGGCGGCCAAACGCCGCGGTCCGGACGGCGGTTCCGGTCAGGAACTCCTGACCTGAACATTTGTGTGTGTGTGTGTGTGTATATATATATATATATATATATATATATACACACACACGCGCACACACACACATTATGAATTATTCTTCTTACATGGCTTCAAACAGGAGTGTAGTTGGGGGCAGAGCCGGCCATAAGGCCATTTCACCTAGGCACTTGCCTAGGGCCTCACTTTTTATTGGGGCCTCAAAAACAAAAATTAGTTAAGCTATTATGGAATAAGTTTTAAATTTAGTTGTTCGAAATTGGTTCTGGAGTTTGACGAAGAACTCTTTGACCAAACCTAAACTTTTCCACCTTATTTAATGAATTGATAGTGCGATCTGCGTTTGAGGCTTACTGTCCACTAGCCACATATGGAGTATTATCTTTTATCATTATATGCTCCTTTTTTATTGAACTGATAACATTTTTTGAAAGTTTTTGGTTAATAACTTACAAAAAAATTGCAATTGGGCGTTTAGTTAGTTAGCTACTACGGAGTAATATTTTATAATTGCAATTAAAATTGTAATTTTTTTTTTATTTTTTGTTAATGGGTTTTCTATTAATTATTATCTTTATTTTTCCTTTTTTAATTATTATCTATAAATATGCTAAATATGTAGGAATTATCATGACGGGTAAACCGGTAAAGAAAATTTCTCATTAATATGTAAAGAGAAACAATAAGTTGAAAAGAGATGTGGTTATTAAATTGCTTACCGACTCTATTGATCGATTGCATAGACAAATTTTTCTTCCTCAAAATTGTTGGCAATGACAATGCGGATGTTAAATTACTATTTTATCTTATTTTTATGAGTATGTGTTATATAAATCACATAAATATGATATGGGTCAAAATAAGTGGCACACTTTATTTTTTGGATTGTATTAATATTAAAATAAGTGTCAAACTTCTATTTTTGAAAAAAAATCATCCCAAAAGCCTTTTTAATAAAAGAAAACAGTACAACTAGTCAACTACAATACCTAAAAACTCGTAACTTTAAATTATAGAAAAAACATACTCGGTCACATATTATGATACAGAGGTGGTACAAATCGTTTTTCGCCTCAGGCCTCCAAACCGCTAGAGCCGGCCCTGGTTGGGGGGAGGGGGGGCAACCTAGGCCCACTCCACCCCGAATTTAAAAAATGCCTATATTTTTTTGTGTAAAAAATTTCGAGTAGAATTTTTCCAAAAAATATTTTTTTGTATCGGTCCAGTTCGGCCCAGTGTCATGGCTTCCCCCTGGCTCCAGAGAAAGCATTTATAGAGAAAAGACGTGGATTGGGCTACTAGGTTGGGCCTAGCCGGCCCAATTAAACAAAAGGGTTAATAAAATGTACTATGTATAAAACTGTTGCAATGAATACAAATTATATGAGCACTTGAAATCTATAATATAATAATATACTCCCTCCGTCTCATTTTATATGTCTTACTTTCTTCTTTGGATTGTCCTTTTTAGAAAGAAATATGTGGTTCACATTATTTCACTTTATCATACTCAAATGTCAACCACAATTTTTACCTTTTCAATCACATTATTAATAATTGAATTTGCCAAGTCTAAGTAGGACACATAAAATAAAATGGGATGGAGGTAGTAAATATTATCTACCGAATGTCTGAATGTATATAGTCCATTGTTCAATTCCAATAGCCGCAATGTTGGGGTCCAAGTCAAGATAATTTGAAATAACTGAACTAGTTGTACTACATTAGCTTGTCTTCTTCATTTTACCATTTTAACAGAAAAACGTAACCATGTACATATTAGAACTTTTAAAACTTTTTTTTAGAGAAAAACTTTTATAAAGTTTAACTAATACTTTGTTAAAAGGTAAAGCTATGGGATCAAACGAATCTTTTTGTATTTTCGCATGATCTCAAACGTTTACATGCACAACTATATATGCACAAAGTCAATTAAGAGGTGCTACTTTTCATTCAAGCTAAAATTCTAAAGGTAATATAAAGCTTATTTAGTTAAAGTATAGGGAGACAATTTGCCTCAACCAGAGAGCGAGACAAAGCTACTTGTTTCTTTGTTGCCTAGGAATTAGGTGAATTACGAAGTAACAGGAAACTTAACGTCGAGAACTAATAACTTACCTAACTTACCTAATTTAGGGGATGTTTGAAACTAAAAAAATGATTCTAATAATAAATTAGATCACCAGATGTACTATTACACTTTCACCCAAACACTCCAAATGATCAATTATAGCTAGTTTACATGTGGGGGAGTGAGTGGGGATTTGAGGATTGAACTTATCAACTGGCTTAATTAGGACAAATCCTTAGATTTTAACACTTTGTCTTCTATTGTATCAATTACGAAGTATATATGATACTAGTCATACTACGTACGCGATTGTTGATTCACTGCCTCTTTTAATCACCTTTCACTATAAAATAGATTTGAACTGGATTTTTTTAGTTTTCGCCTTATTTTATATTTAAAAGCTACAATGAGATCACTTCAAGTAACCACAAAACGTAACCACAGAAGCTTTAAAACACTTGTGCAATATTTTATATATTTTGTATATTCAAATGATCTCAAACCATTACATGCACAACTCATACATACACGTAACTCACCACAAACGTAGTTACTATAAAAATATATGAATCTAGGGAAACAAATTGAGATAAACTTTGGAGAGACAAATTAAATCTAGTAACATATATGTTGGCATGTTGCCTGTGGCGATAATAAAAATGGAAAAAGAATAAAAATTATTATTTACCATTCCAAGACCCCTTCTCTTCAAGGTCTGGGCTCAAAACGCTCCTCTTGGATAGCAAATAACAGAATTAATGAGCTCCAATCACTATATTGAAAATATCTGTGAGCTGCATTTTTGTTGTTGTGGAGAATCGTATTGATTTAGACATGGTCACAAAGAAATTTAACCATGATGTATTGCTAGATTCTTGATGGATTGATTGCATGAATGTCGTTTAATTTGTGTTTGAATAATTTAATTGATATCTCTTGTAACCTAGAATCGCGACTAGAATTGCAATTGCTTGTAGAATAAATTAAGAGAGATCTAGTTTATTCTAAGACACCTTCACACACACACTTATAATTAATCACTCGCTAAGAGATTAGTAGCGATTAAGGGGCCGTAAGCTCGCTCGTCTTGGCAATAATTTAGGATCCTGTCACATGATAGATCAGCCTGGTCCCCTAAATTATTGTAATCTACGCCGCGAGAGCGGTAAGAACTTAGTAATGATTAACTAGGTTCAATTAAATCAATTTCATGTAATTAAGCCTGATATGCAAGAAATCTGGTTACCCCGGAATCAATCCATGTTCCCTTCGTCGTTAATTAGAAAGAACCCCTTAGTTTAATCGTTTATTCGTATTTTAATTTTCTAAACCAATCAATCTATCACAATTGCAGTTTTTTTTCTTTTTATCGCTGAATTTAATTAATACTTAACTCCCTTTTTCCGTCCATGTGGAGCTGATACTCGTACTTATACCCTATACTGCTACATATTTTTAGTGCGAGAAAACTCACATTAGTCCACAAATCATGTCTACTTGTTGATGCAATAAGTTGTATCATGATTAACCAATTCACCAAATGCAGTATAATCTTCTCTCATTTTCTTATCTCTCCAAAAAAAAAGCTAGCCAAAGAACCATCCATATCAACCGCAAAAGAAAAGAAAAAACCTTCTTCATTTGTCGGTCTGTTCTTACAAATATTAATCAGTGTATTGGCATCACAACCATCACAAGATTTTTTAGTCTTTTTTTGTCAACTCATTATAAACATCACGCAAAAGAAAACCAACAGAAGGAGATCCACCGGCTTCTGCTTGCAAATAGTCTAAATCACTTGAAGAAAATTTATCACTGCAATAACAAATTGTAGTTTTCAAAATCGGAACAAAATATGAAGCAAAATAATAAAATAAAAATGCAAAGAAAAGCGGACGGAAATCTTACTTGCATTGATGACCAGACATAAATCTTCAGCCGGAGAGAATTGTGGTTGAATGCGTTAGAGACGAAAGAGATGAATGAAAGAAAGCTGGGAGAAGAGGACGAAACATGTGGGAAGGATGAATATGAGGCTCAAAGTTGCAGTTAATTACAATAGGGAAAACTCAAATAGGTCATCGAACTTTCATAAAAAAGTCAATTAACTCCTTCTATAGGAGACTCTATCCGGTCGTCGCGATTTGGGGCGGTTCCCAGTGGAATTTTTTGATGAAATTTTTTGAGCATCTTATTCATCAAGTCTAGTTTACTCATACCAAATTTCAGCTAAAAGTTTAATCGGGAGCACATTCAAATTAATTCGAGAACGGAAAAATGCGCAGTTATATTCAAGAATTAATTTGAATGTGTTCCCGAATGAATTTTTAGCTGAAATTCGGTATGAGTAAACTAGACTTGGTGAATAAGATGCTCAAAACATTTCATCAAAAAATTCCACCGGCAACTTCCCCAGGTCGCGACGGCCGGGCAGAACCTTCTATAAAAGGACTTAATTGACTTTTTTATGAAAGTTCGAGGACCTATTTGACAGTTTTCCCATTACAATAAAACTCGGTTGTACCATGCCGTAGGTACAACCGGTTGTACGGTGTAATTTGTGCACTTTTACAGGGTGTGCCAAATTATTGGACATCTAGACTTTTTCTTTATATTCAATTTTAATACTCCTTCCGTTCTTTATTAACTGTCTCGTATTTCTTTTTGGGACGTTTTTAATCATTTGTCACTCTTTCCTTTTTTTGGTATGTTTTTTGATCAAAATACCTTTTTACCCCCACTTTTATTATCCTTATCCCTTTTTTTCCTACTTTATTATTTAAACATAATAACATTACACTGATGGAGTATATGGCCCAGGAACCCCCGGCCCATAGACTCCTACTTCTCCTGCACAAGTCCATTGAGCCCAGAGAACAACTCAGGCCCAAATGCAACGCCCCAAGCCTCAAAGTAGCCCGGAATACACACTGGGGTGCCTTCGGCCTCCTTGGCCGATGGCTCCAAAACTCACAGGACAGCCTTCTCTGGCATAAGAAGCTGCTGGGAGAAAACGGCGAAAAACATGAGCCTTCGGCATTACCACGCCCTCGGCGTCAGAGAAGCCTTCGGCTGAACTAAGCCGTCGGTCACGCGAGGCCTTCGGCTATACGGGGGTCCTTGATCACATGGAGCCCTCTGCTACACAAGGAGCCTTCGACCAAACATGCTCAATCATCGAAGATTCCTTTTGGAGACAGCCAACCACCGCATTTAATGCCACGTCACATCCACCAACCGCATTCAATGCGGTGAACGTACCACTGCCGGTGCCACCCGACTGAGGTGACCCCTCGGCCGTTGGATTACTGACACGTGTACTCTCATCGCATTTATTGCTGCTATAAATAGCAGCTCATTTCTCCTTGTAAATGATCCACATCCCAACTCCACACGCAGAGTTCATTTAATAAATCGACTCTCTCTCCTCCCATTTTGCTCTGACTTCTCTCTAGTTATTCCCGCAATAACCCCTCGGATAAGATACCCCCGGGTAGACAATCCATCATTTGGTGCTCTCGTTGAGAGGTCAGAACAATCGAGTAAGAAACCCTCCCCCTCTACCAAACTCAAAACACCTACCAAAAATGGGAAGAACAACTCGTGCCCAATCCAAAACCCTTGAGGAGAACCATGTAGCCCCCGGCGAAACCAACGGGGCTGAGGCCTCTAATAGGCTCTTAGTGCCCGAGGGCGGAATCATTCTCGAGTTGGAGCAGGCTACTGCTGACCTCCGTCAGCAGCTACAGAAGAATGCCTCTGATGCCCGCATTGGCCTTGATAATCGAAGGAGGGATCGGAGTGAGAACCAAGTTCCCCCTCCGGCCTCGGCCATCGATCTTCAGGCTGCCTTTGCGGCCTTTGTTCAAAACATGGCTCTCAACTCAGGAGCCCTCGCCTCTCAGGCGCCCCTTCAGCCCCACGCTGGAGGAAATGTTATCCAACTACCACCACTCCCCCCTCTGTTCAACAATCCTACCCCGGGGATTGGCAACGCCGAGGGGATCATAGCACAGGATACCGCCTCCCAAGAAGCCCAATCCAGGGACAAGCGCCCCATGATGAAGGACAAACCCCGAACCTCTGCACTTGAGAGGCTTGGGGGAGCTCCCGGACGCCGAGGGGTCCAAGACCGCCTCGGCAAGCAAGAATTCAGCAGGCCCCAGGAGAGTGGTGCCTCCGCTTCGGGAGCCGAGGGCGTGCCTCCCCCCTGAAGCAAAGGCAAAGCCCTCCTCCACGCCGATGACGCCAGGCACCAAATCAATCAGGCGCAGTCCTTCCGGGCAAACTCCCAAGGGGTTGCCCCGAAGGATCCCAAGGACGAGATCATTGAAGCCCTCCTCCGTCAACTCGAGGAGAATCGTCAGGCACCCCCGACGGCTTCCACAGCTAGGCCAGATCTGGATTCCGGAGTACGCTGACCTCCGGGCACAGGTGGAGGAAATGAAACGTAAGCTCGCCGAAGGCTCAGGCGAGCCCCTCATTCAACTCCGCACTAGGACGCCCTTCACCTGAAGGGTGCTGGCGGCCAAGATCCCCCAAAAATACCGGGGGCAACCCATCAAACCATACGAGGGGAAGACGGATCCCCAAGAGCACTATAGCCGTTATCAAAACAGCATGATGATGATGGGGGCGTCGGATGAATACTTATGTCGTTGGTTCCTTTCCACCTTGGAGGGTCCAGCGTATGAGTGGTTCAACCGGTTGCCCGAAGGCAGTATTGATTCTTGGCAAGAACTTGCCCACCGCTTCCTCACGCAATTTGCTGGGAGGCATCGTTCAAGGAAGCACTTCTCCCACCTTCTAAACGTGAGACAACAGAAGGAGGAAACCCTTCGGAGTTTCCTAGAACGCTGGAGGCAGGCCTCCCTCGAGGTCGAGGGCGCCGATGACAGAACCCTGATGGCCCTCTTCCACACCGTCCTCCGCAACGGTAACTTCTCCCGGAGCCTTATCACTGATCCCCCCCGCGATTATACAAAGGCCCTTCAGCGGGGGGACCGATATGCTGAAGCAGAGGAGATCGAGAAGGACCGCCGCAACGCGGCCCCCTCTCAGAAGAATGAGGGCAGGAATCCGCCCGGAGGGCCTCCCCCTCCGGCCAACCGAGAGGCGCAGTACAACGATCGCTCCCGAGGTGGCCAAGCCAGACCCGGGGGCGGTTACAAGAATAATCCGAAGGCATGGGCGCAACCCGTCCTCCTGGAGCACCCACGCACTCCCCTGACGCACCCCGTCAGAGTCATCTTGGACCACGCAGAAGAGCGAGGGCTGGTGGAGCGAGACTCCCGTACACCCCTCGAGATTTATGCCATCGGTCCTGATGAGCCCTATTGCCGCTTCC
The DNA here is from genome assembly GCA_945859915.1 of Cuscuta epithymum. Lineage (NCBI taxonomy): Eukaryota > Viridiplantae > Streptophyta > Magnoliopsida > Solanales > Convolvulaceae > Cuscuta > Cuscuta epithymum. The sequence continues at coordinate 1,315,359 of CAMAPF010000141.1, read as the reverse complement.
ACCGCCACCATGGACATAAGACCGACGACTGCCATCAGCTGAAAAACGCCATTGAAAGGCTGATACAAGCGGGCCACTTGTCTCACTTTATTAGGGGCCCTCCTCCCCAGGGCCCCCCTCATCATCAAGGCCCTCCGCCGAAGGCAAACAAGTGGGTGAACCCCAACACCATCCCCTTGGGAAACCCACAGGGGAAGAAACGTGAAATTGGGGGCCTGGATGACGAGGGAGAAGGCTCCCATCAGCAGTACAAGCGCCACATCCACATGATTAATGGTGGCAACACTGGTGGAGACTCCACCAGCCAGCGAAAGAAATGGGCTCAATCCCTCTACGTTGGGGAGGTCAACCACGTGCCCCCAGCTAAGAAGCCGAAGGGAGAACCCATCTTCTTCACAGATGCGGACCTCCCCTCGGGATCCCTGCCTCATAGGGATGCCCTCGTCATTCGCACGGAGATTAATGACGCCATCATCCACCGGACGTACGTTGACACGGGGAGTTCTGTCAACGTTATGTACCTCAGCACTTTCCAAGAGTTGAGACTCGACCGGGGATCCCTTCGGCACATCAACACCCCCCTCTCCGGGTTCACGGGGGACAACATAGACGCCGAGGGCGTCATCACCCTCACGGTTGAATTCGGCGACGGAACCCATAGAGCCAAGCTCGAAGTGGAATTCGTCGTCGTCAACCTCGACTGTGCGCACAACATCATCCTCGGCCGGCCTGCCCTCGAGGACTTGGAGGCCGTCATCACTGATGGAGTATATGGCCCAGGAACCCCCGGCCCATAGACTCATACTTCTCCTGCACAAGTCCATTGAGCCCAGAGAATAACTCAGGCCCAAATGCAACGCCCCAAGCCTCAAAGTAGCCCGGAATACACACTGGGGTGCCTTCGGCCTCCTTGGCCGATGGCTCCAAAACTCACAGGACAGCCTTCTCTGGCATAAGAAGCTGCTGGGAGAAAACGGCGAAAAACATGAGCCTTCGGCATTACCACGCCCTCGGCGTCAGAGAAGCCTTCGGCTGAACTAAGCCGTCGGTCACGCGAGGCCTTCGGCTATACGGGGGTCCTTGATCACATGGAGCCCTCGGCTACACAAGGAGCCTTCGGCCAAACATGCTCAATCATCGAAGATTCCTTTTGGAGACAGCCAACCACCGCATTTAATGCCACGTCACATCCACCAACCGCATTCAATGCGGTGAACGTACCACTGCCGGTGCCACCCGACTGAGGTGACCCCTCGGCCGTTGGATTACTGACACGTGTACTCTCATCGCATTTATTGCTGCTATAAATAGCAGCCCATTTCTCCTTGTAAATGATCCACATCCCAACTCCACACGCAGAGTTCATTTAATAAATCGACTCTCTCTCCTCCCATTTTGCTCTGACTTCTCTCTAGTTATTCCCGCAATAACCCCTCGGATAAGATACCCCCCGGGTAGACAATCCATCATACACCTTTTACATTACGCCTATTATTTTCCCCTTAAAACTGCCAAAGCCTAAGGGTGTGTCTGAGAGTTGAGTTTTGGAGGGGAGGGAAGGTTGACAAGGCTTTTTTTGCCTCTCCTTTCATGTTTGAGAGTTTCAAAATATGGAGGGAATGGTTTTGGAGGGCTTTTGTAATCTTTCAAAACCCTTCAAATGTTCAACTTTTAAGTTCCCTCAGATTGGGTGATTTGGAAGGATAACTAATTAAATGACAACTTTAGCTCAAATTTAAATGAATATAAAATCAACTATATGAATTCATCATATATGTGAAGTGATTTTAATTATAACTCATTCATAACTTCTATGTTTTCAGATTTGTTACTCTCAAACAAGAATGAATGTTTTCTTCCCTTTCCCTCCCCTTTCCTTCCAATGACTAACCTTCAAAACATTCATTTCCCCCTCCTTTCAAACTCCCAAACATACTCTAAGCTAAGGGAACACTTGATAAAGAAGGGAGGGAGTATAAAATTGATAAACTGATAACGTACTAGCTTAGTCCTCCACGGTTCCATTAAAGTGATAAAATGATTAGTCCTCCACGGTTCCATTGCCTTTGTAGGTATCTTCCACCTTCTTTCTTGGAAGTTGCCAAGAGACACCTTCTTGGAAACTGGAAAGAGCTCTCCAACAAATAGGTGTGGGAGAAGATATGGAGATACCTTGGAAGCTTGGATGCAACTTCCTCTTGTCTCCAAACTAGTCCTATAAATAGAGTGCTCCATTGTTGTTCATAGTATCAGTTTAGAAAGTGAGAAAAGTGTGTGAAGAGTGAAATACACTTAGAGTAGAAGTGTATTGGTGAGGATTGGTTTTTTGTAATAGTTGAGTGTGAGAGTTTGCTCCTCCTATTGTAATTCTGTTCTTGATATTGAATAGAAGAATTTTCCAATCCCAACAAGTGGTATCAAAGCGAGGTTGAGTTTCCATACACCGTTTTCTCATTTTCAGATAAATTTCTACAGGTTAGAAAATCGTGATTTTTGAAGTTGCTCGGAATCACGATCTGATCATACCGTTAGATTCGTCTCGTCGAGACGAGAAATCCGGTATTTTTGGGGAATTTTTTTGCCACCGGAAGAGGCCGTACGCGCTGCCCAAACGCCGCCTGAAAACTGCCTGCGTCATCGCTGCGTCATCAGGCTGTCCAGAGGAAGAAGACGACCAGTCAGCGCCCCGTCACGCCCCGTCAGCTGACACGTCACCCTACCAGGCCGCCGATCCGTGCCACGTCATCGGCCAAGTCATCGCCACGTGGCGCCACGTCAGCGCCAGCGCAGAGCCAGCTGTTACCACGTCATCCGCCTGCTGGTCTGCTCACTGGGCTACTGCCTGAACCGGACCGAACCGGTTCGTACTTGTGGAGGCCGGTTCACCCATTTTCAGACCGGTTTTGGACGAGGTCAGACCGGTTCCTACCATTTTCGGCCATTCCGGATCCAACGGTGAGCTCCGTTTGTCCAAATTCGGCTCCGAAAATAAGGTACGAGATATTTTGAGCGTTTTATTATGGATAAATCATCATCGGACACCATGATTGCGCTCACTTCCACAAATTACAATATGTGGAAGCCTCGGATGGAGGATTTGCTAAATTTGAGGGATTTAGCCGATCCTCTTGATAATAATGGCGTGAAACCGGATAAAAAGACGGATGAAGAATGGACAAAAGAGAATAGAAAAACTGTCGCACAAATTCGACAGTGGATAGATCATAGTGTGTTCCACCATGTTGCGCAAGAACATAGTGCTTACACACTATGGGAGAAGCTTGGTAGCATGTATCAAGCAAAAACCGCCCGAAATAAGACGTTACTAATGAGGAGATTAGTAAACCACAAGTTACGAGGAGGTATTTCGGTGTCAGAACACACCAGTCAATTCCAGGATCTTGTGAATCAGTTGAGCACCACAGGATGGGTTCTCAAAGATGAAGAGCAGGCGATACTACTCTTGAGCTCTCTACGTGACAGCTGGGAGACTCTTGTTGTCACTCTCAGCAATTCTGCTCCCAATGGCAAAGTGACTATGCAGATGGTCACAGATGCCCTTATGAACGAAGAAGCCCGAAGAAAAGAAGCCGGGACTAAACAATCATATGCCTTCGTGTCAGAAACCAGCAGAGGAGGGGGAGGCAGAAATGGAGGAAGAAGTCGAGGTCAAGGTAGAGGCCAAGGTCAAAACAGAGGAAATTCTCAAGTTCGCGGCCGATCAAAAGAACGAGGTATGTCCTGTGAAAACAATACTTGGTTTGAAGGATATTGCAACTATTGTGGTAATTATGGGCATAGAAAAAGAGATTGTAGAAAGTTTCTACGAGAGCAGCCACAGACGAGTCAAAATACTAGCCAAGAAGATGGTGAGACCATGGTTAGTTTGTCATCAGATGTGTGTCTTGTTACACATGGTGAACAAGAATGTTTACACATAGGTACTCATGATGTTGAGTGGGTGATTGATACAGCCGCATCATTTCACGCTACTCCACACAAGAACTTATTCACATCTTATAAGTCAGAAGACTTTGAAGCTGTGAAGATGGGGAACACCAGTTTCTCGAAGATTGTTGGCATTGGTGATGTGCACATAACAACCAATGTTGGATGCACACTTGTGTTGAAAGATGTTCGACACGTTCCGGATCTTAGATTGAATCTCATCTCCGGTACAGCTCTGGATCAGCAAGGATATCTTAACCGATTCAAAGAAGGTACGTGGAAGTTATCTAAAGGTTCCTTGGTTGTTGCAAGAGGCCATATTTGTGGTACTCTTTGTAAAACTCATGCAAAGTTGTGTCATCCAAGTCTTAATGCTGTTGAAGAAGAGATATCACCAAACTTGTGGCACCGGAGGCTCGACCACTTGAGCGTGAAGGGATTGACAACTCTTGCTAGGAAGGAAAGCATTTTCATGGGCAAAGGTGTTGCCCTAGATCCATGTGAGCACTGTCTATTTGGGAAACAACACAGGGTTTCCTTCAGTTCTACCAGGAAGAACCATACAGAGTTACTCAGTCTTGTCCACTCTGATGTATGTGGACCCATTGAAGAGGAGTCACTTGGAGGAAGCAGATATTTCGTGACATTCATTGATGATGCATCACGAAAGGTATGGGCTTACTGTTTAAAGAGTAAGGATCAAGTGTTTGATCGCTTCAAATTATTCCATGCCATGGTAGAAAGAGAAACAGGGAAGAAGCTGAAGTGTCTGCGTTCAGACAATGGAGGAGAGTACACTTATCGAGAGTTCTCAGCATATTGCGCTGCATACGGAATCCGACATGAGAAGACGGTTCCACGAACTCCGCAACACAATGGTGTAGCCGAAAGAATGAATCAGACCATTATGGAGAAAGTTCGTTGCATGCTGAGTATGGCTAAACTACCTAAGCCATTCTGGGGTGAAGCTGTGCTGACAGCTTGTTATCTTATAAACAGGTCACCTTCTGTTCCTTTAAACTTTGAAGTGCCAGAGAAGAAATGGTCAAGAAGAGATGTTTCTTACTCTCACTTGAAAGTGTTCGGGTGCAAGTCATTTGCACATGTGTCCAAGGAGTTGAGACAGAAGCTTGATCTCAAGTCAAACCCATGCATCTTCATCGGGTATGGTGATGAAGAATTCGGATACCGGTTGTGGGATCCCGAATTGAAGAAAGTTGTACGAAGCAGAGATGTTGTATTTCATGAAAACGAGTTTCATGGGTGTGTTCTAATAATCCGCCAACAACATACTCCAGAAGACGAAGTGCCTGTATCATCAAACATTCTTCTCAGCGACGAGGAGATGCATGATACTACTGAACAAGAGAGTGATGGTTCAGTAGGTGATGATGATACTCACAGTGATGATATTCCTCAGCAGGGGGAGCCTTCATCTGAAGACGAAGCTGAAGGTACTCATGTTCGACGTTCTATGCGAGGCATAGTTCCATAGAGAAAGTATTCCACATCCGAATGGATACTTGTTGCCAGCGAGGGGGAGCCAACGAGCATCGCAGGAACGAGAGAAATAAAGAAAAAGGTGGAGGGGGAGATTTGTAGGTATCTTCCACCTTCTTTCTTGGAAGTTGCCAAGAGACACCTTAACATGGAGGCACCTTCTTGGAAAGAGCTCTCCAACAAATAGGTGTGAGAGAAGATATGGAGATACCTTGGAAGCTTGGATGCAACTTCCTCTTGTCTCCAAACTAGTCCTATAAATAGAGTGCTCCATTGTTGTTCATAGTATCAGTTTAGAAAGTGAGAAAAGTGTGTGAAGAGTGAAATACACTTAGAGTAGAAGTGTATTGGTGAGGATTGGTTTTTTGTAATAATTGAGTGTGAGAGTTTGCTCCTCCTATTGTAATTCTGTTCTTGATATTGAATAGAAGAATTTTCCAATCCCAACAAGAGATTGGGTCATCTAAACTATCACACTATCACGTATAACACTCAAGTGGGAAAAATATGTTTGTACACCCTTTTGTGTACATTTATTTACACACTCCTTATTTTGCATGTATAAGGTCAAAGTGTGCGAAATGTGTATATAAGTACGTACACCAAGAAATAATCAACACTCAAATTTTTTTTTCCTCCGGAAGGCAAACCACCAAAATCAGTGGGGTAAATGCCGGAGTTCATTTACCGAAATATTATTAGAAAGAAATTTGATTACAAAGAGGGGACCAAACCAATACCTCTTATACCAAATCAACACTCAATATAAACGTTTCACTTAACGACCTTCCTCCCCGAATACTTAGAACCTATATACTTAGTCATAGTTCAAAAGGTTCCTACTTCCTAATACTTCTATATCACAAAGGTGTGTATTTAATTTTTCAAGATTCAAGCTTTCTCACACGTAAGGTTTTTATTACGAGTGTATTTAATTTTTGTTGTACCCAAAATTTATACACAAAGTATACATTGTCTGTGTACACAGATAATTGGCAGACAATTACTCATTTTTTAAATGAACTGATCGTGTACAAAAGCAATTAGGAGGATTGTGTACAACTTGTGCACTAATTTTGTGTGCAAATGTAATTTTCCTAATTAACCAATTAATGTGTTCACCTATGTTTGCCTTTATCTTTTGGGAAACCTCGTGAAACACTCGAGTTGTGAATTGGTGATCCTGATTGTTGATCGGCCCATTTCACATGCCTTGCCACTATACAGTAGAGACATGGGAAAATGGCACTAGCCTGCAGCTAGGTCATATTAATGACTTCTAATAATTTGCCCTGCAATTCATGTATCTTACACGTGAATATAGTCTTCATCTGCCTCGCATGAAATTGTCAAGATATAAGAAATACTAGTATTAAAGTACAAATTATGTAGAAATGCTGTTAACCGCATATCATATCAGTTACTTTCAAGAAAGTTGACAACTTCTGGAATAAACAAATACACCTTCGTAACTTAAAAATCTTCTTACTTTCCTTTTTCGTTTGTAACTAAAAAATCTTCTCATTTCTAAATTTTCCCATCATACTCTCAATAATTTTGAAAATAATACACTATTACAACTACTTTTTTTGAATTTATCCTTACTTCCATCACACTATTCCACTATCTTCCCATCATACCCTCAATAATTTATATCCTCTTTCACTATTCTTAATCTACCTACTTTTCAAATGGGAAGATTTTAAAGTTACGGAGGGAGTATAAAAAGTTGATAAACAGGTAGGAGCGCCCGACAAATATAGAGCCCGTTTGATAGCCCAAATTTCAGCTTATCAGGCTTATCAGCCACTTTTTCACCAAACACGTAACTTTTGATTTCGCGCGATGATTGTGTAATAATACGAAAAAGTAAGGTTGAAGTTACTTTTCTGCCTGTATTGGCTGAAGTTACTATAGATGATCATTTTAGCTATTTTTCATATAATTTTTTCTTTATTTTATTAATAAAATATAATTTCAATATAATTTATTCATCAATCAACAGAATCAACCAATACAGTTACTTCAGCCAGAATTTCATAAATTTCAGCAGAATCAGCCGATTCAGCCGATTTTTGTGTTACTAAACGGGCTCATAGTATAAGTATCAAGTATGTACTAATATATATGCGTGCGTTATTTTAATCAGAAATATGAACCACTATGAATCAGAAATTAATGTTGTGATATATTACTCTCCATCATTATCTTCATCACTACCTCAGTGTCCAAAAAACTCCTACTTATACTTAGTCATGTAATTGATATCAATGAATAAAATATTGGAAAATTCTTGTTGTACACGTTCTTATACACATCAGTACACCTCCGTGTCTGTGAGAGTTTTTTTTGTCTGTGAATGTCAGTTCACAGACAAACTTGGCTTGTTTTGTCTGTAGAATTTTCCACAGACAAAACAAGTCAGGTTTTGTCTGTGAACTTGCATTCACAAACAAAAAAACTCTCACAGACACGGAGGTGTACTGATGTGTATAAGAACGTGTACAAAAGGAATTTTTCTAAAATATTAGACCATTATTTTGTTTTGGCAAAAAGCATGTGTGTGGGTTTTCTGGCAGACTGATGTAATAATGGGAATCAAATTTTATTGGTGCCGTGTTTCACTTTTAAATAATTAGTGACACAAATCAGGCATGTTGCTGGGACAGAAATGAGCCCGGCTTTAAGTTTGCCACTTAGATTTGATCGCTAAATCGAGTCCATATATTGTCGACCTAGTTGTAGCTATTCTTCTACTTATATATACCTTCCTCATATTCTATTCGACGTAAAAACGGGGTCTTGTTTGGATTATGAGGTTCATGGAGTCTATTGAAACAGAATAAGGTTAAGGTTATGTTTGGAATTAATTCTGCTTCCACTTCTTTTTTAAAGCAGAATTAAAGTCAGGTTTCAGAAACTGGTTTTTCCCAGTTTAAAAAAAATTGCTTCTAGAAATAAATTATAGCACAAGAAGTACTTCTGCACTTTCATTCATACACTCCAACTTCTGCTTCTGCTGTCTCAAGGAGCAGAAGCAGTTTTAAGAACCAGATCCAAACACCTCCTAAATTGGATTCATATTTGTAGCTAGCGCGTAGGAAGGACGTCTAATTTGGGTGTATCGTGTACAAATTCAACTTAATCTATAACGAAATCATTTTTGATCAAACGTTTGTATTCTTTATCCGCCACTAAAAATGACAAAGATCTAATGGGCGTTTCAAATTGATTTTGCTTCTATTTCTTTTATAAAAAGCAAAAATAGAAGTAGTATTACAATCAGTTTTTCAAAAGTCAATCTCATTCTGGTTCAAAAAAACTGCTTCTAGAAACATATTGGAACACCTAGAAGTATTTCTATACTTTCATTCAAACGTTACTAAACATTATGCTTCTGCTCTTTGACAGAGCAGAAGTAGTTTTGAGAAGTAGATTCAAACACCTAGAGTAAAAGTTTGCCCGTCAATCCTAATTTCGTTATAGGTGAATAAATTTCAAACACATTCCTTTATCTTCTACTAGTATAATTTTAGTGACTTTTCTTTTTTAGATGTCTAATTTGTTTTGCTATTTTCCTTTTTATCTTTTTAAGTAATCAATTAGTGATTCCTAGTTGTTCTTCTATCCTCCCCAAAAATAAATATACAGTTTTTACTATATTATTAATTACACATTCAAATTTGACAAAATTATAAGGGACGGACACAATATAAATTACAATTTTCATTGTTCAATAACTATTGGAATGGCATTCATATCAACTTTTTGTACACTGCACATGAATCGGGTTGGATAAAATAATTAATTAGGTTCACATATACTCCGTATATGTCTGTGTGAAGATCAGATATCAATACTCACACATCCAACTAATGTCTATTCACAGATATTCACTAGTTAGCACACTCATATATGTTTTCTACACTCACTAGTTAGCACAAACATTAGGGCCTATTTACTAACAGAGATATTTTCCTGTTTTCTACTTCTGTTTTTCGTTCTCCAATTTTCTGTTTTTATTTTTCAGTTTTTCTATCTCCAATTTTCTGTTTCTATTTTTTAATTTTCCATTTTCAAATATGAAAACATGTTCATCAATTTTTTCACCCAGTTCTCCAATTCCACACCCTTGACCCCTATCCTTACCACGATCTTAGACTCTACCCATACTCCCCCACAACCCTTCATACCCACCCATACCTACTCGTAGGGGTCGGGGTAGGGAAGTTATGGGTGGGGGTGGGGTAAGGGGTATGGTCAGGGTGGGGTGGTAAGGTCCAGGGGTAGGGGGTTGGGTGGGGGTAGTGGGTAGGGTTTGGGGTAAGGTAGAGGTAGGGTATGGAGTTGGGATAGGATGGCGGTAGGGTGGGGGCGGGACCAGGGTGAGGCTGAGGTAGGGAAGGGGTAGGGGGTGGGGGGTAGGATGACGGTAAGGGTGGGGGTAGTGGGTTGGGGTTGGGGTAAGGTAGGGGTAGTGGGATAGGATGACGATAGGGTGGGCCCGGGATATGGGTGGGGCCGAGGTAGGGGAAGGGTAGGGTGGGGGGTAGGATGGTGGTCGGATGGCGGAAGGGTGGGGGTAGGATGGAGGTACGAGGGTGGGGGTTGGATGGCGGTGGGGTGGGGCCGAGGTAGGGGCATGTGGTAAGGGGTAATATACGGGTGGGGGTAGGGTAGGGTGGGTCGGGGTGGGGCTGAGGTAGAGGGTGTGACACCGCACCCGGATGTACTTGAATTTGAAATTCGACTTGTATTTGAAATTACTAGCGAATAAATTTCGTGTAATTGATTGATGTATTTAATTAATGTGAGATTAATTAAATTATTTCTCGGGTCCATTATATGAGAATGGGCTACCAAATATTTAGTTGGGTCATCATAATAATTATAGGAGCCCAATAAAATGCCAACCGAAGTTGATAAAAATGTTTGGATGACCCGAGTGCTATTTTGGCCCAACTTACCGAAGATAGCGGGAATAATTGGGAGGGACTTTCTACACCCATTTAAGATTTTCCCTACATGTGTTGGACACTCTAATCAACCAAATGGGACAACAAGGGAGGGGGTGGTGCGGACAAGAGAAGGAGGAAACCTCCTTGGGACAAAAACCACACCCACCATGGCCCTACCCCTTTGTTGTATGTGTTGACTTAGATGGATGGAGATGCTCTCCTATCCTAGCATTAGTTCGAACCACACAAGAGAGAAGGACCTCCAGGGAGTTATCTCAAAAAGGCCAAGGTAGAGGGAGCATCAAGAGGGAAAACCCAACAAGAAAGAGCAAGAAGAAGAGGTAAGAGCACCACTTCTACTCTTTTTGCTAGTTTATGTTGCATGATTTTTTAGAAATCATGTGGTGGATCAAACCATGAGTTTACACGTTTAAAAGTGTATAATATTGTTATAAAGTGGTGGTATTTAACTTAGAAGAGTCGTGGAATCGATAGGAGTTGATACCGCCGGAAACCGCCACTCCAAAGGAGCTGTTCGTAGAAGCAGACGACGAAAGCCGCCCAGCTTTCGTGAAAGCCGCCCGGCTTTCACCTTCTGCCCAGATTTTTCGCTTTCGATCGGTTCAGAACGGGGGTTGATCGGAGGGCTTAATAAAGGCAACTATTTCAGCACTTCATAAGGTGAGGATGGCTGACTATATTGCTTATAATCTTTGGGTTAATTTCATAAGATTACCTAAAGTAATTAAATGTGATTTTTATGGATTATTAATGCTTAATAATGCCTAAAGGGAAATATCATTGTTTGTGAATAGAAGATGCATAACATACAAACTTATGAGAGATTGGGGTATGATGATGCATAATAAATGTGAAGGTATAATGATTGTATAAACCATGAATTTTTGTGATAAAATATACTTTTACTTCATGTATAGAAATCATGAATGGATAAAAGTGATATTTTTGATATTGAGATTAAATCGTATACGGATTAGAAAATCCATAGAAATGAGCCTTATAACTATGAGTTAAGGAGCTTGGCTGTTTAAAGATTTATGGATTAGTATTTAATTTACTAATCGGGAATGTTGTATAAAAAGTGATAGAACAAATCCTAAGGACTTGGATTGTGAAGGATGCACCTTAAGTAGTCTTATGAGATGCCTTAAGGTAGGAATGGGTAACCACTAAGTTACATTAGGAGTAGGCCTCCTTGGCTACTCAAGATTGAGAAACTCTAGGCATAGAAATTGCTAGTGAGTTAGTATCGTGACTAGAGGAAGCCTCTAGCACGATGAAGAATGACTGGAGGAAGCCTCCAGCATTCGTGTAGGGTGAATTAGTTTCGTGACTAGAGGAAGCCTCTAGCACGATGAAGAATGACTGGAGGAAGCCTCCAGCATTCGTGTAGGACGACTAGAGTAAGCCTCTAGCGTAGAATAGGATGACTAGAGGAAGCCTCTAGCATAATCTAATGTGACTGGAGGAAGCCTCCAGCACAAAGTATGTAAGGTGATTAGAGGAAGCCTCTAACACCGAATGTAGTGACTAGAGTAAGCCTCTAGCACGGTAAAACATGACTAGAGGAAGTCTCTAGCATGGTGAATTAATTTAGATGGGCGTGACTTGAAGTCACGGGGAAAGGGTTGAACGTTTTCAAAGAAAACATGGGTCTTCGGGCCGACTACTTGACTTTATATATAAAGTAAGTATATTTTCAAAGAGGGTAACCACGGGTTATGACCTATATTATATTATCACCCTATGTGAGGGTCTTGGAAATTGAAACTTTGATTATACTTAGTATAGTTGTCATTGTACTTGTCAAATGCTTCCAAGTACTGACCTCCCCTTCACGGGGGAGGCCACCTCACAGTTTCAGGTAGGGGATAAAGCTCGCTACCTTTGCCGTTGCTTGGAAAGCTCGAAGGAGAGAAGACGTGGTTCGTGCTTCCTCCATATCTATTTCAAAAACATTTAAATAAATGCTCATGGATACTATTTGAATATTTATTTGGGCTTGTATGCCCGTGTTTGCCACGTGTGGCTTGGATATTTGAATTAATGTTTCCGCTGCTTGATTTAATATTTTGCATTATGATTGTTTATGGATGTACTATTGTGAATGATATTCATGACGCCTAGTATAGTATGGATGAGTTGGACTGCGGTTGACTACTCGTACTGTACGGCGGGTTGTTGACGTGTCCGGTGGGTCCGGGGCGTGACAATTTAATTGGTATCAGAGCCTTAGTCCGTAAACTTCATAATGAAGCTTCAAAATTCTTTTTGAAAATGATTTTGGAAACCATGAGCATAAAGTTTTGTACTTATAGAACTTTTGGTACTTGAGTTGCAAGGTCTCTAATTGTTAAGATGGTACCCTTAACAATTGGCATGGCGGCGATTTGAGCCAAAGGATGTCTTTAAGTGCCTATCCGTCATTCGACATTTGATACGAGTCTAATGACTCAATCTCTATCTCTTTCAGAAATGGAACGTACCGGTAAAGTCACTCGAAGAAACCCGACTGGCCAGGCACCGGGAGGATCCCAACATGGCAGTCGAGGGGCATCGAGGGCGTCTCGTGGGCAGGGCCGTGCAGGTCACTCATTGACGGTGAGCGACGGCCATGTTGAGACTATTGATGAGCAATACGATTCCGAGGAGGATTCGACGTATCAACCGGGAACCGAGCCGGTTGAGACCCCATATGATGGGGAATATGATGATGATGATGAGAGCGACGATGATGACGCTCTAGAAAGGATGGAGGAGCTGCTCCGTCAATACCAACAGGATCGCCAAAGGCGCCGGGCAAGGCGTGCTTTGGGAGGGGCTTCCAGGGGAGGAAGCCGTGTGGGTTCTAGGGGACATGTAGAGTCCCGGAATGATCGAGGTACCGAGGTCCCGATAATAAGGATCTCAAAGTACCTCAAGGAGGCAAGAGACTTGGGGTGTAAACCGTTTGATGGAACGGGAGACATCTCCATTGCGGCCGAGTGGATCAAGAGATTCAACGAAGCGGCTCTTGACATGGAGCTGCCGCCGATCATGAAGTTGAGAGTGGCAACGAGGTTACTAGAGGGAATGGCGTCCACGTGGTGGGACGGTGTCAAGGGGAAGTATGGTGAGGCAGTCACTTGGGAGAACTTCCGTCAAGAATTCTTTAACCAATACTACTCCGACTTCGAGGTGAACTTGAAGAGGAGGGAATACACCAACTTGACCCAAGGAGGCAAGTATACCGTGAGGCAACTCGAGCATAAGTTCAGGGAGCTTGCCGAGTTCATTCCGGAGTACATATGTGATGAGAACCGGATGGTGAACCACTTCTGGGATGCCTTGGACCTTGACATACGCGAGAGGGCAACACAATTGCCTAATATGACGTTTAGTCAAGTTGTTGAGCAAGGCTTGAAGGGGGAGAAAGAATGGGAAGAAAGAAAGCGGAGGAATGCCGAGGAGGCAAAGAAAAGAAAATGGGAGAACCAAGGCTCCCAAGGTTCCAATAAGAAGGGGAACCACGGGGGAGGGAGCTCATTTAGGACTCCTGCACCGCCATCTAGAGGAAACCCGGGAATGAGTGGACAACACTCGGAATCACAAGTCTCAAAAGCGCCAAAATGCAAGAATTGCAAGAGGAACCACGTGGGCAAGTGTCGTGATCCCCCGAGGTGCTATCAATGTGGTGATACGGAGCACATGAGGTCGAGTTGCCCACAACTTGGGCGAGCCGTGAGTGCGGGGGCCGAGTGGTGGGACCACGATGAGCAGGAACCGGACAGCGGCACCTCACGCAAACACGGGGCACGGTGGAGCTAGCACAAGTAATGCACCGTCCGTGAATCAAGGGAGGACCCAAGCGAGGGTCTATGCGATTACGGAAGCCGATGCACGTGCTAACCCGGACTCCGTCGCGGGTAAATTCTTGAACTTTTGATGTTATTTCCTTGTAAACAATATAAATGTTGGAATGTATAAGTTATATGGCCAACCCAGCCTGTTTAAAGTTCAAAGGAGTGGACAGATATCTGCCTGGGGCGAAAGCCGCCCGGCTTTGACGAACGTCGCCCGACGTTTGTCTATGAATTATTACATAAATCCTACGGCGACCATAAGCCGCCCGACGTTGACGAAAGCCGCCCGGCTTTCGTAAAGGATTTTTGTTAAAATCATTCGGCGGAGAAAAACCGGCCGAGTTTTGTAAAAACCGGCCGGCTTGTGTTCAGGCGTCTCCAGGAAGAGGCGTTGCCAATGAAAACCGGCCGGCATTCGTAAGAACCGGCCGGCTTTTGTAAATAAAGAAACTGAAATTCCTACGGCGACGAACGTCGCCCGACGTTCGTAACTCCCGGCCGGCGGTCGTTAGGGACAAGAAAATACGTCGTGACCGAAACCCGGCCGGTTTCGGCGAAACCCGGGCGGGTTTGAGGTGGAAATTTATTAAATAAATGTTCGGCGGCCGAAAACCGGCCGGCTTTGGCAAAGACCGGCCGGCTTACGTAACCAGTTATTTCGAGCCGAAGGCCAAGGTACGAAAACCGGCCGGCTTTCATGAAAAGCGGCCGGCTTTCCCTTATTGGTGCATGGTGTTGATTTTTGGGTGGGAACCGGGATGGAATCGGGATGGGGCGTTAGATGACGATCATCCAAACCATAGCCGGGGTACTCTTTTACCTAAGAAATGAGTCTAATAAGTGGGGAGTGTGTCTTACATTGCTTATGAATGTAGGAACACTAAAGATTAACGGGAGAGACGCAAGAATCCTCATTGACACCGGGGCGCAACGATCATTCGTGAGTGAGGCGTTTGCCGGGGGATTCAATGAACCGCTTGTACCGATGGCTCAAGCCCTATTGGTATCCACACCTCTAGGGGAAGACATCGAGAGAGATAGCCACTAT
This sequence comes from Cuscuta epithymum, assembly GCA_945859915.1. Classification (NCBI taxonomy): domain Eukaryota; kingdom Viridiplantae; phylum Streptophyta; class Magnoliopsida; order Solanales; family Convolvulaceae; genus Cuscuta; species Cuscuta epithymum. Next base: position 1,300,042 of record CAMAPF010000141.1, on the reverse strand, counting down.
CCATCGTGTGGGGTGGATGTGGAGGGCCAAAGCTTGTCGTGTGATCTCGTACCGCTGAGTATGATTGAGTTCGATGCAATCCTGGGGATGGATTGGCTTGAGAAGCATCATGCTAGGGTCGATTGCTACACGAAAGTACTTGAGCTCGAAGGCGATGAAGGGATAACCTTACGCTTCGAGGGGGATAGGGCAAAATCCAATAGTTGTATCATATCCGCCGTGAGAGCTAAGAATATGATGAGGAAGGGCTGCCACGCATATCTAGCATACGTGGTAGACAAAACAAAAGAAGAGACGAGCATTGATGATGTGAGGGTGGTATGCAAGTATCCGGATGTCTTTCCAAAGGACTTACCGGGACTTCCACCCGATAGGGAGATTGAATTTGTGATCGAGGTCGAGCCCGGCACCAAACCAATCTCCATACCGCCATACCGTATGGCACCCGCTGAGCTTAATGAGTTGAAAACCCAATTGCAAGAGCTTTTGGACAACGGCTTCATTAGACCAAGTCACTCCCCGTGGGGAGCACCGGTCCTTTTCGTGAAGAAGAAGGATGGAACACTTCGAATGTGCATTGACTATCGTCAACTGAACAAGGTCACAATCAAGAATAGGTATCCTTTGCCTAGGATTGATGACTTTTTGAGGGCATTAAGAGCCCAACTGGAGGTATCTAGCAATGGTGCCTTGTTGGCACGGTTTGAGGTGAGACCTACTTTGCTTGATGAGATCAAGAAGGGTCAGGAAACTGACGAAGAAATTATGAAGATCCGGGAGCGCATGCAAGCGGGACCGGTGGAGGACTTCAGGGAAAGAGATGACGGTCTCTTACTATTTCGTGACCGAGTGTGTGTACCGGCAGATGATGAGCTCCGAAAGTCCATCTTAGAGGAAGCTCATTCATCGGCCTATGCCATGCACCCAGGGGGCACGAAGATGTACCGTGACTTGAAAGAGAGTTACTGGTGGTCAGGTATGAAGAGGGAAATAGCCGAGTACATCAGTCGGTGCCTTACTTGCCAGCAAGTTAAGGCAGAACATCAGCATCCAGCGGGGTTATTGCAGCCACTTTCCATTCCAGAATGGAAATGGGAACACGTGACTATGGATTTTGTGGTAGGGCTACCACGAACTGTGAGGAACTATGATGCCGTATGGGTTGTGGTTGATAGGCTCACGAAGAGTGCACATTTTTTACCTATCAACACTACCTATGCACTTGAGAGATTAGCCAAATTGTATGTGGATGAGATCGTGAGGCTACATGGGGTTCCCATAACCATTGTATCCGACAGGGATCCACGATTCACATCACGATTCTGGCCGAAGTTCCAGGAGTCCATGGGAACGAAGTTGAAGTTCAGCACTGCCTTTCATCCCCAGACAGATGGGCAATCCGAGAGGGTTATACAGATTTTGGAGGATATGTTGAGAGCTTGTGCATTGGAGTTCCAAGGAAGTTGGGACAACCATTTAGCACTTGTTGAGTTTGCCTATAACAACAGTTATCAGGCAAGTATTGGCATGCCTCCATACGAAGCATTGTATGGGAGGAAATGTCGTACACCGTTGTGTTGGGATGAGGTTGGCATGGCCAAGCTCGAGAGCACGGAATTGGTAGAGATCACCAAGTCAAAGGTGAAGATGATTCGTGATAGGCTTAAGGCGGCCCAGGATAGACAGAAGAGCTATGCCGATAAACGCCGGAGAGCCTTAGAGTTTGAGGTGGGAGATGAGGTATTCTTGAAAGTTTCACCCTGGAAGGGAATCATCCGATTCCAAAGCCGAGGGAAACTTAACCCACGATACATTGGGCCATTTGTGATTCTCGAAAGAATCGGGGCCGTAGCGTACCGATTACAGTTGACTCCAGAATTGGAGAAGATACATAACGTGTTCCACGTGTCTATGCTGAAGAAATATGTACCGGATCCGTCTCACGTGTTAGAGAAACCACCCGTGGAAATACGTGAGGATTTGAACTATGCCGTTCGACCAGTAAGGATACTTGATAGGCAAGTAAAGAAATTGAGGAGCAAGAAGGTTCCAATGGTTAAAATCCTTTGGAAAAGTGACCGAGTTGAAGAAGAAACTTGGGAAACGGAAGCCTTGATGAAGGAACAATATGCATTTCTTTTTGAATGAGCAATTGTGAATTTCGGGGACGAAATTCCCGTTAAGGGGGGGTGAACTTGTGACACCGCACCCGGATGTACTTGAATTTGAAATTCGACTTGTATTTGAAATTACTAGCGAATAAATTTCGTGTAATTGATTGATGTATTTAATTAATGTGAGATTAATTAAATTATTTCTCGGGTCCATTATATGAGAATGGGCTACCAAATATTTAGTTGGGTCATCATAATAATTATAGGAGCCCAATAAAATGCCAACCGAAGTTGATAAAAATGTTTGGATGACCCGAGTGCTATTTTGGCCCAACTTACCGAAGATAGCGGGAATAATTGGGAGGGACTTTCTACACCCATTTAAGATTTTCCCTACATGTGTTGGACACTCTAATCAACCAAATGGGACAACAAGGGAGGGGGTGGTGCGGACAAGAGAAGGAGGAAACCTCCTTGGGACAAAAACCACACCCACCATGGCCCTACCCCTTTGTTGTATGTGTTGACTTAGATGGATGGAGATGCTCTCCTATCCTAGCATTAGTTCGAACCACACAAGAGAGAAGGACCTCCAGGGAGTTATCTCAAAAAGGCCAAGGTAGAGGGAGCATCAAGAGGGAAAACCCAACAAGAAAGAGCAAGAAGAAGAGGTAAGAGCACCACTTCTACTCTTTTTGCTAGTTTATGTTGCATGATTTTTTAGAAATCATGTGGTGGATCAAACCATGAGTTTACACGTTTAAAAGTGTATAATATTGTTATAAAGTGGTGGTATTTAACTTAGAAGAGTCGTGGAATCGATAGGAGTTGATACCGCCGGAAACCGCCACTCCAAAGGAGCTGTTCGTAGAAGCAGACGACGAAAGCCGCCCAGCTTTCGTGAAAGCCGCCCGGCTTTCACCTTCTGCCCAGATTTTTCGCTTTCGATCGGTTCAGAACGGGGGTTGATCGGAGGGCTTAATAAAGGCAACTATTTCAGCACTTCATAAGGTGAGGATGGCTGACTATATTGCTTATAATCTTTGGGTTAATTTCATAAGATTACCTAAAGTAATTAAATGTGATTTTTATGGATTATTAATGCTTAATAATGCCTAAAGGGAAATATCATTGTTTGTGAATAGAAGATGCATAACATACAAACTTATGAGAGATTGGGGTATGATGATGCATAATAAATGTGAAGGTATAATGATTGTATAAACCATGAATTTTTGTGATAAAATATACTTTTACTTCATGTATAGAAATCATGAATGGATAAAAGTGATATTTTTGATATTGAGATTAAATCGTATACGGATTAGAAAATCCATAGAAATGAGCCTTATAACTATGAGTTAAGGAGCTTGGCTGTTTAAAGATTTATGGATTAGTATTTAATTTACTAATCGGGAATGTTGTATAAAAAGTGATAGAACAAATCCTAAGGACTTGGATTGTGAAGGATGCACCTTAAGTAGTCTTATGAGATGCCTTAAGGTAGGAATGGGTAACCACTAAGTTACATTAGGAGTAGGCCTCCTTGGCTACTCAAGATTGAGAAACTCTAGGCATAGAAATTGCTAGTGAGTTAGTATCGTGACTAGAGGAAGCCTCTAGCACGATGAAGAATGACTGGAGGAAGCCTCCAGCATTCGTGTAGGGTGAATTAGTTTCGTGACTAGAGGAAGCCTCTAGCACGATGAAGAATGACTGGAGGAAGCCTCCAGCATTCGTGTAGGACGACTAGAGTAAGCCTCTAGCGTAGAATAGGATGACTAGAGGAAGCCTCTAGCATAATCTAATGTGACTGGAGGAAGCCTCCAGCACAAAGTATGTAAGGTGATTAGAGGAAGCCTCTAACACCGAATGTAGTGACTAGAGTAAGCCTCTAGCACGGTAAAACATGACTAGAGGAAGCCTCTAGCATGGTGAATTAATTTAGATGGGCGTGACTTGAAGTCACGGGGAAAGGGTTGAACGTTTTCAAAGAAAACATGGGTCTTCGGGCCGACTACTTGACTTTATATATAAAGTAAGTATATTTTCAAAGAGGGTAACCACGGGTTATGACCTATATTATATTATCACCCTATGTGAGGGTCTTGGAAATTGAAACTTTGATTATACTTAGTATAGTTGTCATTGTACTTGTCAAATGCTTCCAAGTACTGACCTCCCCTTCACGGGGGAGGCCACCTCACAGTTTCAGGTAGGGGATAAAGCTCGCTACCTTTGCCGTTGCTTGGAAAGCTCGAAGGAGAGAAGACGTGGTTCGTGCTTCCTCCATATCTATTTCAAAAACATTTAAATAAATGCTCATGGATACTATTTGAATATTTATTTGGGCTTGTATGCCCGTGTTTGCCACGTGTGGCTTGGATATTTGAATTAATGTTTCCGCTGCTTGATTTAATATTTTGCATTATGATTGTTTATGGATGTACTATTGTGAATGATATTCATGACGCCTAGTATAGTATGGATGAGTTGGACTGCGGTTGACTACTCGTACTGTACGGCGGGTTGTTGACGTGTCCGGTGGGTCCGGGGCGTGACAGAGGGTGGGGGGTAGGATGGTGGTAGGATGGCGGAAGGGTGGGGGTAGGATGGCGGTACGAGGGTGGGAGTAGGATGGCGGTGGGGTGGGGCCGAGGTAGGGTGGGTCGGGGAGGGGTCAAGGTGGTAGGGGGGTGGCGGTAGGGTAGGGTGGATCGGGGTGGGGTAGGGTCATTATGGGGAAAAATAGGTATGCGGGGTAGGGTAGGGTAGGGGTAAGGGGTAAGGTACGAGGATGGAAGTACCGGAATGGAATCGACATCGGAGCGGGACCGGACCCACCACGAGGTGTAAGTATGCAAATTCATTGCAGCGGCACTGTAGCATCTGCGTTTTCCAAATTTGGAAAACTAGTAAAAGTCACTTCTCCAAATCATTAAGGAAAAGAGAGACACGTCTCATTTTTTCCATTTTGGAAAACGATTTGGTAAACACGTTTTTCTTTTTTCATTTCTCTAGTTTTCCAGGAATTTCTTTGGTAAACACGTTTCCTGTTTTCTGTTTTCCAGTTTTCCAGTTTTCTGGAAAACTGGAAAATATCTCTGTTAGTAAACAGACCCTTAGTTATCTCTGATATGATGGACAAAAATGTATGTAATCATATACTCACGTATTTTTTGTTAGTGTCAGCGACTTATTCTCTATAAGATTGGATTAATCTCTATATACAAAAGTTACTCGCTTCAAAGATTTTGAGAATGTGTAGTAAAACTTTAAATACTACGTATTGCATTTCCAAATGTTTTTGGAAGTAACTTAACTTGGAACTTGATATGAGATGCATGGAAATTCAATGGAGTTCCTAAGTTTATTACCTATGGAGTGGACTCGGAAGCAGTGGCGGAGCCAGAAATACGGTCCAGGGGGGTCGAGAATCAACTTTATACAAAATGAAAACGGTGGATCGTTTCCAAACAATGTCCGAGTTGAATATTTTATATGTAGTTTAGATAAATAGGCACTCGTAACAATAAAAGAGTCTGTTTTTGCTCTATTTTTGAGTCATGTCATGTAAGTAATGAGTTAATTATACGCTATTTTTAAAATTTGGGGGGAAAAAATCAATATTACTCATCAAATTTTGCTGATTTTACGTTTAAATAGTGCTGATTGTGCAGGAGTCATAACTTTTTACTCGTAATGAGTTACGGGGGCCATAATATATCAAATCGAAGATATTTCAGATCTCTATGCTCTCAAACTTTCAGCGGGGTCGACTGACCCCCTTGACCCCCCCTTGGCTCCGCCCCTGCTCGGAAGTATGGTTAATTAGTGGTTAAATATTGGGAAAACTATCAAATAAGCCCCCGTACTATACCGAAAAAGTCAATTAGACCCTCGTACTTTACAAACACTCAATTAAGTCCTCGAACTATTAAAAAACGTTCAATTAAGCCCTTTTGGTCGGTAAGTAACCGGTTTCCCGGTTAAATGTAACCCGTTTCCCGGCAACCGCCGTTGCTGGGGTTCGAGCACATCGTCGCCGTCGTCGCCGTTTAACCGGGAAACCGATTACTTACCGACCAAAAGGGCTTAATTGAACGTTTTTTAATAGTTCGAGGACTTAATTGAGTGTTTGTAAAGTATGAGAGCCTAATCGACTTTTTCAACATAGTACGGGGCTTATTTGATAGTTTTCCCTTAAATATTTGATTTTATTCATAAGGAAAAGTAATTGCATACATAAGAAAACAAACCGCAATAATGCTTCAAATTCTAAAATTGTTCCGAAATCAAATAAGAATGCAAACAGGAGCACTAACGTCACTACATCTTCAATCTTAAGTTGACAATCCTCGGACAAAAATTTATCCTTCACACATATTTATCACACATCTTTATATATATAAAGATCCTATGGTGGGATTTCAGGTGGGATCTATTTGGAGTCAAAACATGTGAAAAATTGTTGTCTCAATTAAATATCTATCTTAATACTTCATCAATGCACTTTCAGTTACGAAAACATGCATAATACTAGCTAATTAGTATTTTAATTAGTATTTGCTAAAGTAGTAGTTGGGTAATACGGAGTACTAAAACTAATTGAGTACTCCGTATAATAATAATTAGTACTCCGTATAATAATAATTAGTGGAATACCTTTTTTGAAGATTTAAAAAATGTTTTCAAATGTTTTTGCTTAAAAAAACACTTTTTGAAATTATTTTGGAAAAAGTGATTAGTAGTAAAAGTTAGTATCACTTGAGAGAAAAAATGTTTTTGAAAAGTAAAAGTTGACCGTGTTTGGTAAAATATGCGTTTTTTGTGTAGTAGTAAAAGTAAAGATCAGTTTTCAGCCAAAAGTCGATAAACGTTTATTTAAGTAGAAGTCATTTGGAAACACTAATTTTAGCCTTTTAAGCCAAAAGTCGAGAATCACTTTTTTAAGTATTTGCAAACACTCTCTTAGGGGTTATTCCATTAGCCGGATAGGAATGTTTTTATTTGAATTTTTAATATTTCATATGATCTGAGTTTTTTTAGCTGATCAGAAACTTTTTTTTATCTAATTTGAATCTTTTTCATTTGATCTGAATCAATCTCACTCAGATCTAAATATTGCTAATGTAATTAAATGTTTATTATTGTTGCGGTTATTTTTGTTATTATCATCACTATTATTGTGATTAAATTTATAACTATAATTATAGTTAGAACTATAAATATACATCTAAACCTTTCTCATGTGAACTTAATTTTTCCGATTTGATCTAACTTGAATTGTCCCTTATTTGATCTGGTCTGAATAAAATAAAAATAAACAATAAGCAATAAGAATAAGGTAAAGTAATTAAAATACCTCAAACTTTAAAAGGAGTGTGAATTAAGCACCCCCAAACTTGCATATATAATTTAAATACCCCAACCTTTATGTAAAAAGTTCTTTTAGCACCAGTCATGTATTATTTCTTTCAAAATTGTTAATTTTTTGTGTAAGTTTCACAATTTAAAATATTTTAGCATTCTAAAAAATACAATTAAGATTCTAAACTTCCATTGAAAAATAAATAATTATGCCCCCACTAGAGTGAACAATTGCAATATTTTTAATTTTTTATTTTAAATTATGCAATTAACACCATAAATAACATTTTTGAAAGGAATAATATAGGACCATATTGCTAAAATAAATTTTACATAAAGTTTGGGGTATTTAAATTACATATGAAAGTTTGGAGTGTTTATCTCACGCTTCTTCAGAGTTTAGGTATTTTGATTATTTTTCTCATAAAAATATGACGAACACAACAACTTCTCAGTGACAGTTAGTAACTACAAGTTAGAAAAGTCACATTCATAAATTAAAAATCATAAAACTTACACTTACTCTGTCTCATGAAACTTTGCTAACATTCGTTATTTTTGTTATCTCAAAAATTTATAATCCCTTTGTCTCAGAAAAAATTATACGAAATATGAGAAAAAACTAAAATGGTTGATAAGTTTGATAAACCGTAAACATATATGGATCACCAAAGGGTTCCTAGATTTCCCGTGCAACGCACGGGTTTATCGTCTAGTGTTTACTAAAGCAGACGAAGTAAACGAGTTGGACGCTTTAAAACGTGCTTAGTAAGCTGACTACCATCTTAAAACGCCGCTTGCTAAACTCACTCTCCCTCATATTTTATTAAGCGCCAACTTAAGCTATTTCTTATTGACCAGCGTGCCCCTCGTTTCTCTCGTATCACAGTTGCATCGACACCGTTATCCCATCTCTCACCACTCACAAGTGCAGAACCGTCTCTCACGATCTCCCCTTAACACTTCTTTATTAAGTCGCAGCATTCATAGGTTCTACACTTCTTTTTCTTAAAGTTTATTTAAGTTGTGATTTTTCTTATTCTATTTCTTGGATTAGGTTGAGCTTGACAGAGTTACATGAGAAAATGGTTTCACATTCTACCGCACTCGTATATGATTATTAATGGTGCTCATATTTGCTTCCACCCCTTCGCTATTTGCTTTATATGTGGCACTGTGTTGATTTCTTTGCTATTATCTAACCAATTATAGGACTGCCTCTCATTGATAGAGCTGGACCAATGAAATATAATCAAATATGTTTTAAGGTTATTTTGGTCAATTTAAATATAAGACAACTTTTATGTGATGAAGTAAACGCAAATGTGATAAACACTTCTTAGTAAACAGTGGCTTAGTAAGACATGCTTTATTCAACACCATTTATTAAACAACGAAGTAAACATGTCCTAAGTTGGCATTTCCCCCTCTTGTATCTTCAATATTTCAAATTAGGGGATGTCCCCGAATTGGATTCTAGAGGATTTTAATGGAATTTAGAAATCCGTCAGAATTCAGATGTCCTCAATTTGGATTTATGTGGAATCCATGAAAATAAGGGTGTCCTGAACATTCCATCTTTTTTCACTTAATTTCAAAGTAGACAAGCCCAAAGTCGTAAAATACAAAACAAAAAACAAAAAAGAATCAAGAAAAGTGCAATCGAGCTGAGCAATAATAACAGATTTCTTATTCTATAGTTCTATAGCAGAACAAGTGTTCGTTCCATAGGCCCACTATAATACATACCAACAAATCCAGTAATGATTACTCAATAGAAATAACGTAGCACACCCTTATATATTGATACACATTATATTGATATACATTTGTAATCCTGTTTCAGATATCCATAATGGTGTAATGTTAGTAAGCACACAACGTTTGGTGGTCGCTCATAATATTTGACTAATTTTTCTGATTTGGAATTGATATGCTTAAATCTGGTATCGTGTTATGTGGTCGTTCATTTGTGTAGCCGCTAGTGAACAAACACATACGTAGTAACATTTTATTGAATTCCAAGTCTTGTCAAGTGTGATCTAGTCATTAGTTTGCTATTTAAGTCTCCTTTAATCTGATGTGACTTGGTTCAAGAATCTAAACTTGATCTAATCTAGAATGAAAGCAGTCCAATTACAAAAATCCTTAGTTCCAATCTTTAGCGGCTAGGCGAACGCCTAGGCGTAGACTAGTCGGAGATATAAAATTTGTAATTTTATTAATATGTTTACATAAATATGATTGGTAATGTTGTGTTTGTGTGTGTATAAAAAATATATACACATCAACATGCATGAATGATAGAGTTGTCACATTTAATAATATACATAGTATTATACATTATCAGTCACTATTACCTTTCTTCATATGTGTTGTTAAAGTTAAATATACATATATCTCCTAGGATACTAAATAAAAAAGCAAAAAAAAGTTCGATAAATCTAGACACCTAAGCAGCCGATAAAGCGCTATGGACGGCCAAATAGACGCCCAAGGCAGCTCACTAATTCACCTAAGTGCCAAATCAATTAGTCGGAACTCCTAGACTAAAGTCGGGGTGCCCGACTACCGCCTAGCGCCTGGGCGGGAAATAGTCGAACCCTTAGAGTAATTTTTAGAAATTAGAACAGTGATTCGAAGTAACATAATTTCAATCTATAAAGATTAGTGAATGTATGAAGCGAAACAATTACCTACTTTATCTTATAATCTAGGGGACTGGCTTGATCTAATCTTGAAAATTGTTGTGCATCACACTGCAGAAAATGCAAAGGCTGGCCATACCCTATTATTTTATCTTATCTTAGCTATTTATAAAACTTAGTAAATCATCATCTTCTATTCTTCTACTACCTATATTGTAATTGAAAGGGAATCCATCACGCATGTTGAGGGATATTGCGTTTGATTTTTTTTTTTTGGTACGAAATTTATTTAGTATAGAAGAAAGGATAAACATCTACGGAGTATATTCTATATTGTAAATTTTGTGTGAACGGAAACGTAACTTTATTAATCAATCGGAGTATTAAAGACGGCCAATTAGCCAAAACAACACATAAAAACAAAAATAAAATTTAGGAAAAACAACTTTAAATAACACTCCGTGTCCACTACGGAGTATTACCTATAAGTCTATAACTCAATAATAATACATTATAATTTTTTTTATAAAACTGATACAAAGGTCAGTTTTCGACTAGAATTAAGTTCAGTTATCTAATTTATTTTTGGTTAAAAAGGTCAATTTGAACATACTAACCATAATAGATATGCTATGCATATAATTTTAGTATCTATCGATATATATATAATAGATATTTTTGCGGAGTACTTTGAGATAAATTAAGAATCCATATGGTAGCACTGAAATCGGCTGAATCAGATGATTCTGCTAAAATTTATGAAGTTCTGGTTGAGGTGGCTGTATTGGTAGATTTTGCTGATTTATGAAAAAATTATATTTAAAATATACTCCGTATTTTATTAATAAAATAAAAAAAATCATATGAAAAAATAGCTGAAATGGACATCTACAGTAACTTCCGTCAATATAGTCAGAAAAGTAACTTCAATCTTACTTTTTCTTATTATTACGAAATTCAGCGCGTGAAATCAAAAGTTACGTGTTTGGTTAAAAAGTTGGCCAATAAGCTAGATAAGCCGAAAAACAGAGTCACCAAACGAGCTCTAGTTTTGATTAAATTATGAACCCGTGAGGCCGTGATGCTGAGTTGATTTGGTGACTATCCCGGATATGACGGGTCGGTAATCACAACGACAATTTTTATGGTGCGTCGGTAACCATCCCGACAATTCTTATGATGGGTTCGTAATCACCTCGACAATTCTTATGGTGGATCAGTTATCACTCGACAATTCTTATGGTGGATCGGTAATAGTCAATTCTTATGGTGGGTCGGTAATCGCCCTATCAATTCTTAGGGTGGCTCAGTAATCACCCCGATTATTCTTATGGTGTGTCGTTAATTGCCCTAACAATAATTCTTATGGTGGGTTGGTAATCACCACGACAACGACACTTTTATGGTGAGTCAGTAATCACCACGACAATTTTATGGTGCAGTGGATCGGTAGTCACCCGACAAACTTTATATTATAAGAACAATATTTTTGGAAAGTTAAATTTTAAATTTTTGGATGGTTTTATTTTTGGAAAGTTTTGTCTTTGGAAAGTTATGTTTTTGGATGATCATATTTTGAGAAATGATATTTTGGAAAGTAATATTTTCAGAAGTGTTATTATGAAAAGATAATTTTTTGGAAGGTCATATTTTGCGAAATATATCTTTGAAAATTTATATTTCCGGAAAGAGATATTTTGGGAAGTAATATTTTTGGAAGGTCATACTTTGGGAAGTGATATATTTGAAAAGTAATATTTTGGAAGGTATTATTTTGCTCCTAAATGGGGATGTGATTTGTTTAGAACTTATATAAGTTATTTTTAGAGGTTATTTTTCGGAAAATGATTATTAGAGAAAGTGCTATTCTACTCCTAAATAGAAATGTGATTTGTTTAAACCTTATAAAAGTAAATTTTTGGAAAAGTTCATAAATTTTATATTTAGCTATAAAGGTATTTTTGAACTATGTACATTATATTGGAGCATATATATGTTTTAGAAAGAAATATTTTACAACTATGTTTGTAGACATTGACCAGGTCAATTAATCACTTGACCGAATTGACTCATTCGGATTCAGGTTGACCCTTGATCTGGTAATTTGTTGGGGTCGATTATCAGTCCAATTGTTACACCATAGCCAAATGAAAAAATAACACATACTATCGTATATTACTACAAGTATTTTCATTTTCAAAAACATGAAACTTTTTAGATTTTCAAAAAGTGACTCATCACATTTATTACCCTCTATTTTTTTTGAATGGATTTACTCCATTATTACACTTTAATGATAAAAAAAATAATAGTGTCATCTTGCACCCCCACCCCACCCACCCACCTACTGTCGCCTTACCTCCCTACCCACCCATCGTCGTTGCCACCATTACTGTCGCTGTCATCAGTAATAGTGACCAGCGCCTACACCAAAATGAAAGTTTCCCTTATATTCTTTTGGATTATCTTCTCTTTGTTGCTGTCGGATTTACTCTTTTTATAAGTATTTCCAATATGAAGAATTGGCTTAAGAGTTTGGTGAATGTAGGCCATCTTTTCTTTCATTTAATAGTTATAAAGTTTCCCTTATATTCGTTTTGAACTTCTTGATCTAATATACTTTGGTGATGCACACACTCTCTCTCTCTCTCTCTCTCTCTCTCTCTCTCTCTATATATATATATATATATATATATATATATATATATGTGTGTGTGTGTGTGTGTGTGTGTGTGTGTGTGTGTGTGTGTGTGTGTGTGTGTTGCAGTGCCATGTAGTTCGAAGTTATTGAGTTGGTTTTGCTGTCAGAGGCATTGGCAGTGTTCCAATTATATTTTCTTTCCAAGGACATGGATAATCAAACATATTAATTATCTTGCTTTGGATGGACCCATGATGTCTTTGGAATATGTATGTAATTATGTAACTCAACCTATGTTTATTTTACAAGTATGATTAGCGTTAGACATTTATATGTCAACATTCACCATATTCACGTTCAGTCAAATGCATGTAACTCAAGTTGCATATTTTCACATGGTAAAGTTGCAACCTATGTTATATAACTCGTGCATATAATTACGTAAAAAATATATAACTCGCGTTCAGACAGGTCAAATGCAACGACGCATTTGATACGTCTAAAGTTACTATCAAACCCTATTAATCACTGCCCAAACTTTAGTGACCGCATTTGACAGTTACTATCAAAGACCCATTAGTGACCGTAGTGACTTGTGCACTAAAATTATTTGCGGAATGTGATAGTAACTATCAGATTAGTCACTATTAGCTCCAGTGACTAAGATTGCTAGGTGGTTACCATTAGTGATTAGCGGTGGCCGGAATCACTATTGGTGCAACGTGATAGTAAATTATTAACTTATCGTCGGAGACATTGTATTAAGGAGATACGTAGTCACTATGAGATTTAAGCTAGTTATTTAATGGTCACTAATGGAGGCGGCAGTTGTGCTGGTGGCGTCGACAGTGACAGTGCTGACGGCAATGGCAACAATGACAGTTTCGGTGGTAATTGCGGCGGTGGTAATTGTGGATAACTAGACGATGTTGATTCATTATAAAAATAGAATGTCATAATAATAAATATGATTTTAACTAAAGATATAGATGTAGTGATTACGGGTTAATTACTTTATGAAAACTTTAAAACAAGTCAAATTTTTATCTTTTTTACTCATTGGGCTGGGCCATCCTTTAATACTCCAGTATAAGATATTGGGGCCAATTAATTCATGAAATTCTATTCACAGCCCTTTTTTTAACTATTAACAGTCATAAATTAATTATTAATTAATAAAAATACATCGGTTAAAAAATAATCAGACCCATCATATCAATCAAGACACTAAAATAGCATCATAAATTTATAATGATTCTACGCAGTTTGTTTATTGATAATTCTATTTACAACCACCAAATTAAATATTATAAATCTGGTTATTTAAAATTTCTAATGTGCACATTAAGTAATAAAGTACATTATTTCAATACACTAGACACATATCTGATATTTGATGTATTCAATATATTCGCATGTGTGATCTTTTTAAAAATTTATGTATACTTTTCAATATTATATTAGTTGATTGAAAGAGTGATTAATTAATACTCCGTATATTAAGAGTATGATGATACACACATATAAATTATATATAATAACTACTTTCAGTTAGGATTAATAAAAAATCTCCATGTTTTATACATTAATTATGTGTTCTTTAATATATATTATATGGTTGGAGACTTATAATAAAAACAATATGGTTGAGGACTTAAATGATTAATATTAATATAAAATGTAGTAATTACAAATAAAGTGTGTTGAGTCATTATAAATTTGTGTTGATTCATTAAGGGTTAAATTATTTTTAATTATGTATTTTTATTAATAAGTAATTGGTGGTTGTGAATAGCAAATTGGGGGCTGTCGATAGAATTATCTATTCGTGATTTAAAGTAGGTCCATAAAAGCTTTAAATAACTGATAGGGTTGTTTCAGAATTTACATACGATTAAGTATGAACAAAGCCTAATTGTACAAATGAAAGGCCCAAATTAGTCACTAACTTTTTAAAATTTCTAAAATAAAACTTACTTACATAAATATGGTTAACTAATAGTTACGACATTATAGCGTCATACTGTCATAGTGACTTAAATTTAAAAAATGAAGTTAAGTTACTATCATTAAGTTATTATTACTATAGTCACTACTTACATTTTTATTAACAATCTTTATTTTGTCATAAATATGTAATTATTTCTTTTAAATATCCACAAAGCCATTTACCCAATATAATAAAATTCAGTCACGAAAGTAACAATTAAAATAAAGTAACTAGTGTTGAGTAAGTTGGCGTGTTTAATCAGAAAATAAATAAATAAATAAATAAATAAATAAATAAATAAATAAATAAATAAATAAATAAATAAATAAATAAATAAATAAATAAATAAATAAATAAATAAATAAATAAATAAATAAATAAATAAATAAATAAATAAATAAATAAATAAATAAATAAATAAATAAATAAATAAATAAATAAATAAATAAATAAATAAATAAATAAATAAATAAATAAATAAATAAATAAATAAATAAATAAATAAATAAATAAATAAATAAATAAATAAATAAATAAATAAATAAATAAATAAATAAATAAATAAATAAATAAATAAATAAGTAAATAAATAAATAAATAAATAAATAAATAAATAAATAAATAAATAAATAAATAAATAAATAAATAAATAAATAAATAAATAAATAAATAAATAAATAAATGGGACATAAAGCCAAGTCTTGTGCAAAACACAATTTCCTTAAAACTTATTCGCTACCTCCCACGGTGCTACGAGCGTTGCGGCAAAAGTTTCCTTGGATACGGTGGCTACGAACAACCGTATGAGCACACAATCGGTCGTTCCGGTGAACGAAAACAAAGCAAAAGGTATTTTCAGAAAGATGGAGGCAGATTTTAGCTGAAAAACTACGTGTAAAGTGTGAATTGTCGTATGTTGTTGAGAATCGATCACCTGCCAGCAATATATAGGGATGAATTTGTTGTGTGTTAAGTGAGGTTTAATGGACCAGAACGTTGGGTATTAATATGTCCAGAAACTGTCAATCTAAAGATGCATTAAAGGAGAAGAGCGTTGGACATTAAATATTATTTTTGTATGATAGATTTACGGACGATATTCATATCCGCAGGTCGCACGAGCACGCAAGTCGCGATTTTTCTTCTCCTTTTTCGGGATTTGATCCGCACCCCCTGTGCATGAAGAGAGTCTTTCCACAAATATTGTATACCGGTTAGGGGAGTATGCAATGAATATTTTAGAAGTATTGACATTTTAAGGAGGAAAAAAATGTAAAAGAAAAGGAAGCTTACCTATTGCGATTTCGTTTGAGCGACTGACCAGAAGCACACGATTAGGTCTTCATATGCGAGAGGCGATTGGATGGAAAAATTGAACCAGATTGAAACAAGGGGTAGTTCTATGCAAGAAAGAGGCCAATGCCGGGAGTGGGAATGAGAGAAGAGGGAAAGCAGATAACAGAAGAGGGAACCACACATGCCTTTTGGCAAATATTAACTTGTCCAAGGATCACTTTTGCAATTTTTATTTTTTAAAAAAGAAATAGCTGACATGGAGTGAATGTCAAATAGGAGTACGCCACACGTTGTATGTACCAAAACATCTTCTAATATGATGGTATGGGGAAGCTTTCCTTAATAAATACAGACAATGATGTATCTAGGAATTGTTGTGAGTGAGGGCGAATTTACATTATATTACATATTCTAGTCATCATGTCACAAACAGTTGAATACAATAAGAGTTTTTTGTGAAGTTAGTTACAAATAATAAAATATTTGTTGGACAAAAAACATGAAAACATACTTAACACATTTCAGAAATAAATTAGATGACTTAAATAAGGGATGGATATTGTATGTATTTTGTATTAATGTAAATTGTGAATGCACAATTATATCTAAAAACCAGTTTATATTTAGTGCAAAAATGTAATTGAAAAACTTAATAAATTATACTACCTCCATTCTCTTTTAGTTGTAACACTGGTGATTTTGCTCTATTCACATATTCTACTTTGACTATATTTTATTTATTAATATATTACAAATTCAAATTTTGAAAAAAGTAGTTAATTTCTCTCACTTTAAATTATCAAGATCTGAATTTTTTATATTTTTACCAGTAAAGAATGAAAGATACTCATGGTAGAATTTATATATTGACAAGCATGAAAAGTGGATTGTTATATTAAAAAAGAAAGGTAGAATTATGAGAAACAAAAATCTTAATGAAGTAGTTTAATCTTTCAAATTAAAGAAAAAATGATAAAACTATCTAAAGTCACTTAGAAAAAGAACATGAAAGAAAGAGGATAAAAAATAAGATTCACAAGGAAAGGGCACTTCCGCTTGGCCAAAGAAATTTTTGTCATTCTTAGCATAATTAATGTATATAATACTATATTTAGCATATATATATATATACACGATTATTCCTGTCCGGAAATTCCGGACAGGAGCCTTGTCCGGCCTCCTCCATTTGGGGGCCTTTCCGGTGGTATTTTTTGACCAAATTTGTTGTGTATGTTCCTCATCAAGTGTAGTTCATCCACACCAAATTTCAGCCAAAAATTCAATCGGAAAGGTTGTCAAATGATTTTTGCAAGTTAACTGGTCCGGAATATGTATTTTCCGGACCAGTGAACTTGGAAAAATCATTTGACGACCTTCCCGATTAAAGTTTTTGCTGAAATTTGGTATGGATGAACTAGACTTGATTAGGAACATACACAAAAAATTTGAGCAAAACATACCACCGGGAAGGCCCCCAAAAGGAGGAGGCCAGACAGCGCTCCAGTCAGGAAATTCCTGACCGGAAGATTACTCTCTCTATATATATAATTTAATTTTAAATATATATATACACACAGGATTTGTGTGGGTATTGAGAGGGGCAGCTGCCCCCACTGCCCCATAGTAGATCCGCCACTGAATACGGAGTATGTGGTTTAGGTCGTGAACTGACACACAACTCACCCTCCACGTTGGATGACCGAGGAGCATCAAACAATCAAGTCCAAAAATTACAACACCAACCTATTCTTAAACAATGTTGTGGCGAGTTAAAGACATCAACCCACTTTGATACCTCTTCATAAAACCCAAAACAAACCCAAAACTTTGACATTAAGCTTTGTATATATGTGAATATCAAGAGATCAGGCTAACAACAAGTTTGTCTATCTAAACACTAATACTTAATCTGTTACATATGGAAAGTAAGACTCCAAGTCGATCATATGACAATATGACAATATGAATGTAGTAACAACTCCAACTTATTCTGTTACGTATGGAAAGTAAGACTCCAAGTCACCAGTGATCTCTTGTATTACATATAAATATATAATATATACTACTCGTGCCGTTTTACACAGTTGAACCAACTCAATCCGGATCTGTGAGATTGGTCATTATTCCCATTACCAATGAAAGGTATAAAGTAGTAACCATATTTTTGGTGTGACAACTTACAAAGAGCCCCATCTAAAAAGTCTCACATTCCACAAACCCTACATACAGAGTGGTTATATTGGGTTTGTTTGGTTTGGTTAAATTTTGTTCTTGTGATAGGAGAATATGTGATAACAATGCCATTACAAGTAACAGAACACATTCACCATTTTTTTATCAAGAAAAAAATATAACATGATACTCGGTATGTATAATCATTGAAACAACTGCAAGGACTTTATTTCATCACATACTAAAACTAAATTGCTTCATTAGTATACCATAACTATAGCTCTATAATATAAAAAAAAATAGCTCTATAATAACTAAGAATGTTGCTTGTTCAATTTACACATCAGTTGTTGGAGTTCCGCAAGTCAATTCCATCAGGCATCAGCCTTTCACAAGCTGATGTTTTGACCTTTCGGTGTATTCGTTAACAAGCTTGGTAAATGAGGATGACTTGTTTGCTAATAGTCTGTCAGGAGAGTCATATTCCTCAATAAGCCCTGCACCATTAATGAATTTCAACATAAAATCTAGAAAGTGTGCGTGCATGTTTGTGTGAACATGTTAAATAACAATAAGACGAAGATAAGGAAATACTCACCATTACTCAAAAGTAGAACCCCATCACAGTTAAGAATGGAAGTTATTCTATGTGCAATTGTTATAACAGTGGAGTCGGAAAAGTGATTCCTAATGGTTTGCTGAATCAAGTTATCGGTGGCAGTATCAACCGATGCAGTAGCTTCATCAAGGACCAAAACCTTACTCTTCTTTAGTAGCACCCGCGCTATACAGATAAGTTGTCTCTGACCCATACTCCAGTTCTCTCCATTTTCCGTAACTTCACAAACCATAAAAATCAGTACTTAGACTTCGGTTTCATCCTTGTAGTTAGGAGGAGTAATATGTGATCTTAAAGTAATATGCAGAGTAGTAGTTTAATAACTCATGTTTGACTGTTCTGAGATAAACACTCCAACAATCGGGCCACGACAAGTTTAAAATAATTGAATACATTTTTATTATTATATAACTGAGTAACTCACCTATGGAATCTAAGTCATTGTCCTTCTTCCTGATTTCGTAACCAAGTTGGCATTTATCAAGAACCTATATATACCATAAGTAAATATGAATGAGGGGCGTTAGAGGAATTCTTTTTTCATAATAAGAATGCTAATGTGTTACAAGTTACTTTTAATCTATATAAAATCATTATCAACTCACCTCCCAAATTTCCACGTCAGTGTAGGACTCAAGAGGGTCCAAGTTGCTCCTGATTGTACCTTGAAACATGGTAGGATCTTGGGGAATGATGCTTAGTCTCGATCTGAGATCGTGCAAACCGATCACCGAAGTGTTGATACCATCAATCACAACATGTCCGTTTGCAGGTTCCACTATTCGGAATAGAGTTTGTATGAGTGTTGACTTTCCACTACCAGTTCGGCCTACAATACCAGTTTTCTTCCCTCCCGGAAAAGTGCACGTGAGACCCCGCAGCACTAGCGGCAAGTGAGGGGCATAACGCACCTGCATGTTATATTCATTATTACTTCATATATGCCATAAAGGTATTTTTCTTGTAGATTGCCGAATAACTAACAAACATGTTAAGTATGAATTATGAAACATTCGAGGCATCTTTGTTGGGGGTTTCGGAGAACAGAAGAAGATTTCTTTCTTTGTTTTACTACATTTTCATTTTGTAGTTTCTAATGTATTTCTATGTAATTTTTTCATCTTCACTTTCTTCCAAACTATCTAAATATAAGAGTAAATTTAAAAATAAAACTTCCTTAGTTCCTTCCTGAAAACTCCCAAACCAAGCAAGAGCTTAGTTAAACCAACAAATACGTCTTAAAATTATATGCAAGTGTTAATAGTTAGGCATTGTCAAGGTTAACCTGCAGAGTGGCAAATTTTAAAATCTCTATAGATGGGCATTGTATAATTTAAACCAAACTAGAGTTTATTTGTTGAGTAAATCAAATAAAGCAGGCAAACATTACCTGTAGATTGGCTATACCAACTTCTCCATGAGATGGCCATGAAGGTTCTGGTTGATTTACATCATATATTATAAGAGGGGCCTCACTAGGGATAGACACAAATTGAAGTATCCTCTCTACTGATATCATCGCATACTCTAGATTGCAAATGTTCCATATCACCTTCGCTTGAGCCGTATTTAGGTTAAGTCCATAAGTCACAGCCAAACCAGCAATGGCTTAATAAAAAAATATTACAAGTTAACAGTAATCCATGTTGCGGCTTACAGAAACCACAGTTATTATACATACAAACCATGACATACATACCTGGATTGATTCCATCTGAGAAACCGACTAGGAAAAATAAACAAAAGGCAAAAGTGATGCAAGAAAGCATGTCTAAGCGAAGACCAAGCCATTCGACCGCACCAGCACTATGGAACTTCAACTGAGAATATGCGTCATTCAACTTCATATTTGAATTTTGAAATCTGGACTGTTGATCAAAACTTCTAATGGTGACTGCTCCTGAAATCGTTTCAGAAAAATGCTGGATAACCGGAGCATTGCAGGTTCCAACCAGCCGTGAAAGTTCTCTTGCACAAGGTATGTAATAATTCTGCATCATAAAAGCAACATTTCATTCCAACATATTCTTCCATGTTTAATGTTAGAGACTTAGAGTCCATATTCAAAAGTTAAAGATAGAACGATGAGTTAATAAGGCATTAGGTTGAACTAGTTAATATGTTAGTTAAGTGTTGTTTGACCCAAGTGCCTCATGACCAAGTTGATTGACCTCTACTCAGTCATGAACTTTATGGAGTATCATTTAAAATCCAAATAAGGAGAATATTACCTGGTACCAGATGCATGCAGATATCACGGGTATAAAAATGACAAACACTTGCCACGCTGCCTGAGACATCACTGTGATTGTGCCCAGAAGATTGATCATTAAGAAAACAACTACATAAACCCGGTATGATATGTTCTCGTCTACTTCGCTTTGGTCAGTTGAGCACTATAAGACCCAAAAAAATCCAATAAGGAATAAGAAGAATTTAACAAACATTATGTTTAATATCTTTAAAATGTGAGATTCCATTTTTAAAGGTCAACATGATAGGGGTGTATTTCAAGGTCTTATATGTAGGTTTATTATTAAAAAAAGGATGACACCCCATCCCTGAGGGCCCCCAGAACCGACAGGACAGTTACCTGCGAGGAGGGGGGTAGGTTTGTTATTCAATAATTAGCCCATGTTGACAAAGCTTTAATACGTATCTAACAAATCAAATGCTGTGTGCTGAACTTACTCTATTAAGAATCCGTCCACTTGGGGTTGCATCAAAGAAGGACATGGGAGCACGAAAAATGCACGAATGCATTTTATTAAACAGTATGGTTGCGGTTTTATACCCTGCTGTCTCGAGGAGTATGGACCTAAACAGAATGCAAACAGAACTGACGAAAACGAAAGCAACATAAACAGCTATGAGATTGTACCCTATCTGCTTTGCATCCTTAGAAGAAGTAGGAGCAGCCCCAGCCATCCAATAGTTACTACCAATCAAAAGGACCTGATAAAGAAGATGTAGCAACAAAATTATGGGAACTAATGCTCCTCCGTATACCATAGTTAGATATTTCCAGTACACTGGGAATCCGACATTTCCTTTTCCTCTTTCTTCTTCATTAACAAGTTGTCCCCCTTCCTCCATAGCAGCAGCTGTCTCATCATCAGGTTTAAGACACTCTTCTTTCAAGGTATCCTCATTAGAATTGGTAATACTTTCTGTAGTACTACAATCTGGCTCTTCATGTTTAGAATCATTAAGTGTGGATAAAGCTAGGTTATGTGCACCTAAAAGTTCCATAAAGTCAGACCCTGACTTGAGAATGTCCTCATATGTTCCAGCTTGTGTAATCCTTCCATCTTTCATGACCTAAACAGAATTAATGTCAAAGCTGAGTGAAACAGTCCTTATAGTATAAAAATATATGAAAAAAATCCTCAAGCATTACTAAGGAACTAGCAATTCAACAAAATGTTAACATTTTAATTTTAGGAAAAAATATTACTAATACGGTAATTATGGTCAACGAACGATGACTGCTTATGACCAAAGTTATATACCAGCATCTGGTGAGTCACTGTTCCTAAATCCTAACTGCGTTGGTAACATTTTATGTTCTAAATTTAAAATTTTAATGTTTTATCAAATGAGTAGTTAATAAAAGTAGAGAATATTACCCGAAATAGGACTAAAAAGGTTTGAAAATTCCAAAATAGGACTGCCATGTTTTTATTCCCAAAATAGGACTAATTACTGCCATGTTTTGGCATTACCAGACTTCAAACATGGTAGTATTTTACAAACTTGGCACTAATTACTCCTATTTTGGGAATAAAAACATGACAGTCCTATTTTGGAATTTTCAAACTGTTTTAGTCCTATTTCGGGAACTTTCCCTAATAAGTACTGTAGTTTTCAAGAGAAGAATCCTTAAATAAATAGGAAACTAAAATGAGAAAAGAATATGCATAGTTACTTACTAGTATAAGATCAGCAGCATGCAAGAACTCAACTTGATGAGTCACATAGACAACAGTTTTTTGACTCAAAAGTCCAAGCAAAACTCCCTGTTGTGAGATGAACAAACAAATATACTTTATTAGCACTATTTATTAAACTGTGACAGAATTCAAGATTGGATTAAGTTCACTAACTGGACCACAAGTCACTTGGACCATACCACACTAAAAGATTGAGTTCACTTGGACCATACCACAATAGTTATCCAATGTCCATCTAACCTATCATTCTCTTTATTTTTCTGATGTAGGATTGTAAAGGGAAGACAAAAATAATGATTACCTTGAATAAATGAGATCCAGTATGTGCATCAACGGCGCTAAAAGGATCATCAAAAAGATATATGTCAGCATCTTGATATAGAGCTCTTGCAATTTGGAATCTTTGTTTTTGTCCACCACTTAAATTAATACCCCTTTCGCCGATAATGGTCTGATCTCCGAATGGCAAGATTTCAAGGTCCCTCTCCAAGGCACATGCCTCCAATATGCTCTCATACTTACTCCTATCCATTTCTTTACCAAATAAGATATTCTCTTCAATTGTCCCACTCTGTATCCATGGTGACTGAGCAACATACGCCTTTCTCCCGCACACTTTAACCGAGCCTGAGATTCTTGGAACTTCTCCTAAAATGGAAGATAGCATGCTAGACTTGCCGCAACCAACAGTGCCACATATGGCAACTCTCATCTTTCGAATTACCTTCAAATTTATGTCTGTTAGAGTTGTAGAATTAGAGCCCCAAGAAAAGCAGCCCCTTGTTATCTCAATTGCTATGTCAGAACTTTGAATCTCCTCTACAGCATCAATAGGCAAGTCATCAAGAGAAAGGAAATATGATATTCTACAAAGGGAGACTTTTGTCTGAGCGATTGTAGAAATTAAAGAAGGAATATTTGTCAGTGGATCTTGAAGCATTCCAAATGTTGCGAGTGCTGATAAGATCTTTGCCGAGTCTAAAGGGATTTTTAATAGCACACATGCAGAGAAGGAAGTCACAGACACGAAAATAGGAGCGCACCAGAAAACAAAAGTTACAAAGGCAGAAGTGTAAAGAACTTTCTTCAACCATTGTTCTTCGGTTTTACGAAGTCCCATGATCTTCGACAGAAATTTCATATCCCAAGCCTGAAGCTTGATAATCCTCATGTTTCTCAAAACCTCAGAAGTTGCCTTAATTCTCTCATCTTTAGCTTCCATCAGTTTCCCATCAAAACTGGCGTATAGTTTTCCTAACGGATACTTCACTGCTATGAGTATACAAGTTCCACCAAGTGTGGCAAGAGAGGCAAGCCCGAGATTTTTATACAATATGAACAAAGCTAAACTTATTTGAAGAAGAACTACCCAAGGCTCGTGAATTTCGATGCCACAACTCTCAATCTGTTGAGCATCAATTGTCATGAGATTAATTTTCTGACCACTTGTGTTTTCCCCGGAAGAAGTCACCGTTAAGCCCTTGTGATATATCAATGTCACAATCACTGCACGCATTCTCATTCCTATTTGCTTAAGCTTAAAGAAGCTGCATCTGTATGAAAAGCGTTCTACTAACTTTGCAACCAGAAAGGATGAAGCTAAAAGATAGCCCTGATTTCTGAACTTCCCTTCCCCATTAAGGCAGCTAACAAATTCGCCTATGAGGTATGGACCAACATAAGAAGCTAAGGTGTATGTCAAGGAAAGGAAACCTGTCAAAAGAATATCTCTCCAGGCAGACAAGAATAATGCCTTGACAAGGTTCAATGCAGAAACTCTAGTGGCAGTGTCACCTTGGGACTCAAGAAGTTTACTTCTGAAAACTGGGAATGCTCCAAAAATACTGTCTTTACTATCAAGCTTAGGAACATCAACAAAGTCTAATGGTTTTCTGTTGCCAAGTTTGATTAGAGAACTGATCCAAGAAAAAGTAAGAACACTGAAAAGGCCTGCCCTTGAGTATGGGGTTACAGAGTTATCCCTTTTGCACTCCTTTGAATTTTTTTCATCCAATAGCGGTTCATCTAGTTGGTTATCTTCGCCGCTCTTTGTTTCCATCTTCCTGAAAATAATTAGAAAGAATGGAAAAAATATGACTTCTACTCTTGACAAAAATGTGATTAGCTTTATTTTAAATTTGACTAACTATGTTCAAAAGCTTAAATATTTGCAACGGCATGGCATTGACTACTCTTATCCGGACCGGCCACACAAGAGGTTTAATACTCTGTATCATTATCACACAAAAGCGTAGACTAAATTATATCGCATTAAAACAATAAGCATCTTGCCTCTCATGATCATGACCAATTAATCCGAAGTAAATGAACAATTTCGTATTGGCAGCGATCTAACGGAATCACAAGTCAAGTTATTTTCTACGCACAGTTTCCTTTTTACCTCAATGAGGTTTCTGTTCCCCTTCTGCGGGACGAAGCAGATTCAGGCGACGATCAGGCTGAAGTCATGGATGTCTATGACCTTTGTCCAGGGGCAATGATGCCGCGAAGAATAGCAGCGAATGTTCTCCGGTGATGGCGCCGGTTGTCAAAGCCTCCCACAGAATGAGGTGAAAATGGAGAAGCTCAGATGAACTCATGCGGCAGACGACTGGTTTGTAGCACCTGTCTTTGACTCTGCGAATACTACGTACGCGTATGGAATGCAGTGCTAGTCTAGGATGGTGTGCTCATCATTAATCGAAGTTTCATAAATTATTTGGCAAATATTTTGATTTAAAAAAAAATCTTTGACAAATCTATATAATATAAGGAACCCTCTAGAGGAATTGTTGACATGTGGCAACATCCTTTATATGAAAAAATGACACGTGGCAACACCTCATGGAAGAACAACTGACACGTGTAAAAGAACTTCAATGTAGCAATTAGAAAAAAACAGTCAATTTTCAAAATAAAAAAAAAACGTAGCAATTAGAGAGTATACTCTTTGCAACATACTGTGCATAGCTTTTACTACATGAATATCAAAAGACACTAAACATATGTGTTTTTTTTGTAACCTTTTGAGTTTCCAATGAAAAAGTTTTGACTCAGTATGCTGATTCTTGCAAAAATTGTATCTAAAATATTTGTATTAATAAATAAAATAAAAAGTTAGAAAACAACGATCCTTTACAGTAAATTCAGCCAATACAATCAGAAAAGTAATTACAACTTTATTTTTGTGCTTATTACACAATTCAGCGCGCGAAATAAAAAGTTACGTATTTGATGAAAAAAGGAACACCAAACGGGCACAATGTGATAGTGATCACTATTTTTTAGCCGACAAGTAGTTTTAGCTGAAAACATATAACTCTCTCAAATGGCCTGTCAGACTTTTATTATGAGATACATGGTACAGTATATCCCTTAAGATCCTACCTATGTAACATCACTACATATACGTTTGATACGTTTGAAACCGTGCACAACATCCAAGTCCCAGTCCTAAGAGAATTTGAGATTGGCTAACTCATATTTCAATTTGAGATTACTAAGTGATAAAGTCGACCGTCACATGTCTATCACACCATATACCACCTTTGTATAATATACTAGTTTTTACACGCGCGATGCGCGATTAAACGGATGCCCAATGTAACTTTAACATCAATTTATTTTTTAAAAGTATATTAGATTCTAACTTAAATCTACTTTATTATCGATTTGGATGTTGTTTAAAAGTTTTTGAATTAAGATGAAATTGTTTGAGTTGTGAATATTGAATTTGTGTAATGTAATTTTTTTATTTTGATTTGAATTGGATTATAATAAACATTTTACATGTCTCTAGATTGGCTATTAAATAATTTTCATTCAGAACAAAAGAGATAGTAACTCTATGGTCTGCGCACAACTTAAAAAATATGTAATGAAGTGCTCCATATAAATTTACATGTAAGTGATGTAACAGGTAGGTTTTAAATATCATTTTAATTTACTTTTTCCACTATTTAATTGACTCATACCGTCATACTCTTCTCTCTTTTATGAAATAATTGAGGGTTATTAGTAAGACAAGGCCAAGTGGCCAACCAAGTTTCACTTCTTTTTGTTATTTGGTCATTTGGTATGGAAAGTCAGTTTATATACACCTTACAATTGTGCACAATGTACTGGCCTCTAAAGCCTTGTTTCGTGAGGGTAAATTTGGCCGAAAGATTAATTTGAAGACAAAGTGTTTGAATTTTTCGTTTTTTAGAAATAAAATACAAAGAAATCATAGAGAAAAACTGACATATAACCATTTCAGAAAAAAAATATATTTATAGTTGCACTACTTTGTTTTAGTCTAATCAACTCATACAATAAAACATCATAGCCAGAAGCCAAAATAGTAGGTTATCCGGCCCTAAAATTATCCAATTCTAGTTCATTTGGTTGTCTTAAAAGCGAGATCAAAAGAGTATGTATATCATATATCAAAAACGAGCTTCCAATTCAAAGAGAGCAACCTCGCCAGTCAAATCCTATAACCTCTTGTCGAATACAGAGATTATCCTTCTATGTCACAATATTAGGTTATGCCTAACAAAGAGTTATCTTTCAAGCAATGACTAACTTGACCAGAAATGCTTGTGCAACAACAACACAATTCACTATGGAATTGAGAGTATCCAGCCCTGCTTGCACAACATCTCTCTCCACCATGTGATAAATGAAGCTGGTTATATGACCCATTTCAAGCTTGTCCTACTTAATAGTTAATATTCTTAATCAAGTCATAAAATTGTTTCTTCATTTACAAAACTTGAGTGACCCACTTCCATCAATGTTTCCCTTCAACCCTTGTTGATTATGATATGCCCTTTCTTACACTACTTGTAACCCATTTGATAGCCAAAATGACTTGCTCTAAATTGCAAAATAAGCGACATACACAACTTTTGCCTTACTTGTTTGGCTAAATTGAATTTTACTAAATGATTTTCCTTTCAAAAACATCAAGACTCGGAGCATATCAGCCAACTAATCTTACTAAAACAATTAGACTTGGTGAAAAGCTAAAACGACACCTATGAGCCTAATATGATCTTTGATATGTTTAGGAGCGCCTGGTCTACGTATAAAGACTATAAGTGAATCGCGCTCCAAGGCTGGTCGACCTGCATTAGCAGTTGAATTTTTTTGTTGGGATTCCAACAACAACTTAGATAGACCTTTTGTATTTATTGTGGAATTTGATTGCCTTCTGAAGATAGGGTTGGTAGGTCTTGGCCTCTGGATGAGAAGATTTGTATTGCTTGAGAGTTGCATTCAATCTCCCTGCCATCTTCCCTATTTTTTGTGATTTTAAGGACGATGTTACAATGAGCTAAAAGTAGTCATACTTAACTAATAATGTTACGTATAAAATCCGCAAAAAAAAAAGATCATTGAAAGACCTAAAAAGGAAGTCATCTCTGTACTTATGTTAAGATTCAGAGAAAGCTCTCTTTATACCGCATCCCTCATGAGATAATGTAATTACTCCCATCTCGATTGCTTCTGTGGGAAGAGATATTGTGATGAGCATTTTGAGCAAGGACTGAGAAATTGAAATATTCCACTATGCCCCTCGTTTCTTTATGAGTTCACGAGGGGGGGGATTCATTCCAGATATCATTCATGAAATCGACTCCCTTATGCCAGCAGACCATAAAAAAGAAAATACTTCGTACAAACTTTGGTTTTTAATTAAATAGTAGAGTGAAAGTTGAACCGAAGTTAATGAAGAAATTATCAAGTTCAGTACACAAGTATTCAGGAATGATTAAACTGGACGATGCCATAAAACAACCACCATATACAATGTCAAGAGACTCAAGACAAAAAAATTCAAGATATACATGACCAACGCCAAATGGAACAGACCAGGTTTGGCTTCCTTTAATGGCCTTATGGCTTAATTCACTGGGTGATTTCTAACACAGTTGTGAACAACCTATTGCAGCACCTCTCAATTCACTCTTATTTGAATACTCTCAGTTCTAAACATCCTATTCTAGCGCCTCTCAGTTCATTCCTATTGCAAACTACATTCCGTTAGCAGATGAATCAGTGTGAGGAAGCTAAAAGGAATTGAAAACCTGCTCAGACAGAGGAAGAGAAGCAGAGAGAGATTCCTTACAGTGCAAAGGACAAGTGAGGAAGTTTCTCCAAACTTGCACAAAAGTGAATTTATAGTTCCTAAAGGCATGAGGTCTGGAGTAAGAGAATTTACTTCATCCATAACTAAAGATGAAATCAATGATAGGACATTCAATTAACATCATGATACGGGGTATTAATGAAGAAGAAGACGAGGAGAACGAAGGGGGAAAAACGGAGAAACGGAATCGAAACATACCTGGTTGGTGGAGAAGACGGAAACGATTGGAGTAGTTCGGTGTGGCTAGGGCGCGAAGAGACCACCTGCCATTAAATGCACGTACTGTTGACTTGACCACTGGTTTGGAAGCTTTCTATTTTTATAATATATCTTCCAGATTTCTCGGTCAATCATTTGCAATCAATCCAAAGCGTATCAGGCTCATTTAATGAGCATTAAATGCTTTCCTTGGACGGAATATCTTCTAGCCGTTGATGAATTTCCCAGCCGTTGAAAGTAGCCTTGAAATTCTTCCAAGTGTTAGTCGGACTCTGATCGGGGTCTTCTGATACGTTGGATTCTGATGGCTTACTGATGAGTAGTTCTGATGTAGCTTCAAGTCGAGCTCTGGTGTGGGAACTCTGATGGCTTACGTTGGATTCTGATGGCTTACTAATAATGTTACGTATAAAATCCGCAAAAAAAAGATCATTGAAAGACCTAAAAAGGAAGTCATCTCTGTACTTATGTTAAGATTCAGAGAAAGCTCTCTTTATACCGCATCCCTCATGAGATAATGTAATTACTCCCATCTCGATTGCTTCTGTGGGAAGAGATATTGTGATGAGCATTTTGAGCAAGGACTGAGAAATTGAAATATTCCACTATGCCCCTCGTTTCTTTATGAGTTCACGAGGGGGGGGATTCATTCCAGATATCATTCATGAAATCGACTCCCTTATGCCAGCAGACCATAAAAAAGAAAATACTTCGTACAAACTTTGGTTTTTAATTAAATAGTAGAGTGAAAGTTGAACCGAAGTTAATGAAGAAATTATCAAGTTCAGTACACAAGTATTCAGGAATGATTAAACTGGACGATGCCATAAAACAACCACCATATACAATGTCAAGAGACTCAAGACAAAAAAATTCAAGATATACATGACCAACGCCAAATGGAACAGACCAGGTTTGGCAACTCAAGAGTTTGAATTGACATATCTCAAAACAACAGTCTGATTTATGGTCATCAAAATACAGACTTGTGCCGTTGACAGCATAAATAGCCTTCTCTGAAGGAAAAATCTCTACTCCACTTCTTGAAGATAGTCCTCTATTTTAGCTAGTGTAAAAACTGTGCAAGGAAACCAACAATCACTCATGCTTTAAAAGAAAGGACATATACATGCATTAAAGGAAAGGTCACATACATGCTAAGAAAAATCTCTACTCCACTTATTGCAGATAGTCCTCTATCCACTTTCAGTCAAGCTAAGAAACTTGCCTGAACACTTCTATGGTATTTGTGACCATTCCTAGTAGTAAAAGCTTGCACTTTCATTGAGCTGACTAAAAAAATATTACCTTATTCAAGGCTTCAAGCATGACTTTTTGGGATGGAGAGATTATTATACTAATATTGACCCAAAAACAGCTTGGAATGTAGCAATTATATTGGAAATATAGAAAATATGTACTATACTTAAATCCTAATTATACTAACTGACCTCTTCTCAACAAATGTCTTTGCATTAGACCCATTCTTCCCCATGGACGAGGCTTTCCAAGAGAAATATGATCCGGAAGGATCTACGTATAAGACAAAAACTGAATGTTATACGAATTTGCAAACTTGTTAGACAGGAACATACTTCCTCCAGCTTGGTTGGAGAATAAACGAAAACCAATAAGTATATATTTTGAGTTAACTCACTATATTAAGTACAAAAAGATACATATAACGATTTATGGAAAAATGATCTGACAATTGGTACTTCATACGTGATAATGTGGAGCAACTAAAATTATAAACAACTGAAATTATACATAGTATAATATGATAAGTCAAATTGGTACTTCATAAATTCACGATCATCTTTAAGCAGACTTTGATTCATACATGACTCTTGTGAAGCAAACAAATTTCATTCTCTTGAAATACGCTAATTCCGTACTGCAGCAATTTACTAACTTTACCCGCCTTCCCATTTCTCTATTATTAAAGTAGCCCAATAAGAATAAGTATAACACTTGGTGTAGAGTGTGAAGACTTCACAATTGTAGGGAAAGGGGAAAAGGGTTCCAATATAGTTTTATTAACCGAATGAAGTTAGAAGAGAGGCTAAATGTTCAGTTCAATGCATAAAACTTATTTACCCTAGGCCAGACTTTAGATTGGTTTGAGAGAAGGAAGCTTCCTTTAATGGCCTTATGGCTTAATTCACTGGGTGATTTCTAACACAGTTGTGAACAACCTATTGCAGCACCTCTCAATTCACTCTTATTTGAATACTCTCAGTTCTAAACATCCTATTCTAGCGCCTCTCAGTTCATTCCTATTGCAAACTACATTCCGTTAGCAGATGAATCAGTGTGAGGAAGCTAAAAGGAATTGAAAACCTGCTCAGACAGAGGAAGAGAAGCAGAGAGAGATTCCTTATAGTGCAAAGGACAAGTGAGGAAGTTTCTCCAAACTTGCACAAAAGTGAATTTATAGTTCCTAAAGGCATGAGGTCTGGAGTAAGAGAATTTACTTCATCCATAACTAAAGATGAAATCAATGATAGGACATTCAATTAACATCATGATACGGGGTATTAATGAAGAAGAAGACGAGGAGAACGAAGGGGGAAAAACGGAGAAACGGAATCGAAACATACCTGGTTGGTGGAGAAGACGGAAACGATTGGAGCAGTTCGGTGTGGCTAGGGCGCGAAGAGACCACCTGCGTCATAGCAGGCTAGGGTCCGCTTAGAGATGAAACCAGCAGGAGGTCGTCCGCAGGTGAAATAACAAGAGACGGTGGATTATTAGACGGTAGTTATGAGACGGAAATTAAACGGAAAAAATCCATTCCTTCAAAAGAGTACATATGATAAAACACATGATACCACCTCTTAATGCTAAATGATTACACCAACATTTTTCCCATCCCTAAAACACCCTAACCTCCATTGGCAATTATAAGATTTTAAGATATATTATATTATATGGCAGACGTGGTTGTAGCCTTAGCTTTTTTATGTTTTCAATTACATTAGTTTTAGTTTCAAATGGGATTGAAGTACACTTAAAAAAACAACTCATATTTGACAATATTTAATTAGACAATATTAATAGGGGTTTTTTCCTGAATATTATTAATTTAGAACCAATTACCCAAAAAGTGATCACTTTTAAAAAGGGGCAAAAAAGTGTTCAAGAAGGTCATATATGTGGGATTAGAAAACATGATGTCACTGCAAAAAATTTATGTCACTGTGTTCGCTTTTTTTGTAACTACAGCCACCACCCGTGTCACTGTAGCCACCGCCCGTGTCACTGTAGCCACCGCCCGTGTCACTGTAGCCACCGCCCGTGTCACTGTAGCCACCGCCCTTGTCACTCTAACCACAGTCCGTGTCACTCTAGCCACAGTCCGTGTCACTATGATATATGATAGTTTCGTTTAGTGACGCGGCCCACATTAGTCGATGACCAACACCATAGCTGGCCGCCACAACGACAGTTGTCCCTGCAACACCCCGCCTGCCCTGCCCCACCACCATCACCACACTCCCGAACCCTAGCCCCAAAACCACCATCCCTGCCCCTCCCCGTCCTCACCCCGAGCACCCCAGCTCTTTGTCCAGCCCCGCCCTGTGACCTGCCACCAGCCCCTCCCTAGCCACTGCCAAACACCACCCCGCCCCTTCCCTGCAAAGCGCTGCATCACCACCATGCCACCGCTACTTGTCACAACCCTAGCTGCCAACATCAGATCTGAAACCCAACCGAACCCATAGCATACCGTCAATAACAGATCTGGCCACCGCCGTCAATGACATATGTAACCACCGCTAAGGCCACGCAACCATGCCATCCCAAATCAGAACATGGCCGACGACGATGGTGGCGAGTTGTGAATGGACGGCTTGGAGACGGTGGCGAGGCGACGACAATGGTGGCGAGTTGCGAATGGACGGCTTGGAGACGGTGGCGACACGACGACGATGGCCAAGCGATGGTGGCCGCACGATGGCGACGGCTGGCCGCTGGAGACATCGCGTTGGTAGAGGCACCGATCTGGGAGAAGAAGACGACGATTGGGGGCATAGGAGTACGATTATCGAAGATCGAGAGCAGAGGAGGACGATTCTCGTCCGATGCAAAGGTAGCGTGTAAGGAAGATAATAAGGAGAACTGACCGATGGATACTTCTAATTTTTAACTCACTTTTTTGTCAAATTGAAATATGGTCATAATTTTATCCATATAAAGTGCGTGACTAATACTCTTGCCATTATTTCATATTAATATACACGAGTTTGCAAATGCTTTTCCTTAAAAAAGCACTTTTTTGGAGTGATTTTGGAAAAGTGATTCGTAGTAAAAGTTGACAGTGTTTGAGAAAGAAGTGATTTTGAAAAGTAAAAGTTGGTAGTGTTTGGTAAAATAAGTATTTTTTGTGTAACAGAAAAAGTAAAAAACACTTTTCCGCACAAAAGCAGGGAAACACTTTTTTAAGTAGAAGTTGTCCTTTGAAAACACTATTTTTAGCTTTTTTAAACCAAAAGCCCAGAAGCCTTTTTTTTAAATAGTTGCAAACACTCCCTAAAATTATAAAAAGTAAAAGTGAAATATCAAAAAGGTCATTGAGATAATAGTCAGGAGACTAAACGTAACAAACGCTATTCCCTCTATTCCCAAAAATACTTCTCACTTTCTTTTTTGGGCCGTTCCCAAAAATACTTCCAACTTTCCCTTTTTGGACAATTTGTGTGGTTCACATTCATTTTGCCCTTTTCTTACACGACAACAATCATACATTTCAACTTTCTTAATAAGCGTGCCATTCAAACTTGGAAGAATTTTTTGGAACGAAGGTAGTATAATATACACATATTTGAACTATCATACACTATCATACTACCCACCAGATAAAGCAAAACTTAATAAAATAAGATCTAACCACACTTAAACAGAGCTAATCAGATTAGAAATGTTCATTCAAAAAAGACTATTCACCCAATGCAACCACAAGAAAAACATCTACTCCGTATGATTATTAACTATATATCATTATTAAGCTATTATTAAAATGATCATATTTTTAATACCAATTAAAAAAAAGTCATCTTATAAAATGGATCGGGAAAAGTGATAATTTCATTTATGCATAAATTTAACACCAACAGACATCCAAAATGGATTGTAATAAAGGATAATTTCACATTCACCATTTTCACTAATTTCTACAACACAAACGAGCAAATAAAATTAGAAATATTGCCTCAAATAGGACTAAATTGTTCCTGAAATTCCTAAATAGGACTATGTATATTTTTATTCCCCAAATGGGACCAAATTACTCTTTTAACCTTATTTTCTTCCCTTTATTTTACCTGCGCACACATCGATCCCATCCCCCAACGGCCCAGTGCATTAATCTTCTTCTTCCCTGCCTATTTCTTCTCTCTCTTCTGCAATTCTTCCCTGCCTATTTTCTTCTCTTCCTCCTGCGCATTTCTTCTCCCTCCCTTACCTATCTTCTTCTCCTTCCACCTGCGCATAGGAACAATAAACTTACAAGCTCACTCATAGGCATCTCTGCCACCGCCGTGAAGGCCACCGCCGCTGCTGCCGCAGTCGCAATGGCCACCTCCTCTGCTGCTGCCGTCACGAAGGCCACCACCACTGCTGTCGCCGGAGATAAACTTTTCTTCTCCGACGTAGATCTGCTTCTCTTCTCTGATTGTTCTGCTCCATTTCTTCTTTGATTGCAAAATGCCAAGTTAAATCTCAAAATGCCATCAAAATGGCATTTTTAGTCTTAAAAAATTTTGTGTTTTCATTTGAAAATGCCTTTAAGATGGCATTCTGATAAAAATCTTGGCATTTACGCCGGAATCGGGTAGATCCGCAACTGTGAAGGTCAAATTTGTAGCGGTGGATGCCAGAGTAGTTGCGAAGGTGGCTGGATCTGAAGGGACAGCGGCCGACGGCCGACGGAGGCTCAATCTGGCCAGATCTCCGGCGGCGCCCGCCAGATCTGCAACGGCGGTGGGCAGATCTGCAACGGCGGCCAATTTTTGAAGTTGTCGGCGATGTTCGGCGACCGGCGGAGACTGGCGGCGACCGGCGGCGACCGGCGGCGAATGGCGGCGACCGGCGAGTGGCTATGGTCCAGTGTTGTGGTCTGCGGGAGTATGGCTTGGCCAAGCTTGGGGGTATTTTTTGTCTAATTGCAAACAATAACTCTTATTTGGGGAATTTGTGAACTTTGGTCTTATTTTGGCAATTAAAGACTGATTTACTCCTATTTAGGTAAATACCTCATAAAATTACCGTGCAAATGCACGGGTACACAAACTAGTATTCAATAATACGGAGTATTTGTTTTTTTTTATGTTGGGCCAGGAATTCGGAATTTTTTGTTATTATATGGTATCATGGTTTATGAATAATACAATAAGACGTATGTTCGTGTATAGTACGATACAATTATATAAAATACTTCTACATATATGTTTTATACTTTTGTGAAATGAATACACATTCGGACGCCAGCAGGGGCAGACTTAGGCATCGAAGACCGGTGTATGCACACATATAATATCAAAACTACATTTTAATAGGAATATAATAAAAAGAAAATTATACATTAACAAAATTATGGAGCAAATTGAAGAGTAAATTGGAAGAAAAAGTACTTGAAGATGAGCGATTAGCGGACCATAAGGCGTCAGTAGTTTGCTGATTCTTTGCTTTAGGTATTTGAGTAGTTTGTTTCAAAAAATGTTATTGGACATTTAAATATATGCCTATTTGTAATTTGGCTTTGAATTTGGATCCGTAACTTCAGCATGTGCAGTGATGCAATGGTAAAATAGGGAATGAAGTTATGAAACTGAGGAGCTTCGAAGACCCGACCTAAAGCATTGTTATATTCCGAAAACAATTCTAATACCATCTAGCTAGGCTTATGACTATTTTTGAGGTGTGGCCTGCAGACACCCTAATTATATTGTAAGTCCGCAAATGCAGACGCGTTTTAAGCATTTCACAATTTAAAAATACGATATATAATATGTGTCTTATATATTAATTTAATAATAGAAATAAAGACTAATTTAACATATGCACGACATTTTTTAGCACTTTAAAATGTAAGAAATAGTTTTTCAGATATACGAATTTGAATTTATAGGTACTACAAGTAATAAAAATGGCCTTGCGGCCTACTTGAGTAGAAGTAAAGAGATATTAGTAGAGAATATTTGATATTACTGTGGCCGTAAGTTTGGTGAGCCGTCACAATATTCTTTTTCTCTTTGGAGTCTTTATATGAGTGGAACACAATAGCCTTCCTTGAGGCCAAGAGGGACCTGGCGGAGGCCATACGACGCATGGCAGATCAACACGACGCGGAGCGGACCGTCTACTTGGCGGAAATCGAGCATACGCCCCATTCCCCAATTCGGCACATGCAGCCGTTTGGGGAGTACACAGGCGAGACCGAGGGTTCTCATACCTCAGTTCATACGCGAATTGGCGCGGCGCCACACTCCCAAGATATGGGAGGCCAAAGAGGAACAGGTGTTCCAAGACACCGACGACGTGCCAACACAGACCGAACTCCAGTGGTACCGCATAACAGCATGCAGTCTAGGGACCCTACTCCCACTGTGAACAACGTGGGCCGCCGTTTCCACTAAATTGAGGGGAATGGCAGTCGCATTATCCAAAGGCAACACGGCGCAGACGTGGCCCGTGCGGAAGTTGTGACAGCAGTCATGAATCCCGTGGCCCCCATTCCTACGGTACATGATGTGATGCTGGCTGGATACAAAGGCAAATCGACGAGTTGACTCGCCGGGCGGATAATAGGTCGACATAGCCTTGTATTGGTCTCACTCCCCCCTTCTCTCCGAGGATCATGGCTGCTGAGATTCCCCGAGAATGCAGGCCACCGAGCATCTTCTTGATATACAATGGGGTGGGGGACCCTAAGGCCCACCTGTTCACTTTCCAGGGTGGGCTCACGATGTTGGGAGCATCCGATGATGCCATGTGCAGATTATTCTTCAGCACCCTTCGGGGCCTGCCTTAGAGTGGTTCGGCCAGCTGCGGCAATAGTAATACTAAGACTCTGTATCGATGAATACCTCAATTTTAAATAACTAACTTATGGGGTAAAATTATAGATAGTATCAACTATCAATTACATAATAGTAGTTTAGTAATTAGAGCAATGTATTTCAATTATTTATTTAGCTGAATATCTTGTTGAATTTTAATCTGAACTTATGTGCAGAATTTACACTTCATGAGTATCATGCTCACAAATTTTCATCAAATAATTTCACTCGAAAGCACCTCAAACGGACTTGGCCGGACGACACTTACATTTAATCCAATTGTATGAGAAGATTACTCTTATATATACACACTAGAAAAAAATTATGGGATTGACACAGATTTGTTAGAGATATACCGAGATTTCGTGCCAGTGTTTTTGGCACAGATTTGGCATATCACTCTCAAATCCTATATGAATTTTGATGAATCCCTGCAAAAAAATTCTGGCAATCCCATATTTTTTTGTAGCGATATATTTATCTATATATTTAAATTCAAAATGATAGTGAAATATGAAGTAACTAAGTTAGTGAAAGAGAGAGAGTCTAATAAAAATAAAAATGATAAAGTACACATATTATATAATAATCATTTATTTGTATGTATAAATACATTATTAATTTTAAAAATAGAAAATTTATTTATAACTTGAATTCAAACTTGAGTTTAAACATTTTATTCGAGCCCGAGCATATAGAAATTTGAGCCGACCACGAACCGAGCCATATCCAGTCGATTTGGACCCTTAGTTTGGACGGGGAATACAAATTAATCACTTTTAGTTGTTAAGATTGTAATGATATGTCATACTCCGTATTGAGGGGATAATTACTTTTGCCCTAGCAAGAGCTTCTCGCGTAGGGCTTGTCTTCGCCGCCCTAGTGCGGCGCTCTGCTTTTCGACGAAGATGGAGGATGCAGCGGGAGAGAGGCGCAGGGATGATCGAATCCATAAGGGCGGCGAATTGGTGGACATGGTTAGCGTGGTGATTTCGACCGCTCAACTCGACGATATGGATGTGGGCCTTACGGCGGATACGCTACTGATCGAAGATGTTGGTGATTCAGAATCCGAAGCCGGGGGAACAACGAGAGAGGGAATCAATCGAGTGACGGTCCGACCTCCTCCTGAACCACCGCCAGGGATTGAACGAGGTGCTAGGGTTCAAGACAGTTATTTTGCTTATTTAGTTTTTCTCATGCTTTGTCTCCCTCCGAAGAGTTTATATCTTTTTGTTCTTTGGGTTCTTGTTACTGTCCATGCTAGGTTTGCCAGTTTGTTTGGTTTTTTAGCCTTTTGTTGTGTCATTAGGTATGTTTGGATCTGTGGGAACAGGGATGGTTGTGTCAAGCTTGATACATGATCAGCGATTCGTGTGGCTCTTTCAGGGCTTACCGTCTCCAAGTTTGGTCATATGGTTTACAGTCATAATTGTTGGTGTTTAGCTGGTGTCAATATTGTCTTTCCTTTGATTGATGTAATGATCCTGAAACTACTTATGATATGAAAAGAGGCCAGTTTCGTTCAAAAAAAGATTGTAATGATATGTCTTTTTATAGATTAATACAATAATATGCAAATAAGGAGAAAAAGGCAAAGTAACACCAATCAGGGGTCCTATATGATTGAAAGCTAAGGGGCAGAGAATTAAAATGTCCCTAACCTTAAGAAAATTAGGGGTGGGTCAGACAAATCAAAAATCGAATAAAAAAAACCCGAACCGCAACCAAAACAACCAAACCGCAAGAAAACCAAAACCGAACTCAAAAAACTGAACCGTAGTTGTTTGGTTTCGGTTTTGGTTTTCACATCTCAAAACCGAACCAAACAAACCAAACAAACCGAACTTTTTAAAACTTGTTGTTTTATTTATTAATCATTAAGTATAATATTTTATTTAGTTCTTAATTAAAAAAATTAATGTTTGATACTAGATTTATTATGATTTGCAAGATATTGACATTTAATATTCATGCTTTAATTAAGTGAAACACTTGTACATACACTTAAGTCTATTGCTATAATACTAATATGTTGATATTTTAAATCGTACACTTTTTTTATATTTGTTTATATTTTTTTTTTGATATTTTGTTGTAGCATATATGACAATGATTTTTTATATATATTATATGTTATGTAAGTTTGTTATCACATAATTGTTTATATTGAACAAATATGTACTCCGTATTAATATGAAATATATAAATTGTACTTTAAACAGCATAGCATAAAACATGAAACTTTGGACCATAACTATTATTGTTTAAACAGGAATAGGTTATTTACTAATAAAATTTTAACTTGCAAATACACTGTATATAATTCACAAATAAACTCATGCGTTTAATTAATTTAGAAAATGTTTAAATTAATATACATGTACTCTCTAATTCATTACTTGGAAGTGTATTTGTTTCTTCTCTCTTATTTAATTATGTATGTTTTTGTATTGTTTAACTACTATTAATAGTTTGATGTAGTTTTTTTGTTTTCCAATTAATATTTTTCTAAACAACAAAAATGTTTTGGTAAAAACCGAAAAAACCGAAACCGAACCGAATTAAATCAAACCGAACAAACAGTGGTTCCAATTTTTTGAACATAAAACCGAACCGAACTTTTTACTTTGGTTCGGCATTTGGTTTTAGGTGAAAACCGAACCGTTTGAACTGAACCCACCCCTAAAGAAAATTGTAAAGCCTTTTAAGTCTAATAATAATAATAATAATAATAATAATAATAATAATAATAATAATAATAATAATAATAATAATAATAATAATAATAATAATAATAATAATAATAATAATAATAATA